>OZ010788.1:294134497-295334497 GCA_963932465.1 Maratus speciosus | reverse complement strand
CACAATACTGTAAAAACGAGTACGAACATTACAATTAACTTTTTCTTTACACCATTTAATTATGTTATCTTTGCCTTTGAATATAAATCAAACTCACATGAATTTTCCATTTCACCTCTTTCGTCTTCACCTTATTCTGAGTCAGTATTATGGTCGCTTTGATTTGTGTAGTCTTCATTAGCCCCATCACTTACATTTATGTCTGTGGTACTGTCTTCTTGATCCTTACTTTTAAGTTCGTTCAACCACTTTAACCATTGTTCTGGATCCTGTTTTTTTCTACAAGCCTCTTTTTAGGAAAATTGGTGTTTTCTTTTTCTATGACATTCTGAAAAATAAGTAAAGGTAAATAAATGCCCTATTCAACAAATCCAAAAGAATAAGATGCTATCTTTTTGGAAAAATTGAGTATTTTAAAGCGTTCTGAGTGAATAAAAAAGCAAATGTATTAGTTATTTACCAATTCTTCAATTAAATGTATTACTTATTCGCATAAAATAACATGAAAACTTTAAAATATTACAATAGAATGAAAAATAAGAAAGAAAAAAAAATCACCAACCTTTCTTCAGATAAATGTATTATTTAAAAAAAAAAAAAACTTACAATAGAATGAAATATAAGGAAAAAAACCCACCGACTCTTTGTTTCGAAAATAACCGCGTGAGAGGACAGTTGTCAACCAGGTAGATATAATACATTCGTATTTGGATTAAACAGGATACTGATCTTGCGTAACGGCGAAATAATGATTCTGAAGTTTTCAAAGAAAGGTACAGCAAGCGCCATTCATATCCGAGAAAGGGAATAAAAAGTACAGTCTTTTCAAATGTCATGAGTGCCATATGTCACCAGCGCGCCTAGCGTACTGTTAAATAAAAATGTATGTGAATGTCAAATGTATGTGAATGTCAGGATACTGACCTTGCGTAACGGCAAAATAATGATTCTGAAGTTTTCAAAGAAAGGTACAGCAAGCGCCATTCATATCCGAGAAAGGGAATAAAAAGTACAGTCTTTTCAAATGTCATGAGTGCCATATGTCACCAGAGCGCCTAACGTACTGTTAAATAAAAATGTATGTGAATGTCAAAATATCGTCTATAAACACGTTCCGTTGTTTAATAAAGTCGTTTACATTTTTTTATATAGAGATTAGATGAGGGGGCACACCTGAACTGTTCACTAAAATATAGTATCTTCTCATAACTGGCTTAATTTTAATAAATAAATACTAATCAGTATAGTAAAAAGAACTGTTATTACACATGGTATTTTTTAAAACTTCTTTATAGTTCTTCCTTTTTTTAATAGTTTTATAAATTCAGAAAAAAAATCACATGTGCCACACCGTTGAGGTAGTTGTGAACACACATGGGGTACATATGAACACAAGGAGAAAAATCTTTTGACAAGCTTTTTATTCTGTTATTCGTTTGTCATCATAATTATTAGTTATATTATCTGTTAAATTCACCATAAAGAAATATATATCTATCTCTCTATATATATTTCTATAGTTTCAGGGTAATATGTTTAAGCAAAAAATTATAAAATGAAATTAAGTAGATTTGGAGGTGGGTGGGAGGCTCAGATGATTAATTAAATATTGCTGCAATAAAATAAAAACTAAAGAAGTACATGTGTTTAGGTTTGGATTTTTGTCTATTAAATGCAGTTACCAAACGTTTTGTTTATCCACATATAAATTCAACCGAACTAATAAATGAAATCCTGGTGTTAACGTTTTAACATGCTTCAATGTATAAAACGATGTTGAGAAATTCCTTTGGAAGAGCAGAGTCGTGATATTACTTCGTTTAAAAGTGATCGTGTTCAATACCTGTGGCGAGTTATGCAATTCAAATTGCGCAATGCAACCGCTAAATTTGAAAAAAAAAATCAACGATTCTCTATTTGAAACCAGGAAATATTCCAAAACATATCTTGATAATCTTGATTTTTTTTCCTGAGGCTGCAATACTCACCTTAAACAACTAGACGCTGTTATGTCTAATTTAACACAAATGAAGATTATTTGAATGTTAAAAAGAACGTTTTTGAAAAATCACAAAATAAATATTTAGATTATCTATTAGGAGCAGCTATGCATCCAACAAAGCGAGACAAATTGTGTGCCATTGATACAATATTCACATAAAACTACAAAAAAACTTTAAAAAAATCATTTGGATTGTTTGAATAATACCATGATTATATTTACTAATTATTAATAATTAACCAAATCTTTAAATGTTTTAACCAAGAAAAAGTTTCAGAACTCTTACCACGGCATGATGTTAAAGAAGCAGCATTTCAAAATTTAAAACGTTTCTCATGACAGATTATTTAGCTTTATACTCCAGATCCTAAAATAACCTGTACTGTAGAATGTGACGCCAGCTTCTTATTGTGTTGATGCTTGTTTGTTTATCGCATAGATAGGATAAAGGAAATTCTCATACTATTAGTTTTACAAGTCTAAATTCCACAAAAGCGATGAAAACTGGACACTATTGAGACTGAAATTTTAGCTGTGGTATAGTACATAAAGAAATGCGAATGTTGTGCATTTGGTGCTGAAATAGAATTAATTAATGATTACAAGCCCTTTATATAGTTAAACATATCTTCACCTCAAACGTTTGAGTTTCAAAATGGAAATGAACTTTACAGAGATATACACTGCTCAAAACAATTAGGGGAGCACATGGTTTTAACGAAATTACGAAAATATTTATACCGGTAAGTAACGTAAAATAAAACATCCATAATTTAAAGTGCTGTAGAAAACAGATAAAGAAATATGCACACGTAAATTAAAGTTTATGAAGTAAAAAACTTGAAAAAGGTGATAAGTGCAGAAATCGGGATTTTGCAAAACGTCTGTTTCACTGCCTCAGTTGTAAAATTCAATTGCACAGCTTGTGTTTTGAGAAAAAGTGGCGTGAAAATGACACAACAACATGATTTACTGCAATCCATGGATTGGCGTGTTATCAGGACTGTTGAAATTGCGGAAACACAACGAAGTGTAGTGGACGCTGTTGGAGTCGTAAGAAGTGTCCATGTAAGGCTGCGGAATCGATTACAAGACATGGAATGGTAATCATCCGCAGGTGCAAGGTCGAAAATGTGCTAATACATAAACTGGTGACCGATATATCCTGTTAACAGACCATCGAGACGGTACGGGCAATGCTACTCAGCTGCAAACGCACTTGTTCTTGGCCAAAGGATGAAGGGTGTCCATGTAAAACAGTCCGAAATAGGCTTTATCGGGGTGGTCTCTATGCACGTAAGCCAATGGACTGTATTTCGTTGACCTCAAGCCATTGTGCGGCCCAAAGAAAGTGGGGCACTGAACATCGTGTTTGGAGGCAACGTTGTTGGAGTGAAATTCTTTTTACAGACGAGTCCCGATTCAGTCTGGATGTGACATCTGATGTGTTCTGGCACGGAGAGAAAGAGGCACTCAAAATAATCCAACATTCGTTCGTGAAAGATCCCATTACAGACGAGGTGGGTTGATGCTCTTGGCTGGAATCAGCATAGGTTGACGTACGGGCCTGCATATCATTCGGAATGGCCCTTTGACGGTCCGGACTAATACAGACGAGATACCGAGACCTCATGTCATATTTTATGTTGCAGTAATTAGTGATTTCTTTTTTTCCATGCATGATAATGCCAGACTTTATACAGCTCATCTTGTAGAAAACATGCTTGAAGCTAAAATAATACTGCGTATGGAACGACCAGCATGCTCTACTGATCTAAATCTGATCGAGAATGTTTGGGACATACTCAGACGATGCATTGCTGTAGGACCGAGGCCTCCTTTTACTGTCCGGGACTTGGAGATTGCAATTCTTTAGCAGTGGAACAGTACTCCCCAAAGTCTTGTCGATAACCTCATCGCATCAATGGAAAACAGGTGTGCAGCAGTCTTAGCTGTTCGAGGAGACTACACACCATATTAAAAATCTTGCATAATTTCTAAACAATACTTTTTTTATGATTTGCATGAAACCAAATTGTTGCCCGAAACCATCTTTTCGTGTTCTTTTCATCTTTTCAAAAAATAAAAGCTCCCTTACCATTTTTTGCGTCTTTTTTTATGTATTGCGCATTGCTACACGTGTACTATCCATTTTATGCCCATACATTGCTCTTTTGCACTGTTCTCTTCACTTTTTTGCTTGCTCCCCTAATTTTTTTGAGCAGTGTACTATAGATATCTTACATGGCTCAGGTTCACAGATAAAAAATGCAGACTGCCTATCGAGACTGAGTAGTGCAAAAATATTACGCAAGTGTATTTTCTGTGTTTATATGACTTGGAATGATGACAAGTCGTATGTTCGTCTGTTGTGATAAATATTTCTCTGTGTTAACTATGTAGTTTAGAGATAACATAGTGTATATTTGCTTTAAAAAACATTATTGTAATAAGGTTTTTTCATCTTTTGTAAAATTTACTGGTGAGTTTTTATGTATTTGAATCTTTTATGAATATTATATATGCTTTATTTTTCCGTGTGTGTTGTGTGTATATTTGTGTATATTGGGTATCCATCAGTACATCTATTATGAATTGTTTATTAAATGTTAAACTCTGTATGGTTACAACAGGTCAGATTTTGTTTCACTCTGCGTAGAACATTCTTATCTGGAGGGAGTGTCATACCATCATTTCTCTAATCTTTGTTTTTACGGAAGAGAAGTGAATTGAAGAGAAGGGATATATATCTGTGGGTTAGTTAGATGTGGGTTATGACGGAGGATGTTTGAAAGATATTCCATTTAATATTAATTTTATTTCATGTAATCAGGAAAAATTGTTTATGTGGATAATTTAAAGTAACACGAATGAGTGATCGACAAAGCTACCCTACCTATATTATAAAGGACAAAAATATCTGTGCGTAACGCATGCGTCATTTTGCGAATGGCAACACTTTGAAATTTGAAGCAAAATTTTGGTTTTGCAATTTTCTTTACTGCAAGTTTTTAAACGCCTAAACATCGCACATTTTAAATTTTTACACCGTCGTATAAGGAAAAAAATGCTCTTTTAAATGCAATTTGTTTGAAAGCTGTATCTCAATTCATTTTTGAGATAATAATTTTTTTGTATTTTTAATACCATTTTTCTTATTGTGGCAACAAAAGTACCTCATTTCTATTGTAAGTCATTGAAAGTAAACGGAAAATAGTCGAAAATAGGAGATACTGCATCTTTTTGTTGCCATTTTCTCATAAAACCTGAAAAAAAAGTTGAAATTAAAATATGGTCTATGTCAAGAATATTTTCTATTATTCCGTGATAATGACATCATATGCACACTTTTCTATAGACGAAGTTTAGACTGGATTGTAAAAGTGGATCGTTTTAGCGGAAGCAAATGACGTCATTTTATAAAAAAGTGTGCATTTTAATTCTTAAATCTGAATTATGTTTTGCATAAGTGCGTCATTTTCACAGCCCAGCTGCTTTGAAATTCTTCACAGGTGAAAATGCTTCACTTTTGAAAATAATGTAATCGAAATCATACACTGATAAAACGCAATGTTTTACAAAAATTTAGAGTGTCTTTATAAAAGAGAGGTGACATGCAAATAATAGCGATTTATATTACAGAAACTGATTATTCTCGCCTGGATGGATTTGCTTCGCCGAGTTAGACAAGCAAACAAAGAATTCGTGGTTTAAAATAATATCGTGTTCCTAAAGTTTTTGTGGAAAATTCTCTCGAATAATAAAATTTTAATGCTATTCTTTAGGACATCCTACTATAATTTTATCAAAATAACGTAATTTGCGTAATTTAATTGTTCCTAATTTTATATAATCTATAGATTTAAAACACAAGTGTTTTTATTTTTTACTCATCTGTCCTGATCTTTCTCCAGAATTAATTTTACTAATATATATATTTTTTAAACTGATATCTCTTCCTTTGTAGATGTGATCGCACTATCTGTTTTTTTTTAAATATCCCTACTTTTATACTTTAATTTTAAAAGCATTTTATAAAATTTCTTCAAAATGATGAAATTTAGATAGCTTTCATTATTGCAGACAAGAGAGAAATAATGAGGTATTTTTAACATTATTCATGCTATTTTCTGATAAAAATTCAAAATTGTTGATAAAAATTATTGTATAGGGTTTAGTGGCGCAAACTCCCATTAGGAGCAGAATATTAATTTAGGGGCATAATAACGGAAAATGACATACTGCTTTTGAAAACACGCTTTTTTTTTCTCATAAATTTTCTATTTCGTTTTTCCTTCTGCATGTGTACTAATACTAAGTTTCAGACACTAGGCGAAATGCTTATTTAAGTGAAAATGAAGTCATATTTAAAAGAAAACGATAATTTTCTTAGATAAAACTAAACATTTTAACACAAATGCGTCTAAAAAACATAAATTACGGAAATTTTTACTCTCCGGAATTGAGATTAGAATCTCAAGTAAAGAGTGCGTCTGTTCACACAAAATAAGTTGCTAACAATCGTGACTTCAAGTTTTGAGTTAAAATGATTTTTAAATGATCAAACAAAATACAATTTAAAAAAAAATTATGAATATGGATATGCGAAGCGCGTATACAAGAATTGAGAAGATGAAAATTGCTGTTATCATTCCGAAATCCAAACATAAGAGCCTCAATTGATAACGACATCCTAATAACTGATCTTTATTATATTTTACTGATTAAGTATCTATATTATAAAGAACAAACATATCTGTGCGTAACACTGACGTCATTTTGCGAATGACAACACTTCACGATCAAATTTCGGTCTTGAAATTTTCGCTACTGCAATTTTTTAATCTTCTGACCATCGTACATTTTCAATTTTCGTCGCATAGGGAAAAAAATTATTTTCAAATGCAATTTGTTTAAAAACTGCATTCATTGACTGATGTATTATATTTTCTAAAATAATTTTTAAGCATGACTTTTTAAAGTTTATCTTATCACGTGCCGGTTTCAATACATAACATTAATAAATATTTTATACATAAAGCAACAAACATTTTTCAGCATTTGTTTCTGACTATTTTTGCACAACGAAATTAATACTTCCTTTATAAAGAAATAAAAGAATAATATTAAAAAATCTATCATATCATACCCATCAATCTACCATATTTTTGAAAGACAAATTAACGAAATTAATACTTCTTTATAAACAAATAAAAGAATAGGTAATAATAAAAAACACAAATCTAACATATTTGGAATCGTTGAATTTAAATTTTTAGATCACCAAATAGGTTTTTTTTTTTTTTTTAATGGAATTTGTTTGCAATGTTCATCTGAGTTTAGTGATTGTCTACGGTTTTAAAAACAATTTTAAAGCATGAAATATTTTTTAATTTATCAAAATGCGCGGATCTCGATTCAGAAAGATTAATCCGTTTGCCCTTAAAACAAAATAACGAGTTCATCATTTTCTTACGGCTGATATCCATTAAAAAAACTTCCCTATAAATAAGTAAATAAAATAATATAAATAAAACATAAATTTACCAGAAATGTATAAGCTCTGAAATTATCAGAACATAAAAGGGTGCCATAAGTAGCAAAATCTTGGCAAATAACTCTTAGCATGGGGCTAATAAGAAAATATCGCTTTTGATAAATTTCAAAAATTTATTTGATTGTAGAATTCGTATTTTCCATATGAAAAATGCTTTTTTAATGTAAGTGGTCAATCTAAAAAAAATTATTGCATTTAAAAAAATTATTAGTTTTCAATAAAAAAAATGTTTTCACCTATATTATTTAACCTGGGAAGCTCGGGTACGATCCCCTAGTATATATAAAATACTAATTAAACGAATTTATGAAACGGAAGTATGAAACGGAAGTACGAAGCGACTGATTAAGCAACTAATTATGTTTCACGGCAATTTTTCCTAAAATATGGAATGCTTTGCGATGAAATTAACACCAAAAATCAATATTGATCCGCAGATTTCAAAAATGGTATTAGAATTTTAGTTTTCGAAATATTAATTTTTTGTTCTAATTTTATAAACATTTTTCTAATGATGGCAACTCAAATTTCAATAATAACAGATATTTCTTTTCGCATTTCAAAAAAGGTTATAATTTTAAAATAATTTCGCGACCAAGTTTGGCCTCCCTTAATGCTAAGAACAATGCTTTTTTTTTATTTCGTTATCATTTTATTTAATACAAAATTTTCATTAAGAAAAAAAACATTTAAAATTAATGGCTTACACATCTTTCTTTTTTTTTAAACGAAACGAAAAGAAAAATATTAGGCTGAGATGTCATATACGCACCGGCGTACCTAATTGGCGCCACAATGGCGTTATTTTGACTGACATGGTAACCCGGCTGCATTTTAACTCTGTTTACTCGATTAGAGACCACATAGAAGTTTCCGGCATCCTGATTGGTTAGTTTCTCTGTCGTCTTTTATTATGCTTAAGGTCTTTAGAAACTGGAATTTCTAATGACGCAATATAACATTCTATAATTCTTTTGTTTCTTTTTCCTTTTCTTTTTTTTTTTTTTTTTTGTATATAAGTGAATCACTATTTAACATTAAACATTATCTAACTCAGCACTTATCAAGTGTATAATTAATTCAGATTTCCGCAAAATGTTATTACATTAGAAAACAGGAATTAAATGAAACACTATAAAAATATGTAATGGCGCCATCTGCTTTTCTTATACTAAACTTCAGCTTGTTTTTTTAGTCAACGTTTGTCTTTTGTGTATTTTGTTAAATCTGATTTTAGATATCAGCTTCGAAAACGTTTTGCGCTGTATGTATATATTTTACGAAATATATACATTCATACATGTAAAAAGTTTTTAAAATTCTAGTATTTTATACAATAGGGAACGAAAGTTTTTTTTTTTCCTCTAATAAATAATCTGGGCAATTACATCATGAAAAATATTACTGAAATTTTTATCGTGAAAATAAAATGAATCACAAGGTTCCTATGGTGAATACAGAATGTTGTAAAGTTATGAACTAAACAAACATTAAATTTAAATATTAAAAATCGGTGTTTCGGTGAACATTTACGGTGTTTACGTTTGTCTAGTTTTTAACTTTACAATATTCTGCATACACCATTTAGTAACTTTGTGATTTATTTTATTTTCTCGATAAAATTCTGAGTTGTATTTTATATATATATATAATATATATATATATATATATAAAGAAAAAAACTTTCGTTCCCATTTTTATTTTGGTTCTATTTTCGTTCCCATTTTTATTAATTGACAATTTTAACGAAATATTCAGAATTTTTAGGTGGGAAAGGGACTAAAAAAATTCTTATTTAAAAACTAAAAAAAAATATGTTTTGTTCATATATGCACCATACTATGATTATACTTTTTCCTTCTTTTTTGATGATTTTACCTTGGAGCTGTTCAAAAACATTTTAACATTAAGAAAAGCTGGGAGTACGAACATGCATATTTTTAAATTAAATTTAACGAAGAGTTGAGGAATGAACGCAAGATATGCTATAAGACGCAAATATCACCAAAAAAATCTTCATAACTTGTAAAAATATTAGTTTTGTAAATAAAAAAAGCAACAAAAAAGTTAAAGTTGTTAATTTTCAATCTTATCTGGATAAAGGGTTCTTAAAATTGGTATTTAACAGATAAAATCGATTTTTTTTTTGTTTAAATCTTCCCGTAAGCTTAAATGAGAAGGGCGTTTCAAATCATTTATTTTAACAGACAAAAACGTGGATAAAACGTATATTTTTTATGTGTACTTTAAACTGCTCTCTTTATCATTATTATTTAAATCTGCAACTAATTAGGGAAATAAATAAATCTTTTATTACATAACAAAATAGTTTTCACATGAAGCAATTTAATAAAAATAAAAAATATTAGAAGGTAAAATTAATTTTAAACAAAATGCATTCAGAATAAAATAAAATTGAGGCACATTTTTGTAGTAATTATATGCTCATAACAGCGAAATCTAATGTCTATTTGCATTTGGCTGGTTTAATTTAACGTTTTTTGGCAAGGAACGTTTCTTTTTTTTTGCTTGACAGAGTTTATTTTTGTACACAAGGCTTTGATGATCTTGAATTCGATTTTCTATTATTCAAATTTCCGAATTCTTTCACCCATTTATTGTACTCTGCTAAATTTTGAACATTGCTGCGAACTGAAATTAAATTTTTGGAAATTGATTCGATTTCATTAAAATATGAAGTCGAAAGTTTAACTTCCGCAAAAGCAAACATTTCAGAAAAAAAAAAAAACTGTTATGAGCAGTTGTTTCTAAGTCAGTGTTTTCCGTTTTCATAATGGTGCTAAAAGAAATCGCATAAAGGAAACCAACCAATTAGGAGGCCGGAAACTTCTCTGTGGTCTCTAATCGAGTAAACAGAGTTTAAATGCAACCCGGCTATTGTTGCTTATTCATCAATAAATGCTTATTTACATTTATTTTCTTTTTATTTAAGAAAAAAATGTTATAAATTGCCTTGTTCTATAGTTATTAATTATTTTTTTATTTATTTATAGTTATTTCATTTTAAAAATAATAGAAAAATAATTTAAAAATACATATATAACTGGTATTCGAAAACGAGGTTTTCGAAAAATTGTAAAAAAAATCACGCAAAACCCAGTGCTTATATGACATCTGTGTTACGTATTAAGCAACAAATCATAACATTTATATTAATACATGGAAATTATTCCAGAGAGAAATATTCGCCTTTCATACAATATTTCAAATGAAATTCAAATTTCAAACTTCAAAGTAATTGCTTAAAAGGCGCAAAGGCAAACATAGTGCAAAAGATTCCAAGCCGGGACTCGATCCCGGGCCATCAGTATAGCGCACTGACGTTCTACCGACTAAACCACTTGGAACGATACCTAGCTCGGAAAATTTCTCACTAAAAATCACGTGTGAGAAATCACATAGTGAGAAATTTACCGAGCTAGGTATCGTTCCAAGTGGTTTATTCGGTAGAACGTCAGTGCGCTATACTGATGGCCCGGGATCGAGTCCCGGCTTGGAATCTTTTTCACTATGTTTGCCTTTGCGCCTTTTAAGCAATTACTTTGAAGTTTGAAATTTGATTTTCATTTGAAATAAACATAACATTTATTTTCAAATTCAAATCAAATGACCAATATCGCCAAATTATATAAATCGCCAAACCATCCGCCAAATTATACAAGTTGACGTAATTTTCTTTTAAATAACAAAAAACAAATAAATTAGTATAAAAATTCAAATACAAATAAAGCGTCGAAATAAAAGTCACTTTACGGCGTATACACGTGTAACTTTTTTACAGTCAAGTGAATGTTACATTTTCGATCAACCATTATTATCGTTTAATCTTATCGATTTATTTTTGGTCAATGGGATAACCAAGTAGTACTGTTTTAATTTACCACTCAAAAAATAAAAAAAATGCTAACTTACGAGTTAAAAAAATTGTACTTTTCCATTTATGGACACCATTTTCGCCATGCGTAATAGTTGGCGCAAAATGAAAATCACGTGAATTGAAACATTTGAAAAATAAAAGAAAAAACACTGTCGATAGTAAAGCGAGTCTTAAAAATGTAACATTTGGAAACTACAGACATATATGAACTATTTTACTAAATCACAAATATATACTTCAAATAAATGAACAAATAACTGTTATACAATAAAGTATAGCAAATCACAATGTTTCGCGAGTTTTACTATAAAAATCATTTTCGCGATCATGGTTGGAATAATAGGCGCATTAGCATACATTTTGGCATGGTGTCCGTGTAACGGAAAAATACCAAAAAAGCTATTGGCGAGATTTGAACCCGGATAACATAAAAGTACCAAGAATTCTTTGCGATCATGGCAACTTTTATGTAGTTTTTTTCGAAAATATAACTTTGATTCTTTAATCAAAATTGAAACCTTTCTTATGAAAAGCGAAGGAACTGTTGATGATAGTCGCATGACTTAGACTATTATAATAGAGATTATTTTTAATTCTAAAAACACTGCACATAAAAATATTTCTAACGATTACAAATTAACTTACACATGCCTATTAAAAACAGAAAAAAAAACTTTCAAATTACTATTAAATGAGTACGAGTTAAAAGCAGGAAAATATTGAAAATTATGTCTACAAAATTGTATTTACACATGAATATTAAAATAGAAAGGAAATTTTAAAATAATAAATACATTAATATCCGTTTAACCCTTTCAAGGGCAAGGTACTTCTATTCCTAAAATGTTGAAATCAGTGCGTGGCACCGGAATTTACAAGCAAGTTTCGAAATACGAAAATGCTTTTGTTCACTTAATAAAAGGAAAATTTTCATTCCAATATTCTGGCGCCAATTTGGCATTTAAGAATTAAAATTAAGTTGTCCAAAAATGAACTACCGCTCTTGAAGGTGTTAAAGCAGTAAATTGTAGTTTTTGTAGTAAATTGTATTATGTCAATCGTTTTATAACGCTGTTAAAAAGTACCGGTCGGCGAAGACTCTGTTTACTTAATTCATTTTATTTTAGCTTCTTTTCAAATGTTTAACTGATCTTCTTTAATCAAACAAGAAAACAACCATTGAATGTCTTAACAGCAACTGATTTGGCCTGAAATTTTCGCAATCAAAGGGAATTGGATGGAAACCCGTTTACAGGCAGATCGCTATATGTTTTATTACTTTTAATTCAATCTTCTCTAATCTTTTAAAAACCGATCAAATTAGCGTGATTTTAGATTCTGCGGTGTCTGAACTGGGGTTGACGAGCGTAGCTTGCAGGGAGCGGAGCCCCCTACCTAGTATATATATATTTTGTTAATATCAGTTAATATATATATTGCCGCTAAACGTTATAATTAAAATTAAATATTGGATAACTTCATCAGCTATCATGAAACATGTCAGCTAATCTTTTACATTCTTATTTTCTTTTGCAAAAAAATTAGATTGATTCGACAGGTTTCTTAAATATTTTGAATTATCCATCTGTGATAAATAATTCCAATATCCCTAACATCAAGGTAAACTAATTTTACTCAGGGTTTTACAAAAATTAAAATACGTATAAAAGAATATATTGCTATGTTTATTGACGTCCATCTAGGCAGTTCATTACATCGGTTTTCTGTTAAAATGAGACAGTATCCTAACACTTGAGAAACCATCGTGATTTAAATTACTGCATTATTTCACATCCAGTGAACGTGATAAAGTGTCCCTTTCTCAGGTACATGCGTAAATGAATCTGAGTTTGCTAGAGATGAATTATAATACTAAATTTCAGATGAGAGGTTTAATATTAACACATTGTATTGAATCATTTGTACTATATGTTCTACGTTAACAATGTTTTAATAAATAATTTTATTGAATTCATATTTTCAGTGATTATCAATCACAAATAAGATAACTTATAAAAATTATGCAATTAAATTTCTACTTAAGAACTTGTTTTCGATTTATGAACATTACTATAGCATAGCGTGTATTTATTTAATTGCTTGAACGATAATAATGTAGGAAGTATATTATTTATGCTTTTGAAAATGCATATGCTTGAAGCAATAATTTTTCTTTTAATTTTGTCATTTTAACATTTATATTTTACATGCTTTAGTAATATCTAAAGCTATGAAATACAATCTGCCGTAATAAAGTACTAACGCAACCACAAAAGGACAAGAGATGCGTCCTAAATTTTTAACAACTATGTACATAATTTTAATAAATGTATTTAATAAAATTACAAAATAAATATTACATCCTCAAATAACAAACATTTTTATTTTTAATGTAGTTTTAAAATAATCTAACTCCCATTTTTCATGAACGTAGCTGAAAAATTTTGAAATATTTTATTGTTTAAAAATGAAAGCATGAATGCTGTCAATATGGTAAGACATGCGCCTGGATAAAATCACTTGGAATACTTTAGCTGGCATCTTAAAATACTGTTTTAAACATTATAGTTACTTTAAAAATATAAATATTATCAAATTTATTGAGAAATACGTTCATATCACATATTCTTTATTTTATAAATATATCCATTTTGCTCAGTATGTCCACATATGTGGATCTCAATTCTTCCAGGTTTTAAAATGGACACTCTAATGTAATTGCAATACTGATCTTATAATGATATGTTTTGATGTCCAGTAGGCTAAATAATTCAAGTAAATTAAAACAATTACTCTGAGATCAAATTTGAGAAGATGTAATTCAGTAATAATTAATAATATTACATTTATATTATTCAAGTGAAGAAGAAGTATAGGCTCTTATATATTTTGTGGTGGGTTGGACCTAATTCCCATGCTTAAATACCTGCAACCATAAGATTGTACCCAATTCTTTGTACATTACAGGGTGCGTATAATTTCTAAAGGTCATATACAGGTACGTATGTGCCAAAGAGTTTTAAGAAGTACTGTTTATGAGCGGTAATTATTTAGGGTTTTTAATTTTGTTGTGCATTTTGCAGCTTAACATTATTTAATTAGTATATGTTAATCTATGTTTTTAAGAAAAATAAATTTATATACATGGCTGCGAAAAAACTGAATATATTGTCGTCTCTAGATGCTAGATACGGAAGTATAATTTTGGTTGTGCTATCCGATTTTATATATATTAATTTTTACCTTAATATGTATAAAATTCTGAATGTGTATAAAATTCTGAAGATCCTATGCAAGGCTGCACAGTATATTTTAAACCTTAAATCCCGGGTGTTCCTTTTCAGCAACATACCCAATTTAGGCTCCAAAATACTATTAGAATAATATTCAATCTATAATGCCTAATGTTGCCAATAAAATACATACTTTAATATTATTAAACCGATTTTCAACATGCAGATGGCAACACTTGTGCTGTTTAAGAATAAAGATAGATTTATTTTTTCAATTGTTGTTGCATGTGCTTTTCGTTTTGTTTGGAAGCTTGCGAAATACCCTATTTTGTTCTACAGTGAGCAAGTAAAATTTATTTCTTATTATAGTTCCTAAAATTCTTGTGTGTTTAATATTATAGAATTTTATCAAGGAAAATTATTTTTTCAATTAAAGACCAGTATTGCCGATTAGTAACAAACTGTGTTTTAGATGCAATCCATACTTAAAACAAAATAATTTTTTTAAGTATTGTTCCCATGATTTATTTAAAAAATGAAAGCAGAAAAACATTATTACAATGATTTTTGAAAAATCAGGCATTTAAGGGTTAAGTTAATATGTGTGGTCTGTGAATGACGAATATAATTTTTCACATGTGTTTTTCGTTTTACAACGGAATTAAGTTTTACAAAACCATGCGGACAGTATAGAAATATTCAGAGAATACAAAGGGCTGCCCAGAATATACAGAGCTGTTCTGTATTCGCATATATTTTTTTTTTAAGTTTTGGTGCAAATTATAGAAATTAGTCGTTAAGTTGTTTATTTAGATATTGTCTATTACCCTATTAACGTATCAATAGGGCAATAACTCTCAAATCGTTGTTTTTGAGAAAAATTTGTATTTTCTTTCATTATTTTAAATTAAATTTCAAACATTTAGGATTCCAAAACTGCATTACTTTTGGTTCTGCAATAATTAGAAGCAAAGTTATAGCCCAAAATAAATACCGGAAATGGGATTTCTGAAACCAGAAGTGACCGTTTAAATAGCCACAGACAGGTAAACAATACGTTTTAAAACAAATACTTAATATTTAATATATACAGAAATATATAAACACCTAAAAATATGGTGGATTTTAAAATTGTAAGCTTTATGAATATTTTTGTGCTATATAAAATTCTTAATTTGCGTTTTCTCTAAAACTGCGTTTTTACATGTGCACGTTTACGAGAAACATAATTTCTTACGAACTTTTTAAGATATTGAAATAAAATTTTGTGACAAGGTTCTGCTAATCTATTTGTATGTTATGAAGCAAAATATAGCTTTTAAGTGTGTATATGTAAATTTCAGATTTATGTTTATAGATAAATACACATTTACAAAAAATCATGTTTTGTATACAAAATTTTTATATGTTAGTAAATTTAAGAGGTATTGCTTCATTACACAGGTAAGTAGTTTACTAATATATTGATGAAAAAAATGTGAAATATATTGAATACATTTTGTTAAAGAAGGTTTGGCATAAACGCAAATCTTTAACAAAATTTGAGTAAATATCGCCTAAATTAAAAAAGTTAATTAAAATTCCATTAAAAATTTATATGAATTCATAGTTGCATTCCCTGTTTTAACTAAAAACACGTGTGTTTCATATAAATGTTATAATTTCAAAAAATGTGCCTCGATTGTAGGCACATACCTTAAAAAGTGAAATTTCGTTTCAGTATACTAAAAGTATTCGAGAGCATTTCATAATCTATGCCGGACTCGTGATTTTATTTGCTAGATTTTCATGAAATAGCAGGGTTTACCAGAAATATTCGCTAAGTTGATCTGTAAAAATATATGTATTGGGTATAAATGTGTGTAGTACAAAAATAGCTCTATATTTCGAATTTATGCATCATTAAACTCTAAAATAAAACCTACGAATTTTGAAACTCTGATTAATTTATTCACGTACTTTATGTGATTGAAAAAATATTATTTTTTACTACATTATATATTACAACTATATCAACTTTATAAAACACGATGGAGATTTTCATTTAATTTTTCAATTTTCTCACCTAATATAAATTTATTACAATTTACTTTCCAAACTCTTCACATATACATAACTACTCTGACAGAATTTGCAAAATGGTAATGCTCTAATCTTTCATCGTTTTAAATTCCTGCATAAATCTGATGTAAAACCCTGGTTTATATGCATAAAGAAAGCAGTTTTATCTCATTGAATTTTGCAGCATTTTCGGCATTTTATTTGTAAGCTGTAACTTTTCTCAGAATTTTTTTCATTTAAATTAAAGTTGGTGATTTTAAAATTTCTGACATAGTTGAAGGGTTTTTGCGACTACGGTTTGCATGGCTTTGGTGTATAATAAATATTTAAATATATTATGGCAAGTGTGTTATTGAAAATGAAATGGACATTTAATTTTTTTTACATGTTACTTAAACATATTCCGTCCCACTGTCATCTACGGAGAAATATCATTCGCAAAGTCTTTTAATGATGTTACACTATTACAAACATATTTAAATTTATATGCATCACTGTGGCTCACTACAAGTTGTTTTCTGTAGAAAACATATGCGTATCATTTATTGTTCATTTGCAAAAAACACAAATGAAGACGTTTTTTTATGAGCGATCATTTCGGGAAATTTATTTTCAGTTGCAGTACGCTTTTCTAAATGTAACTATTTTTTTAATATGACATTTGGGTGTGTATATAAGGTATAGATAGTATACACTATTGCTCAAAATATATCGATTTGAGGAAAGAAGTGTAGAGCAGCCATTCTAAGGTTTGATGATTTTTTATGATACATTTTTAATATGTAAATTTCTAGAAACAAATACCAATATTAACTATAATAACTTTAGTTTCAAATGCTATTTTTTTTTTTTACTTTAAAAAAATGTATACGTTAATTTAAAAGAAAAACTGCTAAATGATCATTTTGCCCGTCTAGGCTGGGTAAAGTGGCCAGAACAGGTAAATAAACAAGTGAAACTGGTTAAGAATGTATATTTAATCAACAGAAGCTAAATTAATACACATTGAAAATAAGTATTATGTTTTGTGATATTTGAAGTATTAAATCGTTACAAAAAAGTAAGCAGTAATGCGTATGAAGTGACCCCAGCAGATAGGCACACTCAAATGCCAAGAGTAAGCCTTTCTCTGCAAATGTTATTGCCCCTACTTGCCTTTTTCCTTTCAAAGAAAATACTTTTGACCAACATTTTCTTAAGAACAATGAATAAAAAAATGCTTTCTGGGCAAATTAGCTATCTGTCCATTTTCCCGATATCTTTATGCCCATTTTGCAAAGAATGACATCATTATAAACACTGTAGCCTAGCATCTAATGTACATGACATAGCGCTTTCAAACACACATCATTTAAAAGGCGAATTAACACTAATCAAACAACGTAAGATAAAATAATTATAAAACAATGTATTATTTAGCTAAAATAAAGAAATAGTACAACTTTCTGTGACGACAGTTTCGCCCAGTGCCTGAGTGTCGGAGACACTAAACAGCGGAAAAATCGCAAATGGCTGCTTTACCCGTAATTCCCCAAAATTTCCGTTTATTGACGGAAATTGCTGAACCAGTTTTTTAACTAAGTTGTACATTTCCAAACGGAAGTAAAATTTGTCGTACTATGTAGTAGTATATATCAAAATCTGTTGCTCATATAAAGAAATTCCCGAAAAATCCAGAGACGTTTCCGACAGTAGGTGGAAATTGCTGAAATTCCTAATTCTTTATTGAAATAATATATTTTCCTATCTAAACAGAGAAGTTTTGTTCAGTATTCTAAATACAGTGGAAAGTGTTTTATAATCGATGCTTCACGCATGGTTTTGTTTTTCCTGTTTCTTTATTAAACCTTCTGTTATTAAAGACATCTGTAAAATCATTCACGCTGTATCGTCATTGCACGTAACGAAATAGATCGAAAAATACGAAGAAAGAAATTAAAACTGTAGACGATAGCTAGTAATTTTAAGTATTTTAATATCTATTAAAAATTTAACATTTCTGCTGAATTGTCAGTACTTTTTATTATCTAGTATTTATCTCTACTCAAAGCAGTCGATCGCTTAAGTATGATACTTGTATTGAAGCATAGGTTAAACAAAATATATTCTATCTCTCTTACGATTATTCCCATTAAGATTGGAATATTTTTTTACTATATATAAAGCTCTAATCATTATTCTTGTTACAAAATTTAAAAAATTAAGATGCGGTATAATGATATAAACTGTTAATGATTAGCAACTTTTTAAATGTTAACGGTATTCTAAATAGTTTTATTTTAATCCTTTTAAATTAATTTTCATGCATGTAAAGAGTATATAGCGTAAAAGAATTTAGCGATTTTCTTAATTAATACTTTGTTTAATAACTAAGCATCAACATAAAGTCATGCAACACATCGTCAACCTCTTGTGCCCTACGCAGCGTACGTCATGCTATTTTGGTCATTTCTGACAATGACGTACACAGATTACGTCATACTATTTGGCTGATTTTTTAAATTAGACATTCCGAATTCTCACCAGAAAGTTCTAACTCTTATTTTTGCCTTACAAGATGACTGATTTTCCATAAATAAAGTAAAAGATTAAACTTTTTGTGGTGTAAATTCTACATAAATCTACCAAATGTGGCAACACTGGTGGCTAGTGATACACATACGCTAACAGCGCCAGAGCGCAAGGGATTAAAAAAGCATCATGATATTCGCAGTAACAAAAACGGCGTATTGATAAAAAACATAAAATACTAAAAATAAATACTAAAAAATACTAAATATATAAAAATACTAAAAAAAAAATATAAAAAATAATCAGCTAAAACCTTTTTTGTTTTATATACTAACCCGAATTGCATGCTATATATTTTAAATCTATGTAGGACTTTCAGACCACCAAATTTTTAAAATGACCCGAGTATATCAGTTTACTAACTCTCATCTTGAATTTATCCTTTATATCTATTTGTATTTTCTATAATTCGCTTTTTGTCTATTATGCTCTTGATCCTAAAAACAACATGCAACAAATGTTTGTTACTCTTTCGTCTGTTTAAATGTCTCTCCTAACGTCTTTAATGTAGCATTAACTCCATTTCGACCATTACGCAATACGCTTTTGATGCAATTTTATATTTCTAGACACATTTCGGCCAATTCTGTTTTTAAAATACTCATACAATTTAACGGATTTTTAAAGATATTTATTCTCGTTCTTCTTTCTTAACTGTTTGAAAGTTTTTATATTAAGTAGGAAATATTGAAGTTACATTACAACATTTATTTCAATTTCTAAAGTAAATTAGAAACTAAATTTTAATTTTCGGTTAAAATTATGAAGATATAGATATACATAAAGTCAAGTAAATACAGCATAGTAGGATGATTACATTATCCCATATACACATCTTTACATTCTTAATTACATATTACAAAGTTCAAAAATTTTCAATTACAATTTTTTAAAAATTCGCTTTAAATTATCGGGAAACCTTTCAATTAACGTTCACCAGAAAATTAACATATTTTGGTCACTGGTAGAAAACATATTATATATATGTGTATATATATATATATATATATATCAGTGAAAGTTAAAAACTGGTTGTTTATACCCTTGTCCCATACATAATATTTTGAGTGTTATACGAAAGAATATATTTCTAAAATACATAGATTGTATATCTTATTATTTTAATTGGATAAGCGTTATCTACAATCCTGCACACAAACATTATGCTACATTTATTCCCATTATTTTAACACTGTTCTTTAGAAAATAGGTTATAAGAAACATTGTTATGCACAGAAACCTTATTTCTGTGAAATAAATGCTTTACAAACATTTTAAAACAGTTATTTTCTTATCAAAATTACCCTTAATTGAATTAATTTTTTTATAAAAAAAAAATATTTTTAGTTACAGTGTTGATAAGTTAAAATTTGTGCAGATTCGTTTGTCTTTTACAATAATCTTTCTACACTCTAAAAAATGAATGCGCATATCTACACATTAAAACATGTTATTGATGGTACAAAAACGATTTTTATATGAGTAAAGTGGTGTGTGAATTGCCAAATACACGACTGTTGTGTCAATTTCAAAATACGCATTTGTACTACGTATATTAGTCATAACACATCAAGCTGCTCAAGAATGTAAAAAGGTATGATATAACACTGAAATATAGAGATTAACGTGTAAAATGCACATGAGTACACATTTATCTGTATAAGGTACAAAACGTTATTTTTTTAAACATAAGTAAAAAAACTTATCGTTTGGGATGTAAATTTCGAAATAAATATTTTTCTGTCCGCAAAGAAAATTTGTCTGAAAAACAAGCTCATGGCGTCTGATATGTTTCTTATCTTTAAAACAAATTTCTTTTCAGATCACAAATCAGCGTACCTTACATTTGCTCGAAACAAGAGCGATTGAAATTATATTTATATCATCTCTCTTTTAGGGTTGTTTTGAAGTCTTGAAATCGCACGTACAAGTTATACACAGAACCTGTATAATCTAAATAACTACATTGTAAAATAAAATCATGTTAAAATACCGAAATTGTGACACCATTACTATTACCGTATTCCATAGTGTATTTTTTTATATCAATTTCCTTCACAACAATTTCAGCCATACCTTCTCAAAAATACATTGGCATCAAGAGGAGGAATTCGCTGTTTAATTCAATCTATAGTAAACAAGCATTACTTACCGAAACGGGATACGAACTGAGGTACTGCAATATTCCCAAGCAGCACTTTGACAGTTCAGATACCGTTATACAAGCCACGTTAAAAATTTTAATGAGTGCACATAAATGCACAATTTTATGTGTACTATTCTTTCACATAATTCTGTGTAATGGCGGTTCTTACACGTATAGCTGTGTAAAATTCGTATGCACATTTCTGTGTATTAATCGGTTCTTACGCAAGTATCTGTGTTATATTCTTACACATATCTTAGTGTAATATATAAAATGTACAGATATTTGTGAAATATGGAAAATTAATAAGTTTATGGGGCATTCTCGCAATCTTTTGACTCTTATGTTCCTCAATAATAATTTTTATTTTAGTACATGTTCTTGTGTTTTTTTTTCATATACTGGGAAACATCCCATTGTATGATTACATAACAATATTAACGATATAAAAAAAATTGCACCGTGTTGGGGGTTCAAATACCAGGAAAACCCCTATACCATCCCGTGTCCCTGATGCTGATTTTGAAGTTTGGAGCTGTCTGTATAAAACTTTTTCAATAAAAATAATTCGATGTAATTTTTTTCCGAAACTGGAATTATTGTTTTATATAAATATGTAGCAAAAAATTAACCTGCACACACTTTTACGGTTGATATTATTTTTTAAACTCTGTCCCTGGGTTTTTTATTCCTTACCGTCCCTCTTCCAAAATTAGACAGAAAGTCACTTCAGTTGCATCCACAGAATTCTTTTTAAGTTTTTCTCATGCAGAAGTATGCTAGATAAAGAATGTCTAAAATTCTTTGACAGGAAATTTACTGCAGAATTTAAATCAGCATTTAAATATCAATTTCAAGCATCGTGGCTTTACTGGTAGTCTTACCGTCCCTAAGGTTTATTCCTGCACTTTTCGAGGTAAATTATTATTATTTTTTATTTAATCCAATGTAAATAACTTTCTAAAAATCAATGAACATTGTGGCTACCATTTAGTCTTAACATGATTTGCCTAAAATATGTGGAAATTTTCCTTACCATTCCATCTTTACCGTCCCTTTTTTTTCCCATTTCGTCCCTTTTTTCCTATGCAGTCTACTATTTTTAACTTACCGTCCCTTCTTTAACACCCCTATAAGAAAATGTTATACCAAAATTTTGTACTAAAAATACTACATTATTATTATTTCTTATTTGAATGTCCTGTGGGTACTATGCAAATTCATTATAAGTAAAAATTTAGAAGAAAATAGAAAGTTATAGTGGTAAAATGGTAAGGAAAATTAAACTCGCAAGTTTAACTTAAACCTCAATTAAATAAATACTTTTTAGCTGCTGACCATTTTTTCTTTATTTTGAATCATTAGGGCATTCGTCTATCAGATTAAAATGTTACTTTAGCAAGTTTAATTTCACCAGATTTTTATTCCCGAAAGCCAAAATATTCTGAGAATGCCCCTTATATTAACGCGTCAATTCGGGTAAATCCGTACAATTTTCTACATTTACACACTTGTTTGAGTTTTGAAAGGATAACGAATTACACTCTTCCATTAAGCCGATCATACCACATAAATACAGGTACATTTTTTAGATAAGATTTTTCATTGCTTAAGATAACTAGCTAAATTTACAAAGGAAATTAATTTGTTTTTTTTTCAATCAAAGATTCAAATAAATAAGTTATAATCTTAGCTTGTATAATTCTTTGAAATACGTATTTTTTTAACTTGTCAAATCACGTGTTCTAACCTATTTTTGTAGATGTTTGTAACACCCCAAATATCGGACACAAGGAACGAATGAGGATATGTTTTTATTAGCCATGTACGGGAGTGTTTTCATGTAAAATCTTTTTATGGTGATGATGAAATAATTTTTAAAGCGTATTTTTTCAGTTTTTTTTTTTTTTTTTACATCAGTTTAAACTAATTATAACAGCAAATTTGAGAAATCAAAAAGCTAGGCATAAATAGATTGGAAAACATACATTAATATTCCAAATTTTAGCAGTATTTTAATAAGCATATTGAAAAATATTCTTGTTATAGTATAACGCCAATTTATGGCACAACAGGAAAAATGTTACTCTAATAAATATAAAAATGTCTATTTCTCTTGGAAGCAGAAACTATAAAAGTTCTGAAAATAACATTTTCGAATAAGAAAAATATTTCACGGCTTTTTTCAAGCAAGATGCGACAAAAATTTTATTCCAATAAAACGTGTAAAGACAAACATGATAAAAATGTTACATTTTCAGAATAATGCTATTTTTCTATTCTTTGAAGATAAAATTCCTGGAATATATCTAAAGGAAAAAGCTTTTTTTTTTTACCTGTTTTGTTTATGAAATGTAAACAGAATGTTAGACAAACAATGCGAAGTAAAAAACACTTAGGCTTTCTAATAGTGCCTTTAAAAAATAGTTTAAAAAAACTAGTGTTAATCAGTTGTTTGCATTCAAAAATTTAAAAACTCGAGTAAACAATAGATATTCAATATTAAAACGAGTCAATTTTAAATAAACAAGAAAGAATAAATCATGCGTAAAGCATAGATTATGAAACATTTTCCAACATATTCAGCATAATGTCAAAAGAGTGCAGCGTTTAATAAGTTAAAATATTATGTCTAATCCAAATATATGGGAACGTATAACACATTTGAAAACCTAATTTCAGCTGTTCCCATCTACAATCGGAAAATTATCCGAATTCTTCGAGTGGCCCTGTATATGATATAGATTTAAATCTATTAACTACATGCATGCCAAAATTTAGTTCAGTTAAGAAATACATATACATCAGTTGGAAATTCCACTTCAGAAATTTCTGCTAAAAAGGAGGAAGGTACGTGAATTCTTTTGTGAAACCCTATATATGAAGTATAGAATTTATATAAAACGAGTAACATGCAAAAAATTAGTTAAATTTGAAACCGCATACGAAAATTTTAAAACGCACTTTCAGCCATTATTACTCAAATACAGTACTGTAACCGATTTGTTTTCAGTGCCCCTGTAAACGAACGACAAATCCTATGAATGCCTTATTCTATCGTTATCACCTTGTAGTGAAATTCAATGATTTATATCAGTTTCAATACATTTGAAATAGCTTAATCTCATTAAAATACTCTATAAATGATTTTTCCCCATATACCATACACTGTTAAAAATTTGCAGCATTCTGTCCAGTCATTTGACCGTTTTTTTTCCGAAAACGGTTACACAACCGTAATTTAACACTATTCTGACCATATTATTGGCCATTTCATGGTCAGAATGTAGTTAAATTACGGTTATGAAACAGTGTTTTCAAAAAACGGTTGAATGACTGGACAGAATGCTGCAAATTTTTAACAGTGTAGTGTAATGGAATTATTTTGAGTGCCTTAGTAAATGAAATCCTAATCCCACATACTTCATATACAGTGGCGGTCAAAAGTTTCCGGCCAGCATAAAATTTTTGGTTAATTTGTAAGTATACCCATATGAAGAGGAATCTCAAAGTGATACTTATACACTTTATTCACATAACAGTTAAGAACTTATTTGTGGAATAAAAATTAAATATTAATAAATGTAATTGATAAAATTAATTGTAAAAGAAAACGCATGTTCTCAAAAGTTTCCGGCCACCTTGGCAAGTTTGGAAAAAAATGGTGTTATAATAGAAAATAACACTGATCAATAACATTTACAATTAGTATTTTGTATTCATATATTTAGCAATAAGTACTACGGCACAGCAACGTGCCATCGATTCAATGAACGGTTGTAGATCATCACTGTTAAGTTTTGTCCACGGTTCTTGCAATTTTTGTGAAAATGCTGCTGAATTGGAATATTTATAATTCCACACGCATTTTCAAGTTAGTTTCAAAGATTTTCTATAGGATTCAGATCAGATGATTGGGCTGTTCATCTCAAAAGCGGATTTTTTTTGCGAAAGCCACTGCTTGACGAGCTTGCATGAATGCTTTTGGTCGTTATCATGATAAAACAAATAGTTGCGACTACAATTTTTCCTCCAATAAGGCAGCAAATGATCTTGCAAGATATCCTTATGCATTGCACTATTCATCTTGCCGCGGATTTCAAATAACGGACAGGCAAATTTTCCAGAAAATGCTCCCCACAGCATAACGTGTCTTCCGCCATGCTTCATTGTAGGAATAATATATCTTGCATCTTATCTTTTGTTTTTAGGTCATCGGTTGTAATGTCTTTTATCACTCTCAAAAAGACTGAACGTCGATTCATCGGAAAATAGTATTTTTTTCTAGTTTTCCCTTTACCAGTCTTTGTATTACTTGGCAAACGCCAATCGGACCCTCTGAATTTTTTTTACTTATGAAAGGCCTTTTAACACCGACTCTTCCATAAAGTTCTACGTCACATAAGCGTCTTGACACTGTTGAGAAGACTTATTTCAATAAATATTTTAACACCGTAGATTGCGTGGAATTACGGCGGCATTTTTACGCGGGTCATCAACTACTTTTCTTGTGATAATTCTGTCTACAAGAATAGTCGTCTTCCGGGGTCCCCCGGACATAATATTTTTTAAATATTGTATAAAGCAAATTTTCCGATCGGCAACTTTGCCGCAATCTCACGAGAGGATTGTCCATTTAACGACAAACAAATCACTCGTTTAGTAACAATAAATTGTTAAACTTTTCATTTTTGAATTTCAAATACGTTATTCATGTTGATTAATTAACAAACTTGGCCAAAAAAACGCTTTATGACCGCAAAAACTAATGGATGACGAATGGCCGGAAACTTTTGCACGCGCGAATTTTGAATTATTCCCCTTTGTATCAAGTATCTTAAGAATCAAAATGATCACGTAGTCAGGGGTAATTTATTTATTCCTAACTTTTGGAGAAATTGCGCTTCTACTTCGCTGAAACATTCTGTCAAACAAATCAAAGAAACTAACTGGCCGGAAACTTTTGACCGCCAATATACAATACCAAACATGCTTTGGTGGTATCAATAGCATGGAAGTCAAAGTATTATTTCAGGAGTTAGAGCGTGGCAAAACAAACAGATAGCCAGGCTGTTAAAAATTTGCAGCATTCTGGCAGGTCATTTGACCGTTTTTTTTCGAAAACGGTTACACAACCGTAATTTTAACACTACTCTGACCATATTATTCACCATTTTATAGTCATAATATAGTTAAATTATGGTTATGAAACCGTTTTTTCAAAAAACGGTCGAATGACCTGCCAGAATGCTGCAAAAATTTTAACAGTGCAGGCTGGCAGAAAAACGGAATGGATAAACACACTTCAACTTTGTGGGAAAGTGTCAAAACGCTCATTTTTAGACCCTTTTCCTCTTTAGTGATTGTGGTTTAACTATCATGTGTAAATTGTGTTCTCTCACTCTCTCTCTGTCTTTTTTTAACTTTTTAGCGACTGTACTTACAAATAATGAATAATTCCAGTTTCTCAATTTTTCATGGATTTTTTAACATTGCGAGAGGAAATTTCATTTGAATTGCCTGAAATTTAAATTTATTTTAAAGATAATGTTGAGTATTATTTTAAACATTGAAGATAATTTCACGGTAATGTGATAACACGAGCACTTAAAGTTTTGTTTTTCAGATTTTTGGATTCCACCGACTGTATAAAAAAATGCCATGTTTCTCGGCCAAAAACAAAAGTAATACAAACATTTTTTTTTTTTTTTTTTTTTTTTTTTTTTTTTTTTTTTTTTTTTACAAAGAATATTAATACTTTAATATTATTTTTTAAATGTTAGGTATGGTTTACTTGCAAGGTAATAAACATTTGTTAACACGTCGACTGCGGTTGTCGACAGGTAGTCGAGATCCCCTCCATGTTCCCTGATGCGTGCGTTGACATCGTTACGGGGAACGTCCACTGTTACTCTTGTGACCATCAGAGCAAATTTCCATATCTATTTCCAATTCCTTTATTGCAAAATATATTTAAGATAAATGTGATGCAATTTCTTAAAAATACATGTACTCTACTTTCATAAACCATATACAATTTGTAACGAAAAGCATTTTACTACGCTAGATAATAAATGAAAATTTTGTTTACTCTTGTGACCACAAAAAAATGCAATTTTCAAAAATTGTGTTTGACGCAGAAATTCTGTGAAATATTATGAGACTATAGAAATAAAATTTACAGAATATAGCAGAGTAATTATATCTTTTTAAAAAGCATTAATCATTGAACTCATAACACATGAATTAGTTACATTTGATTTTGCAAAATGCTACATGTTACTCTTGTGATGTTACTCTTGAGATATTTTGTCCATAATGTAATTTTAGCAAAAATTCAGTTTTAATACTAATCAAAATAATTAAAATAAGTTTAAAAAGTTATTTTCCATACAGAACAACTTTTAGTGATGGTTTAATTTTAAAATAACATAAAATAATGTAAAAAATTCTAAAATTATTAAACACTATAACCACATAGCAACCTCTTAGTTTCTGCTACTTAACAGAATAAATCATTATCTTCATTATCAATAATATCACTTGCAACGTCTCCTGTATTATAATTTACTTAATGAAACACAAATTCTTTGTACGAATCATGTTAATGTAAGGTTTGTAACAGATAGAGTGTCATTTTTCATGGATTTAAGAAATTGTATTTGTTGAATGCCCTTCGCTGTTGGTATTTTCTTGCAAAGAAATGAAACTTTATGGTTTTATTTCTTTTGACAAAATAAGCAGTATATCTTAGAACTGCTTTTTTAGTACCCACTTCATTCCATATATATCATTATACAACAACACAAAATAAATCTAGAGCATCTTTACCAGGAGTATTTTTAAAAAAAATGCCCAATTAAGTTAATTCAGAAAGAAGTCTGATTCATTGCAGGCATATTTGCATAGTAATATTTTTTTTTCATTGGAAAGCACAACTCTCATATAAAAAAATAAAACAGTTATATTTTAGGAAAATACAAATTCACTTAAAGATGCAATGTTGAAATTTTACATACGAAAGCATTTACAAAAAATTATTATGAATCTAATTGTCTAAAATAATAGCATAAGATTTTACTTATTTGGGATCATACTAATTAAAAAGCTGAAAATACAGTCGCTTGTGGAATTGACCACTAATGTAGTATTTCATATCAAAATTTCGTCTTGGCTTGAAAATAAAACAGTTTCCAGAAAATCCACTGGCATAACTATTCTTTGAGAAATGGTTATTTTTGGGGCATTACGAAAAATATTCCCTTGTACAAGATTCAATGAATGTGTGCCACAGAAATGGATTTAGTTGCTTTTGAAAAATTTTAAGCAATCTGAAATGGTTTATTTAACTGTTACTTTTTTCAAAACGTTTTGAAAAGTAACAGTATTGAGAAGATGTGGATAAACTTTTTGTCAATAGCAAAACGTCTATCAACGTTTTACTATTCATAATAACTTATAAGAAGTACTGTATTATGGATTTCCATTTCAAATAATTCTTCGATGTTATCTCCGCAAATTAGACATTCTGAATTCCTTAATTCTAATTATCATGTATCTCGGAAGACAAAGTTATTAAATCCATCACAGGAATGTTTAATACATGAAATACACGAGTTACTACATTATGAATTGCTTTAAAGTTTTCGTGACAGCAACAAATGGAGATATTCTGATGAGTAATTTTCTATTGTTTTATGAAACTAGGCTTTAAAGCTGCAAAGGAATCTTCAATTTTTTAATATAGGAAAGCTTCTTTAAACAAAAAACGTATTCGCTTATTAAATATCCCCTAGAATTGATGAAATTATGTGACCTTTTTCACGCTTAACTAACGTAGATTTAGCTGACCTCTTCTTAAACGTTCATCAACATAAAATTCTCCAAAGCTGTGGAGTTAGATTTTTTTCCGTTACAGTATCTGAGGTTAGCTAGTTCTCTACTTTTTCTTTTTCTTAATATTTCCATTTTCTTGCTGAAGCTTTTGCTGGTTCTAAGACTTTTCTTCCCTTTTCCGTAATATATTTTGTTTTGTTTCTTTCTCACAACAACATATTCAATTTCATTCTTATTTTTTCTCTACAATTTTTGGCGCTTAACAGAATTTTTCCTGCTCTTTAAAGCAATATCATGTATAAGAAGCAATATTAAAATCTGTCCTTTAAAATATGCTATCAGAATCCTTTGCATAAGAGTTACTATAAGAACCTCTGTAGGTTATATAGCACAATTTGGTGAACGAAACTGTACAAAGCCTATAGAATATCTAAGACCATGTGCTTCAAGCCAAAAGAAAGCACACAAAATGACACGAGTTGAGTTGTTTTATTATATATTTAATTACTTATCATGATTATTTTAGCATCTTAAGTAATACCAAAAATGAATAAGAATAAATCCACCCATTAAAAAAACACCAATAAAGATAATTTAACTTCCTTATAATTTGCAAAATAACCTTAGTTATAGCTGAAACTATTTCAAGAACTGCTCTAATAAAAGAGAAAAAACAACAAAACTTTAAGCATTCTCTCTTTTTTTCTTTCTTTCTTTCTTTTTTTTTTTTTTTTTTTTTTTTTTTTTTTTTTTGTAACACAGTTTTATATCAAACCATCGACAAAAGTATTGTGTGTTACTCTTGTGTCACAGACGTTTGTTACTCTTGTGAAAACTTCCCAGAGTCTATTCCATGCACAGCATAAACAAAATATTTAATGTAAAATATGTCTTATACCTCGAAATCAGAGAATTAGAAGTTTTGGGTAAAAATTTTAAGTAGTTTTTGTTTTATTAAAACTTTTGTATGTTTTCCGTTACTCTTGTGACATTTAAGTATTGACGTTTAAATAAAGCCAAAAATATATTAAAGACATTATCTAAATGATTTTATCTATGTAGATCTTAAATGTATGATAATAGTTTGTTGATTTGAACGCATAGTAATTTTATTGAATTCTAAAAAGTAAAAAAATCGTACATTTCAATAAATTGTATTTTAAGCTCAAATGTAGTTTTATACTGTTAGTATCCAGCTCACTTTCAGTAAACACTTATTAAAACTTACAAATTCATATACTTCAACTATTTAGAGTTAAATTCATGTATCACACTTATATTTCCGTTTAAAAAAAAATCAGCAAAATTTTTTTTCTGCCGTGGACGTTCCCTACTATTATTTTAAATCAATCCCCATCCATAAGCATAGCTGAAGCGCATTGCACTGATTCAAACGTGTGAATATACGTGTTATGTTCATTCGTGTGTCATACATAGAAGAAGTGTTCAAGAAAGAGCATTAGCCACCGTTCCAGAATTACTGAAAATTTTTACTGTTTTCCATATATTTGCACTAAAAATGAAACAATTTAGTTCTAGTTTATTTTATTAGGCGCCTAACTAATAATAATGTTAAAACAGTTCCCAAAGATGGCTCGAAAATTGGGAAAATACCTCACAGTATAAACAAATCATGTGCAAAAATAAACGTTAAAAAATGCTACAGACAGGGCATTGATACAGGTCTGTAGAAACAAAAGTCTACCTGTCAATACGATATCTGAGGTTCATTATTTGTTGCAAAACTTCACATAGTATATAGTTTCAGTACTTTTGAAGACGCCGCCCCGTAAGTATGTTTTGGAATTGCTTGAAATAACTCAAAAATTATATTTCACTGAAAACAAAATACGTTTAAAAGTATTTTGTATTACCAGTCAAGTATTTAACAATTCTGAAATTGTACGTCAATCGCGGAAAATTATATACGTTCGTACTATAACTATTTATATATATATATAGATCTTGGTTCAATAGTTGTTGCACTCTTAAGAAAAAAGGCATAAATACAAAATTTATTACGATTATACGAGTATACATTAAATTCAGTAATACGCAAGTAATATGATTCCATCTTAAATATGAATTAATCACCATGGGTTATCAACGTATGATAGGATTTAATAGAATAAAGAAATCTTTTATTAATATTTCTTAAAGTTCTTATTCGATTTTCACAAAATTTGACACGACGAAATTCTATAGCGATTATGTATATTAAATTTAAAATCATTCGCTTGGGTAGATTTTGCGCTGTTATATGCGGGCAGATGAACAGAAAGGCGGATGGACCACACGAAGGTTTTATGTGTTAATGATTTATATAATTACGAACGCACATAAAAACTAGTCGTTGGGGGCCACAGTAACACATACCCATCGTGAAATACATAATATAAAATATGAAAATAAAACATGTGTGAACTGTTTATAAAATGCATTGCAATTCAAAAATAAAATTTAAATGTATATTTAAATATTTTTAATACATATTAATGCTCTGTTTCTAAATTGCGGAAACTACTTGATTATCCCGTCGCCGTTTAATGTCAAGTGAATGTGACATTTCGATGAGCCATTATTGACATTTAATGTTATAGTTTAGCGATAGTTTTTTGGTCGACGAAATAATAAAGTGTACCGAATTGCGTAAAAGAAACATGCTTATAACTCCAAAAATTTTAATCATATTAACTAACAGTTTACTGAGTTCGATTAAGCGTCTTATTTCCAATTAAAATGCATCTTCGAATTGAAATTTGAATGAAACACAGGGTCATAAAAATCGAAAAGTGTAAAAAATATGATTGCAAGTATCTCGGCAACTATATATTCAAGCGACTTGATTCTTTATGCAAAATTTACTTTTTTATTGACTTTTATACTCACTCCTCAAAATAAACAATATCGAAAAATTTTATATATCTTTTATCAGAACGAAAATTTCAAGAGTCCTAAAAAATAGTTCTTGAAAATCGAGGTTACTGATATTCAATAGGATTATTCCCATTATAACACAGTACTAAGTACACACTGAATTTCAAGTCTGTATCACAATTTGTTCGGGAGATAGAGCTTTTACAGATTCGGGAGATAGGGCGTTTACAGACACACAGACAGACGGACGACATATTTTTTATCTAAAAATATGTTTTTTCGGAATCTCCAATGCATGAAACGTGTAAATCCATAAAAAAATTTACATTTTTAAAATGATTACAAGACGTACTCTATACGTATGATGGGTAAGTAATAACATTCTTCAGATGACTGCAATACGGAATATCAATCTTCTTGTTTTAGATCTCAAAATTATATAAATATTAATATCTATAATATATTAACTTGATATAGTTTTTAAATCTTGAATAATCTTTTCAAAATACACACAGTGCGTCAAAGTATTGTAATCGTACACAAAGTATTGTAATTGAAATATTTTTCTACTTCCGGTATTCGACAGATTTACACGTTTCAGGTGTCAGAGGTCACAAAAGACATGTTTATACAAAATGTCTTTGTGTCCGCGTATCGCCATTGTACCATCAAAAATTGTATGAAGTTATGCATATAATTGTACTATTTTTTTTTTTTTTAGTTTTTGGCTATGGCAAGCAGGTCCTCTCTGAATTTGAAAAAATTCTGCCGGTAGGGGGTGATGTAATAGCTATTTCTGTGCGTTTTTTGAGCATTTTGAATATTGTATTACCGAAAAGTGTATGAACTTATGCATAGAATTGAATCAAAATTTTTGTGTATGTTTTTGGCCATGGCAAAAAGATGCTCCCTGAATTTGGAAAATTTCCGACGGAAGGGGGCACTGAACTAGCGATTTTTGTACCATTTTCAATATTGTACCATCGAAAAGTGTATGAAGTTATGCACAGAATTGAACCAAATTTTTTGTGTATGCTTTTGACCATAGCTAGAAGGTTCTCCCTGAATATTGAAAAATTCCACTGTAAGGAGGCGTTGTAATAGCGGTATTTGTACAATTTTCAATGTTGTACCATCAAAAAGTGTATGAAGTTATGCATAATTCTAATAAAAATACTAATAAAACTAATAAAAATGAATTATTGATATTTGTAACAACATTTTGAAATATTAATATACATGAGATAGAAGAAAGTTTTGGGATTGGCACATCCAACTAGTTTTATTGGGTGAATTCATGGTTGGTCAAAAAAATGAGTAAAATAAATGTTTTATTTTCTATGTAGGATACAAGAATAACAATATTTTTAATGTTAGGGAAATCATACTACTCTATAAATTTTTCACTCCCTTATATTGAAGAATATTCTAAATAAAATAAAATTCTAAATAGGCCTTAAAATTTAAATCATGCGTGCTTTCACGCTTTGTAATTTTAAATAAAATTTATCAGATTTCATTGCTTAAACGGTGTTTGCATTTGTTCAAATGGAATGTGTTGGGTTCTGGTTAACGTACCGTGTGATGATCAGTATTCGCCGCATACCCTTGCACAACCCCCCATGCATAAATAACACATAAAGATGAATTTATATTTTACAAAAGATTGTACGATTGGTGATATTTTTATATATTATGTGATTTATACATCATGCTACAAAAATAATATTAAAAGTAATAGTATTATGAGAATTGGTAATTTCTCGTTACATATTTGCACTTGATAAAAACATTTTATATTCGATTATGCTAAAAAACAATATTCTAAAAGTAAGCGTTTCTTATCATCCTTGCAGATTCTGCCAGTAAGATGTGAGTTTTCTTGTAATGGGCAACTTCAAGCTAGTCTTTGTTCTTGTGGTTATTTTAACTCCAATTTGTTTTTTAAAATCATAATTACTGTCAATAATGAAAAGAATAAAAATTTTATAAGAACGTATTTACTACAGAAGCTCTCAACAAGAAAATTAAAAATTTTATGTTTTGGATGCACTTATAAAATTATTTACGAAGTATAGTGTTAGATACAAAATAAGGCGGGATGTAATTTTTCGGCAGTAAGTGTTTTTGGATTATATGATGAAATCGTTAACATTCGATAAACATTAATAAGGTAAAGTGTCCATATTTCGTCCCCCCCCCAGTCACTTTTAGGCCCTAAATGTTATCATTTTCAGTGAAAAACTTCCAAATTTGGATTTTACATAGACTAACTACCAACGCACATAGAAACATAGGTAAATAATATCCAAAAAAATTTTTAAAATGCGAAGAAATGTTTTTTCAAAAGTATCTAAAAATGCAAAAGAAAAAAAAAATAACCCAATTTCGCCCCCAAAAAAATCCAATCTGTCGAGGATTAACTTATAACTAAATCAAAATTTATTTCTAAATGGATATTTAATTTAATTTACGTTAAAGTAAGGCACAAAGAAATGTACTAATTATCAGTGGAATAATAACATAACGAAACATTAGCTATCCAAACATGAGGAAAATAATTGAAAAAATTGTAATGAAAAAGCATTCCTAATTTCGTCCCCGGGACGAAAATAAGCACTGCAGGGGGGAAGAAATTGGGAACACGCTACTTCCCAATTTGGCGCACATTAAGTTCCTGTAACATAAACTGAGCGTCCTAAAACTCACTGTATGCTACTGCCAGAACCTTACCTACGTAAAATACATGCAACGAATAAGAAATAAATAATTACAATACAATAAATAACGTTCTGCAAACGACGTAATAAGATAACAGGTCTTCTAAAAATAGGAAATTTGGCGTCTTTAGCGTGTGCATGCGTCTTGGCGAACGAAACTTTAAATACTGACTCCTTTTACTTCCAGTTCCCTTTGCCTTGCGTCATAAGTTGCGCCACTTTCAAAAAAGCGGAGAAGTTAAAGTGGACGAAATTAGGAAAGTGGACGAAATGTGGGCAATTTACCCTAGAAGTTATGTGAAATATATTAACCCTTTATTTACTGATTTATGAATTCATGAAAATTTTATCTTCTAAAGCATTTTTAGTGAATTTCTGAAATTACATTAGAAGATTTACATAATCATTTAATAAATTTTAGAAGGATTTAGAAGACTTAATTAAATTTGAATTTATGGGGATTTTGTGCAATATTTATAACCCCACTCAAATCTTTTAATCTAAATATTTTTCTTGACGTTCTGTAGAATTAGGAAATATGCAAACATAATGTTCTTACAATGGAAATATAGAAATATTTCCGAATTGAAAAATTCCCCCCCCCCCCCCCCCAACGCCAAGACAGCTGAAAAGATTCACAGGCAAAATAAATCATCCTTTTAAAAATAATTTTGTTTGGTGTAACCAATAATGCTTTTGGAACAAGGTAATATATCGATAACTCATTATAAACAGTATTACTAGTAATCGGTGTATTAATTGAATTTTATAAGAAGTTATTTTAATGGTACTTATAAGTACCATCAGCTGATAACGGGTTAAGATTTAATAATTTGTAGAAATGCAAGAAAGAAATTTACTGCTAATTTTTTATTTTATAAGAAATTAACAACATTTCATAAAAAATAATATAAGATATGTTAAATGTATTAAGTTTTAATAATTTGTAGAAATGTAAGAAAAAAATTACTGTTAGTTTTTTTTTATTTTATAAGAAAGTAACAAATGTACACACATGCATACAGTTATCGTTCAAGGTGGTGCTTTTACTTAAATACAATCGTAAATATAATTCAACATTTTTGCAAGTATTGGGCAGCTAGGCCACGAAAAAAATTAAGCCTAGAAACCACAACTACTTAAAGAAGAGTTTTGAGGATTGGTGTACGCGTATATGGAGATATAAATCAAAGAATACTTGAAACATTACTTTATTAATGGTAAGCAGCAACAAATGTGGACGTTATTTTTGTGAAGTTTTAGTGTTTTTCCCTTTTTTTTTTCTTTTTGAATTCATATTAATATAAAATTAATAAATCGTTAAAATAAATTAGGTAATTTTTATTTTACCATAAAAAATCGTCCCTGAAGAGGTTTAGAGAATGTTTTTGTGTAAATATTTACGTAAATACAAATGATGTTATACTAAACATCAAAATAAAATTCAGCGCATTTTGAGCAATACTTCTATTGGACCTCGAAATTATAAAGAAAATAAATTGTGAACACTCGTCAGCAACAATAGTAAGAAAAAGAAAAGCATTTTCTGCAGCAAATTAACATTTTTTTTCGCGTACGATAAAGTGTTAGAAAGTTATCATTATATTCTAATAAGGTTACGTGGGGCAACTAGACCAGGATTTTACAATGTGACCCTTTATATTCAGGCAATTCAGCTTCAAAAGGAAAATACAGTGGTGGAAAATTGGCGCAGAGGAGGAGGCTATTGACACCACTAAATTTTAGTAGAATTTTTCGGGTTAGCTAATGACAGTTTTTATTAAGATGAAGAATACCATAAAATATTAGTGGTGTCAACAGGCACCTTCTCTGCGCCAATTTTCCACCACTGATAATATTAATTTAATTAAAGCCTGAACTTTTCTAAATGTGTTCAGGTAAATTTTCTCTATCACACAGAAATGTTCAAAATTACATTTTAATATCTAAAAATAAAATATATATATGTATTTCATATTTTTTTCCTCACGGGCCCAGTTTCTCCATAAAGATGGGGCAAGTAGACCAGGAGGAACTATGTTCCACGCGCGTTTATTTTTATTTTTATTATTATTATTATTTTTTAATATTGGGTATCAGGTCCTGTTTGAATTATATATCAATTAAAGGGCATTGTAAGGGAAACCTTTACTGTCAATGTGTCTAAAAAAAACACTAAAAGTGAAAATATTAGATTTATTTATACAAAAAACATACAAATTAAGTAAGTACATATGTACTTTAGTATAGGTAATAAGTATAAATGTTACATGGATATTTTAAGGAAAAAAATAGCAAGATGGCGAGATTCCTTTTTTATTTGTTATGAACAATGGTATACGTAAGTACTTAAGTTTGTCATTCTCTTTTGGTATTTACCACATTGAAAATTCGATATGCCCAATAAACCTACACTGTAAAAAAAAAATCTGTAGTTCTACAGATGTAAAATTACATGCTTACTAAACTTTCACCTGTAACTGTACGAAAAAAGCTGCAAATCTACAAAACTAGTTTTTGGAAAGCTACAAAAATCTGTAAATTTACAAACGAATCTGCTAAAATTTCAGTAATCTTACTAAACTTTTATTTGTAACCCTGGCTGCAGTTACATGAAAAGTTCTCGGAATCCCAGTTTCCAAAAAAATTCTTAGTAACCTTACAGATTTTTTGATTTTCGGCGCAAAAGTGTGTCTGTTACATGAAATTTTGTTGTTGCCGTTACATGAAAAGTTCTAGGAATCCCAGTTTCCTAGAAAAACTTTAGTAACTTCACAGATTTTTTTTTACAGTGTATGGAGAATGTAGCCACATTTTTATATCGAACAGAACTATTTTTATTCGTCTCGATAATTTTTTAATAATCCTCCATTCCTCCTCCAGACCTCTATCACTAATTGCCTTAGCAATATCATCCATCCAGTTCTTTCGTGTTCTTCCCCGTTTCCTTTTTTATTTGTTTATGTGATTTTGGGTAGTCTTTAATCATTCATACTTTTAACATGACCATACCAGATTAATTGCCTTTTTTTAATGTCATCTAGTATGATTACCTTTATTATCATCATTTTTTTATCCTTTCATTTCTTATCATTCCTATTCTTGATACTCTGCTGGGTCTGCTTAGGGCATCCGTTTCTACTGCCGCTAATTCCTTTCTTTTTGTCTCCATAAGTCTCCATCCTTCTGCTCCATATAACAATAGAGTTGTATATATTATACGTTCTTTTCTTAAAGATCTCTTTATTTCACCAAATATAATTTAAGGGGTCTTGTAACCTTTTAAACGCGTCCAAAATTAACGAAAAACTTCAAAGTTTGAATTAGTCTATCTTCAAAACATTTTTATGTATAAACATGAAATTTTGGATATTGGTTAAACGGATTGTGCTTTGTAATATGCTACCATTAGAAATTTATTAACCCTTTACGGAATTTGTGTATTGCCGAAATCAAAATAGCTCTTTTTTGTACCCCATAAGTCATTGTGCGCATGATATCTTGAGAAAGTATGTATGGATTGTCATGAAATTTGGTAAATATACTAAACACATATGTGTGTTTAAAATGATCTACTTTTAAGTATTTACAATGGTAATATTTTTAGTTATGACTATTTTTATCCATTAAAAATACAATTTTTTTTTTTTTTTTTTTTTTTTTTTTTTTTTTTTTTTTTTTTTTTACGAAAATATTTTTTATATAGTTAATGAAATAATTTTAGCCTAAGAGTAGATCATTTTAAACACACATATATGTTTAGTATCTTTACCGAATTTCATGCCAATCCATACATACTTTCTCAAGATATCATGCGCGCAATGAGTTATGGGGTAATGTCCCATATTATCCCGTGAACCTTTTGAGAGTCAATAGCTAAAGAAGAAAATATATAATTTCTACATGTAGTACAGTGGGCATGAGTTTCACGGTCAGATTTATTATAGAGCCTGCAAGCCTCAAAATCGGGAGTTAATATATGTATGTCAAAAACTATTCGATACATATAAAAACAGTCAGATATAAAGTTGTATAGCATCATCGATTTAGTACGAAAAGATAGCTTGTTCAAATGAACAACATGATTATTTTTAAGATCAGTAATCATCACAAATTAATTGCTCTTTACGCATATTTTCAGAAAAAAATATGAATTTTTGTGTTATATAAATAAAATATTCATAGATTTCCACTATATGGTGAACCACTGATGCAAGGTCTACACCGTAAAAAAATCTGTAAAGTTATTAAAGTTTTTCTAGGAAACTGGGATTCCCTGAACTTTTTATGTGACGACAACAACAAAAATACATCTAACAGACACACTTTTGCCCCGAAAATAAAAAAAAAAACATCTCTAAGGTTACTAAGAATGTTTTAGGAAACTGGCATGCCTAGAACTTTTCATGTAACTGCAAACAGGGTTACAGATACAATTTTAGTAAGATTACTGTAATTTTAGCAGATTCATTGGTAAAGTTACAGATTTTTGTAGCTTTACAAAAACTAGTTTTGAAGATTCGCAGCTTTTTTTGTACAGTTACAGATGAAAGTTTAGTAAGAATGTAACTTTACGTCTGTAAAACTAAAGATTTTTTTTTTTTTTTTTTTACCGTGTATAAACATTTTGCATTGTCTGCCAAATAAATGCTGTAGAAACAACCGTTTTTTTTATATAAGTTTCAAAGCTGGACAATAAACCGAGCTAAGAAAAAAAAAATATTCAGTTCGAAAATTAACGAAAACACATTAGGAATATAACTGCGAAAGTCTGAAATGTAAATAATAATAGTATGATTAAGTTAAAAAATTAAAAATATGAAAAAACAAGTTGATGAAATGTAAGTGTAAACGAAAAATGTAAAGAAGATATCATTAAAAATTGTTTTTTTTTACTTGATTACTGTAAATGCCCTTAAACCATAGAAGTATATTTCCATAGTGTGATATCCTGCAATAATAGTCATTTAGGATAGATATTTTGAAACAATTTTTAAATGCAGAAAGTTCATAAAATAAGTACACAATAATTGTTTTCTTGTATAAACACAAAAGCAAAGTGCAACATTCGACTATTTTTAAATTCTATTCTCACTATTATTTAAAAAATATATTGTGGTAGATTTGCGATAGATTTCTCCTGCAATTGTTGAAGAAGAATAAAGCAAAATTTATTTATTTATTTATTCTGTGGAAAAGTTTTTCAAAAAGAGAAATACACAGTTGCCTGTGGCAGCCTTGTAACTGTAGGGAAAAAATTATACTGTTTAAAAAATACAATTTTTTTAACCTTTTTTTAATGTCCGACAACGCTTAATGTAAAAGAGTGTAATCTGATTTTTTTTTTTTAGAAACCTATTTTTGACTCACTCAATATGTTGTCTCCCCATATTTCAAATGTCGTCATTAGTCTAATTTTACAACCTGTTATTTTTTTAAATTTCAGAATAATTAGTTTAGTAACAAATTATCATGTTGGAAAAAAGAAAGCTAGTTAGCAGCGATTACATCGGAGAGTTTTAGTACGCAGTTCACGATTAAAAACGCAAAAATTTTGTTCAATTATTTTATACGAATATACCAATATTGTAATTTTTTACTTTTGACAATATTCTAGAAAAATGTGAATTTTGCGTAGAATTGTTAAAATGTTCTCCAAGGAAAATATTCATCAGAGAATTCTGTATTTAATTTTCGCTCATAAACATTGCATACAATGTTTAATTTTCATTTTCTCCAATTTTTATAAGTCTTTCAATGTTGACATGTTTTTTAGAAAAAGCAAATATGTATTTTACGTATCGCTATAACAAAAACCAAAATTTACGCTTAATTCATACCTCGAATTTAAAGCTTAAGGAACAAAAGTATGTTGATTTATGCTCAAGAAAAATATAAATTTAACCATTACTAAATAAGTTTTAGAATACTTTTAAAAATTAAGGATTAAATATGGTTTCATATAAACAACAAGAACAAAAATATCCCAAAACCCTTTTAAATTTTCTTTTCATGAAAAATGTAATAAAAAATAACTCTTTAATTCTGAAACATACTTTAAAAGGGGATAATGAAGATTTTTCTGATAAAATATAATTTATATTAACTAAAGTCTTGAAGAAAATCCTATAATGTTTTCTAATGCTCTTGAGTAATGATGCAAAATGAACAAAATAAAAAAGGGGATATTTTAACGTTATATCTTTTAATGTTTATAGCAGATTTTTAAACATCTAAATTTAAAGACTTCAAAGTTAAAGAAACTAAAATGCTTAAGACTAACAAAATATATAAAAATATATATTGATAATACCTTTTTGAACAGATATTGCATTGAATTTTATCTCTTTTGCTGTTTTAGATATTAAAAAGTCCTTCCGGCCAGTGCCGGGAGGAAGAGGTAGCTTTCATATTCCTTATTTTAAAAAAGCCAACTTATATTATTCCAACACACGAAGCTCAATTTAGTGGAAACCGAATATCGGAGATTTAATACTAATTTTACCAATATAATGAATGAGAATTTCGCGAAATTAGTCAGCTTTATCCAAGCTGCTTTTCTTTAAAGTAACTTATATTTGGCTGCCAAATTTGGCGATTTCTTAAAGTGCATGCTTTTTTAAGACAACATGGTGGATGAGGCTAACCAGTGAACATTGTCGAGACCTTAGTAATTGCTGTGCACATGCTCACTCACATCGGAATCGGTTGATATATACGAGTGCTGTCGCAGGCAAAAAATCAGATTTTTCAAAATGTCACCCACATTAGAAATTGAAACTGTTCTCTGAGCCATTTTTTAAGATAAAGACAAACAAAAAATGCTCCTGAATCCTTATATCAAGGTCAAATACTTAAGAAAGAAACCTTTTTCAATTTGTAATTTTTTTTGCAACTCACTTTAAATATATATATATATATATATATATATATATATATTAATTTAATGACCGCCATTTTGAAACAAGATGGCTGATGAATCTGGCCAGCAAACTTGGTCAAAATATTGATGTATACTATCCACATGCCTTCTTACATCCAAATAGGCGAATACGTGTGTTATCGCGTGACAAATACAAGATCGTTTCAAAATGTTAGCCATGCTAGAAATTCAAAGTGCTATAATTCAACCATTTTTTAAGATATAAAAAAAAAGAACAAATTTTCAGAAACAAAAACTGTTCCGGAATCTTTGTATCAAGGCCAAACACATAAAAAAATCTTTTTCATTTTAAAATTTTTTAATACCTCATTTTAAATTTAAAATTTATTTTTTTTAATGACAACCCTTTTGAAACAAGATGGCGAATGAAGCTGGCCAACGAACTCGGTCGAGACATTGGTATGTACTATGTACAGACCAAGTTACATCCAAATCGGTTCATAAATACGCCTGTTATCGCGTGACAAAAATCAGGTCGTTTTAAAATGTCAGCCACAATAGAAATTCAAAATGCTATAACTCAGCCATTTTTTTAGATATAGACCAAACAAAAACTGTTCCGGAATCTTTGTATTAAGGTCAAACGCATAGGAAAAAATTCTTTTTCATTTTCCAATTTTTTGGTATCTCATTTTAAATTTTAAATTTTTAAATTTTTTTAAATGGCCGCCATTTTGAAACAAGATGGCGGATGAAGCTGGCCAACGAACTCGGTCGAGATATTTGTATGTACTATGTATACACCATTGTACATACAAATCGGTTCATAAATACGCCTGTTATCTCGTGACAAAAATCAGGACGTTTCAAAATGTCAGCCACGCTAAAAATTCAAAATGTTATAACTCAGCCATTTTTTAAGATATAGACGAAACAAAAACTGCTTCCGAATTTTTCTATCAAGGTCAAACACATAAGAAAAAAATATTTTTTCAATTTTCCATTTTTTGGTACCACATTTCAAATTTAAATTTTTCTTAAAAATTTAAATGGCCGCCATATTTAAACAAGATGGCGGATGAAGCTGGCCAACGAACTCGGTCGAGACATTGGTATGTACTATGTATAAACGAAGTTACATCCAAATCGGTTCAAAAATACGCCTTTCATCGCGTGACAAAATTCAGGACGTTTCAAAATATCAGCCACGCTAGAAATTCAAAATACTATAACTCAGCCATTTTTTAAGATATAGACGAAACAAAAACTGCTCCGGAATCTTCATATAAAGGTCAAATACATAAGGAAAAAATATTTTTCCATTTTCAATTTTTTGGTACCACATTTCAAATTTTTTTTTTAATTTTTAAATGGCCGCCATTTTGAAACAAAACGTCGGATGAAGCTGACCAACGAACTCGGTCGAGACCTTGGTATGTACTATGTACACACTGAATTACTCCGAAATCGGTTCATAAATACGAGAGTTACAGTGTGACAAAGGTCATATATATATATATATAACCATTAATTAAACATCACCAAACATCATCAAAAACTGCAATTGGTTATATATATATATATATATATATATATATATATTGAACGGAGGGTGGTTTCGGTGTCTCGGGGTCATGATCGATGAAAATATACCGAAATTTTTTGAAATCGCTTTCCTCCGAACGGCTGAAATAGGTAGCTTTTTGTAATGAAATCTACCTAAAAAAACACTTAATTTCGAAATACATAATAATGTTTGAAATTGGTGATGAATTTTGAAAATTTGGGAGCTGATATTTTTTTTTAAATATTGAGTTTGAGGGAATGACATAAAAATGTAAAAGATAATTAATTAGTGTTTTGCGTTCTTTTATTGCGTCTGTACTTTGTAAAATTTATGTGACAGAGCTTTTCATGCTTGAAATCGTCCAAAAGGCAACATGCCACATAATATAAAAGCACTTACATAATAGAAAGAAACCTTTCTTGTGTGCGTTATAGAGTCTATAACTGATACACCCTTGCTTCTTATTTACATTAAGAGGCTATTCAGTCAGGCGAAAAGACCCGTTCGCTAATGCTAATCCTATGGAAGAAATTTATAAAGATATCTCGGTTGCATTTCAATATTTTAAAATTATTTTTTTTGCATTAGATAGCTGAGATTGATCTGTATGCCGGTCGTTTTTTACTTTCTCGATTTTCATTACAGATTTTTTTTTTTTAAGAGGATGTTTTCACTTTCGAAACCGGTTCAGAAAATGAGAATGTCCCCATAAAATTATCTGTAAACAAAATCGAAAAAAGTAGAAAACAACCTTTGTACAGATTGATCTCAGCTGTCTATGCAAAAAAATCATTTAAAAATATTGAAATGCAACCGAGATATTGTTATAAATTTCATCCATAGGATTAGCATTAGCGAGCGAGTCTTTTCGCCTGACTGAAGTAGCCTCTTAAATAAAAATGAAACGCTATCAATTTTTCCATCATTATAAAGGATTTACGTTTAAACGAGTCAGGATTGTGGAGATTTCTTTTTACCCGACTGCTAAGAAGTGTTATGTGTTTCACTCGTATATGGGTATGTGGATTTCTTTATACCCTCGAAATATCCTAATGGCTTGGTGGATTTTAATGAATAAGGTCTCTATCGATTCGTCTTAACCACCCAATTGTTATAGTCTAGGTTTTGTTTTTATATATTCAAAATAGCGACCGTAAAATACAAAATGGCGCTAGACACGAAAAAAAAAATTACGCACCCTATTGAGTGGCATATTATTGGATAGGTCTTTCAAAATGAAGACTATGTTTCTTAGACTATTTTACAGTCAGAAGCTCCGTTTAAATATTACACAACCTTTGTTGTGTAGGTAAGATCTCTAGCTTCACTGCAACTCTAACCATCGCAGATATCTATCGACCTCATCAAAACCGTGTTTATAGACATGAACTATCAATTAAACACAACTTAAAAATCATCAATACAAGTAAATAAAAAAATAGGTAAGTAATATAAAAAAATAGTTTAACATTGATGAGAAATAATTAATTAGTTCGCTTTTTACGAAGTCGGTTTTTCTTATTTTTTATATTTAAGTGACCATATTTGCTTTACTTATAAGAAAAAACGTGTTGTTATATTCTGTATTATTTATATTACAAAGTCTTGAATATATGTATTTTTAAATAAATATATAAGTACAGAGAATACAAGTAAGTATGAAATATATATGTATGTAATCGACCGGTGGCTTATCCAGGTTAGTTAACCCATTTATGCCTGAATTTGTATTTTCTCGAATTTCTTGGTAAAATCACTTTAAAATGTTGCAAAATGAAGAGAAAGAATAAAAAAAAAATACGCTATTTTTTTTTTTTTGTATTTATTTGATAAAATGTAAACCTAATAAATATGGGATACATATATCCATATGTGGAAAAATGCATAATTATACATATATATTTATAATTTATATAAATTATAATTATATATATATATTTATAATTTATATAAATTATAATTATATATATTTTTTTTATAATTTATATAAATTAAGCTTTTAAAATATATATTACTATATATTATAATTAGTATTTTCATGAACTATTAAAAAATATATTTATTTCTTTACAGAGGCAAATAACATTATAATTATTGTTATTAATAAAATATGAATAATCATTTTGAGGCGTGAGAACAATTTATTTCAAAATCATTTTGAAAGGACTTTCCATAAATAACTTCCCCCTAAATGTCTAATAGAAATATGCACCCATTTGCGCCTAGCTCCACATATTTTATACGTTACAAACATGCATATAAAATAGGTTTAAACACATAATTTCGCATTTAAAAAAAAATACGTATTTCAAATAAGGGTACAAGCTACGATTATGACTTATTTATTGGGATCCTTGATACAAAAAATAGAAATAAACATATTTTTTATATTTCGCTATCTTGACAAATGAAAAATCTATAAACAGAGAAAAAAGGCCTTCATTTAAGCAAATAAATATCAATCTTATGCGGTCATCTCTTGGTAATATATATAATAGCGTTTATAGTATACTTCATACTATTTGCATGTTGTAGAAAAGAAGATAATTATAAAAAAATGTTAAAATTCGAAATGTCCCAAAAATGTAACGCTACGCATAAATGGGTTAACTATTTTTTTACAGGATAATGCTCAGATACCTAATTGATATTTCTTAACAAATCAAGAAAATAGTCATAAGCTATTGCGATAGCGTTAGCTGTAATGTCCGTGGACTGCAACAACAGAAAATCAAGGCAAATTGAATTGTGTCCCAATTATGGATGTTACCACAATCTATGGTAAAGAATGGTAAAAATCCCATTTCAAAGTACTGAAATTAACATAGGTACACTGTAAAAATAACGGAAATTTTTTGCGAAATTACGGGGGAAATTTCCGTTAAAATACGGAAATAGTACCGGCGTCTCAATTGTCAGTACAATTGCCGTACTCTAACGGATTTTTTTTTACATTGTATATTTACATATGGTTTGGCTAAACACATGTAAAATTCATACACTTTAAGTCTTTTGTTTTTCAGATAACTGCCTTTAACAAAAATTAATTTGAAATAAAGCTATTAAATTTCTATTGCAATTTATTGTTACAGCTTTTTGCGTTCATTTAATGAAAACAATTCATCATATTTCTTTAGAGCACATTTCTCTTATTTCATTTATAATCATTAAGCGGAACTTATCTCATAAAATATATAAAAAAACTTTGCACTTAACGCAACAAAAAAAAACATAACAAGCTAAATGGGTGAAATTTTATCTTGCCATAAAACGAAAACTTAAAAGCTGAAGTCTACTTCCTTTTAAAGGAAATACTTTTGAAATGTTAGAATCAAGTGTTAGAGAAAAGCAAGAAAGGCAAAAAAGAGAAATAGCCAGCAGTAATTTCTTCCGTGAAGAAACATAAGTACATTACATGTGCCCAAATGAAAGGAAAGTTTTCGGAAAGTTTTTGAAACAACAAAAGAACCAGTCAAGATATAATACATCGTTTTGGTTCTCTTTACTCCGACAGGAAACAAAAAGATATTAAGCTACGTGTGATAACTTACAAAAAGATGAAAATTTTAGTTTCCATGAAATTTTGCTCACTTTCTTCATTTGTTTGATTAGTTTTTCACAAATATATTTATTCTTTTTTCCCATAAAAACAATTATTCTTTTTTGCTAGTTTTATATAAAAATGTTTCAATAATCCCGTAAACAAACGGTTTTAGGATCTGTGATATGTATATTTTATATTTTAGAATTTCGCGCAATCTAAAAAATTGTATCTATGACCATATTTAGTAAAATATAGCTTTTCTATCTAAAGAAAGGTTAATTTTTTTTCATTTCTTAAATTAGGTACATTTTTAAGAGGGAGAGATAAACACTTAAAAAAAGTATTGTCAAATTAAGCACTATACTATTTAGCTTTTACGTTCAGTTAGACATTTTGAAACACACAGAATGTAACATAAGAAATTTCCAGTTTTTCTTACAAATGTTCCATATGTGAACTTTTAGTTGTATGGCCCACATCCAATTTAAACTCCAAGTCTTCCTACACTTCGGTTGAAGAATTCGGAGTTATGTAAACAACTATGGTCTCAACTCTGGCAAATGATTAGGTAGCGGCGGAATGTAAACACGATATTTTATAAAGCCCCAATGGAAGAAAAATAGCATGGTATACGCCGGTAGTGTACGCTTTTAAATAAACATCATAAAATAATTACTAACCTTTTAAAAAACAATAAACATTTCATTTGATATTTTTTCTTGCACAAATGATGTTTCTTTTAGTTGAAGAATGACAGACGTTTGGTAGTTAAAATATCATATACAAAGAATATATTAGGTTGAGCAAAAAGTTCTGGGAAATTTTTAATCTAATACTTACCAGAATTTGTATCGTATATTATGGTCGTGCCATCAATGCCGATTTCTATTGCCAGCGGTTGGATCGCGTCTAGGACAAATTCTGTTTCAGCAGGACAATGCCGAACTGCACGTGGCACAGAGGACCAAGGACAAGTTTGCACAGTTGGGCGGCGTCTAAATTCTTCCAATCCAGCGCACAGTCCAGCCGTGGCTCTATCCGATTATGGCCTCTTTCGATCAATGCAACTCTTTTTCAACGGGCGTCGATATGAATCCTTTAATGAAGCTGAAGAAGCATGTCAAGAATTTTTCGATTCCTAGGAGCCGCCACGGTACTTCCAGGAAATCTGAAATCTGGCAAAACGATGGCAGAAAGTCGTGGACTATGATGGCCTCTACTTTGAAGAATATTCCTTGTTGCTTTTGTTGTTAATTTGCGCAAAACAATGCAACTTTCATAAATTTCCCAGAACTTTTTGCTCAACCTAGTATATAATACTTACAAAATGCAATAAAACGTTCTTTTTAAGTCCTACACGCCTCACATTTTCTGGTGAGTTGATTTTGAGTGCTATGGTGTTCCCTTAGAACCTTTGCCCTATTTCAGCCCTGAAATTACGCGTTACGGTCAGGAGTCGCTCTTTTCCGTATGTGGCACTGCGAGCGACTAAATAACTAAGCAGTACTAGCGAATGCGCTTCTATAAAACTGTTTGAAATAAGCTTTTTTCGTGATCTTGGACCAACACTCTACAACGCTTACTTTTGATCATTTTAAAATTTATATCTAGGACATTCTTTTATGACTTTTACACCTGTACTATGTTTCTTGAGCCCACAATACGATGATACCAGACAATTAAACAAATAAATGCCGATGATTGACTAGATGCTATGATTGAATAGAAACCTCATTAGATTTCCATCTCTAGCAATGAATCAAAATGTTTTAGCCCTCGGTATGCTATTTCTTTCTCCCAACTTTGTATTGTCTCCAAAAAATAACGTTACGTTGTATGAGCCAGCCGTAAAAAAAAAGCAGATGTATCATTGTACGATTAAATACTTTATAGTCATTAAACTTCTAAGCATCGCACATTTTCAATTTTTATACCGTCGTATTGGGTAGAAAAGTATTTTTAAATGCAATTTGTTTGAAAGCTTTATCTCCATTTATTTTGAAATATTAATTTTTTTGTAGTTTTCAGAGCCATTTGCTTAATATTGGCAACGGAAGTACTCCATTTCTGTAGAAAGAAAAAAAAATTCTAAAATAGTAATTATATATTTTTGTTGCCATTTTTTTCATAACAACCGTAAGAAAATGTAATTAAAATACGTGCTATTTTGAAAAAAATATAAACGAATGATTTCTGTTAAAACATGGATCTATTATAAAATATGTTTAATTTTAAGCATCTATATTAATGTTACAAACAAATGAAGGCCTATGAATCATTAGATAAGTGTTTTTTGTCGAGTTTCTTCAATGACGGCATCTCTTTGCTGCATTTGTGTATTATTTTGCGATAGTGACGTCCTATGCATGATTTACTGTAGATGTTTAAGAGTGGATCGTAAATGTGGAATTCTTAATCGGATCCGAATGACGCCATTTTACATAAAATAAAAGCTTGTACTCTAAGTCTTAAAATTGAAATATGTTTTGTACTATTTATATATACATATATTTTCTTTTCCATCGGGGGGGTGACACTAAATTCTGAAAATGCAGAATTCCTTTTTTGTAGTTATAAAATTCATTTAATAGATCGATTCTTAGTCATACAGTTTAGAATGAGTTCTAGATGCTTTACTTTATCTTGTTTTTTAACTTCATTGGGTTTTGAATGCCTTACTCTCGCGAGTAAAAATCACCATCAAAATACAACTGACAATTTCATCACCTTCAAAAAAGAAAATATTAATAAAAATATCGTATCTGGAAGCATTCTTTTTTTCAAATCGAACTAAGGAAAGAAATTTCCTTTATTAAGTAAAAGTTAATTAATAAACCTATAAAAAAAACTATAAATATTTCATTTAATATCTTTTTCTTGCACACATGATGCGTGTTTTACTTGAAGATTGATAGAAATTTGGTAGTTAAGATATTATATACAAGGAATATACCGGGTGTCCTAAAAAGGACTGACTGATTTTAAAATTCAATAACTTGCAAACGATGACAGATATTTAAAAAAATCTTGCAGGAGGATTATGCATGAGGTCAAAAGTTTCTTTACAGTGATTTTCGATTTTAGTCCGAATTACAAACAATATATGGCTCTGCGATCAATAGACACTAAATTCAGGCTCGATTTGTGGCACTTCGGGACACACTCAGTACATGTTAATCTCCCTTTTTCGTATGGAAGAAGAGACAGGCCAAAAAATCGAGCCTGTATTTAACGCCTATTGCTTACAGCGCCACCTATTGTTTGTAATTCGAACTAAAATCGAAAATCAATGTAAAAAAAAAAAATGACCTCATGCATAACCCTCCTGCAAGAATTTTTTAAATATCTGTCACCGTTTGCAAGTTATTGAATTTTAAAATCAGTCAGTCCTTTTTAGGACACCCGGTATATAATAGTTACAAAATGTAATAAAATGTTCTTTTTTAAGTCCTACACTCCTCACATTTTCTGGTGAGTTGATTTTGAGTGCCATGGTGGTCCCTGAGAACTTTCGCTCTTTTTAGGTGTATGTAGTGAGTGACTTGCATTTTCATCATGTTTGGGGATAAACCTGTAGATACATATCAGCAAAATAATTCCAAAGAGTTTTATTAAAAAATAGTTTATTTTGTATAATATAAAGTTAATCAATTAGTACGGCATTATTTTTAGTGTACGGCATATGTTTTATTCTTTTTAAACTTAATTTAATTTTTAAAACTTTAATTGTATTTAATGTGTTTTCCTTATTAAATATTGGATCATTTTGTTAACTCTGAGTCATTTTGTAATTTTTTTAAATTATATGAAATTTTAAAACTTGATTATTTTTAAAGTGCTTTTTCCAATTAAATTATTTTTTTTTCTTGATTTCAAATTGACTGACAATATTAATTATAGTTTCCAAATCATTGTTTTCAGATATAAGCTCCCCTTAAAAATATTATTCGTATCATTTTTTTTTTACTCCGATTTCATATAGTTAAAAAATACAATTCTACCTTTTATCTTTTTTGATTCGGGGGGTCACGGTTTAGATATTTAATACCATAAAATAGGAGATGGCTTTTAAATCGAAATAAAATATGCGTTCAAGAGAGGCTGAACTTTTGTTTTTAAATGAATCTATTTTGAAAAAAACTGATAATGGCGAAAAAGCGTAACAAAAGAAAAGTAGGTTAACTTACCCATAGATATTGTTACCAGGTTTGAGAAAAAACGTTTTCTGCAAACAAAACAAAAAAAAAAGGTTGCTACGTGACAAAACAGATGCATTAACACTTATAAAGATGTAAACATATATTTGTTTAAAGAAAATAAAAGTACATGGTTTTCATAGAAAAAAAAAAGTCATACCCTAAGCGCAAAGTATAAATTATCAGCATTTTAAATTTGGGAATTATTTGCTTACGGGTACTGTTGATTAATGTTATTAAAGTCTATGAAACGTACAACAATTAATGATATCATTGCCTGAAATCATGATAAACGCAAGTAGTTTTTTAATGTAAAAAACAACGTTTCATTTTTTTTTTAATTACAAAATAAATAATTTTACACTATATATACAGATAAAAAAGCGTATATTTCTATAAAATGTAAAAATACTACAAAAATGTTTCTTTATAAAACTCAAACGGTTAAACAAATTCAATGAACTTCCTGTGTAGACACGATTTTGGAAAACTTTAATTTATCATGTAACGGAGCCGATGTCGTAAGGTGGTGTGGTAGCGGGCTCATTCAACGGCCGAGTCTTATCAATATCGAAAAAATATTTTATTGTATCACAAACAATTAAATAAGGTTTTCTTGGTTAAATAAGTCATTTGTACAACATTCTTCATAAATGGGTTCGAGTTCAGCTGTCAATAATGTATTTGTAGAATCAAGTCCAGTCCTCGAGTGACAAATAGCTTTCAGGGAGAATGTCTCTATGTATTTATACTTCACAATTCTCGAAGATGAGAGTCGGTGATACGCGGCAGGAATGTCGCCCTTTTAGTGAATGTCCGATCAAGGTCTAGGGACCTCCGATGTCTTTCTGCGGGGTGGAGAAACTTTAGCGCCACGCCTGGCTACCGCTTTACTGTGCCCGTGAGAGATTTCTCCTCTACACGGCTAAAATCTACTCGGAGCCTCAGCTTCCGAAAAAGAACTCAAAAAACCAAAGAACTCTCGAGAATGCTCCTGCATCCCCTTTTATCACTTTCGTTTTTCCGTCTAGAACAAAAACCTCTCCCATTAGCCACTCACCATCTGTGACCATGAGCTCATAAACAAGCCCTTTCTCTATAGACTGCAGTCAGGAACCTGACGTCAGGTCAATATCTGGTTTCACTATCTAGTTTCCCACGGGAAAGAGATCCTCGTAAATATCAAAGGAATATTTCTCTCGCTAAGTAAAGGAGTTCCTTTCACCATAGTGTCCCCTGCAAAGATTGATTGAAATTGATATACAGTCGAACCTCTATTTAACGAACCTCTATTTTGCGAATTTCTCTATTTTGCGAAATTTTATTTGGAACCAAGAACATTTTGCAAATTTTTTCGTAAAATAACCTCCAAATAGCGAAGTGTATTCTCTATTTAACGAACTTTTCCTTGGGATCAAATTTTTTTTTCCTCCCTATTTCTTAAAATATTACTGGACATGTCAAACTTATTGTTTCTTTTAATACATTTTATGATGATCAATGACCATGAACAGGTCTTACCAGACACCTAACTCACCGAGAGCAGTAAAATCGTTGTGATTCTTTACTTTCCATCCAAGATCAGCAAACTTTCAATATCCCCTTTTAACCCTCAATGGAGCTGCCTCGTGTCCTTAAACTATAGTTTCCCGTTTTCTAGATTGTTGATCATGATCAATCGTGTTGGTAATTTCGGTTCTTGTAGCTCGAAAATGTCAAAGCGAAAGGGCTTGAGCATCAAAGAAAAAAAATTTTTTGATGAGGTGGATAAAGGCACGAAGAAAAAGAATACTGCTTTAAAATTTTCAACCATAATAAAAAATCGTGATTTTTATGTAAAATTATTTTTTTTACTGAAAATACAATGTATTTCCAGTCAATGGTTTGTTTCATTCTTATTTCCCTTGGAGATTTCTTTTTGATGGGTTAAACAAGTAAAACAAATAGATATAATTTATAAGAAAAGTGTGACTAATTACTTTTTTTAAATTATATTTAGTGTTTATGGACTTAAAATGTGTTTTACGTAGTTAAAAGCATTTTAAAGGGTGGCTCTCTATTTAACGAATTTTCCATATAACGAACTTTTTTTCGGGATTTAGCGACTTCGTTAAATAGAGGTCCGACTGTATTTGTTTCATCTTTAGCGACATTTTCTGGGACAAGAAATTTGGAGGCTAGGTGAAATTACATTAGTTTCCCTATGCTGGCTTCTGCCTTGTAAATTGAGAGTTTCAATGTGAGATATCGTCGAATTCTCACAATCACAAGAAATCTTTAACACAATTTAGGATCCTCAAATGAGAAGAATTTTTTTTTTGAGGTTTACGCAAATACTTCTAAAATACATCATAAAAAATTTCGGGAAAAATTATTTCAGGTAAAAATTTAGATAAACTGCTGATTTTGAAAATTTATTCTTTTTTTCTCATCTTAAGTACGGCAGATTTTTCGTTATAACAATAACGAAAAAAATGCATGAGGCATAAATTATGAAATATTTCCAACACCAACAGAATGTTAAAGAAGAGCATGAGGGTCCTGCACAGAGTTGAGATGAGCTTTCGACGTCATCAAGCGGTTATCTAAATTCGGAATAGATATTTATAACACATAATTTTTTTAAAGAAAGTTTGTCAAAAGAAAGCATTTCAAAAACTCGCCTTTTCATACTTGCACTACGGTCATGAGTTTTTATCGGGTTTCAAACTCTATATTTATAGCAGTCATTAATATTTTCCCTTCTTACATTTGACTCCGATTCAATTGAAAATGGTGTAGTTTAAAAAATTCATTTTATTTTCAATGTCTGATATTAAGAATGAAACAATATGACCGGAATAAACCTTCCATAGTGCTCAGACAACTCTTACGTTTGAAAAGAGTTGCCGTTACAGTGGTATTTTTTTAATATGTAGATGGCTCATTAAGCAAATTTTATATGCATCATTTAAATGTTATTTAAATGCTTTATTTCCAATCGTTCGGTACCAGTAACTTTCTTCTGCGATAATTTGTTTAGGAGTTAGTACAGGGTGTTTACTTTTTTCGCACGACTGTTCATATATTACGAAGGATATTAATTGTATCATTCACTAATCTAGTTCATGCACATAAAAAATTGTCGTCACGTAACACGTCAAACAACGACTAAATGTAAAATATTCTCTAAGTTGTGATATTCTTTTGGTAGAGCAGATGGAGTGACACTCATGATTTTGTTATCCGATTAATTTTTACAGGAGTCCCGATTTTCAGGAGTTCTAAGTCTCGTATTCACTGCACGGCACTCCAAAAGCCCTGATTTTTCAGGATGTACAAATTCTTTTATATTTCTTTTTGTACCATGGTATTTGTTATACTGAATCAAGTGGAACTTAATCTATTAACACATGTGAAAGCGCAACCTGTCAATAACGAATATTTTTTATTCTGCAGAAAGAGATACCTTGCAAATCTACCTTCTAAAATGGAAACCTGCATTAGACCGAATATTTTTACATCTCTATGGGTTCTGTTGCTATAGGTTTTATTGTAATATGTTTAGAAAAACCTGTGAAAAAATAATCCTAGTTAAAGGGAAAAAATCCATATCATTACTGAAGGAATACCACACAATTATAATTGAACAATTAGGACTAAAAGAGAATTTGTTTTTCTTTCTTAGCAATTCCGCTTTCAGAAACTTTACTGCATAAGATTAATAGTGTTTATTCGGTACACTAAACACGAATAAGAAGGAATTTTATGGGTCCGGAGAAAGATTGCGTTTTAGACAGGTTTACTTCTTATGAAGTAAAAGGGAATGGTATTCCTTCCATAAGTGCTGTGAATTTGCTACGTTTAAGATAGTGTACCGTTATAGGAAGGATCTGTTTTGTAGCATTATCCATATTTTTATCTCCCGACTTAGAAGCCTTTATCTCGCTTGTTAGCCCCCGGTATGCTATTTCTTTCTCCCAGCAAATAAAATGTCGTCTCCAAAAAGTAACGTTCCATTGTATATGACAGCCGTAAAACAAAGCAGATGTATCATTGTACTGTTAAATACTTTACTGCTATTTTTTAAACTCCTAAGTTTCGCACATTTTCAATTTTTATACCGTCGTATTTGAAAAAATGTACTTTTTAGTGAAATTTGTTTGTAAACTGCATCGCAATTTATTTTTGATATATTGTTTCTAGCGTCACTTGTTTAATTTTGACAACTCAAGTACTTCATTTCTGTAGAAAGTAAAGGGAAAATAGTTGAGAAATAGCAATTATATCTTTTTGTTACCATTTTCCCATAAAAACTGAAAGAAAACCTATTTAAAATACATGCTATTTTGAAAAAAATTTAAATGAAGGATTTCAGATAAAACAGGGAGCTATTATAAAAGAATTTAATTTTACGTATCTATATTAATATTACAAACAAATGAAGGCGTATGAATCAATAGATAGCCGATTTTTTTGTCGAGTTTCTTGAATGACGATATCTCTTTTCTGGATTTGTTTATTATTCAGTGATAATGACAGCATATGGGTACTTTACTGTAGAAAATATTTAAAAAATACTTTAAGAATAGAAGATGTTTACACAATTCATAAAAAACCGTACAGAGTAAAAGCTAGAAAAAATTACCAATTTCCTTCATCCAAAAATGCTGTTTTCAGCGTCATACATTTAATATATAATAAAGTTACAGTTACTTTAGCAGCTTTAACGAGGTAAAGCGATAAAGAGAAGATAGAAAGATAATTTTTTTAATAAATTTTAATAAGAAAGAAAACACAAAAATTATTTGCCGAAAAGCACGACTACTCTTCTAAAACATTGGTATATCGTGGTCTGTTACGTTTAGTAGGACTGAGAGCAAACGTGACTTTCTTCTGCTTAGCATTTATTTAACTTTATTTTTTAAATAAAATTTCCGGATTGAAAAAGACGTGCTAAATGTAAGACGTGCTAAAAGACGGTGTATAAGCCGCGGCGTATACATCGGAAATTCCGGTACAATAAAAACCGATTTTATTACATCGTTGTCTCTTTAAATTCCGCACCCACCTCCCCATTTATGTTGCGATTGCAGCTGATTACCTATATTTTTTAATATATCGCAGAAAGGAATAAGCATTGTAGATTTAAGGTAATTATTTTTGAATTTCACATCCTAAAAGTGATCTTTCTCAATTTGTGTTTTTACAATGAAATAACATGTTCAAAGTGATAAAACGTTAAAGTATATTTTTCAATTGAAGAGATTTTTTTCTTGTTGTAACTTATGGTCCATTTGATAAAACTACGTATCGGATTCACAATAAAGTAATTAAATTGAAAAAATCAAAAAACCCGACTGCGTAAAAGAAGGAAGAGGCTCGTTGGAAGAGAGAATTTTTCAACAAATTTTCGAACGAATATATAAGAGTTTACGGAATGACAACTACTGTTTCCCTTAAAATGATTAATACTGAACTTTCACTGACTATTACTTTTGCCTGGTCTTCACGCATGCTCCGTTTGTTTATATAGCCACCAAAATGTGCTGTAGCGCCATCTGTCAGTTAGATTTTGAGCTACCATAATAAAGTGTTCTAAACAAAATTCCAGACTTCACACAAGAGTTTCCTGCAAAAATTTGTTTAATAGCTCCATCCGTTTGTTTATTATTCATTTTTAAAAATAGGTACGCCTTTTTGGGACACCCTGTATTTTTATGACATTATTTTTAAATGAAAAATTCTAGACGTTCTGTTTGCAAAGAGCAGAAAAATGACTGTAAAAAAAATCTGCCATGTTTCATTTATAGTTAATAGTTGCAATTATACAAGCGAAATAGGAAGGTAAACATGGCAATCGTTGGTTTAGAGACAGTTTGTTATCACACTGAAAGCATCTAATAGAACTTGCGTCATATTTAGAAGATTATTTTTCCAATTTGAATGCACTTACAATCTTTTTTATACATTTTACTGTTTAAAAAATGTAGTTTCGTGTTATCCGCATGCCAGCCATTACTAGAAAAATAAATCGTCAAAGATTTTCACGTTTAAAGCAATTTTATTTATTCAGATTACTTTAAAGTTTAAAATCTGAGTTCGATTACATATATGTATTTTGTATTTAATTATTTATTTGTTGGTGAAGGTTTAATTTCGTTACGGAGTATTTCACAGAAACAAATACTCATCTATTTATATTTTTTCAAGTGAAAACGTGTCGATCTTCCATAAGAGTCCTGCACGTATTGGAGTTAGATGTAAAGAAAAATCATGCTTGAAAATTATTTTATAACCACAAAAATATCATAAAATTGAGATAAAGTTCTCAAACAAATGCATTTGAAAATAGAGCTTTCCCTTGCATGGTGTAAAATTTAAAATATTTAGAAGCTAATAAATTTTCAAAGAAGTGAAGTTCATTATTCAGGTTGAGGCCATAATCAACAAGACGTGTTCAAACGTAGTTCATATTTGTGGCAACATGAAAGAAATATTTGAACTGTAATTTTTAAAAAGATAGTGATCTTTAACGTTGAGTCAATTCATCTATAATTTTTCTTTGAGGACATTATTTCTGTCAGATTTTGTTTTTGAAAACTATGACGGTCACAGAATCTATCATAGTGCTGAATTAGGTGGTCACCAGCCGAACAGTTTAAAAGAAGTAGCGTCACATTTGAATCGCTATACCAAATCTCCACTGCGCGAAATTCAATTGTTAAGAAATTTTTCATACAATGAAATGAAATAACTAAATAATCAATTTAAAAAACACATAACTCAGTAAAGAAACTTTTACAGAAATCTCTGTTTATATCCAGTAATGTGTGTGCATACGTCCTTCGAAAGATGTTCTCAAAATGCGTGATTTTGTATTAAATTTTAAATAAATTTACGTTAAAAAGAGATTTTAAAGCAGTCAGATTGTCTATTGTCTACTATATCACTTTTAGATTCTGATGATATTCAAACAGTACCATCTGCAGAAAGTTTCTAACAGCAAAAAGACCTTAAAAATCAGAGTATTTGAAAACAAGTTGTGTGTGGACACACATATTTAATATTTATATAATAAAGAAATATTGCAATTTTTGACATAATACCGGCTGTTTCACTGGGTAGTAACACAGGTTTAAAAAACGTTTGTTTGTTTGAGCACTACGTATTTCTGAATAGCAATATAGGTCAATGCCAAAAATTCTGTAATTATATACTACGAAGATTACTATTCGAAAATTATACATTGAAAGCATACGCAAGCCTGTGTAATTAAACAGTCAAACTCCCTGTATATTTATATTTAAAAATCTGAATATTTTAAACTTCATTTTTTCTTCTATTAAAGATGGAGAATTCATTCTGCCAGTTGCAGTAACACGTAAAAAGAATAGACTTAATTATAAACCAACAAACCTAAAAACAAAAGACTACAAATCCGTTAAAAAATAATCCAAAAGTCACATTTTCTTAAAACACCATGCATCATTTACAATGAATTGTGTATGAACAGAATCTTCAGTCTGTTATCGCATATCACTTTGGGTTTTCTTTGTAATATATCATTTTGTACTCCAAGTTGTGACAATGATTTGGTAAAAAAATATACTCACTTTAAATATTATCTTCATTACGACGCTGCATTGAAAAATGCGCAAACTATGGCGAGACATGTAAGATTACATATTTTTTTACAGAGTGTAATACTTACGTAGTTTTTAATATTTCAGTGCCATTTTTTCTGCAGTATCTTTTATCTATCTTTAAGCTGAAACATATTTTTTTCACGTAGGAGTAAATATATAGAAATTTATTCATATTTTGTTATATTATAAATACTTATTATTTTATGAAATAATAATTTAAGAAACTTGTTTAAAATTCACGTTAATGTGTTCATATTGTTATGTAAATGGTGTGTTCACAAAGTTTCAAGACTGGTCCTAGAACACAACAGTTATCAAACATTTTCGTACAGCGAGCTGAAATTCATCGAAATATGAGCCTTGGGCATCATCACACTGCTATCAGTGGTTTTTCAATTGTTCACAGGCTCTCTGGAAGCCTTCACGCGCAAGGCTCTTAAGGGACCGCGTCGAATCTGTAATCGTGTAGAATCGCTTACCTTTCAAGTCTTTCTTGATCCGGAGGAATAAAGGAAGTCGCTGGGAGCAAGGTCGGGGGTATAGGTAGGCCCTTGTCATTATTGCCACGTTAAACTTAGCCAAAACCTTGGCGGCTGCGAGTGACTTGTGAGAGGACGCATTGTCGTGGTGAACAATTTTAGGTCGGTTTTACGCTGGAATCCACCAACATTTGAAGGATGGAGTCAGGCATCAGAAACGATTGGATTTTTCATCACGACAATGCCCCCTCTCACACGCCGCTCTCCGCTCTGAAGTTTTGGCTAAGTTTAACATGGCAATACTGCCGCAAACCCCTACAGCCCCGACCTTGCTCCCACCGACTTTTTTTGTTCACGCGGTTTACGAAAGACCTGAAAGGAAAGTGATTCGATACGATTCCAGCGATACAGGCCGATTTGACGAGGTCCCTTAACAGCCTTGCGCTCGAAGCCTTCCAGGGAGCTTATGAACAATGGGAAAAACGCTGGCAGTGGTATGTTGATGCCCAAGGGTTATATTTCGAAGAATTTTAGTTCGGTTTAATAACTTTTGTATTCTCATACCAGTCTTGAAACTTTGTGAACACACCCTGTGTTATGCAAAATTGTAACATATAGTTAACATATTTCAATATGTGACAAAAATAGAAATTCCACTTGTTTGAACTCTTATCACCTTTGAATGTTTTTCCTCTTTCGATAATTATAATTCAGGAACATATGCACCTAATTTATAACCATAACTCTAAGCTTATTGATCAAAGTTTCGTGGGAGATATCTTTCTGTTACTCCAACAGACATTAACACAAGATTCCGAAAATTTCCCTGCTATATTGGAAGTGAGTTTAAATTATTTTAATATATGATGAGCTTGGATTGTAATTTCACACAGTCAGAAAAGTTTCTTATCTACGTTTACAAAATATTTTGATGTGCAAAATTGTCTTTTATTAGATTATTTTACCTACAGCAATTCTAATAATTGCAAAACGTAAAAGTTTAAGGTAGAAATTATTCCAATAAATGGTGATCTAAATTGATTTATTATTAACAGATTATTACCCTTCTAAAAAAAAAATAAATAGCGTATTAAAGACGTATATAATAATAACTAAATATATTATTTAAGACCATATACTCATAAAAATATTTTTATTATGATTGAAATTCAGCCATTTTTTAAACGTAAACTCCAGGGGAGAGTGGGGCTATTTATTATGAACATTTCTTGAATTAAATTTATTCTTTTACATTTAAAATTCTTACTATTAACACTATAATTACAACAAATTTAACACCGTATGTATTTTTTTCTACCTATAAGTGAGTCTATCTTTCAGTCTAACCGTGTCTCCGTCCCTCGGGCTTCTAACTCTATAAATATACAAGCACTGGCACGTAATTTTTACATGTTTTTCATGTTTTATATAGAATGTTTGTTATTGGAAACAAGTGTGAATGTTTCATTTATAGTTATTTTACAGGAACACAGAATGTGTTCCGTTAGATTATGACGTAGAGGGAAAATTGTTTTAATTATGAAAATTTTTTGAATTAAATTTATTCGTTTCCTTAAAAAATTCTTACTTTTAACAATATTCAAAATAGTTGATTTCTGTACATGAATTCGGTTTTTTCTATCTATATACTAGTCTGTCTTTCTGTCCAACCATATATCCGTTTCTCTTACCTCTAACTCTATAAATATACTAGCATTGCCTTTCAATTTTTACACGCTTTTCAGGTTTTACATAGAATGTTCAGTATTGAAAAATAAGTGTGAATGTTTCATTTACAGTTCATTTACAGGAAAACAGAAGGAGTTCCGATAAATTATGATCTAGATGGAAAACCGTTTCGGACGCATTTTACTGATGTTACAATACTTCAAACATAATGAAATTCAAAATTCACATGCGCCACTAAATTATGAAATTATTATGCAAAGTAGGTTTTGTTTGCGTGTCAAATACAGTAATGTGTTCGAAAAATAAAATTGTTCCAAGTTGTTTTGGTGATCACAAATATTTATTTAAGTTCTTTAAAATATTAAAAAAAATAGAGCATATGAATAGATGTTGACATTGGAAGATGTATGTATATATACAAAAACATAGATTAAATTTACCTTACAGAGGGATCATCGTACTATTTCACAAAAAAAGATTACTCTAATATATTTACTTGCTTCTTTATATCAATTCTCGCCAAGATATTTCTCTAAAAATTGACGGAATATTCTAATACAAAATCGCTCATCTGAACAGACGATATAAAACGTAAACACTAAAAAAAAACTTTTTACTGAAAAAAAAGCAGATGTTAACTTTGTTTTCTTAAATTTAACCAACTCTCGTGAGATAATATATATATATATATATATATATATATATATAGAAGAAAAGCCATAGCAACAACCGCATTTAACATTTAATGTATAAAAATGAAAATTAGTCTGTCTGTCTCTAATTCTATACAAATCCACAGTTTGGAAGCCAGAATTGTGAAATGTTACGTACATGTGTATTAAAACGCGGTCGAGGTAACTAAAGTAATCCGGAATCATAATATCTTATAAGGGAGACCGGAGTTAGTAGGCGTAGTTTTTAGTTATTGATTTTTGTTATTCTTTATTTAAGTTTTTTAACAAAATTTAACTGCACTTTTAAAGAACAGGCAATTCGCTATAAATACCCAGAGTTTTGAGTTTGTAGCTTTTGAAGGTTATGTTTAGCGCAAGCCTAAATAAAAGGAACATTGTGCGCCAACATACCCCGTCACGAGGTGAGTTGCCTATACCTATGGGGTAAGTTTGGACACGCTTTATAAACATTTAAACGAAACTCAAATAAGACACGGTGTTAAGAGAAATCAGTTTCATTATTACCAGGAAGTTTAAACAATGGCGTTATCACCGTACAATGTAAATTATACAGACATTAAAATAATGAATAAAACATTAATACTGAATAACTTCTATCCTACTCGATATCATCATCAGAGTTACAGATGTTAAAAATAAAAAACGAGTGTCTCCGTTTGGGCAAGCCTCATGTACCCAAAATCTTCCATTGCAACCACTTTGCTCTTTGTTTGCTGTATTTCAAGCTACCAGCACACACCAAACACCGAGTCAACATGCACCGTGTTCAATGCGCCTACTAGCCCCATAATAAATTTCTTCACTAAAGGGCGACGTAACCTTCTAAACATAAATAACCTAAGTAAATGGCATATGGGGTAGGTACAGTTAATCCTATACTAAGAAAAACTGCACAAGTTAAATCGCAATTATTAAGATCAGTATTAGAAATTAGAAAAAGAATGAAGCAATAAAAAATTACTTATGAGTGCAAAAAACAGAAAAATCGTAATAAATGTCCACTGCACGTAGGTAGCGGTGCAAAACTACAATGGAGATTGTAAAAAGCAAGAAGAAAAGTACTCTGTGACTGGTTGGGCAATCTATCCACAAACAGGCGATTTATGAGGACTGCGCCTACCTATCCCTTAGCCAACTAGCCCCAGTCTCCTCTAGTTAATTTTTAATTAATAAAATCCTCTTTTTATGTTCAAACTCGTAATCGCGCGAGTTCTTTAACCAGTGTGAGATATATGCATTATGTACGCCACGCTGCAATTGATATTACGATAATTCTTTTACCTCATATAATTAGATATATATATATACATATTACATACGTCACGCTGCAATTGATATTACGATAATTCTTTTACCTCATATAATTAGAGATATATATATACATATTACATACGTCACGCTGCAATAGTAAAAAGCTCCAGCGGGTATTACGATAATTCTGTTACCTCACATTCAAATAATTTAAGACATTAGACAACATTTTATCACAAACATCAACAAAACTTTTTATTGTATTTATTCACTTATTCCAAGGATAGCGCTTTATTGTCTGCTGTCATAGTAACAGCATAAATCAAATTCCATTTAAAAAAATACGCAGTAGTAGAAAAATATTTTACAAAATAGAATAGTTATTTTTAATTTTGGTTTTAAAATTAAATTCATGAATTCCCGTGCATAGAACGGGTTAAACAGCTAAGATAAAATAAAATATCACAGCAGTATTTGCGAAAAACGGTGCATATAAATAAAATTCCAATTTACCAAAGCCTAACAGGTGCAGTAATAAAATGCAAAAGTTTTAAAACTATTGAATATAATATTTAACAAAAATAAAAAATGATAATTCAGAAAAAGTACGGGCCAAATACTATAAAAAATATGCTGCATGACTGATTTCGCAAGGCAGAACTCCAAAAATGTAATAATAAATTAAATTTTTTTAAAATAAATTATAGAATATATAGAACAGGTTCAAAAAATGTCTTTTTTGGAAGTCATTTATGAACCATTTTTTTTTAAAGTCCGAACTAATACTAGGCGTTATCAATAAGTTTTTACCCATACATAGAAATAATTTGGTAAAATTTATGAAATTACTACATTGTATTATTCATTTTCTATATAGTCACCGTGCACAGTAACACATTTCTGCAAACGGTATTTCAAGAAGAGGGGGGAAGATGTATTCCTGAGGGCGCGATAGTAGAGCCAAAGGGGGGTATTTTTTTTTTACTTTTACCGACACCCACATGTGACATATTGTTGGAAAGGTCTGTGACCACTTATTCATGTTGTTACCACTTCACCTATTTATCTTCACTACATTTTTATGCACATCCTGAGACCCTTCGCCCAATTTTCCCTCCGGGGGGTATTTTTGCTAATTTGCGTACACCATTCATGACCGCGGTGGGCAAATTTGGTAGAATGAGGAAATGAGTGCATAACATGAATACGTGGTCACAGTCCTTTCCAACAATATGTCACATGTGGGGATCGGCAAAAGTTAGAAAAATGCCCCCTTTGGGTCTACTATCGCGCCTCCTGGAATTCATCCTCGCCCCTCTTTTTGAAATACCTTTGCGAAATGTGTTACTGCGCATGGTAACTATATAGAAAAGGACTAATACAATGTAGCAATTTCATAAATTTTACTCAATTATTTCTATGTGAGGGCAAAAATTTATTGATTCCCCGTGGTGATGATGTGAAAGAATAAGTTACTGCGTGGATACCACATACCCCTTTGTCATTTCCCGTATTTTAAATTTATTTATATCCTCCATCATCAGTTAAATTACTATTAAAAAACCCTAACATATATTTTAATGGATAAGTGAGACATTTGACAATAAACACAAATAGATAGTTGGAAATTTACATCCAATTTTCGCAAAATGAAGCATAGCCAATTTCTTTAGCTCGGATTCCCTCATTTTTTTTCTATCTTGTATCTTTAACATCAATTTCCTCTCCTCTACTTTCTACCTGCTGCCTTCTTTCTTATATTTCGTTCCCAGCTTGCAGTCTCCTTCTGCTTCAAGTTGCAACTTTCTTTCTTCGAACGCTATTCTCTTCTCTTCTTTCTCCTACTCTGCTTCTATTTTCCTCTGCTCTTTTTCCTTCTCTATTTGCGCTTCGATTTATAATCTCCTTTCTTCGATGGAAATCAATCCATTATCATAAAAATTTGTAACATTGTACGCATAAGATATGAACTGTAACACAACATAAAGATATTATACATATACATAATATTGTTTTTACATGACATGATTGAAAACAGAGTAATTTCCTACATTTTACTATTGTTTTATTCGAAAAAAATATTAGAAAAATTCAAACTTTTGAAATATTCTATTTTGTAAATTTCTTAAATCTAGTGGGAAAAATTCTAGTAATGATTCTAAAAATGAAACAAATATTGAACTTTAAAATTGGTACTTTGTAGTCCTCTTCCGGTAGAAAAAAATAAAAACAGCAAGTAAAATTTAGATACGGAATACATTTTTTACACAACTTGGTTGGACGAATTTGCTTCCTTTTTGATGCATTTGTCTGCAGGCGAATTTCAGACAGAATTTTTCAAAGTTATATTTCACAAGAATGACACTAAATGCTATTTTGTAAAATATAAAATAAATAAAAAAATTACAATCACACTTTAAGAATTTACGTCAATAAATAGTGGATCAAAGTACAACTGAAATGTACTTTATTTTGTATGACATATATTGAGGAAAGAAAGAAATTATTTTTATAGCAAATTTACTGGGTGTTTATAGTGAGTATAAAGTAAATTAAATAATAAAATTGTATTACTAATTAATTATATTTGTAACTAAATGTGGCTTTATTTGATGGTATCTCACCTTTGTTTTTTGTGGTAGGTTGTAGGTATAACAAAGAACAGGGTATTACAGTAATTTGTATTTCTTCAATTTTCAAATTTTATTTTTTTTAATTGACTTGTTTGTAGAGTTAGTTTTTTGTTTTTTTATAATACGATTTAGAAGTTGAACACAATTGTAAAATTAATTTTAAGTAAAAAATGCTTTATGGTTTTTAAACAAATTAAAAGAGCGTCTGAAAGATTTGGGGATATTGATTTATATTTCATTACAAGACCAAATGCAAAAATCATAATTAAAAATGATTCCTTTTTACACTCTTTTTAACTCAACCTTGTTTTCTTATGCACCGACGATATTTTCTAATCTATTTTTAACTCGCTTCCTGATTCCTAGTTCATTTTAGCAATAACGATGAGAAGCAGATGAAATGATAAAACATAAAGATTTAACCCAGCATCGCCGTATGTTGAGAATATCATGTATAATTTATATCACTGTTGTGTTGGGCGATATCAAAAATGAATAAAATAGTCTTTCAAGCCCACTGCAAAAGCAACGTTGACTTTTGAGTATGTTCCTGATATACAACGCGTAATACAAAGGTGAATTATGTGTCAAATCACGTTTGCCAAAAAAAAGCAAACAAGCTCTGAAACTGTAACAATGCGATACTTAAAACACTCAAAAGTAGAAAAAAAAAACGGAATGGTCATAATAATTAAAAACTACCCAATTTTATCAATTATCAGTTTAATATTAATTAAATTGAAATCACGCGTTGGGAAAAATATTTAACAACCTTGAATAGGTAGTTTAAATTATGTTTTTACTTTCCAGTTGGCACATTAAAAAAAATATATATATATATTTTTTAAATAAAATAGAATCTCACTCTTCCTACTAAGCGTAAAAAAATCGGAGAATTCCCCATAATCGGGTTTGATGCTCGTGTTAAATTAATGTATTCTCAGAAACTTTTTTGTATAAATCATGAATTCCAGTTTTGAATGTAAACCGTATATTTCAAGTTAAACAGTTAATTCTTATAGAAAAAAAACTATTAAAAACATTTTTAAAATTATTACTAGTGTAGTAAATAATAGATTCTTTTCTTTTCAACAGACAAATAATCAAACAATCTGCAGGAAAATTTAATCACCTCATAACAATATTTACTATTAGAAATAAATAAATGTCACCATCCTTTAAACAAATAATAATAATAAAACTAAACGCCGCTTGTTATTAATGTTTTTTTATTGTATAAGACTTTCATTTCATTTCAAAATACTTCAACAGAATATAAGTAGCAAATTCTATAAGCAAAAAAAAAATTAAATTACAAAAAATGGACGAAAAAAGAGAAAGAAAATCCCCGTATCATTTTCGAAAATTCCACAAAGTTTTCTCTTTCAAGCTCCTTATCCGTTGATTTAGAAAAACGAGATAAAATAAGATTAAAACAATTTCCTTTGATCTAGTTCGATAACAAAAAAGCTGAAAGAAAACTATCCTTTACAGTAAAGAGAACTCGATATCTTTTGGAAAAAGGAAAACAAAGTCAATACTTTGTTTCACTCAAAAAAATCAATTCATAATGATGCTCTGCTTTGAGTGCTTCTGTGGTTTTTTAACCTTTAAATTTTGATAGACAAAAAGAGAGAACTAAACCGCATCTTATATATTTTTTGCATAGAAAATAATTTTTATAAGGCAAAATGTATGTGTATTTTTTTTACGAAATTAATTCCATATATGGGGCATTCTCAAAATCTTTTGACTTTTGAGAAAAAAAATCTGCAAAATTAAACTTGCTAAAATAACATTTTAATCTGGTAGACGGATGCGTTAATGATTCGAAATAAAGAAAAAATGGTCAGCAGCGAAAATTTTTTTATTTAACTGAGGTTTAAGTTAAATTTGCGAGTTTAATTTTCCTTACCCTTTTACCCCTATAACTTTTTATTTTCTTCTAAATTTTTACTTATACAGAATTTGCATAGTAGCCACAGGACATTCAAATAAGAAATAATAACAATGTAGTACTTTTAATACAGAATTTTTGAATAACATTGTCTTAAAGGGGTGCTAAAGAAGGGACGGTAAGGTAAAAAAAAGGGGATGGTATTGGAAAAAAAGGGGTGATAAGGATGGAACGGTAAGGAAAATTACCACCTATTTTTAGGAAAATCATGTTAAGACTAAGTGATAGCCACAATGTTCATTGATTTTTCGAAACAGTTGTTAACATTGGATCATATTTTTTTTATTTATTTACCTCGAAAAGTGCAGGAATAAACCTTGGGGACGGTGAGAATACCAATACCGCCACGATGCTTGAAATTGATATTTAAATGCTGATTTAAATTCTACAGTAAATTTCCTGCCAAAGAATTTTAGACATTATTTCTCTAGCATACTTCTGCATGAGAAAAAAATTGAAAAAAATTCTGTGGCTGCATCTGAAATGATTTTCTATATAATTGTCTGAGCGAAGCGAAGGCTAATACTCAGCGAAATATTACTGTCCGGACACATTACAGCTACGATGGATATTAACGCCATGTCCTACTAAAAAAAAAAAGCCTAATAAAACCTTTCGTCAAGCATAACTCAAAAAATATTTGTCGGATTTCGTTTCTGATTGCACCAGAAGGTATCTATGAGGGCCACCTACTGAATGCACCTACTATGAAAAATAAGTTCCAGACCGTTTAAAAATTATATTTAAAAAAAAAAACTGATAAAAAAGCACAATTTATCTGCATACGTCACAGAAATTTGGCGTGCGTCACTTTCACCGGTGGATGTTTTCGTAGACAACTGGTGTAGTAGACAACCGTAGACAACACATGGAGCAAATAAAAAAAAATACGCACGCAGTAATATTGAATAGATCAGTTTCAACCACGTGATCACAAACCTTGCAACAACCCGTGGCAACCAGTTTTGGTGAGCAAACAAATAATAATACAGTACTCCGTACCACGGTGACCGTTTTTAGTCTGTTGTATAAAATCTGGCCTGTTGTATGACATACAACAGGCTAAATCCGGCTAAAAACTCAGGCTAAAAGATAGTTGTCAGTCTATTGACTGGAAATTAACAGATTTCTTTAATACTCGTATAACGAAATTTAGAAACGATTGTGGATGATTAAAACAAAAGACATGGGTGTTTATTGCTCCGGGAGATTATCTTTCTCTGGATGTCTGTCTGTCTATCATACAGCATGCAATTTTCTTGTAAAAGATTATATTATTATGCAGTAAAACCTCCATAACGGACACACCCGATTAGTGGACACCTCTATTTAGCGGGCATTTTTTCGATTACCAACCCTTAAATAACTGTACCTTTTTTACTCTCAGTAGCGGGCACCTCCAAATAGAGGACAAATTCTCCCAGCCGAGGTGTTCGCTATTCAGAGGTTTTACTGGTAAAACCTCCATAACGGACACACCCGATTAGCGGATACCTCTATTTAGCGGACATTTTTTTCGATTATCAACACTTAAATAACTGTACATGTTTTACTCTCAGTAGCGGACACCTCCAAATAGAGGACAAATTCTGCATTCTCGAGGTGTCCGCTATTCAGAGGTTTTACTGTATATATTATTGATAGTTATTTTACAGGGCCGCACAAAAGAATAAGATTATATGAAACGAATATAAACTAAATTCGGGATTGGTAGATCGCTGATGGTAATGTAATTTTAGGCTGATGTTACAATCATCCGCAGCATGCTTTTAGAGTTTCGTTCATCTAACGAAACCCTACCTGTCTCACTCCTTTGTCTGTCTGTCACAGAGCCCGTTCTCATAAACTATATATGTCGGAGACTTGAAAATTTGCATACATATAGCTGAACAACACACATCAAAACGCAAATAATAAAATTTTGAAAAAGTCTAATATTTAACCCTCTGGGCTCTAACTTGTGTATTTTAAGCAATTTTTCTAACTCAGCCCCTAATTAAGTTGGAGACAAGAAATTTTGCATACTTATAGCTGAACACCTCACACCAAACGACAAATAATAAAATTTTGAAAAAGGACTAATATTTAACCCTCTGGGCTCTAACTTGTGTATTTTAAACAATTTTTCTAACTCAGCCGCTAATTAAGTTGGAGACATGAAATTTTGCATACTTATAGCTGAACACCTCACATCAAACGACAAATAATAAAATTTGAAAAAGTCTAATATTTAACCCTCTGGGCTCTAACTTGTGTATTTTAAGCAATTTCTTCTAACTCATCCCCTAATTAAGTTGGAGACATGAAATTTTGCATACTTATAGCTGAACACATCATATCAAACGACAAATAATAAAATTTTGAAAAAGTCTAATATTTTGTCTCGAGCAATTTTTAAATTTAAACTGTTTTGCAAAATTATTTTTTGTTCATTTTGCATAATAAATGTAATGCGACGTAATTTCTTCTACTTAAGACTTCTAACGGTTTTAAAGAATTTATTTTACAATATCCTTTCTCTTTTAAAATTCACATGTAACTATAGTTTTTATGGCGTAATTTCCAATAAGTGCCTGCTTTTTATACCTAATTATTTAATTCTAATTTGAAGGTTTTTTCCTGTTTATAACAGTAACGTGTAAATATTTTTTTTTATTTGATGCAAACATTATTGTTTGCGCTGTTTATACAGTTGGCAACAGTTTAAATTAATACCATTTTCTAAAATATGTAAAAAATATCTATCGAAATGCTGAATATTTGAATTTAAAATAGAAATAAAACCTCAAAAAATGAGTCAAATTGAAAACAATTAATGGAATCTGCACACCGGGATCTTCTATTGAATAACATGATCTAAAAATTATTAAATTCCCATTTATAGTTTTTACTCCTATAAATCTTCTTTAATGGAACAGTTTTGTCCAACTTTAGCATTAAATATCTTTTAAAATAATTCTTCTATTTGAAAACTGTATACATCAGCGTGTTGATCAAGCATTTCTCTATAATACCACCGATTTTCATATTTTTGTATGCAATAGTTTACTTAATATTAACGAAGAAAGATCTCCGGTCACAAAAAATTCAAAACCGGCGGCGGTGACAGCGTTAGTTACTTTTTTTTACAATAGAGAGATATATGAAAATGAAAACTTGTCTATCTGTCTGTTTGTATTTCTATAAAAATCCACAATTTGGAAGCCAAAATTGTGAAAAGATACGTACATGTGTATTAAAACATGGCCGAGGCAACTAAAGTAATCCGAAATCGAAACAATTTGTAGTTAATTTTTAATTAATAAAAAAACCACCAATTTAACAGCAATTTCTTATCAAATTTAAATATTTTTCGTTATAGTAGTTGGCAACAATTAAAATACACAATGAAATTATTACTACAACAATTAATTTTCTACTGCAAGATTTCCACGTGTAAAATGAAAATGAAATAAATAGTTTACCGAATTAAAAAAAAAAAAAAAGTGAATATTACATCATAACTTTTCTATTGGAAGATATTCACGTGAAAAATGAAAATTAAATAAATAGTTTGACGAATTTAAATGAAAGTGAATATATCTTCATAACTTTTCTATTTCAAGGTTTCCACGTGAAAGAGGAAAATATTACGTCATATTGGAAATATAAAGGACATGGTGGATATAGTATAACGTCATATGAGTGTGAAAATTGTATTGAAGCATGATAAAAACTCGATTAGGGAAATATTCGCGTATTTTAACATTATTGCTCCAATTATAAATTGAAATAAGTTCATTTATAGCTGTACTCTTTTGCGTCTGTTATATACATTTATACATTTTTATATAGCGTTTTCATATGATTCATTCATACAACATTTCGACTGTTTTTTTTTTTTTTTAATGTTTGTTTTGTGTTGTATGTTAAACTTAGAAATTGATTTTTCAGAACAAACATCCTTCAAATTCTGGCCAACACCGGGCACTTTAGTTTGTAACAGATAAATAGCTTTTGTATCTGTACATCTAATGCTAATATTATAAAGCGTTATAATAATATAAAGTGTATAATATTATTAATGCTTGTACGTTTGTGAGGTGTTATCTCTGAAACTACATAGCCAACTTAAAAAAATGTTGGTGGCCATCTCTGCTCCGAAAAAAAAGACTGTATTTTATGTCAGTGCAAGAACCTACATCGCAGCAGGAGCAAAAAAGTTCTAAAACTGCGATTTCTGCGATATTGACTGGGTTAGAAACTTTAAATTTGGTGTGGTAGTTACTTTTAAGATGTAAATACTCGTAATGAATGCTCTCTAAAAGGTTCAATTTGACGGATAAACGTAAAAATTTCTAGAAAGTTTCTAAACTATGAATTATTTGTAATACTGAAATTTTTGGGATACTGTTGGGATTAGAAACTAGAACTTTGGCATGGTAGTAATTTATAAGATGTAAATGCGCGTTGTAGAACTAATTCTAAAAATTCGAAAGACTATAAAAACGGAAAAAGATCTAAAGATGATCTAAGTAACGAAGTACATGGAATTGTTAGGAATATAAACATGAAAATTGACATGGCTGTATTTATCATGACGTAAATTCTCGCAATAGAACAATTTCTAAAAATGTCGTTATATAAAACAGTGCAGAAACAAAAAACTTTCGAAAATTTTCTATTTCTGTGTTACTGCTGAGCCCAAAATCTTGAAATTTTGCTTCGGGTTAGTTTTAAAATATACAATTGTATCTATGAATGGTTTCTAAAAAATTTAAAATGATGAAATTAACGGAAAGCGGCCTCAATTACCATTAATTTGGAATTATTAGGTATAGCAACTTTAAATATTTCATAATGCTGCATTTCCTCCGCAAAACATGCAATTTAAATGCAACAAAACTGATAGATACCCACCTATCATTAAATAAATTGTCTAAATATTGAATAAAGACCTGTATGAAACAGTGAGTAGGTTGCCCGAAAGTACTTGTTAAAGTGTTCCTTCTCTAGGCTTTTCTCTCTCTCGCCAAGGACACTAACAGAGGGAAGTGCCGTTTTAAATGTGATATGAATGTTTTACCTTATTCATTTTCTAGATATTTTATCATAAGGTCATATTCTCAATTATCATTAGTAGATCTTTTATATATTAACTTATTCTGGTGAAATTTCATAATCGGGTTCATATTGGCGTATGTTAGCTTGCATGATTTGCTGAATAAGTATGTATGGATTTGTAAATTACTTCAAATGACACTTTGACAGCTCAAAAGCTATGCAGACGATATATTCAGATCTTGTGTCATAATTTATGTTTAATCATTGCCGATTTCTTTTATTTAATACATGCTAAATACAGCTCAACTTGTGCAGAATATGTTTGAAAACAAAACTATACAGCGTATGTAGTGGCCAGCATACACTCATCATTTAAATCCGATCGAGCATATCTAAAACACACTCTATAGAAGCATTGCATGCCACTGTTGACGTATTCGGTACTTTGATACTATATCAGATTTTGAGGAGAGAATTCCTTAACTGTTATCGACAATCTCATTGCATCCGTAGAAAACAGATATTGTACATTATTAACTAATACGGGTGAGCACACACCATATAAAGTATATTCCATTCTTTTTAAACATCATATATTTGTCATTTAAAGTTACCCAAATTGGTGCGGAGCGTTTGATTATGCTCTTGACATCATTTTATACAGTTAAAATTCCGATATAAGATAATTTAGTGTTTCATTTTCTATTTTACTTTTAATATATTGCGTACTTTCAATTTTATACCCATGCATGGCTGTCTTGCATGGTTTGATTTCCCATTTTTTTAAACAGTGTATACGAATTTATATATAAGATTTTGTAATTCTACGATTCGTTTATTTTCATCATTTCAATTTATCGCAGTATATGGACAATTAAAGATAACATCTCATTTTCTTTGCTTCCACATGTTATTATTAAATCTATGTTTTCAGCAATATCGCTCAGACGAATCCCTCTGAGGGCAGTGCTAGTTTTAGAAGAGGGATGGTAAGGAATCTAAAACCCAGGGGCAGAGTTTAAAAAATAACAGCCCTAAACACGTGTGCAGGTTAATTTTAGCTACATATTTATATAAAACAATAGTTCCAGTTTCAGAAAAAAATTACATTGAATTATTTTTATTGAAACTATTTTATAGAGACAGTTCCAAACTCATAAATCAGCATCAGGGACACGGGACGGTATAGGAGTTTTCCTGGTATTTGGACCCCCAACGTCCACCAAAACTTATTTATCTCGTTAATATTGTTATGCAATCATGCAATGGGTTGTTCGCCAGTATATGAAGTAAAAAACACTCAAAAACGTGTATTAAATAAAAAATTATTATTCAAGGACATGAAAGTCAAAAGATTGTGAGAAGGCCCCATACACTTCTCTTAATTCTGTCAACATTATTTGCCCTAAATAATGTAAAGTCTTGCAATTTATCATGCTTCTGGAATCGTATTTCGATAATAAAACGCAAAATATAAAGTAAGTTTTTCATCAGCAAATAAATAAATATAATGCTAAATTCATCTTTAAATAGTTAAAATTACACTATGTGCAAATTACTTAAAATATGATAAAATATTTAAAAAGTAACATAATTGGTAATTAAAGTAATTTAACACCATTTTTAAGTATTTTATAATCTTTTAAGTGATTTGCACATCGTGTAATTTTAAGTTTGCAATTTTCATATTTGTACACTGTCAGAAAAACTCGCCTATATACACTAAATCAGGGATTTTCCAAACTTTTAGACCGAAGTACCACTAAATAGAAGTTCATACTTCCGCGTACCAGCAGGTGACAAACTCAAAGCTAATACCGAAAAACCTCTGTAAACGGAATATTTCTAAAACGGAATATTTTTTCAGTCTTTTGTGCTTCCGTCTGAACATATTTTACTGATTTACATGATTACATTATTAAACAGTTGCTTATGTTGATTCTAATATTTTAAGTGTATAAAAAGGGTATCATTTTTGGCTGACAAATAAAGATACATCTAACCTATATATATAAAATCCTAATGAAACGAATTTATGAAACGGAAGTATGATTCAACTGATTAAACAACTGATTATTTTTCACGGCGATTTCTTCTAAAATATGGAATAATTTACGATGATATTAACACCAAAAATCAATATTGATCCGCAGATTTCAAAACTGGTATTAGAATTTTAAAATTCGAATTAGTTTTCAAAATATTAATTTTTTTTCTAATTTTATATACATTTTTCTAATGATGGCAACTCAAATTTTAATCAAACAGATATTTTTTTTTCTTCAGATTTTAGAAAATGTTACTATTTTAAACTAATTTGGCGCCAAAATGGCATTATTTTGGTTGAAATGGTAACCCGGCTATTGTTGTTTATTTAATAATAAATGTTTATTTACTTTATTTTCTTTTTTTAAATTACATAATTTATTTTGTTCTATAGTTAATTATTTTTTTGTTATTTTCTTTTACAAATAATAGAAAATAATTAAAAAATACGGTACTACTTAGTTATTCCGTCGACCCATTTCGCCAAATTATATAAATCGCCAAACTCGCAAAATAATAGTATCGTCATTTTACTTGATTTGTTAAGCCGGATGTTGTTGTTTATGCTGTTGATGTTTTCACCAAATTTGCGTCGGAAACAAATCGCACCAATATGGGGCCGTATATGATATCTGGGCCAAACTTTCATTTGAAAAGCGAAGGGATCAGAGCGTATTTATTTATGGTAGTTACATGACTTGGACTATTATAATATAGATGAAATGATGGCGGTAGAATAATATTTGGCGTACCCATCACCTGCGCCTGGCTAACATTAAAGTACCAAAATGGTACCTGGAATATAAAAAGCGAAGTGGTCTGCCAAGAACAGTTGATGATAGTCATATGACTTAGGCTATTGTTATAGAAATTGTTTTAAAATACCGAGAGACAAAGACGCTGTACACTTAAATCACTTTATTTTAGCTTCTTTTCAAATGTTTAACTGATCCTCTTTAATCAAAGACGGAAACAACCATTGCATGTCTTAACAGCAACTGATTCGGTCTTAAAATTTTGCAATCAAAAGGAATTGAATGGAAAACCGTATACAAGGAGATCTGCACAGCTTTTTTCAGTATCATTCCATCTTCTCTAATATTTTTAAAACTGATCAGATTAGCGTGATTTTAGATTCTGCGGTGTTTGAACGGGGATTGGCGAGCGTGGCTTGCCCCCTAGTTTAAAAATAAATCTACTGCATAGCTTTGTTAAACATGGGAAAAAAATACACATTTGAAGTCGCCTTGATCGCCAATTTTTTGTTACATGAATATTATGTTTATGTCAATAGTAAAATACACATAAGTAAATTTCATAAGTGAATAACATACATAAGAAATTTACTTCTGAAATTATCTTCTGAAAGTAAACTAATTACTAATGCGTAATCGAAGTTCATTGAAAGAAGTAATATACACTCATACAATATAGTAATAGAAGAAAACGTTTTTTTCGCATTTTATGAAAGGTCAGCTCAACATCTGTGGAATATTAGTTCCATTTATTTAAAAATTCTATTCCAAATTACTTGCAAAACGCTGTCAAAGCAGTAACAGAGAGCAAACGCCACGGAGCCGGTGAACTGTCACATCAAGAAACAGGAGGGATTTCTCTCATATTTTGAGAACCCCTTCACTAAATTATTTAACTCATTTTTTAAATAATAATTTCCGTACACCTGAAAAACATGTCTTATTCATCATTTCTTCTCGAAACACAAAATATTTCCTCATTTTTTAAATAATGATTTTCGGACTCCTAGAGAACGTGTTTTATCCGTGAAATTCTTCCCGAAACTCTGAAAAACAGGTGGAAATTCCGGTCATTCCAAGCACGCATGCTTCAGAGATCTATTAATACTAAAATCCGATTTGTTTTTTAAATGAAAAAAACATAAGTATTATAAATTAGGATTTCTAATTTAATTAAAAAAGTAAAAAGAAACAAACAAAAAGAAGCGTTTTCCAATTTAAAAATAAATAGCAATTTTCTCATTCATTTAAAAGTACTCACAATTTATTTTTTAAACTTATAAAAAATGTCGCAAGAAAAAATATTTTCTAAATAAACGCATTTAATTTATATACAGTATAACCTCCCCTTGTACAGGCTCCCTATTTAACGAAGTTTTCTACTTAACGAAATGTTCAACTGAATTTTGATTTGGATACCATTAACATGTAAATTAAACTCCATATTACGAAAAAATATTCTATATAACGAAGTTTATTCCAGTTTCTTGTACGTACTGTACAGCAATCAAGTGGTGAGGATGCTGTTGCAATGGATGTATACATTTATTTAATCGGATTGTATAAAAATGAAATTATATATTTATTTAATCATTTCCATTCATCTTAGTGCTAAATAAAACATTTTTTTTTAATAAGAAACCTGTGCAAATAATATTACAGACTTTTTCAAAGTCGAGGATCTGCAATACTGAGAAAAAAAGAGAAAAAGTACGCTACGCTTCAGTTTTTGTTGACCTCTCTTTATTATGTGTTTTGTTTAGGTTATTCTAATAAAATTTGTCTCGAATGGCTACACTACATTTAAAAAAAAATACTCTCCGAATTAAAATACATTTTCACAATATTTTCATTTTATGCATATTTTATTATAAAAATTTCAGGAATTTAATTTAATTTCTAATGAACGAATTTTCTTCATAACGAAGTGTTTTGGTGTAACTATGAGGCTTCGTTAAATTGAAGTTTCACTGTTTATGCATTAAATAAAATGCTAAATGGAAAAAAAATGTTTTTCACTCAAAAAGAAAAAGAACATTTTCGAATAAAAATATAATATTCATATTTTTCATATAACAATCTACTTAAAAATATTTATAATTCATATTTTCATCCTATATTAATACTAATATTAAAACCCCTGCCACGATCTCATTAACGACGAATTGTTCCCGAAATTAACTGGAAAATTCCAAGCTTTTAAAGTAATTAATCAGACCATACTTACCATTCTAAAGCAAACATATTTACTTCAACCTATTTCACTGCTGAACATATGTATCCCGACGGGTAAGATAATCGGCTCATAGCAGGAAGGTAGCTCGTTCGACTCCAATGTCAGGGTTGGGTTGGATTGATTTTTGACGACCAATTATCTACTCGAAGGATATAGGCCCAGGGGGGAGACCTTCGTGGAGGTCTTTCTAAGGAAACCTAACCCGTATTTACGCATGGAAATCCATGTTTCGAAGAAAACCACGAAAACTCCGAACGATTAGGCCGGCGGACACGATTGGGTTCGAACCCAGCATCTCCTGTCTATCACCTTCGATTGCAGAACCTCTCGGCCACTGGTGGGGCCCAATGTCAGGGACATTTATTTTATCCCCACTTTGTTCAATTGACAAATATTTTACTTTCTGTAAGGAACAAAAAAGAAACGGGTATTCTTCGAGTAACGGAAATATTCAGGTAGCATTGCTGCAAACAACAATAGTATAACATCCGTGATTTCAAGAAAGTATTTCTGGGAGTGTACAATTCACACATAATATCAAACTTTGTATATATATATATATATCAAACGCTTTCTCTTTTATTTATTTAATTTTACATATATACCATATTTACTCACAAGCTGCACCGCACATACTTTTCACAAACATTATTGCACTTTTATTAAATATAAGGAACAATGGAACAATAAAAGGCTTCTCAATGGATTATCGAGTTGCAGAGCAACTTCACATCCAGCATATAGGGAAGCGACTGACACATTAGGGAGCCATATGAAAAATATTAACTGTATTTTTTTTAACTATATAAATTGAAAGAAAAAATAAATTTCAAAATATAAATTTAAAGTTAAAAAGTAAAAATATGAAAGTTAATAAATGATTGATAAATAAGTTGATAAATATGTTAAAACAAAAAAAAATAATAATAATGAGAAAAAAATAAAAAAAAAGAAGGAAAAAAAAGTTTCTATTAATTCCTAGCGAGATGAAAAAGCTACCGAGCCAAAGGAGCCCAAGACTAAACCTTAAAAAAAGACACTTTTCAGTGACCATACATTAAGTTCAATTTTAAGAAAAAATGTTACAAATGTAACAGATTAACAATATATTTTAAAAATATATACAAGGGAAAAGTCTAACAAAAAAAGAAAGTTTTGCATGAGAGAGAAACAACAGGTTTCTTTTTCAACCAACAAAGCAAATCTAGAGCGTTTTCTAATGGTGGGGTCAGAGATCTCGTAGTCTGTTACTTATGCAATGATTTCATTTGGGATATTGTTGACATTGTTATAAAATTTTTTAGTGAATTGACGCATTTTTTTTTACGTGAAACAGTGCAAAGGTCTCTGCGAATGTTTGTCTATCTAAAATGTCTATTGCCATTACGGATGATTCTAAGTTGTTTATAGTTAGTTTTATATAGGTAGCCAAGATTAGTTTTGCTAAAAAAAACCCAGATTTGACACACATAAGTGAGAACAGAGCGTAAGCATGGATTGTATATTAGAAGTTTATTTTTAATTGAAAGAGAATTACTGCAAAAAAAAGGATCGAGAATTTGGATATCACAGCGACTTTAGCTCTAATGTTAATAATTTGTTTATTCAAAGTGAGTTTTTTATCCAAGGTGACACCTAAAATACTCAGTGTGATCAGACCACGGAATGGTAATGCTATTAACTGTCATATGGTTACGGTTAGTACGTTTACGAGAAAAGTATAAAGATGCAGTTTTATTTGTAGAGAGCCAGAAGGTACACCATTTAATGAAAGTGTCACTGCGTTCCTGAAGTTTTTTATATAAAATGAATAAATGGTGTGCAGAAAATTATACTGCCGTGTCATCCACGTACAGGGAAATCTAAGTGGTCAGAGAACGCGGTACATCATTAAAGTAAATGTTATAGGGGGTAGGACCCAGGACGGATTCTTGAAGAATACCCGATAAGATTAAGCAAAGTGTAGAGAGAATAATGTTAATGGCACAAAAATTGCGGTCGCTAAGGTAACAGAATATAAGATGTTTAATTCCGGCATGGATTTCGAGATTAATTAATTTGTATATAAGAACAATATGCCAGACTTTGTGAAAAGCCTTAGCAACATCTAAAAATATAGCAGCAGTAGGAATATTCATGTTGAGGTTCTTGCTCTAAAGACTCTACTCTACAACAAAGAGTAGCTAATGTTGTGTAGAGCTTTTGGATCTAAAGGCAAATTGCTCTAGGATAAGTATATTTTGGCTATCTCAGATTGTGTTAAGCTGGGCCATGATGACACATTCAACGACTTTACTGAGAGAATGTATGTGGGATATAGGGCGAAAATTAGTAGGATCTTGAAGATTAGACTGAGGTTTTTGAATGAAAGAATTCACAGAAGTTTGCCATAGTTTTTTGGAAGTAGAAAATTTTAGAATGTTGTTCGTGAGTTTTGTAATGTAAATAATATAATTAGCAGGTAAGTTTTTAAGTGCAGTATTAGTAATATTATAATATCCGGGAGCTGTACTTTTTTAAGTTTTTTAATAATATTATAAACAGTGATAGGTTGCAGTTCAGGAAGAGGTTTAGTAGGGGGAGTAGAAAGAATACTATTAACCGTATCATTGACATGCGAGATGTGTTCATGCTTGGCATGGTTAGGATTAGGATAAAATTGATCAAGATATGTTTTGGAGAGCATTTAAGCTTTGCCCTGATCTGTATAAGCTGTGGTATTAAATGCAGTGAGAGGAGAGATAGCTGTATAATTACTGTTGATTTTTTTTTTATGCTCAAAAGTGAGTTGTCCTCTGGAGAAATATTACCGAGAAAGTTTTTCCAACTTTTCTGTTTTTCTTTTTTAGTTAAACTTGTCTGATTGATTTGAATAGTCGCCGGATATTATTCCTTGCTTACAAATGTTATTTATTCTAGTATAATGTGGAAGAGTAAAAGAATTATTGTTTTTAATATAGGTATAAGTTGCATGTTTTTGAGCAGTAGTTATAAGATTTTGAGAATTAGTAACAGCGTTATCTATGTAATTAGTATTGTTAATTTCAGGTTAGGCAAGATCAGAATTAAGTACAAAAACTTTGAATTTCTACCAATCCACAGCAGCAGAGGGTGGGGGAAGGAAAGTTAACTAAATTGATTTTGAAAAAAATCGAAAAAATGGTCGGAACTTAAATCATTACTGGCAGTGGAATTAACTTAAATATAAGAATACTTATTTATTAAATTAGAAAAAAAATTACGTATCCAATTTGTGATTTGAAGTATAATTTAAAGAAAATATAATCTTTTCTCGACAATAAAACTAAAATATTCAGTTCCTATCTCATGATAATTCATAACAATTACAAACAAACGATGATATGGAATTAATTTCTTTATATAGACACACACGCATATATATCTATATATACACACAAATATAAATTCCAAAGATCGGTAAAGTAATTTTTCTTTCAAATCCCCCCCCCCCAATAGATAAATTTTTAGGTAAGTATATAATGCCGACGTACAATATTTAAATTAGTGTGCCGATTTTTAAATTTATGTTTTTGCTGTTCATTTTGATGGTTGTCGCCTGAAAAGTTTTGTTCTGATTTCAAAAATTGTACATTTGCCTGCAGTTTTCAGTTTTATTTTCACTTTCTATGGTAAGATTTTCATAAATGTTGGACAGTTCCTGATTTTTGTTAGTTTCTTGTGGTTGAAGTTTCAAAAGGTTGTTAAGTTTCATAGCTCTTGAGGTTTTAAAAAGGTAAACTTAACGGCTATAGATTTTAATGAAATACGCCAAACGGTTTAACATGTGATCATTTATTGCGCGTTACACCTTTATATTCACACTACAATATTACTTAAAATGAATGTGCAAAATAACAGCAAGTAGTGAGAAAACACTTTGTTGTGTCAGACATGCTCATTAAAATACGTCAACTGAAGTACAATAATCAAATACAAAATTGACATTTTTTTGCATGAATGTTTTGGCAGGTTATAAGGAAAATGCGGTTTAAGAAACGAATAATTTGAAGTCGATTTTTATTTTTAGTCTTTACCATTTACATTTCCGCTAAAATTAAATGTTAAAAAATAATCAAATCGAGCTCTCAAATAACATATGTAATCGATTAGATAGTGAAAAGAAGAATTTTTGGAACATTCCTCGTGTAACATCTTCCGCTTAAAGCAATCATCAGAAATCAATAAAAAATAACTTTCTTAAAGGAAAGTTTTCTAGAATCGATGTATCAGATTCCAATAATTAGAGAGTAAAGATTTTAGTGATGTGGTTTTATGCTTACAAAATTTTGAGCATTTCCTAACAACTTTGTCAGGTATTGGAAAAAAAAAGTTTACTGATATTGTGATGTATCATTACAACTTGAAACTTGTTGCTAAAAAACAGAATTTCTTCGAAATTGTCTGACATAAAAAATGCTAATATTTTCTAGAGTAGAATGAAATATGAAACATCAATGTTTGCAAAATTTAGTGTGCCATCTAATAGGTGTTTATGATGTCAAACATGCCAAACAATTTTATGAAAATAAAATTAAGGCTATAGAATAATATAAACGGCATTCTATAAAATATATTTTCTTTTATAAAGAATACGCCTGCAAATGGCGCCATCAGAGTACATTTAATATTTAAGTTCATAAGAACTGTTAAGAATCTATGCAAATGAAAACAAAATGCTTAAAAATATTCACAAAGAGTAGAAATTTTATTTTAAGAGTAATCTTAATTTAATTTTATGCTTTGCATATTGATTAACAGGTTTATTAAAAATGATTTTCATCGTTCTGGTAGAAAAAAATCTCTCAATTTTGTTTGTGAAAACTTATTATTAAAGAATCTGATTATAATATGTTATGCCTTATTAAAAAAAAAAAAAAAAAAAAAAAAAAAAAAAAAAAAAAAAGAGAGAGAAAATTTACATTCTAAAATTAAATAAATTGTAGCGCCAAACTCTGTGACGCTACGATTCCTATACTAGAATAAATACTTTCTTCAATTGAGGGAAATTTCCTGGCAGCAGTTCTGTTAAGATTTTTCCGTTAATTGACGAATATTATGTTGGTTTTTTTCTTCTTTACAGGAGATAAAATATCCGTCAGTCGAAGAAAGTTGGGAAAAAATAAAACTTGCTGACTTGGATTCGAACCAGCCATCTTATCGTTACCAGACGGGCGCGCAAATCAATGGGATACACTCGTGCACCTGCGAAACACTTTGAAGTAATTTTGTTTGCTTCAGATGGATATGAAGTGATCAATTTCATTAAAAAACTTCCAATTTTGAAGTTAATTTTGGGATGATTTCGTCTTTAATGAGATTGTGGCTGCACAGTTAAAAGTCTGAAACAAACTGTCCAGCGATTCGTCCGTTTATATATAAACAACGGTTCCATAACCGTAATTTTAAACGTAACTTTATTCTGACCGTAATATTGTCAATAATTGTCAGCTGCGCTTAATAAATTTAGCCAAGTAACTGTTGTGTTTAAAAACGGTCAAATTCCTAGAGAGTTTGCTGCAGATTTTTAACAGTGTGGTCTTTTAATACGTTAGTATTAATATAAAATATAAATTTGAATTGTAAATATTTTAAGTAGATTTCTAGAAGTAAAGTATGAATATTATATTTTTATACGATATTATATTCATATTTTACTATTATATTACGAGATTTATTTTAGTAATATTGATTTTTTCATTCAATTTTTTAATTAAATTATCTTTTAAATCTGTTCATTTAAAATATATTTTAAATACGAATATTTATCTATAAACAACTTTGTAACTTCAACTTTATTTAACTTTATTCAACTTATTCGATTTAAAAAAATGAATGTGAGTACGTTTGAATGAATTGGAAAAGTAATTGTTATTTATTTTATGTTATTCGAAATTTTTTTTTTCTTTTTAAATCAAATTAGAAATCTTAATTTATAGAACTTTCAGTTTTTCATTTAAAAAATAAATTCGGATTTAAAATTAATAGAACCAATACGCATGCATACTAGGAATGAACAGAATTTTCCCTTCTTTTTCAGGCTTTCGGGAAGAATTCACGGATAAAACATGTTTTCTAGGAGTACGAAAATTATTTGTTAAAAAATGAGCATTAATTTAGTGTATATTGACAAGTTTTTCTGACGGTGTAGGTATCTGAACGTACGGTGCTGAGCTCTTTTTTTTATACAACGGGCCTTGTGCATATACAGCATATATACCTTTCAGGCTTTCGATCTAACGCAGGATTTGCAGTGGTTATTTTCCAAGCAGGCTTGGTTCTCACATTATTATGGGAAAAGGTTGATTTTAAAATCATATATTATCCTAAGAGTGATTTTAGTTTCTTTGATTTCTAGTTGTTTTTTGTAGCGAAAAATCATCAGCGATTTTACCCTTAACAAATTAATGAATTCATTTCCAGCTGAATCGATATTATATTTTGTCAAGTGAAAGCACAGTAACTGTCACTACTAGAAGGAATCTTCCAAAATACGAAAAATTAAGTACACCTAAATGAAAAGGAGAGAGCAGTTATCAGTAATTAATATTTTAATTTCAGAAAATTACAGTTGTAGACTATTTAAAATGAAGTTAATGTCTACATTGATGCATACACATAATTGCTACTGATATTGCTGCAGTATTGATTAAAGAGTGATGATTAAAGAGTAAAAACTCATTTGTTGAATAAATTCTGTGCTCCTTCTCAGTGATTTTTTATAAAATCTGCCTACAAGAAAATGTGAAAATTTTAGGATATTTTTTTCTTACTGCTTTGTTCCAAATATCATACTTCTTACAACCATTACTAGAAGAAGAGTTATGGCCAATGTAATAAACAAGAAGTAATCAGTCAAATAACGTAAAGGGACGTACGAAGACCAGGAGAAACGTAAAAGTGTTTTTTTTACATGATTGCCTTACATGTTTTACATAAAAACACTAACAAATAATAACTTACACTTATGGATTAATTTTATCGATAACAAACAATATAAATAAGAAATCTTTAAATGTGATTTCTGGAAAATATTTTTTCCGTTATCTCCATGTTCGATAAACTCCATTACATAAAAATATTTCAAACACAATTCAGCGAAATTTTGTCAAATTTCTTAGAATATTGCTCATTATGTCATGAACTACAATCTGAGCTCTATGTGATAATGTAAATATTTTCTAGGTACTCGAATATAAAAAAAAAGGGTAATTAAAAAAATTGTATTTTTTGACAGATTTTTAAAAATTTCAGTTAATTTTGAAGATACCTAGATCAAAATTCCTAGAACAGCACACAAATAAACAGTATTTAATAAAAAGGAAATTAAACTACATTTACTTGTATTGTGTGAACGCTTTCTGGCGTAAGCATGAAATCTTACAAAAAAATGACAAAAAAATGGCAATATATATATATAATGTTATGAAGATGTTGTTAAGATATTATGTTTTTTCATCATTATATATTACAATTACACTAAAAATAGATGTATTTATTTAATATTATAATTTTGTTAAATGCATTTCGAACGTAGGCGGATACGTTACATGACTGGATTAATATGGTGAGATTATGGTATACCGAAGATGTTTGAATAATTCCTATGGAAATCTATTCAGAATTGCACACTGTGACTACTTTTTTTCTCAACCACGGCAAATTTTATTAATTTAGTACAAAATGTTAATTTTATATATTTGTAATTTAAAAAAAAATCTCAAATATTTGTTATTTTTAAACATTTTTGTATTTAAGTAGCATTTTGTAATGAGGCTGTGACAGATGCACGTTTTTTAACGTAGACTTTCATTCAATAAAATACTGAAAACTGACAAAGTTTGACCTAGGCAATATTTTATACTCCTCAAATGACTAAAAAAGAGAAATGTACCAACGATTTTATGAGATAAAGCGATATAAATTTTAAAAGACTGAAATTAAAAAAAAAAAAAAATTCAAAAACCATACATAGGTATCAGAACCCTAAAAACAAAATCAGTTCAGAATATTGCTCAGAAGACAAAAAGAAATTATATTCTATAAAAAATTCAACTTTTTAAAGTTTTACTGTCTTTCCTACGTTTCCGCTACATTTCCTTTGAAAAATAGGGCTTGGGAAGAAAAATGTTTTTCAACCTATGGAACTTATAGAATAACCCTACATATTTTAAAAGCCTAGAAAAAAATACATAAAATTTTCACCTGTGTCTGGGGAATTCATCCTTTTTGCACACTATACTCAGGAGGTTTTTTATAGGCACATCTGGTCTAGTTTTGTCCTGAAGTAGCACTATCCCATTCAAGGGCTTCAGTGTGCATATACTTGTTTAATATTTAGAAACTTGTTGTAATAACGCTAGGAAATTGGAATTTCACTCTCCTGAAATGTGCAACAGCTTTTTGCGCTGATCAGTAGTAATCGATCATGCAGCTGATTGCAAAAAGCAACCTTGGCGAAGTTATTCACTATCCTACAGAATTGGAGAAAACTTCAAAACATCTATCGGCAAACATATTTTTGCATTCCGATAAGGTAAATTTAAAGGAAAAGTTACCTTTTGATACGCACAGCACACATAAATGAAGTGAGATATATATCCCAAGATTTGGGTCTTTGTAATTAAAGGTATTTTTTATTAAAATTTTACAGATATTGAACTAATGATTGCCATTAAAATTACTGCACCACAGAATATCAAAATGTGTGGGCATTGATCACAAAATGATCTTAACATTACTTAAAGTAAGATCAAGCACAGAATCTTTATATAAAAAATACTACCAGGTATTAGCTCGGGACATTAAAGTTTTCGAATAGTAACATTAGCCTTATTTAATGATAGAAATTCAGCATTTAAATAAAGCAGAGTATTATTTGAAAATGTTTGTCCTTATACTTCATAGACTATTTGAAATATGTGTCACTGCCAAAAAAAATCACCTGTTAAATGAGATAAACATCACTATTTGGAAATTTTGAAGCATGTGATAACATGTGTAACTAATAAATCTGCAGATCAGGAGACTCAACGTCAGATCTTAAAGTGATTGCCTTTTAATCTCACATTGCATAATATTCAGCATCCTACAATCCGCAATTTACTTATTTTTTAATATAAATATTTAGCAACATATGAAATTCTTGGAAGGTTTCGAAAATTAGAAGCATTAAATTATACACTGTGTGACAATGATGTTCTGAAATTCTGATAAAACTCCTTTTTTGGTAATTTTTTTTAGATTAAAAAACACATTTCTTCCTTCATACCACCCCCCGCCAACCCCCCCCCCCCCCGTAGTCTTATTAAATTTAAATTAATAGTTTCTTATTGATTAAGTGAATGGTTATAATGAATCTTGAATTTCGTTTTACATTTGGATTTTATTAGGATAAGCAACAGTTTCACAAGGATTTTATGTTATCCTAATATGCAAATAGCAATATTTTTACTTAGTATTTTTATGTATACATTTTATATATCTTTTACAGTATTTATACTGAAACTATTATGTTTAATAAATATCTAATTTAGAGATGCAATGTTTTTTACAATTTTTGTTTACGAAAAATAATTTTTATGATCATTCTATAATAGTTAGATGCACTATCTATTCTAAATAGATGCTATAAAATTGCTCAAGAAAATTACTTACTGTCATTAAACTAAAGTTTTAACATGCTAAAAGTGAAAAAAATCACGAAGAATAGGCATATTTGGAGACTTTTAAATCTACTGGATAATCCTTCATTATCGTGTCCACTGCTAATTTCCTAAATCGCAACGACTTCTAAATGTAAAAAATTTCTTTCGATAGTCTTTTAATATTATCCACATTAAATTAAAAAAAAAAACTTTGCTAACATCGTTAATGTTTGACACAAATCTATATTGCACACCAAATTATTAAAGATTAACTAACTTTTTATTTCCCTCAGCCGGACTTTCTGCTTATTTTTTCGTAATCACGATTATTTAAATTATTTTTCTTTATCGGCTATAAAATGCAGAGACTTTTGGCAACTGACAAAAGAAAAAAATGAAATATGTATCATGTAAAATAAGTAAAATGATAGAACAAAATGTTTTATATTATTGTAAAACATGTATAAAGCTCCAAAAAAATTCATACCACTGATTTAAAAAATCCGACAAATATACTGACAAAATCCGAAAATAATAGAAATAATTTGAAAAGCTCATTTATTAATTTCCGCATCCATAATTTACCCTTTAAATGCACTAATCAAATCCGCCATTTTACTCAAAAAATGGAAATTTGAAAATTGTCTGAACTGCCATAGAAATGCATTATGGCTCAAATAAAATGGTCTATGTATTTCGAACGAATAAATCAAATTTAACCAAAAACTATACAGCTAAATACCGAGACCTTATCAACATACCCAATTACTTAATTTTAATTGGATGCTTTTTACGGCAGTTATCGCGGGACAGACAAACTAACAGACGGAAACCAAAAAAATTTAGGGTCTCCACTGCAAGCCTTCACTGACGTTTCGGCAAACATTCACTGGGTATAAACTAGTAAATCTGCAGATGAGGGCCTCAACGTCATCTTTGCTAGTCATTGTCTCTTAGTCACTCTTTGCGTAATATTCGATTTCCTAAAAATCGCTTTTTAAAGTTTTCAAATTATATAAATATTTATAAGAATAAAAAATACTTCGTAAAGTTTCAGAAATTAAAAGACTTAAACAAGCGGTTATACAATGACATTCTGAAATTCTGATGAGCTGCATATACTGGTAAATTTTAAATCAAAAATTGCTTTTCTTCAGGGGGGCTCTCCCCCCCCTCCCCCTGAACATCCCCTAGTCTATTTAAATTTACATTTGTAATTTTTTATTGATTGTGCGGATGGTTTTAGTATACTTTAGATTTTTTTAACGCTGTGATTTATAAGGATAAGAAAAAGTATTTTAAAAATTAATAAATTAAAAATTAAAAATCAAGTCTTCATGTTAACTGTACGCAGACGATAAATCTTGAAGTGACATCAAAAATGCAACCCTAAAATCCGCTACATTCCGCCCAGACACAACGGCGTGCTTTTGAGGAAAAAAAAAGAATACTTTTAGTAATACAGTTTTTAATTCATAATACAATGAAATGCTACTTAACAATGCTTAAATATAAACCGATGATTTTCATTTAGAGAAAAGGTGCACGGTTGAAGTCAAAGAATTCGGTCTCTTTTCCACATGTTTTTTTTTTTTTTTTTTTTTTTTTTTTTTTTTTTTTTTTAACCACAAGGCTATTTAAATCTGAGCAATAACGCACATAATATTGCAAACAGTTTTTACGGCATACTGCATCTCCATCTATCTCTTTCTTCCGTGAATAATAGTTAATTTCATTTTACCCAAAATCGTTTTATTCCAACATCTTTGATTTCGATAAATGGCGTCTAATTCACTTGCTATTCGTACTTACTAAAAACCTTTCACCTTGATATATTAAGAAATACTTGAGAGTTTTCTTTTTATTTCCAGTATAACGCCATATTCATTTTTTTTATTATTATTAATTTTTTTTCTTTTTCCTTTATCACGTGAAAATTTTTCAATTGAAAATTGTTTAAGAGAAAATATTATTCCGGGTTTTGATTTTCTGGGAAACGATTAAAGAAACATTGGTAAATTTTATTAAAAAATGTCAAATTATTCTCTATGAAAATAATAAACTTTTGTACTTTAAAGCAAAATATTTGAATAAAATAAATAAATATTGCCCATTTTTATTTCTGGGCTAAAATCAATCCATATTCAAAGGTACAAATGAATTAATTCATACGTTTTGACGTTGGCTTTACTCAAACATTATACACACATTTATACTAGTATTATTAGGATCAAATACGTTGCTAGGCGACTGGTGAAAGAAAAGGCAATATGAAATATGTATTATGTCAAACAAGTAAATTGATAAAACAAAATGCATTATAGTATTGGAAAACATGTATAAAGATCCACAGAAAATTATATATATAATTTTAAAAAATCTGGCAAATATAATGACAAAATTACAAGCTAATTGGAATAATTTAAAACCCTTATTTCTAAATTTTAGCGTTAATTAATTACCATTTAAATACATTAGTCAAACGAGCCATTTTCTTTCAATAAATGGAAATTAGAAAATCGTCTGAATTGCCATAGAAAAGCGTTATTGCGAAAAATAGAATGTTTCATATTTCACAAACGAATGAACGAAATGTAACCAAAAACTATACAGCTAATTCCGGGTACCTTACAAACATGCTTACTTAATTTCATGCTGATCGGATTTTTTTGCGGTCGTTATCACGGAACAGACAGACAGAAAAACAAACTAACGGAAACCAAAAACTTTTCGGGTCTCCACAGTAAGCCTTCACTGACGTTCCGGCAACTAGTAAATCTGCAGATCAGGAGCCTCAAAGTCATCTTTGCAAGTCATTTTTTTTAAGACTCATTGCGTAATATTCATCTTCCTACAAATCGCTTTTTAAAGTTTTCAAATTACATAAATAAGAATACAAAATACTTCGTAAAGTTTCAAAAATTAAATGTGTTAAACAAGTGGTTATACACTAATGTTCTGAAATTCTGATGAGCTGCTTATTCTGGTAACTTTTTAAATAAAAAATTGCATATCTTCAGGGGGCTATGCCCCCCTGAACCCCCCTTGGTCTATTCAAAGTTACATTCGATAAGCATAAGTTTTTTTTATATAAATTAATAAATTTAAAATTTAAAATAAAATCCTCATGTTAACCGTACGCAAACAATAAACCTTGAAGTGACGCCAAAAATGTAACCTTAAAATCCGCTTCATTCCACCCAAACACAACGGCGTGCTTAAAAAAAGAAAGAAAGAAAAGAAAAATATTTTTATTAATACATTTTTTAATTCATAATACGATGAAATGCTACTATAGAATGCTTAAATATAAGCAGATCATTTTCATTTTACAGAAAAAATGCACGGATGAAGTCAAAAAATTCGGTCCCTGATCCACCGGCTTGTTTTGTTTGGGCCGAATGAGGTCATTGTTTTTTAACACTCATTGCATAGTATTCAACTTCCTACAAATCGCTTTTTAAAGTTTTCAAATTATATAAATATTTATAAGCATACAAGATACTTCGTAAAGTTTCAGAAATTAAAAGTGTTAAACAAGTGGTTATAGATTGATGTTCTGAAATTCTGATCAGCTACTTATTCTGGAAACTTTTTAAATCAAAAATTGCATTTCATCAGGGGGGCAGAGCCGCCCTGAACCCCCGTAGTCTATTTAAATTTACATTAGTAATTTTTTATTGATTTTGCGGATGCTTAAAGTATATCTTAGATTTTTTTACGCTGTGATTTATAAGGATAAGCATAAGTTTTTTTTTTTTTTTTTTTTTTTTTTTTTTTTTTTTTTTTTTTTTTTTTATAAATTAATAAAATTTAAATTTAAATTAAAATATTCATCTTAACCGTACACAAACAATAAATCTTGAAGTGCCGCCACAAATGTAACCCTAAAATCCACTACATTCGGCACAACACAACAACGTGCTTAAAAAAAAAAAAAAAACAAAAAAAAAAAACAGAATAATATTTTTAGCAATACAGTTTTTAATTCATAATACAATGAAATGCTACCTTAGAATGCTTATTGCTTAAATATAAGCAGATCATTTTCATTTTACAGAAAAAATGCAAGGATGAAGTCAAAGAATTCGGTCCCTGTTCCACGTGGTTGTTTTGTTTGGGCCGAATGAGGGCATTTAAATCTGAGCGATAACGCTCATCGTATTGCAAAGTGTTTTTACGGCATACTGGCATACTGCATCTCCATCTATCTCTTTCCTCCGTAAATAATAGTTAATTTTATTTTACCCAAGATCTTTTTATTCCAGCATCTTTGTTTTCGATAAATGACGTCTAATGCACCTGCTATGCGTACTTACTCAAAACTTTTCATCTTGTTATATTAAGAAATACTCCAGAGTTTTCTTTTTATTTCCAATATGCCGCCATATTAATTTTTCTATTCTTAATTTTATTTTTCATTTTCCTGTCTCACGACAAAACATTTCAATTGAAAATTGTTTAAAAGAAAATATTATTCCGGGTTTTGATTTCCTTGGCAACAGTTAAAGAAATATTGGTAAATGTTATGGAAAAATGTTATGTTATTCTCTGTAAAAATAATGAACTTTTGTATTTTTAAGCAAAATATTCGAATAAAATAAATAAAATAAATGAAATATTGCCTATTTTTATTTCTGGGCTAAAGTCCATCTATATGCAAAGATACAAATGCATTAATTCATCCGTTTTGACGTTGGCTTTACTTAAACATTATACACGCAGTTATACTAATATTATTAGGACCAAATACGTTGCTCGGCAACAGATGAAAGAAAAGGAAAAAAATGAAATATGCATTATGTCAAATTGATAAAACAAAATCCTTTATATTATTGGAAAACATGCATAAAATTCCCCCCAATATTATAAACCTAATTTAAAAAAATCTCGCAAATATATTGACAAAATTTCACACTAATTGGAATAATTTAATAATCTTATTTAAAAATTTCAGCATAAAATATTTACTATTTAAATCCATTTTTCATACGAGCCATTTCTTTCAACAAATGAAAATCTGAAAATCGTCTGACTTGCCATAGAAAAGCATTATAGAGAAAAATAAAATGTTCCATACTTCCCGAACGAATGAACCAAATTTAACCAAAAACTATACAGCTAAGTCCGGGTACCTCATCAACAAGCCCAGGGAATTTCAAGCCGATCGGATGCTTTTTGCGGCAGTTATCGCGGAACAGACAGACAGACTAACAGAAAACAAAACTTTTCGTGTCTCCACAGTAAGCCTTCACTGACGTTTCGGCAATAATTTGCTTAAACTAGTAAATCTGCAGATCAGGAGCCTCAACGTCATCTTTGAAAGTCATTGTTTTTTAACACTCATTGCGTAATATTCATCTTCCTACAAATCGCTTTTTAAAGTTTTCAAATTACATAAATATTTATATATGAATACAAAATACTTCGTAAAGTTTCAGAAATTAAATGTGTTAAACAAGTGGTTATACACTGATGTTCTGAAGTTCTGATGAGCTGCTAATTCTGGTAACTTTTTAAATCAAAAATTGCATTTCTTCAGGCGGGCTGTGCCCCCCTGAACAGTCCGTAGTTTATTTAAGTTTACATTCGTAATTTTTTATTGATTGTGCGGATGGTTATAGTATATCATAGATTTTTTTTTATGCTGTAATTTATAAATATAAGCATAAGTTTTTTTTTTTTTTTTTTTTTTTTTTTTTTTTTTTTTTTTTTTTATAAATTAATAAATTTAAAATTTAAAATAAAATCATCATGTTAACCGTTTGCAAACAATAATTCTTGAAGTGACGCCAAAAATGTAACCTTAAAATCCGCTACATTTGACCGAAACACAACGGCGTGCTTAAAAAAAGAAAGAAAGAAAAGAAAAATATTTTTAGTAATACAGTTTTTAATTCATAATACGATGAAATGCTACTTTAGAATGCTTAAATATAAGCAGATCATTTTCATTTTACAGAAAAAATGCACGAAGTCAAAGAATTCGGTCCCTGTTCCACGTGCTTGTTTTGGGAACAGATGTTATATATTTCCGCGGCCGCCATCTTGGATTTTTTCTTAACGTGAAAACATCTTTTCCGCCAAGTAAATGTCCCCAAGCAGATTTATGCGCATCTTAGGCTTAGCTGGGTTGCCAGAACACGTCACTCATCCGGGTTGCCTTATCGATAAATGTTAACAAAACATCGCCCAGGATTCCAAGATGGCGGCGGCGGGAAAATACAACATCTAAGCATTGTTTAGTTTCAGCCGAATGATGGCATTTAAATCTGGGCGATAACGCACATCATATTGCAAACTGTTTTTGCGGCATACTGCATCACCATCTGTCTCTTTCCTCCGTAAATATTAGTTAATTTTATTTTAGCCAAGGTCTTTTTATTCCATCATCTTTTTTTTTTTTTTTTTTTTTGGATAAATGACGTCTAATTCATCTGCTCTTCGTACTTACTCAAAACCTTTCATCTTGTTATATTAAGAAATACTTGAGAGTTTTCTTTTTATTCCCAATATGTCGCCATATTAATTAATTAATAATTTTTTTTTTCATTTTCCTGTTTCACGTCAAAATCTTTCAATTGAAAATTGTTTAAGAGAAAATATTATTCAGGGTTTTGATTTTCTTGGCCACGATTAAAGAAACATTGATAGATTTTATGAAAAAATGTCACATTATTCTCTATGAAAATAATGAACTTTTGTATTTTTAAGCAAATTATTTGAATAAAATAAATAAAATATTGCCTATTTTTATTTCTGGTGCTAAAATTCATCTATATGCAAAAATACAAATGCATTAATTCACCTGTTTTGACGTTGGCTTTACTGAAACATTATAGACGCATTTATACTAATATTATTAAGACCAAATTCGTTGCTAGGCAACTGATGAAAGCAAAGGTAAAAAATGAAATATGTATTATGTCAAATTGATAAAACAAAATGCTTTATATTATTGGAAAACATGCATAAAGTTCCTCCAAAAATTATAAACCTATTTTAAAAAATCTCGCAAATATATTGACATAATTTCAAACTAATTGCCGAAACGGCAGTGAAGGCTTACTGTGGAGACACGAAAAGTTTTGATTTCCGTTTGTCTGTCTGTCTGTCCGTCTGTTCCGCGATAACTGCCGCAAAAAGCATCCGATCGGCTTGAAATTAATGTGGCATGTTGATGAGGTACTCGGACTTAGCTGTATGGTTTTTGGTTAAATTTGGTTCATTCATTCGGGAAATATAGAACATTTTATTTTGCTCTGTAATGCTTTTCAATGGCAAGTCAGACGATTTTCAAATTTTCATTTGTTGAAAGAAATGGCTCATATAAAAAATGGATTTAAATGGTAAATTTTGGATGCTGAAATTTTTAAATAAGTGTAGTAAATTATTCCTATTAGTTTGCAATTTTGTCAAAACATTTGTCAGAGCTTTTAAATTAGGTGTATAACTTATGATGGAATTTTATACATGTGTTCGAATAATATAAAATATTTTATTTTATGAATTTACTTATATTTCGTTTTTTTTTCTTTTAACCGTTGCGTAGCAACTATATCTCATCTAAAAATATCATAAATGGGAAAGTATGTATGGTTTTTTAAGTCAAATCAAAGTTAAAAGGAATGAATTAATGAATGCCTTTGTATAGATATTTGCATATAGATTGATTTAAACGCAGAAATGAAAATAGTATTTATATACTATATAGAATAATATTTTTATTTATGTATTTAACTATTTTGATTATAAAGGAAAAAGTTCGTTATTTTCATACAGAATAAACTGACATTATTCTATTAAACTTTATAAACATTATTGTTGCCAAAAAAAAAAAAAAAAAAAAAAAAAAAAGGAATAACAATTTCTTCCAAAGAGTTTATTTTAATTTGTAAGATTTTCACGTGCAAAGGGAAAATGCAGCAAATTACAAATAATAAAAAAGATAAATAGGACAGGAATGAATACATATAAACATTTCACACCAAATACCACCTAAAATAATTTTTGTAGTGGTATTTTCCCACACTACGAAGAAAGATTCCTCGATTTACACGATTTTACTTGGCCTTCCTTTTCTCATTGGTTGCGATATCATTTTCGCAATTGCGTATATTAATTGGCACAAAATTTTACATTTTTATGACTGAGGTATATGTAAGGCCATACAAATAAGAAATTCCGTATTGTCTCCTATAAAATGTGATAAAGTGTTGGTTAACTATATATGTTTTTATTAAGAGGAGCAGAGCTGCCAAGCCTCCGGCGTTCTGGATGCCAGTATTTTAATACAAAAAATGTTACTTTATTTAATTGAAACATTTGCGCGATTTAAAAGAACAACATTTTCTGTAAGGTAATAGTGTTGTGCAAAAAGCCTGAAACTTGCCATGTCTGGTGGAGAGTGAAATGTTTTATTTAATGCATTTATCTCTATTTTAATGCTACGTGAACAACGTCCCGTGTAACAGCTTGTAGAGTGTAAAATAAATTATTAAAATAATCCCTATTACGAAAAATGAAACAAAATGCCCGGCTAAGGGAAATAAAAGGTTAGTTAACCTTTCGTAATTTGACCTTAACACAGGTGTGCATCAAATTTCAACGGTGTTTGTAACATCACGATTTTAAATTAAACGTGGATACTATTAAAAGGCTATCACAAAAAATACTTAACGGCGCCATATCACGTTTATCTATTTAGTCAATTGGAAGTGGACACGATGATGAATTATTAACCGTTAGGTTTAGAACTCCCCCTACTTTAGGGTGATTTTAGTAAGTTAATGCTATCGAGTACATTTTTAGATATTTAGATTAGATCTTAGATATAAATATTGCAGAATGGTAATCAAAATTATTTTTTGGAAACAAAAATTATAAAGGTATTAGATTTCTAAATTAGATGTCTCAGTTTACATTTCCAAAAGTTCTTTATCCATTAGATACATTGTTTGTGGTTAGCAGGCAAGTAAATACTGCTGTATGGATATTAGGCTAATGTAAAATGCTTGACCAAATTGTTGCTTATCCTTATAAATCGCAGTGTAAAAAGGAATCTAAGATATAGGATAATCATTAACTCAATCAATAGAAAATTACAAATGCAAAATAAATTACACAACGGGGGTTTCAGGAGGGGGGGGTGGGCACCCCTCTGAAGAAATTTGCTTTATTATATAAAAATTACTAGAATAAGTAGCTCGTGAGAATTTCAGAATATCATTACATAACAACGTGTTTAATTTAACGCTTCTAATGTCTGAAACCATCGAAATATTTTTTTCTCCTTCTATAAATGTTTGTGTAATTTAAAAGTTTAAATTTTGTTTTTGTAGAAAGATTAATATTAAGCAAAATTTGCTAAAAACAATAAGTTGCAGAGATGACGTTGAGGCTCTTGATCTGCAGATTTACTAGTTAGAATAATTTAATAATCTTATTTAAAAATTTCAGCATCCAAAATTTACCATTTAAATCCATTTTTTATATGAGCCATTTCTTTCAACAAATGAAAATTTGAAAATCGTCGGACTTGCCATAGACAAGCATTACAGAGCAAAATAAAATGTTCTATATTTCCCGAACGAATGAGCCAAATTTAACCAAAAACTATACAGCTAAGTCCGATTACCTCATCAACATGCCCAATTAATTTCAAGCCGATCGGATGCTTTTTGCGGCAGTTATCGCGGAACAGACAGACAGACAGACAAACGGAAATCAAAACTTTTCGTGTCTCCACAGTAAGCCTTCACTGACGTTCCGGCAACTAGTAAATCTGCAGATCAGGAGCCTCAACGTCATATTTGCAAGTCATTGTTTTTTAACACTCACTGCGTAATATTCAACTTCCTACAAATCGCTTTTTAAAGTTTTCAAATTACGACATAAATATTTATAAGCATACAAGATACTTCGTAAAGTTCCAGAAATTAAAAGTGTTAAAGAAGTGGTTATACATTGATGTTCTGAAATTCTGATGAGCTACTTATTCGGGTAACATTTTAAATCAAAAATTGCATTTCTTCAGGGGGGCAGAGCCGACCTGAACCCCCCCCACCCCCGCAGTCTATTTAATTTTACATTCGTAATTTTTTATTGATTTTGCGGATGGTTATAGTATATCTTAGCTTTTTTTTTACGCTGTGATTTATAAGGATAAGCATAAGTTTTTTTTTTTTTTATTTATAAATTAATAAAATTTAAGTTTAAAATAAAATATTCGTTTTAACCGTACACAGACAATAAATCTTGAAGTGACGCCAAAAATGTAGCCCTAAATTCCGCTACATTCGGCACAACACAACGACGTGCTTAAAAAAAAAACAGAATAATATTTTTCGTAATACAGTTTTTAATTCATAATACAATGAAATGTTACCTTAAAATGTTTATTGCTTAAATATAAGCAGATCATTTTCATTTTACAGAAAAAATGCACGGATGAAGTCAAAGAATTCGGTCCCTGTTCCACGTGCTTGTTTTATTTGGACCGAATGAGGGCATTTAAATCTGAGCGATAACGCACCTCGTATTGCAAACTGTTTTTACGCCATACTGCATCTCCATCTATCTCTTTCCTCCGTGAATAATAGTTAATTTTATTTTACCCAAGATCTCGTATTGCAAACTGTTTTTACTCCATACTGCATCTCCAGCTATCTCTTTCCTCCGTGAATAATAGTTAATTTTATTTTACCCAAGATCTTTTTATTCCAGATATCTTTGTTTTCGATAAATGACGTCTAATTCACCTGCTATGCGTACTTACTCAAAACTTTTCATCTTATTCTGTTAAGATATACTTTCTTTATATTTCCAATGTGCCGCCATATTATTTTTTCTATTCTTAATTTTATTTTTCATTTTCATGTTTCACGACAAAACATTTCAATTGAAAATTGTTTAAAAGAAAATATTATTCCGGGTTTTGATTTTCTTGGCAACAATTAAAGAAATATTGGTAAATGTTATGGAAATATGTTACGTTATTCTCTATGAACATAATGAACTTCTGTATTTTTAAGCAAAATATTTGAATAAAATACATAAAATAAATGAAATATTGCCTAATTTTATTTCTGGGCTAAAATCCATCTATATGCAAAGATATAAATGCATTAATTCATCCGTTTTGACGTTGGCTTTACTCAAATATTATACACGCAATTTTACTAATATTATTAAGACCAAATACGTTGCTAGGCAACAGATGAAAAAAAGGAAAAAAATGAAATATGTTTTATGTCAAATTGATAAATCAATATCCTTTATATTATTCGAAAACCTGCATAAAATTCACCCTAATATTATAAACCCAATTAAAAAAAATCTCGCAAATATATTGACAAAATTTCAAACTAATTGGAATAATTTAATAATCTTATTTAAAAATTTCAGCATCAAAAATTTACCATTTAAATCCATTTTTCATATGAGCCATTTCTTTCAACAAATGAAAATCTGAAAATCGTGTGTTTTGCCATAGAAAAGCTTTATAGAGCAAAATAAAATGTTCCATATTTCTTGAATGAATGAACCAAATTTAACCAAAAACTATACAGCTATGTCCGGGTACCTCATCAACATGCCCAGTGATTTTCAAGCCGATCGGATGCTTTTTGCGTCAGTTATCGCGGAACAGACAGACAGACTAACAGACAGACTAAGAGAAAACAAAACTTTTCGTGTCTCCAAAATAAGCCTTCACTTACGTTTCGGCAACTAGTAAATCTGCAGATCAGGAGCCTCAACGTCATCTTTGCAAGTCATTGTTTTTTAACACTCATTGGATAATATTCAACTTCCTACAAATCGCTTTTTAAAGTTTTCAAATTATATAAATATTTATAAGCATACAAGATACTTCGTAAAGTTTCAGAAATTAAAACTGTTAAACAAGTGGTTATAGATTGATGTTCTGAAATTCTGATGAGCTACTTATTCTGGTAACTTTTTAAATCAAAAATTGCATTTCATCAGGGGGGCAGAGCCGCCCTGAACCCCCGGTAGTCTATTTAAATTTACATTCGTAATTTTTTATTGATTGTGCGGATGCTTAAGTTATATCTTAGGTTTTTTTACGCCGTGATTTATAAAGATAAGCATAAGTTTTTTTTTTTTTTTTTTTTTTTTTTTTTTTTTTTTTTTTTTATAAATTAATAAAATTTAAATTTAAAATAAAATATTCATGTTAACCGTACACAGACAATAAATCTTGAAGTGACGCCAAAAATGTAACCCTAAAATCCGCTACATTCGGCACAACACAACAACGTGCTTTAAAAAAAAAAAAAAAAAAAAACAGAATAATATTTTTAGCAATACAGTTTTTAATTCATAATACAATTTAGAGAGTTTACTCGAGAGTTTTCTTTTTATTTCCAATATGCCGCCATATTAATTTTCTATTCTTAATTTTATTTTTCATTTTCCTGTCTCACGACAAAACATTTCAATTGAAAATTATTTAAAAGAATATATTATTCCGGATTTTGATTTTCTTGGCAACAATTAAAGAAATATTGGTAAATGTTATGGAAAAATGTTATGTTATTCTCTGTAAAAATAATGAACTTTTGTATTCTTAAGCAAAATATTGGAATAAAATAAATAAAATAAATGAAATATTGCCTATTTTTATTTCTGGGCTAAAATCCATCTATATGCAAAGATACAAATGCATTAATTCATCCGTTTTGACGTTGACTTTACTCAAACATTATACACGCAATTATACTAATATTATTAGGACCAAATACGTTGCTAGGCAACAGATGAAAGAAAAGGAAAAAAATGAAATATGCATTATGTCAAATTGATAAAACAAAATCCTTTATATTATTGGAAAACATGCATAAAATTCCCCCCAATATTATAAACCTAATTTAAAAAAATCTCGCAAATATATTGACAAAATTTCAAACTAATTGGAATAATTTAATAATGTTATTTAAAAATTTCAGCATAAAATATTTACTATTTAAATCCATTTTTCATATGAGCCATTTCTTTCAACAAATAAAAATCTGAAAATCGTCTGACTTGCCATAGAAAAGCATTATAGAGAAAAATAAAATGTTCCATATTTCCCGAACGAATGAACCAAATTTAACCAAAAACTATACAGCTAAGTCCGGGTACATCATCAACATGCCCAGGGAATTTCAAGCCGATTGGATGCATTTTGCGGCAGTTATCGCGGAACAGACAGACAGACTAACAGACAGACAGACTAACAGAAACCAAAACTTTTCGTGTCTCCACAGTAAGCCTTCACTGACGTTTCGGCAATAATTTGTTTAAACTAGTAAATCTGCAGATCAGGAGCCTCAACGTCATCTTTGCAAGTCATTGTTTTTTAACACTCATTGCGTAATATTCAACTTCCTACAAATCGCTTTTTAAAGTTTTCAAATTATATAAATATTTATAAGAATACAAGATACTTCGTAAAGTTTCAGAAATTAAAAGTGTTAAATAAGTGGTTATACATTGATGTTGTGAAATTCTGATGAGCTACTTATTCTGGTAACTTTTTAAATCAAAATTGCATTTCTTCAGGGTGGCTCTGCCCCCCTGAACCCCTCGCAGTCTATTTAATTTTACATTCGTAATTTTTTATTGATTTTGCGGATGGTTATAGTATATCTTAACTTTTTTTTTACGCTGTAATTTATAAGGATAAGCATAAGGTTTTTTTTTTTTTTTTTTTTTTTTTTTTTTTTTTTAATTAATAAAATTTAAGTTTAAAATAAAATATTCGTGTTAACCGTACACAGACAATAAATCTTGAAGTGACGCCAAAAATGTAAACCTAAATTCCGCTACATTCGGCACAACACAACGACGTGCTTAAAAAAACAGAATAATATTTTTCGTAATACAGTTTTTAATTCATAATACAATGAAATGTTACCTTAAAATGTTTATTGCTTAAATATAAGCAGATTATTTTCATTTTACAGAAAAAATGCGCGGATGAAGTCAAAGAATTCGGTCTCTGTTCCACGTGCTTGTTTTATTTGGACCGAATGAGGGCATTTAAATCTGAGCGATATCGCACATGGTATTGCAAACTGTTTTTACGGCATACTGCATCTCCATCTATCTCTTTCCTCCGTGAATAATAGTTAATTTTATTTTACCCAAGATCTTTTTATTCCAGCATCTTTGTTTTCGATAAATGACGTCTAATTCACCTGCTATGCGTACTTACTCAAAACATTTCATCTTGTATATTAAGAAATATTTGAGAGTTTTCTTTTTATTTCCAATATGCCGCCATATTAATTTTTCTATTCTTAATTTTATTTTTCATTTTCCTGTTTCACGACAAAACATTTCATTTGAGAATTGTTTAAAAGAAAATATTATTCCGGGTTTTGATTTTCTTGGCAACAATTAAAGAAACATTGGTAAATTTTATGGAAAAATGTTACGTTATTCTCTATGAAAATAATGAACTTTTGTATTTTTAAGCAAAATATTTGAATAAAATAAATAAAATAAATGAAATATTGCCTATTTTTATTTCTGGGCTAAAATCTATCTATATGCAAATATACAAATGCATTAATGCATCCGTTTTGACGTTGGCTTTACTCAAACATTATATACGCAATTATACTAATATTATTAGGACCAAATACGTTGCTAGGCAACAGATGAAAGAAAAGGAAAGAAATGAAATGTGCATTATATCAAATTGATAAAACAAAATGATTTATATTATTGGAAAACATGCATAAAATTCCCCCAATATTATAAACCTAATAAAAAATAATCTCGCAAATACATTGACAAAATTTTAAACTAATTGGAATAATTTAATAATCTTATTTAAAAATTTCAGCATCAAAAATTTACCATTTAAATCCATTTTTCATATGAGTCATTTCTTTCAATAAATGAAAATCTGAAAATCGTCTGACTTGCCACAGAAAAGCATTATAGAGCAAAATAAAATGTTCCATATTTCCCGAACGAATGAACCAAATTTAACCAAAAACTATGCAGCTAAGTCCGGGTACCTCATCAACATGCCCAGTGAATTTCAAGCTGATCGGATGCTTTTTGCGGCAGTTATCGCGGAACAGACAGACAGACTAACAGACAGACTAACAGACTGACTAACAGACAGACTAACAGAAACCAAAACTTTTCGTGTCTCCACAGTAAGCCTTCACTGACGTTTCGGCAATAAAAGAAAATATTTACAGAATTTTTCAATCTGGGAATGTTATTTATTAAATTATTACAATAATCCTTTTAGAAGTATTTATTACAAAAGACTATTTAAAATACAAATTTTGCCTTCCAAGTATCATTTTGGTGTTTCCACCTCGGAGATTTTCACTTAGCGATACAATAGAAACGATTAATTTTATTTTGAAGCTGGCTGAAGATGTCGTTGAGAAACAGTTGCTCATGGCACACTGAAATGTGTCAGATTTTAAACATAATTTTAAGTGGAAAAGAACATTCAATCTCCGAACTTCTTTAATAACGGTTGTTCAGAAATTTACAAAAATTAAATGCTTAAGAATACACCAACCTTTTAAAGAGTACTATAGCAAATCTCTTATTTTTCAATAAATTTACAATCTTTATCAGTGTAGCATTATCCTTAGTACAGACTAACTGTAAAAAAATACGAAAAACTTAATCGGTATTGTTCAAATTATGATTGGATTACGTAAATAATTTTAATCATGTCTCATCGGAACGCACCGCTACACATTAAAGATCCTAATATATCTTTAAAAGAAAAAAAAATAATACAGTCACACATGAAACATTTTAATACTTGAAAATGAATTCCAAAATAAGTGTGATATAAAACAAACTGTTAAAATAATTCTTAAGATTAAATTTAAATATTGTTTTCATGTATTTATATTCATCTTTGGAGCATTTTATTGTGGTTGTGTTTATTGTAATGTTTTTGTTAGAGAGGTAGTAATATGATAAAATCATTTAGTTTATTTTATATCGTATCAGAGTTTTTAAATAAACCCTTTTTGTAAATGCAAAAAAGAAAGTTTTGTGAATATGTCCGCTGAACTAGTTATTAAACCAATGTTGCAAGTATCCCTAAGGTTCATCATTTATAAAAATTCTCAAAACGATAGTACTAAATTTAGCGCAAATAATTTTCTCTAATTTTTAAGAATTAAAATTTTTCATGAAATGAATTTTGCGTCTTTTATAAAACAAGTCTATAAAACATTTATTCAACAAGTTTTTATTTTTGAAACGTGTCTTAATAATTGAAATATTTTAATATGCGTTGAAAGATACTATTACGTTGGGTTAGCAATTAAATTTAATATTTAAGCCTTTTGAAAAATATCCCCTACGAGAGAAGTATTGTGCTCAAAAATCACTAAAGTTTATAACACTGGACAACAGTGGTTATGTCCTAGATGTACAATTAGTTGATTCCAGATCAGTTTTTGGCGCTGATTCCGAATATGCTTTTCGTTCATCTCTAGGTGGTCCAGGTTTTGAGAAATTTGCATATTTAAATTTATACAAATTTAAGTTTTTTGTGCTATTTCATGCAAATTTTAGATACAATATATGTCACATCTTATTACATTTTCTAGATAATGACTACTTGACTATTTGCTTCAGATAAATGTCACGATTTGCATATTCTTAACATTTATTTATCAGTTATTAATCCTAATTTGCATATTTTTCAATGGTGTAATTTTTACATCACTATCAACTTTAAAATAGTTGCCACAGAATTGACGTAATATTTTTCTAGACTATATTTTTATGCTGATTTTAAATTTGCAGTTTGTTTTCTTATGTCATGTCTAGTTTGTGAGTAAGATGACTTTCTACTTTTGCACGGCATTAACACTGATTTGATATGATTCTTTTTAGGGGTGTGTAATTCATTGACAAGAAGGTGAACAGGGTCAGATTCATATCAGAGACATAAACAAAAATTTATATAATCGGAAAACTATTAAGTAGTAGAATATATCCTAACTAGTTGAAGTTTATCATACAAAGTATCATAAAAAGCTATTTCTGGCACTTCACCAAAAACTAAAATTTCCCTTTTTTCAAAAGACATGATAGAAGAAAACAGATCCCAGATTTGAAATCAGCTCAAAAAATGGTTTAGAAACATATTAGCGCACTCGTGCAGTAGAGATATTTGAACGTCGAGAAACATTATTAGAAAAACATGAAAAATATGCAAATTAGGTACAATATTTCACAGTCACATGTCAGTATAAACTCAAAAACAACGTTTTTGTGAAGTAAATTAGGTACTAATCATAACATAAAACAAAAAAACCCTGTCTGATATTGCTTTATACCTTAAATTTGCAAATAATTGTATAAAATTTACTAAATTTGCATAAATTGAAATATGCAAATATCTCTCAAACTTTGTCGTGCTGGAGTAAATCTAAAACATGATTCGGAATCAGCACAAAAAACCGCATAATAAATAACTAATTTCTGTTTTAGGACAGAGCAAAAGTTCAAAATTGTTGACCAGTGTAATTAAGACATGAATAACACTTTTAAAAACAGTGATAGAAAACATGCCATATATAATTCATTAGTCAATTTTACTTGCTGACACGATTGGAACGTTAGATATTTTCTATCTGGACACTTAAATGCATCCACATTTCTGGCGCTACTATATTATGTCGATACTATTCAATAACTACTTTGAGATAATATGTGACAATGTTTCATTGAAAGATTAATAAAAGGCTTGATTAATTAATAGGATACTATTTATTGTACTTAAAATTCGCACATTCAGAAGTCTTCAGCGATAGTATTAGGACTGAAACAAAATATAGTTTTACTAGTATCTATATTTAAACTAAAATTTAAAGTTTAAGTGTGATGATTGAAAAAGCAGCAACCCGTGAGACAATTGACAGCAATTAATGGTTAAGCCTTAAATAACCAACTTATTAAGCGTATGTTTTAGATTTAAAATACTGCGGTAATAGTGATACAAATCATGCACCTACCAAATATCATGAATGCGCATAATGTAAGCTAATAAGGCAACAGCTGAAACAACAAACATGGAAGGTCTCCCTACCGGGCATACTCCGATTATTTTGAAAAAAAAATGCTATTTAAACTACTTATGTATGTATGTATCAGAGGATCAGTCAAATTTAACGGCGGAATTACAGTAGAAAGTCTGTAACAAAATAAAATAATTTCGAGTATTTGGAGCGAAAAGACGAAAGCGTCACGCGAATTTGTTGAGCAGTACGTATTTTTCCTCGCCAGAAGCAAACCATTTTAATGCACCTGAAAATTGCTTGTTAATTGATTTTTAGAATGCGTGTAAATAGTATTTTATGAATTTAAACTCAAATAATGAGAGAGTTTAATAAATAATTTTTTGTATTACATATTTATATTGCTTGTTATTTAATTTTATAACTTTAAAAAAATTTCATATACATAAAAAAAATCATATATTTAAGTTTATTCCAAAATAAAGGCAAGGTGAGGAATGCTGCAGTTTTTCATTTCAATATCAAAGGAGTCTTTGTTTCCATAGCAAAAAAAATGAATTGACAGCGCTCAATTAGACTTAATTTTTAGATTAAAACTATTTTAATTAATTTAAATTTTGTTTTAATTGATAAAATTTGATAGTTACTTTCATTATATATACATATGAAAAAACTATATTTGAATCAAACTAAAACTCATAAAACTAAAGTTATTTGTATTAAATTTATTTTATATAATTTAGAATGAAACATTTTTGTCTTAAAGGGTATTTAACATAAAAAGTATTTATTTTTAATTTATTTCATCGCCAATCGACAATAAATCGCCAAATATCAAAATTTTCATTATTTTTCTACAGACACTATATCAATTTTCTGCCGATTTTTATTTATTTATTTATTTATTTATTGCTTTATTTATTTTTTATAAACATATCTATCCTTATGAGTTGAACATTCTACATTTTCACATTTTTCGGAGTATGCCCGTATGGAGATCTTCCTTGTAAGATAAAGAAACAAAGTCAAAAGTTATCGAATGCATTCTACATAGAAGTCAAAGTATTTGGACATAACATGGCGTAATTTACTTTTATCCAGTCATTTGCACATGTTAAATGGCTAAGAATTTTTATTGAAATTAAAGTTCTAAATGACAAACGACTGACAGAAGGAAATGCAAACTGTGATACCATAAACATGCATATTTCAAGTAATAAAAGTTAATGGTATAATTTGATGTAAGTCATGATGTAAATTACTTTTATACAACCATTTGAACATGTTAATTGGCTATGAATTTTCATTGAAATTAAAGTTATAAATGACAAACGACTGACAGAAGGAAATGCAAATTGTGATACTATAAACATGCATATTTCAAGTAATAAAAGTTAATCCCATTCATTTGATAAAATTTTAAATTGTCTAAAACACACAGAATAGATATATATTGGGTGAGTGCAAAAGTTCTACCCTTTTTGGGCATATGTAAATGTCAAGTGAAATGCAGTCATTACAGTTTATGTTTCGATGTAAAAAATGTGGATAATAACGAGTAAAGCAGTAGAGTATATACAGGCACAACATTTGTTAGATGAACTCATAGGGAACGGGAAACAACATAGCAAGCAAGCAAGACCACGTCAGACATTGTTTACGGTATGAGTATGGTAAAGCCGTTACAGCAGCCAGAGCTTTCCACAGCATTTCACATGCATATGGGGAAGATGCCGTGGACGATAGCACCTGTTACCGTTGGTTTAGGAAATTCCGGGACGGAGAAGGGAGCTGTACAGATCATGCCCGTTTTGGACACCCATCAGTGGTTTCTGACCAGGATCTGGACACAGCCATAGCAAATTCCCCACATCCAACAGTCAAAGAAGTAGCCGAAACGTTCTCGGTACACAGAACAACAGTCAAAAGATGGATGCATGCGCTTGGCTTAATCACCAAATTCGATCAGTGGGTATCACACCAGCTTACAGTACGGCAACGATAAGAGAGGATCAGCACCTGCGTTTCTTTTTTTTTCCTGTAACTGTAGGGAACCATTTTTGAACCGAATCGTAAGGGGCAATGAGAAGTGGGTACTGTACCGTATTGTGAAGCATCAAAGGATAATGTGCCGATATTGCAGAGGGTACCCCATCGATCTAAACAGGAGGACTCCATTCCAAAAATGTTTTGCTCAGTCTATGGTTAAATGGTAGGGGAACAATCAACTAGGAGGTCCTCGCACCAAACCAAATGATCAAGGCAGACTTCTACTGCCAACAATTGGACAAAATGCGAGCAAAACTCACGTCTAAGTGGCCAGCATTTATCAATCGCAGAGGGGCTCCCTTTCAACACGATAAAGCCATCCCTCATGTTGCTTTAAGGAATTTATTGGGCCTTAGTTGGGAACTTTTACCTCAGCCGGCGTATAGACCTGACCTTGAACTTTCGATTTATCACCTTTTTTTATTCTTACACAACGCCTTTGCTCACCGAACCTTCAATTATATGGAGACTGTAAAAATGGCTTTACAACAGTATTTTGACTGTAATACAGAGAGGTCTTATCGGCGTAAGATTAACTTACTGCCAGACAGATGGCAAGAGGTCATACATAATTATGGTGCATGCGTGAATTCATAGGTGCTTAACTTTTGTGTTCTCCGCCTTTCTGTTTTCGCTAAAATACGGGTAGAACTTTTGCACTCACCCAATACATATGATAATATAACAAACTTGTTATGTGCTTGTTGAAATATAAGCGCATGATAGAAAAAAAATTGTATATGACGAAAAGGTTTGTCTTTCTCGAACACATACATCTATTCACATTTTAACTCCCACTCAAACTCCTTTACGAAAATTGAGTTCCAAAGAACATTTATGCCGTCCAAAAAATTGACTATTAAATATCTCTTGAGAAATATAGTGAAATTTACTTGAGTTTGTGGATAAATTAGGCTTTCTAAAAACATAGCTCACAAACAAATAACAGCTTGTTTCATACTTATTATAATAAAACATATTTTTTCAGAAACATAATTGGTGTTGAGTACGTTTTCAGTTTTTAGTAAGAAGTAATAAACATCTATAATAATTTTTAATGTAATTAATATAGTATTGAAAATATCGTAATAACATTTTTAAGTAATTCGCAAATATACAAAAGAATTGACAAACATACTTATAAAATTAAAATGCTAATGAGGTTTCATCACCGTACTATATCAAATAAAATTGAAAAGTTAACTCTAATCAAAAATAATTTCACTAAAATTCGAGTAGAAAATTAAAGATCATGAGGGACGTTGAAATGATATTTTTTTTTCAAAAATATAAATAATAACGTTGTTGAGCGAGGTATCTGTTTCTTATGGAGTACATGGTAACTTTCATAATTTTAGCGATGTTGAAAAAAATATGACAAAGTAAAGTTTCCATCACCCATAGATTAAATGCTAATTTTAATATATTTTTGCTTAGAGCTTATTGATATTTTTTCATTTGAATTTAATAATAAAATAAAGAATTAAAAGAGCTCTTACAAATGAAAATTAATGTGAAATTACTAAAATCATGCTATGCTAATTACTTTATACTGTGCATCAAGAGAAATTTCATAAACATAAATGGAATTTAGAAAGAAAATTCATGAATTTTATGAACAAAAATTTTCAAACTAAAATTTATTTCTACATTTTTGTTATATATTCCATTGTGGTAGCAAACCGATGTATATGTTTGTAGATTAAACACAATGAAAATTATAATATAATCTTATTGTAATTCCTATAAAAATACTCATATTTATTTATCCATGTAAAGAGGCCTAAATTCGTATAACTTGCGTGCTCGATCGGGATTTAAAATAAATCGCTGCTGGACGTAGAGTCGTGGAAAGAATAAACGGTAAACACCCCCTTTTAACTCTGCAACTAATTACTGCTGAAGAAAGTTACTGGTGCCAATTACCAGTAGAAATAAAGTGTACTTTTAAATGGTGTATATAAAATTTCCTTATGGGACCATCTAAATAGCGAAACGAACACAAACTTTGCTTTTTGAATGGCAATACCCAAATTTGACACCGTAAATAAATTCTACAACCTTCAATTAGCCTAAATCCAAATTCAAAATTTCATGAAATTCGTATTATTAGTTTCCGAGAAAATAATTATTTTAAAATGAGCATGTTTTAGGGGCTGTATCCAAATTGAAGTTCGGTACTCGATTGTTAAATTGGCTGGGTATGTCACCGTCATTAATGTATTATTTTTTGCCAATATGAACATCTCACTCACTTAATATGTTTCGACTATTTTCAAATCAAATGTTTCATTAAATTGAGTAAAATGTATTGTTTTTAAATTATGCTTTTCTGGGCATCATAGACAGACCCCTTAAACCGCCATTTTGACGTCTTTTACTCATAATTCGAAATCTAATTGAAAGAAAAATTTAAAATTGAGAATTTACATAAAGGAGGACAAAATAAATATAAATACTATCAAAATACCATCAAATATACTATCAAAAAATTGTTGGTTGCAATTCATAGTTTTTTTCGAATATTAATTTCATAATTCATATTATAAAAATTTTTAAATTACAAATCCAATGTATTTATGTCTGGGTTCTTTAGTATTATAATTAAACAAAACGATTATCATATTCGAATTATAATTTCAGGAGATATTTATAACAATATGAAAATGTAATTTAACATTAGAAGCTCTAAATTTCGAAAGTTTATAATTCAAAATCTTATCATCCTAGTGACCTGAAATTTCATTTATAGTCATAGTTTAAACCGAAGATTTAAAAATATTTTGTCAAAATTAGGTGTTGTCATTGAAAAAAAAGTTCGGTTTGGTTTTGATTTGTAGATGGCCCCCTAAGCAAATTTTATATACATAAATAAAAGGTAGACTTTATTTCCAATCATTTGGTATCTGTAATTTTTTTTTCCATTATAATTAGTTGCAGAGTTATTTCAGGGTGTTTACTTTTTTATTCCACAACTGTACATATAGTTATAAGATGAACATCTGCAAACTGTGAAAATAATTAGTTAGGATATCATATGTCCTTCTGTAATGTTAAATTTTGCAATGCTAAAATAAACACGAATAAATCATCGAGTTTGCCAAATCATTGTTTGTGGTGCAATAAACATTAGATATTGAATAATTGCTTTATATATATACTTCTGTATGATAAAACATAAGCACATAATTAATCACGAACAGTAGGAACGCTAACTTTGTGATTTATTCATGTGTATAGTACCTCTAAAGAAAAATGAACACTTTAAAAGCACCCACATGCCTCAAACTTACCACTTAGGACTCTAATAGTTTGCAGATGTCTCTTTTAGACCTATGTATGTTAGCCTGTAGCGATTTCGTTAAAATTGAAGAGGCGTGAATCAGGAACTCCTAGGCCAGTTGAAAAGAAAAGACTGAAGAAATACAAAAATTTTGCACAAAGTTTCATTACGAATTAATTCGAGTCAATAACGAGTTTTGTTCTAAATATTTCAAGATATTTTCAAAATTGAATAACATTTTTAATTTTTCCTTAATTTATAAAATTTATAGAAATATGAAGTTATCGTTAATCATTAAAATTTCTACAAATTCCTATTAATTAAATAAGAAAGTCATATTTTGATAAATATTTTTTACTTGTCGAATTGAATGTAAAAGCTTGGAAGGATAAACAAATTTAAAAAATATATATTTCCATATTATTGCAAATTAAGTTATAATACTGTATTTATTTTTCTTTGAGTTTCCAAAACACTAAACATTGAGTGATATTTAATTAACTGTCAAGTAAGATAAACTGCCACAAACATTCTTTCAAGTTAATACTGAACTGTCACGCCAAGATTCATTTAAAATTTCTTGGAAAGGAAAATCCACCACATTACTCATTAAAACTTCACCTAACTTATCTGCGAAATGATGCAGTTTAATGTGTTGTATCTTAGAATTTTCCATTAAATTCCTAAGAAGGTATAAATATACGAATAATTCTTCACACTTTCTCGCCTCAAACCACTGTTTAATTATTCAGTTAATTTATGTTCATGTTATTCTAGAAAGTTTCTTTTCGAATCTATAATGATAGCAGAAAAATATTTATATAGAAAATATCGATGTATTTTGCTTAAAATCTCAATATTTGACATCTGTGTTAGACTCTCAATATACAGGGTATCTCAAATTTATCTATACAACTTTGATCCACCATAAAACGTAACCGAACAAATATCTGTTTATTGTATAATGAGCAGCAACTTCCAAAGTTTTATTCCTCCTGTATTTTCCGTATCCCTTGACTTGAACTTGGCCGGTCAGTACCTTTTTCAGGGAAGCACACTGCCGGTCACCATAAACGTGTTGTGGGTTGAGTTGGGTTGATTGTTAACGGCCGATTATCTACTCGAGGGATATAGGCCCTGGGGGGGGGAGTGCCCTTCGTGGGGGTCTTTCTAAGGGAACCTAACCCGTATTTACGCATGGAAAATCCAAGGCTTCGAAGAAAACCACGAAAACTCCGAAACGGTTAGGCCGACGGGCGCGATTGGGTTCGAACCCAGCACCTCCCGTCTACCAGCTTCGAGAGCAGAACCTCTCATGAACTGGTGTGGCTAAACGTGCTGTGACACGCGTGTATTGAGGGCCTGGGTTGTGGGGGCACTGTAAAAAAAATCGTCACTATTGACGAATTTTTCCGTAAAATTATAAGGAATAGTTTCATTTTTCTAAGAAAACAGAACAATTTCCGTAATTGATATTTTGATATCATAAATCCGTATAAATCCAGTAATTTTTTCCATAAATTTTACTGGATATTTCTGTATTGCTTTCAAACAGTACAAGTTCCGTAAATGATGTTTAGAAATAAGTGCTGTGTTTGGAAAGCAAAGTAATTAATTGTTGAAAATAGTTATCTTACAGTGGTATTATTTTCAATGAAACTCCATTATTGGCTAAATATAGCTCAATATCGAAAATATATCCAATGATTATTGAATATTGACTAAATAGTATCGGTTTCATGAGTTTTCAAATCAAACCGATAAAAGTAATGGCGCCCACTGCAGAATATATTTTTAAACAACTTGAATAATATTTTTCTTTCTTTTCTTATCTTTTGTTTCTTTTTTTAATAAAAAGATAACGCATTTGTACGATATTTAAAAAAATAAAATCTTATTAATTCTTTTTATGTCTGAGATTGTTGAAAAGGAAATTTTAGTTTATTTTTCCTTGTGATTTAAAAATAATGTTTAATTTATTTGCAGTAAGCTATTATTATTTATTTTTAAGTCGGTAGGATGTTTAAAAAAATCTAGTTTTAACTTTAATATTTTGTAATCTATTCAGTTTAACAGATTTACACATGAAACTTAAAACATATCTGAAATGTAATAATGAAATTATTATAAAATTGACGTTTATCTAAGTTATAATAAATAATAAAGGAAATTAATTTTAATATCATGTTATAATTATCTTTACTTGAGTTTACAGTAGATCATCACAGAAATAATTTGAAAAAGTACATTTTTTTAAAAAAATGGTATTCTTGAAAATGTAAATGAATAAATAAATAAAAATAATATTAAAATAAAATTTTAAAAATATTCCAAAAGAGAAGCAATCATTAATGTTAATATATTCTTTCATACCTGTAATATTTTAAAGAGTATTTTTTTTCTTTTATGAAGCGCGAAACTAAAAAACTAAATATTCAAAATTATAGGGTGGAAAATGTGTAAAATATTCAGAATTGCATACTCAATTGAAAAATGTTATCTCTACGAAAATACCTTCCTTGTTTAACATTTTAGCCTTTGCTTTATAAAAGACATCTGAAATAAGTAACGATATTTGAACACGTAGTTTGTGAAGACGTAGCGCAATCGTTAAGGGCACTAATCTGGAAAAAGGACAGTTCCCTGCTTCAAATCCCCACACGGTTAGTGTTGTTTGAATTAAATTGAGATTTTCTGACCTTGATGTAAACATGTGATTGAAAAGCGAAGTGTGAATTTCATAAATATGTATATTTCTCCTTGAAAAAATATTATATTTTGTCTTTGAGACGGAAATTTTTAATCACGGAAATATGGAAAAAAAAACCCGGAAAATTATGTACGAAAAACGGCATTTTATCTGTAATTTACGAAAAAAATTACGGAACTAGTACTGGCGTCTCGATTGCCAGTGCAATTTCCATATTTCAACGGAAATTTTTTTTACAGTGTGATGTCCGTATTTTGTACGGAAATTGCTTTGGACTTGTGTATTTGACTTCCTCTCTTTTAGTTTAATATGGCTAAAAATTTTAGGTTATGTTTAAATACCTTTCACGCATTTTGAAAATTAGCACCTTAAGTTACATTTCTCTCTTTATTAAACATTATTAGAGAAATCAGAAAATAAGGAAAATGCCGCTTTTGTTCGCCATGAAGTCAAAGAAATTTAACACTTCTCTTTGTATCGTCTATATTTGTTTGTGAATATTATCTAGTAGGTAAATTATTTTATAACCGTAAATTGTTAATGTAGTAGCTTTGTTTGTATAATGGGTTTTGTTTTCCATTTCCATTGAACAAGTTTATAGAAATAGAAGTGCTCTTAAAGTGTTAAAACTATAATTATTTTACGAAAATTAATAAAATTTATGTTAAATAGAATTTTGAACGGGCCAATACGATTAATAAAATATCTAATATGTTATCACAAGAAACTATTCAATCTTTAACATCAAAATGATCAATTAATAAAATAAGTTTGATAACATCATGTGCCTGTATATAAAACATTTTCTGCAAATATGTATTTTGAAATATCTTTGTATTTATTTCTAGCTTAAAATCACAAACGAATCTGAAATAAGTAAGATGTAAATCATCATTATTCAAAATTTTAAGCTTTGTTAAAACAATGGTTAAAATTTGTTGCGAATTTTGACTCAGCTGAGTGCCTGTTTACTAAATTCAAGGATATTGAAACCGTCGGAGCGGTTGCTATAATCAGAGTTAATATTTTTAAATGGAAATCCTCAAAAATACCGGGAATAATATTTAAAAACCTTAATTAGATAAATATGCGCTGAAAGACTTAAAAACCATTGTTACAGAAAATATTTGATATGAATGTGGATCAAATACAAACGGAACAGGAGTCACAGAATGAAATGACATGCTTGATGTCAACCATAAACTGCAAAGATACGCAAGCACTTGTGTGACTGGTTCACCATAAAACGAAACCTTGCTCATGGAAGTCCTTTGGTTGAAATTGAAAAAAGTTTCAAACATTTTCCATGACTTCCTGTTCGAATAAAAACAGCGATCCTTCAATTCCTTTTTCACGGGATCAAAAAAAGAGAAGTTTATATGGAGCAGGATCCGAGCTATATGGGGGAATCGGGATTCCGTAATTCCCGTATCCGAGATGATTTTTCATGTCAAATTTCCTGGATTTTGGGGGATTTATAAAAGACAAATAATCAGAACATTAATGTCAAAGCAATGGGAATTTTCATGTCCACTAAAGCGTGAAATGTTCTTGGCGAATGGATGAGCTGGTAAACATTATTTAGGAAATTAATAAAGCGTATGTGAATATGAGTTTTGGTGTGATCAAGTTTGGTCAAATAACAATGGGATTTCTTTCCGGCTAACTTTTTGAAGAGATAGTACACAAATTCTCTTTTCAATAGATGTAAGTAGTGTTGCCAAATTAGGGGGTATTTTTATTATTAAATTCCTAGTTTGAAACAAATATTCAGAGTGTAATTTAAGCTTTATTCAATCACGATATTTTGGAATTTCAAAATAAAAAAGTCCGCTAAATTAGCAACACTGGATCTAACCCACTCGCGGACAAGGTCTTGTTAATACATCCACTAAGCTTCAGGTTTCACAATAATATAAGCATTATTTAAAATAATATAATTATATTGATGTAATGTATTTTTAATACATTCAACAATGATTAATACCTACAAGAATTACACTGATATTCGCAATTAAGATTTTTTTATTTAAAACTATAAGAAATTTAGCAATTTTTTTTGGAATTTAAACCAAAATTCGGAGAAAACAAAATTGCAATTTTTCCCTTTTTCAAGACTGTCAGAGGTTTTTAAAACTACAAGTTTTACTCTTTGACAGCATACATTCCTATTACTCGCATGGGACCGTTTGAAGACTTTAGTTGTTTTCTTTGTTATTAGCATACTAATAACAATGTTGAATAAACTCTTATAGACAAGTAGACTAGAAATATTTTTTAATATAATAGCCAATTATTATTGGATCCAAATATTATCAGCACCTTGCTATATCCATATTTGAAAAAAAAAATATTATTTTGTTAAAAAGTTGAATTAGTCGGCTGACATCAGAATGTATCAATAAGATAATCTGAAAACATTTGGTGGCCAAAATTTAAGTATAGTGTTTAGAATTCAATTATAATTTATGTACTTGCGCATCATTTCATAAACGCAACAGTATTTCCTATACGGACTATTTAGACTACATGGAACTCATTTTTCAAATAAAAAAGTTGGGAACAATAGTTGCGCTCCAGGCTGATTTTGAGCATTAAATTATGCATAAAAATTAGAAAAATGAGTATTTTATGCGATTCACTAATATTTAGGGGATTAATATTTTAGTTTTGATGCCGATTTTAGAGCCAAAGATAACATACATAATACATGAGTTTTATAATTAAAAATTAACATTCTTATAAGCATCAAAATTAACAATATCGGGATTATATCCCGGGAAAAGGAATATAAACATGTCTCGCTTTGTCGTTTAGCCAAGTGGGTTTTCCAGTCGAAACTAGTGATAGAGTTTTACTTACAAACGGCAGCTTAGATTTGGCTTTCGCGAGTTTACGCGCTACACAGTTAAAAATTTCCGTAAAAATTCAGAAAAAACCAGAGACAATTTACAAATTTATACTACTTCTAGGTTATATGTATTCGATTGAGTTTAAATGTCATTATTTTTCCGACATTTTCCTTACCTTAAATCAAATTCATGTAGGGATTTCCATGTTTTTATTTAACGATATTTTCATATTTATTATAACCTACAAATCAAAATGCACACTTTTAACATTCTTTTACAATTTTATTAGGAATATTAAAGATTAAAATTTAGTTGAAAAATTGTTTTATTAAAAATTAGAATATTCTAGAAAGGGAAAATTCATCTATGTTGAGTTAGCGGAAATTTTTTATCCACAATCAATTTTGGTAGTTTCATTCAGCACGTGAATTAAACTTGGTTATATTAAAAGTACATTTCAAATAAAAGAACTTCCACTCTGAATCATAAAAGACTTCCTTTGAACACCGTAGTTACTGATCCATATAGCACAGTCATTAAGGTGTTCATCTCCATCACAGATGTACCAGAATCAAAGCCTGGAAGGCTAAAAATAAATATTATAAAAATTAAATGGCCGAATCCCCTCGAAATATTCTAATTATTCAAAGATCAAATATTCGCTAATTTAAAAAAAAATAAATTTTATCTTTAAAAGAACTAAACTAAATAAATGTAAAGAGTCTTGTGTATTTTTATCGACGCAAATTTATAGTGTCTACAATAAATTTACCGAATAATTTCTATGTTATTTAACAGAATCTCCGTTTTTATAATATTCGTAAATTTTCATAAGAATTAAGATAACGGATTACCAGTAGATTCTCTGTAATTTCACAGGACATTTTTAACAGTGTAATAACTCATTACAGTGCGGCGCTAAAGTTTAAGCACAACGCAAATATTTTAATAAAAATAAAATTATACAACGGAATGCTTTCAAATATCCACTGTAGGTGAATACTATGATCATAAATATATATCTGAAATTTCGAAAAAAATCATCGTCACGAAAATCAGAAATTACAAGAAAACAGCTTTTGTGATGTCGCAAAAGTTTATGCAAAAATGAGATTTTATGCAGATATCTCCTTAAACATGAGGATCAACGAGACTTTTTTCCTAGAGTATAAAGTGTAGAGATCGCTGTACGAGTTATATCAAAATTTCGAAATCTCTGTCGCTCTCACCTGAAGAAGTTGCCGAATTTTGGAAGCTGAAAGCTGAAGGGAAATCATTTTGCAAAATTCGCTTATTTTAAATCTGTCTAAACATGGAGTTTATAGTGTTTTGCAACGTGGGAAACCATTCAAAAATGTATATTGCTCAGAAACGTCGAGTAAAACCACATTTTGTGAGGACAGAAGAATTAAAAGTTTGGCTTTAAGTAGCTATTTGTCATTTAATGTGATAAAAAATAGACTTGGCTCAAACATATCACATGACATCAAATGCAGACGTATAACAGAATCAGGATTCATCGAAAAACAAAAATTATCTCGTCAGCTTTTTCTGAAACAGTGTCACAAACAAGCAACATTTGAATGGGCAAAACAGCACATGTATTATCGTGGCGAACGGAATAGTGTTATTTTTTCTGATAAAAAAAAAATGCAATTTGGATGGTCCAAATGGCTTCTCATTCTTTTGGCGTCCCTTGTGGAAAGATCCGAAGAGCATATTCAGCAGGCAACAACGTGGTGATTTGCTCATGGTATGGGGCGCTTTTGGCTGTAATATACAAACGTCTCTTTGCTTCCTAAATGGCAGACAAAATTCTCAAATATGAAGGGACAATTGTGATCGTTTGAAGAACTCCTAGGTGGTCCCAACAGGACATTTAAGCAAGACAACGCATCAATAATCACTTCCTGTTGCACAAAAGAATGGCTTAGATCTCAGAATATCAGTGTGATGAACTGGCCAGCAGTCAGCCCAGATCTCAATCCTATAGAGAACATTTGGGAAATCCTCTCACGTGACAACTACAAGAATGAGAAGCATTATTACCCAGTGCAAAAGCTCGAATCAGAGACCGAGGAAGCCTGGTACAAACTCGTTCCCAAAACCTTCCGTACTCTCTTGTTATCAATGGAAAATCGAGTATTCCATCTCATCAGGTGCAATGGAAGCACCATAGACTACTAAAGGACTTTCGTGCCTTGTGAAATGCATATATTTTGTTTTTGTGCATAAACTTTTGCGACGTCAAAATTTTCAATTTTTGTAATTTATTATTTTCCTTACAATGAATTGTTTCCGAATTCAAAACGTGAAATTGTAATCAAGTTGTTTAGAGACAGAAAAATTGCAAAGCTTTCCGATGTATATTTTTCATTTTATAAAAATTATTTCGATGGTGCATAAACTTTTGCGCCGCACTGTATTACAGTTATCGCGCTTCGTGTCTATAAAACGTTAACTGGGCCACTATTAGCTATTTATGTACTATACATTCATAAATCGTTAACAGCTCGATAAGCATTTAAATCAACGAATTTATACTCCCAAATATATATATATATATACATATATATTATGACCAGAAATTAAAAAGTATTGTAATCGGTCACTGAAGCGCGAAACAACAGAAATAGCTTTTATAAAGTTACTCTTTAAAAAAAAAATCTAATCAGGTTTCATTAACAAAAACATTTTGTGCTAGCATGTAATCAAAATATCATCTTCCTCTAAAAAATAAGGTAGCTCTGTACACTGTAAAAAGACAGATGTTTCTTAAACTACGAAAATAAACTAACATATTAAATAACCGTTTCCAAGTCACTCAGTATTTCGAAAAGTGTTTCTTTATCTTTAGATACCCGAGATAATAATTTATATTTCGATATTTAAAGAAGAATTTATAAAAATAAATTTTTTTTAGCAACCCGTAATTTTCTGAAACATTTTCGAGTAGCTTTCACAATTTATTAATCAGCTCTCTCAACACGAAAAATCGGTTTTTGGGTTGCTATCAGACCTCAACTAAACATATTCAGCTGCATAATTGAAATTGTGTAGCAATTATAACAGTAAAATGTTAATTTTAATGATAATGTTAATGTTAAGGTTGTTAATTCTATATGGCTTTCAGTTATTATTGCTGAACATGAAAAAACTTACTCATATCATCCTCATATCATCCTGACCTCATATCATCCTGAAAAACCATTCTTCTGGGTAGAGAGAACTGATTAATGCACTGTACAAACTACTCAGAAACGTTTTAGAAAACTACGGGCAGCTAATAAAAAATTGTTTTATAAATTCTTCCTTAATTTCAATGATTATTTTTTTTTGTGAAGTTTCTAAAAAAAAGGGTATATTTTTCGGAACCTTAGACAACTCGGAATATGTTATCGTACATTTTAGTATATTAAGAAATATCTGTATTTTGTTTACAGTGTAGTAAATAATTCCTGAAAACAATATACATGTAAATATTATTATTTTTTATATAAACAAAAAGACTACATCTGAATTCATTCATATTTATAAAAACTTTTCAAAATAACAGACATTACATTACATTACAAGATAAAAACACTAAAAACAATATAAAAGGACGTTTCGGATTCATTCTGAATCCCTCATGAGCTAATTCCTAACGTAAAAGTCATACTAGATTTTAAAGTTCAACAAGTAGAAAAACATTACACCAAGTTGCCAAAAAATTATAGTTAAAACAAAACTGAATATTCTATTGGTAGAGATGCAGCCTCGCTAATTGCTAAATCAGGTGCAGCATTTATGCAAGTCGTATATTTTTGGAAGCTTGGTACACGAGAACTGCTGATTTAGCAATTAACGAGGCTGCATCTCTACTAATAGAATATTCAGTTTTGTTTTAACTATAATTTTTTGGCAACCTGATGTAATGTTTTTCTACTTGTTGAAATTTAAAATCTAGTATGACTTTTACGTTAGGAATTAGCTGATGAGGGATTCAGAATGATTCCGAAACGTCCTTTTATATTGTTTTTAGTGTTTTTATCTTGTAATGTAATGTAATGTTTGTTATTTTGAAAAGTTTTTATAAATGTAAATGTTAATTTAATAAGTAAATTAACAATATTCTCGTGTAAGACGAAGGGAATATAAATATGATATTTGCTTTCTTTTAAATACAAAGTACATGTGTTTAGGAAAATTATCTTAAATATATGTTAGGAAGATCAGTAATTAAAAAAAACAAATAAATAAATGAATACAAAGTGCTATGAGTAGGAAATTTGTTATTTCATTGTTTTAAGTTTTTAAACATCTTACTCGGTTTCTTTTTACGATATGGTAACAGAAAAGAATTTATTGAAATAAACGAAAAACACATTTTTTTCTGAAATTTGGTGTCATATTTCCACAAAACATTAAATACAAAAATAATAGTTCCAATTTATTAAAAACCCATAACCAAAATATTTTTTTTTAATTTTGTGAGACGTGGCATCTTTAAACTAATTGCATTGTAATACAAATACCTTTAAAAATTTCAATTTTTGAAACAAAGTATATTTTAAAGAATAACCATTTCTGAATAATTTGATACAAAATCAATGGCAATTTTGTTAATTTTTAAACGTATGATAATTAAGTATATAGTATTGGAAGGAAGAATATTAAAATGCTTTTTATCAAAAGGTGATTTTTCGACACTGCTCGCAGGAAAAAAAATTCAATGTATTCTATCCAAAATTTCAATATATAGTGTATCATATATGTGTCGCCTAGTTGCAAAACCGGCCAACTCCTCAAAAATTGAAAATGCGTTTTTTCAGTTTTTTTAGTTCTAAGTAAAGATTTCTATCATCTGGAAACGATAAACCATGCAAAATCCTGTCAATCTCTGTGTTATATGCATTTGAAAATCACGATGTGGTGCAAAAGTGGCCAAATCCTTCAGCCGGTGAGTTTCAAAACCGGCCATCTCCATATCCGCTAGCTGACGCTTCTGCTCGACCCCACAATAACTTCTCACTTGTTGATTAGATTAACGTTATCGTGTTTTCGCTCGCCTGTGACTGCTCTCCTTTGGTGCATACAAATTTTCTAATAATTTAGCTTCGTATTTTCTCCGACTATGGAAGTGTTTCTGGAAGAAGTGTCTACTAATCAACCAAGGAAGCAGCAAAGTGTATCTAGGACAAGGTAAACTAGAAAACCCAAAATTCAAAGGTAATGTACACCTTTTGATAACCAGGGGTGATTTATAATTTTTTGACGCCCTAGGCCAAAATACTTTTCCGCCCCAACCCCCTCCCCCTTCATAAAACTGTAAGTGAATTTTCTTTGACAAATTTAAGAATTTTTTAATCTATTTAATTAATTAATAATACATTTAAATTTTGCTTTATAAATTTTAGTATTTTGAGGATTGTAGATTGGAAATGAATGGGCTTTTGTTACACTTAAAATCTGAGAGAATTTTGTGTTGGTGTATCGAGAAGTAGAAAAATTGTTTTAAATGTAATTATTATAAATTCATTTTTTATTTAACACTTTTCGTTAAAATTTTAAATTGTTCTTATTTCATTTAATTTAAAAACTTTAAAGTTCTTAATTTTGCGAACCCTACCTAACGTAAGCCCCTTGGCCATAGCCTAAGTTGCCTTATGAGTAATCCACCCTGGGGATAATATAATACATAATTAATTGATAACATAATAACATCATAGTTAGCATATTTTGATTAAATATTTATCATGATGCAATAATATTTTATTAATCTAATAAGTTGCCGACGTTGATTCAATATTCTTTTATCCCTCCAGGCCGTTTTTTAGCTCAAATTGAAAGGAGAATGGAGAAAATCGAGTCCCTCATTCAGCCCGCAAAGTATGAAGAAATTTTATCTGAATATCGAACAGTTTTCAAGACTGGCAGAAAACCAGCAATTTCTTCCCCAAACCACCTGCACTGTGACATTTCAAATTTGCTCCTACGAAAAAAAAATTCATATCAGAATATAAAAATAAGTTGTTGGTGTAAGGGGAGGTCTACAAATGTGAGGCAGGAGTCAGAAAGTCTGTTGTCAAGAGTAAGAGAAGTATTATGAACAACAAGCTCGAGGACGTGGCTCCGGATACCGTGGTGAAGCTTCTAAAACTTCGGGATCTCCAAAACTTACCCTCGAAACATCTCGGACCAAATTGGGATGCTGGCAAGCGGTTTTTTTTTTTACAAAAATATATTGCCATCAGCTGCTTAAAAAGCAGAAAGCAAAGATGATGAAGAAAAAGACGCATGGATGGACCATCATGACGAAATTTGTGAGACTATCGAAAACGATGAGACCACTAAAGTTTGAAATTGTATGCACATGTACATAGTATGATTTTTGTTTAAGTTTTTAAAATTTAATAATTTTATTTAAAATAATATCATGTCATTTACATCATTTGTTTAGTGGCATTTAAATCAATTTTTCAATTTTAACAGCTAGTCAGTTAGTTTTAACTGTTAGTCAGTTTTAACAATCAGTAACTGTGTAAAAGTCGTTTTACGTTAATAACTTTAATAAAGTTCTTTTTGTTAAATAACATTAAGTTGAACAAAACATTTTTGTGTATTTACAACCCCTAAAAACCCAATGTCAGATTAAATTTCGCAAAAATTAATTTCTGGTTTGTTGCAAAACCGGCCAACTCCAAAGTAAGTTGCGGGCCTATATCCCTCGTGTTGATAATTGGCCGTCATAAACACAACCAACCAACAACCAACCAAAGTAAGTTGCAAAGGCGGCCAAATCCAAAACAAAGACCTAAATAACCCCTTCCCTTCATGTGCCCCTGCCACCTTATTTCGTGTTTTCAAATATACTGCCCTAATGACTATAAAACTGAAGAGTTTGGGTTCCATACTTTATTTGGCTAAGTGTGGTAAAAAATCAGATTTTTCTCAAAATTTTATTTTTTGGAGATGGCCGGTTTTGCAACTAGACGACACATATATATATACATATATAGATAGATAGATATATGGATATATATAGATATATATATATGATACACTATCATATACACACACATATATATACCTATATAGTGTTCAATATATAGGGTAGTAGAACTACGATACGAAAAATGTTTGCCGAGGTGCCTGGGCCTATGTTGCACATCCCCGGATACTGAGCAATATAGGATGGATAACAAGGTGTATTTCCATAAGCAACAGTTAAAGCATAAAACATGGGGGAGGGGGAAGGCTACGACATAGATCTTATATATATATACCTATATATATATAAGGTATACCTATATATATACCTATATTATATATATACCTATATAGTGTTCAATATATAGGGTAGTAGAACTACGATACGAAAAATGTTTGCCGAGGTGCCGGGGCCTATGTTGCACATCCCCGGATACTGAGCAATATAGGATGGATAACAAGGTGTATTTCCATAAGCAGAAGTTAAAGCTTAAAAAATGGGGGAGGGGGAAGGCTACGACATAGATCTTGATGTAATAAAGTCTCTATGATGGTAACCTTAATTTTGATCTTTTTTACTTATTTTTTTCTGGTTGTTATTTTGCTAAATTTTTTTAAATGTTACAAAAAGAAGAAAAAAAATTATTTTTAAAACTTAAAAAAGCTATAAATAATGTTCATTAACCGGCAAAATTTGCTTACGAGTGAACACGTTCAAGGAAAACTTTTAACGTTAATGAAACTGGATCTGATAACTGCCATATTTGCTAAATGTGTGCTATGGTCGGAATCCAAGGAATGCTGTGCAAGTTTAGACTCCAGACTTCCAGATTTGTAGGCCCGTTAATGCTAGTCGAAACGAAATGTAAACAAGCAGGAATTATTTGCAACAGAGTTACCTTAATGACACAACAACATTTGAAGGTCGTACAGGTGCTATTCGCACACACCATATTGCACAGATGAGAAACTAAAACTTAGCCCGAAACGTTTGCATTTTTAATTGTATATTTATGTAATTTTTACTTGCATGATTGATGAATTGTATTATACAAGGTGGCCATAATACACTGACGGTACTCAGAGTGTTCTGTAGCACGATCTAATTGAGAGAATGACGCCAAATTTTGTAAGAGGATTAAACAAAACGGGTGACGAAGAATTCCGCGGAAAAATAGTTCCAAAAGTCAGCGCTGGGGGAATATGTGGCGCTGTGGAACAAGAAAGAGAGTTTAAAAAATGCAAAAACAATAATGAAACAAAATTACTTCTGATTTAGCACATTTAACAATTTAATCCAAGTTCAATACGGCAACAATACTTTCTTTTCCGGTACACAGCGCCACATATTCCCCTAGCGGTGACTTTAGGAACTATATTTTCCCTTCGTCCCCTGTCTTGTTTAATCTTCTTACAAAATTTGGCATCATTCTCTGAATTAGATCGCGCTAGAGAACACTCTGAGTACCGTCAGTTTAATCATGGCCACCTTGTATTTCTAATCTCTGAAGATACATGTATCCGTTATTTCATTTGAAAATGTTGTTTTTATAATGTACACTTTGTATTATATTAAAATTAGAAAAACGGCCAATTTTTTTCACATTTAAACTTTTTAAGAGAACTCTCCTGAAAGACATTCCTTACTTACGCAAATTGAAGTACTCATTGAAAATTAATTAAAAAATGATATTTTTCAATATTTTCAACCAAGCGAAAAGTTTATAATAGATCAGGTACAAAATTTCAAAACGTTTCTTATTTAAATAAAAATTCTAAAATTTTAGAGCTTTGAAAAAATTTTAAGCCATTAAACATGTTTGCATTTTTTAAAGTTACATAGAGGCTTAGAAAAAAAACATTAAAAATAGTTTATCACAAAGCCAGTATGCTAGAAAGTCACGTCAAAGAGCTATTAGGTATTAAAAACTAGAAAAAAAGTTTGAGATTTTCTTATGTAAATTGGAAGGAAATATACGCTTGGAAAAGTTATTTTTATTCTAACCGAAAAATAGCGCATGAAAATTAAAAATAAACAACAAAGACATTCTTATGTTTCAAATAATTTTTAAAGAGCTCTGAAAATTTTTTCTTGAAATCGATTTTAATCTGTTAAACAGAAAATTGCTCATGGTTAAAAAAGAGATTATTGAAAATATTTCGATCTAAAAATTAAACTTCAATCTATAGATTATTGCTTCCGTTTCTTCCGAAGTCAAATAATCATAATTGAAGAAAAATAACCAAAATGTGTCTTTTCTTGATGTGGTACTTACTTGAAATAATTTATTAAGTAAAATTGAACGTTCGCAATTTAATTATTTGTCTTCCGAAAAAAGGGCATCTGCTTAGATGTAGAGTTGCCAACTTTTATATACGTATCATTCTGGAGTCTTATCCGAATCGAAATTATTTTTGTACTAAATGTTTTATTTAATAAAGGAATTATAATTGGTGCTATACAGAAACAATTCTAATAAGTAATTTTCTGATACAAAACATGTTTACATGTTTCTGATACAAAACATGACTTTGGCGAACTGACAACGTAATGATACAAGGAGATTGGCAAATAGGGAAATACTTATGAAGTCATAATTAATGTGCACGTCGGCGAAAAAACGATAGTTTGTGATTCGTATGGAATGAAGTCGTTCACGTAATTTTGAAACACATTATATATGTATAATTCTTAAAAATTCGGTACATTTTATTCTAAACCATGGACTCCAAGACTGGCTACCAAAATTACAATACATGCACTGTAAAAAAATTTCAACAAATGTTGTCATTTAACGGTTTTTGCAGAAAACCGTATGTTATGTGTATTTGTACTAATGAGAATGGTTTATCATATGACTAAATGATCATTATCACTGTTTTTAAAGAAAACCATATGTTATGATATTTATACCAAAGAGAATGCTTCAGATGATCAAAAACTGGTTATCTTTAAAAAGCGGTTGAATGACTGAACAGTTTTGATAAGTGTACAGATGGTAGGTGATAATTGTTTTTAATTAAAAAATCGATGGATGTTTTACAGCTTCTTTATTATTTTGTATTTTATAGCAAATACATCAAAAAACATTTTTATATGTAGTAAGACATCATTGTTTTAATCAAGTGATAACGGTTTTAAAATTATTAAAAACAATATGTTTAGAAAGCAACGAGTGTCGTAATAGAGTTTATAATATTTATACATACAGAGTTTCAAAAGCATTATTTGAACCTCTTTTCCAATTTACGTTAGAAATTTTTTGATGTTATCTCAGGAAAGTTAAAGAGGAATCTCTTGCCATTCATGGTCAATTAATTACTAATTCTAGTAAAGGTGTCATACTATTCTTAGATTTGCATATTTATTTACATTTCTGCAAATCTAACAAATACAAAGTAAAATTGAAATAAATGCAAATGCATTTGCTACAACTTTAAATTATTTAGAAAAAATAACGTTAACTGTTTATTTAGCTGTTATAAACGTAACGCTTTAATTAAAATATATTTTAAAAATCAGATATTTAAGTGGCATTTTTCAAACAAATTCTATTGGAAATAAGTGTTTTATATCCAATGTAGTAATTAAAAATTACGAGTTTAAATAGAAAAAAATGTATCTTAGAGAAAAGTGGGAACTACAGCGGAGATCGCTGCCATGATCATTACGAAGTAAGCAGTTGTATTAGACATGATTTTGCTATATAATAAGGATTGTAGTGAATTAAATCAAATTGAAAAAGGCCTTCTATCGGGTTGGAAACTAAATGATTGCGGATTTTACATAAGAAGGAAAATTCAAACTTTTTGCTTAAAAATATAACTTTATTCAATTAGGTATTGTCCGTTTTTGCGATTGATCTTTTGCCATCTTTCAGGCGGTATCATAATTCCATGTCCATATAACTTCTGATTTTTGGCAGCAAAAAACTGAATTAAATGGGATTTTACATCATCAGAGTCATTAAAAGTTTTACCATTTAAGGAGTTCTGCATGAAACGAAATAAATGGTAATCTTAAGGTACAAGGTAAGGGCTATATGATGGATGTGACAACACATCCCAACCAAGTTCTGACAATTTTTGTCGAGTGACCAAAGATGCGTAGGGTTTTGCATTATCATGCTGGAAAACAAACCTTTACGATTTGCTAATGCTGGTAGCTTTTCTTGAACTGCATCGATCAGTTTGTCGAGTTGTTGAACATACACGTTTGAATAAACCGTTTAGTTTTTTGGCAAGAGTTCGAAGTGCAGAATTCATTTATAATCCCTCCAACTGACAGCATAATCTTTTTTCGTTTAATCTCAGCTTTTAGTGACGTCTAGGCTGGTCCATCTTGCATCACCCACGATCTTTTCCGATTAAAGTTGTTATGAACTATTCACTTTTCGTTGCCAGTTATCTGTCGTTTCGGAAATGGATCAATTTCATTGCGTCTCCGAACCGAATCGCACATGCTTATGCGTTTCGTCAAATCAATTTCCTTAAGCTGATGAGGGATCCATACATCGATTTTTTTCACATAGCCAAGCTCTTTTAATTTTTTTTCAACACCATGTATGCGATACATTGAGTTTCTCTGTAATCTCACGTGTTGTACTATGACTATCTGAACTGATAATGGCATTGATATGGGTCTCATTAACTTCAACTCGACTGCTAGATCGTTGCGCATTTTTCAATGAACAATCAATAAAATTTGGCAAATAATTTTTGACACTGTCTTTCTTTCAAGACTTCATTCTCAAAAACGGCTCATAACATCTTGTGTGCTTGCGATGCGTCATTGCCTTTTCTGATATTACAATAAAATATTTCTGAACTGCGCGTCTTGTTCTTCTACTTTCAAACTGGTATAAAAATGAAACTAAATAACTAATCGACAATTTTTGAGCTAAATTAAAGGCGGAAGTCCAAACAACAGGAATATAGGTTAGGTGCTTTGAATATGTTGGCCAAACAAAATGAATGTGCTAACATCTATCGTCAAAATCCGCAATCACTTAGTTGCCAACCCAATAAACTCAAACTATTATTCAAAATACTAAAATAGAATACTATTAACATTAGTGGATTAAAATCCTATTTATTTTAATGATTTTTATTTATCTCGGCATTTTGAAATAAAGAATTTTTAAGGAAGTAATAAAATCGCTTCAAAATAACTTTTGAAAAATTTAAAGGCACATTTAATAGCTTTAATAAAGTCTAACATTCTACAAAACTACAAAAATATTTTAAATACCCCAGTAACATTTTTAAGTCTTAAAATTCTGATAGATTTTAATCTTCTTATCAGTTTCCATCAAAGAAAAGGAGGTTATTAAATGAGATAAAAATAATTTGTTTTTCCATTAGCTTTTATGAGACTGTATAACTTTTTAATTAAATGTATCAAATCCTTAATAATACTTCACCAATGAAAATAGTATATTAGAAATTTGAAAAGTTGTAAATTTATGTGTAATATTCTAAATATAAGTACTGCTTTAAGTTTTACTGTATGATACTTAGTATATTCAAGTTAACATGGTAAAAAATTTCAATCTCTGGTGTTTTAAATTTTTCTACATATTTATGAAAATCCCTTTAGTGGTATGTAGCATGTTTAGTATTAAATAATTAAACTCTTATGAAATCCAAATTATATGAAATTTTATGTTGTTTAAAATTTAAATACGAACAAATTTAAATATAAATATACAGTGCGAAATACAAAAAAAAAAAAATTAAGCTGATTATATTTTGAGATCTAAATTTCGAAAATTAAATAAATACAGATACCACATTTAATACATCTACTGTAAAACTGCTTCTTACTCTATGCTTGAATTTTGAAGTTTTATAGGTATACTGTGCAATTAAGTCATTTGGAACTACCACTTACAGAAACATCATAAGTGATTCCACTCGACTCTGTGAACATTTTATATAATTTCTTACAAGTAAAGGTACTATAGTCTGTGGCGGTGAATTTCAATTTTTATGGGTTACTCAATTCGTCTCATCGAACTTAGTAATTTTATACCTCGCATATCGGCTATTGAGTTTTTATAATGACAGGGGGTCCTGGTCAAAGTTCAAAATTTCGTTCATTGAAAAACAGAAGCCTTCAAATAAATAAGTGCGATTTAAGTTTACTAATTGTCTTTACGGTGCATTACATTGCCAATAACTACTAAAAGGTTATATTATTGCTGTTATTATAAGAATTTGTAATTGCAGATAAAATATCCGTATGCTACTTGACAGGCAGGTTTTCGCAAGTTATAATGTCCTCGTCCAGTTCAGTTTTGCCAGCGGGCTACTTTCTTGATTGGCACCACTTTTCTGAAAATTGGAAAATTCCCCCTGTTTTCTCGTTAACCACTTCAACGGCTGCTCCGAGATAAGTCGGAGGTAAAAGCTCTGTTTCCTTATACCCGTCGCCGGTGATGTGGTTAAATATTATGTCATTAAATAAGGCGAAATTTATTATTTCAAAAAAGTGTTGCCAATCAAGAAATCTGAATTTTAAAAAAGTTGCCCACTGACAATACTGGTCTAGTTTTGTCCATCCTGTTAATACTTTTTCCCGAATTACGAACAAAAATCTTTGTAACCACACATTGTGGGTTCTTTTGTCCGTTTTCCAGTCACTTCGCAACTTTCAGAAAGTCTGTGTATTTTTGCATGCGAAGGAATTTACACTGCTACTGTTTTATTTCCGGCAGCTCACATTATGCAAATTTTTAAACTTTGAACCGGCCCCCTGTTATTATTAAAACTCAATAGCTGATATGCGAGGTAGCAATTAATTAGCTCGATGAGACGAATCGAATGATATTCAAGGCTGGAGTAGCACAGTTGAAGTTTATTCCAACAGAGTGAAAAATGTCCAGACCAGGGATCGAACCTGGATACTTGGCGTGCCGTGCCAAGGCCTTACCTGTTAGGCTATCCGGACCGATACCTGGCTGACATAATTCACTCTTATTAGTTGGACTTGGCTGCGAACTGCAGCGCTAGTTTCATTCATCCGAGCTATTTCATCCCTACATTCATCCGAAACTAGCGCTGCAGTTCGCAGCCAAGTCCAACTAATAAGAGTGAATTATGTCAGCCAGGTATCGGTCCGGATAGCCTAACAGGTAAGGCATTGGAACGGCACGCCAAGTATCCAGGTTCGATCCCTGGTCTGGACATTTTTCGCTCTGTTGGAATAAACTTCAACTGTGCTACTCCAGCCTTGAATATAATTTAATCCAGTTGAAAAAAAAAATATTCGTTCCCTTCATTATGACGAATCGAATGAGCTATAAAAATCGAAATTTGCAGACAGACTATAGTATCTTTAACGTATTTGAAAAAAACGTTTAAACACACAATAAAATAAGTTGATTTGATCAGACGTATACGTTTCGTGAGTACTAGGACTCACATATTCACTGTAAAAAACATTAAAAACAATATCCCCCAACTACATGTACGGTGAAAAACCCAAATGTCAAACCAAAAGACCATCAAGTTGCAACAGCCAATGGAATTAATGGGGAAGTGAAGTTTCGTGACACAACAAATCCACCCAGAAAGTTGAGATGTATGGTGTACTAGATAAATAATTAACCAAGGAGTCTTTAAATTTATGGATGTGAACAGCCTCAAAAAAGTCTAAACCCAGAGGAGTAATGCATTTCTTGATAATGGTAGCTGAGTCAAAATTAAAATTATGTCCCTCCCCCCAGCAATGAGAGGCGATAGAGGAATTCCTCTATTGTGCGTAACAAAAAAAAAAGCGCTTTTCTTAGAAACTATGTGCCCTAGTGTAATCGCTATAGTTTTCCGGCAATGTTTAAGTTAACGTCTACTACCTCTCATTTTTCCTAATTTTAGTTTCAGTAGATTCGTAAATACAGGGGAGGGGATTTATTTTTGCTCTATATTTTCGACGATATCTCTGAAAATATAGTAGCTAAAATTAAAAGAAATGTATTTTTGAGTTCAGCGTTACGAAAGCTTTCACACGATATCCCACACTACCTACAAAGAATTTGTTTTTCAAGTAACTTAATTAGTCCCTCTACATTTTTCATAAATATATTTGTGGATGTTTAACAATTTGTGAATATGTGGGTCAATATAGTCTTTGTTACTTCCCCCAATGTGAATTTCTCACGTTACATGGGTTAAGAGTAAAATGGATGTGACTGACAGACAGACAGGAGTGACGTATAATAGACAGGAGTGACGGGAGTGACGAAATATACTGGTTCCGTTTTTACTTTTAAGTAACCCTAAAAAATAACTAAAGAATATGTTTTTAAAGTTGGCTTCGATTTATTGGAAAATATTCATATTGTGTATATAAAAACTTCAAATGAATATATTTGGTAGTTTCTGAGAAAAGGTCCATAAATTTAACATGGTAGGTATTATGACACCAAACTGCCTAAATGTTGTATATATTACCAAATCCGGGAGACCTGATAGGTCTATCCGTGTCACAAGGAGAAAATCATTTTTATAATTGAAAATTTAAAAGATATTTTTTACATTTAATATATATTTTAAATTACACTCTAATAACGCGAAAAAGCCTTTTCATATGAAAGATATATTTAATGTATTCAGATAAAGCTTTAAAATTTATCAAAAACGATACGTTAGTTTTAAGCGCATTCCAGAAAGAAATAGTTTTATTTTGTAGAAATCATAAAAGATTTCGCTTTCGAATTCCGATAATTCCTGCGATTTAATAGTATTTGGATTACATGTCTGTGAAAAATGTGTTTTGTTTATATTATGTTACTTATTTATTTATGAATTTTGAATTGTATTGTAGATTATTAACCGGAAACAAATGCCGAACTATCTATATTGTTTTAAGCGCAACCGTGTTAAATTTTCATAATTGGGCATCACACAAGAGAAAAAGGAGAAAATCATGCTTAAAAATAATTTTAAGAACCATAAAAAATCAGTAAATTCAGATACAGATTCCATACAAACTGCATTTATCCCTATTAGAAAGGGAACAAAATGAAATTGATGTTTCGTATATTAAAAAAAATTGCAGCAACAGAAGGAATTATTTAGCCACGAATTGACACTGAATATGAAGCCATCGTTAATCGGGTACATGATTTCTCTTTATAATATAGCTTAATTTTGTGCAGGAAGGAGAGACTAAGATGTTCTAAAATATTTACAATATTTATGTCACCCTAACGCTGTTTTTTACATCATGCCAACGCAACCATAACATTGGACCATCTTATTTACTCGGTCAATAATTGAGATCCAAATTTATAACATTTGGTTACATGTCTAAATGACTTTTTGTTTATTGCGATAACTACAATGAAAATTATATATATATATATGTGCGGGGGGGGGCGTTTAATGTATATACTGTATTGCTTAATTGAAACTAATGTTCCCCAAACTGTGAATAGGTACAAAAAGGTTTGATACATCAAAAAACATACAGCTTAACATTCAAAATCATATCGTACAATTCGCAAAAACTTCCCTGAGCTTTGCGTTAATAAACATTAACCGGTTCCATTGCTGAATATCTATAGAACAACACCATCTCTCTCCGCAATTTTGAGTTCACCTTTTATGAGTCTCGATTGAGATATCACGTTCATTTAACCTTTGAGTCTTATATTTCATTCCCATATATATATACTGAGAATAAAAGATAATAGACTCAAGTATTCAAGGAACGTGCTATCTCAAGCGAGACTCGTAAAACGTGAACTGAAAATTGCAGAGCGAGAAGTGGTTGTTCTATAGGCATCAGCAATGGAGTTGGTTGCTTATCTTTAACGAAGTCTCAGGGAAGCTTTAGCGAGTTGTACAATGTTATTTTGAATGTTAAGCAGTATGTTTGGTGATGTATTAAATCTTTTTACACATATTCACAGTTTGAAGTGTATCAGTTTCGATTAAGTAATATTAAAATAATATAGTAAGTATATAATAGTATAGTAAAATTAACACCCACAGTTTTGGGGGTTCGGGGCGGGATTTGGATGATTTGCATTTGAATTTGAATTTGAATAACGAAGCTCTTTTGTACTTGAGTCAAAAAAGAAAAGTAATTTTTTTAAACTGAAATTTATAATATAAAAAATAGAACTGTTTTCCAGATGTATAATTATTAGAGACCATCCATAATAAAGCCTACGAGATAGTGTAATATTTTGTTCTGCTGAAGTATCAACAAATTGAATAATGTCGTTTCTGAATAAAGCTAGAAAAAACAGATTTGTTTACATTTTGTGATGACCTAGTTATAGTTGTGCCTCAGAGTTCAAGAATTATTGATTTGATAACGTTAGGGACTGAATCAGATGATTATGAAGAAAAATTTGTTAAAGTTCTAATTGAAATCATTGCCGTTGAGAGAGCAGAAAAGGATGGAAGGAGGCTAGAAGCAGAAAGAAGATTAGAGGAAAAGAAAATGTCGATGGAGTCAGAAAGACAAAAAAAGGAGGCGGAAAGAGAAGAAGAGAAATTGGCGATGGAGTCAGAAAGATTAGAAGAGGACGCGGAAACAGAAGAAAAGAAATTGACGATGGTGGTGTAAAAAGAAGAAAAGAAATTGCAAATGGAGTACGAATTAAAATTGAGCTTCAAGGCAATATGGCAAATATAAGTGACGGTTCAGCAGTAGCTGTTTCAGGTAAGCAACCAGATTTATTCAAATTAATGACACATTTTGAAGGGTGGTATTAGCATCTATTTAGCTTTACTTGAGAGACAAATTTCTAGTATGAATATAGTAAAAGAAAATTGGTTAATGCACTTATTAAGTTTAATTCCGTTGGAAATTGCTAATGTTATACATAAAATACAAGGCACATTAACAAATAACTACGGTTTCGTTAAAAATTGCCTCTCAATAGATTCAAAATGACACCAGAAGAGTTTAGGCAAAATTTAATGTCGCATAAGAAAGAATATTCAGCCACTTGGCGTGATCTAGCTTTTGAGTTAAGTAATTATTTGGAAGAATGGATCAGCGGTCTTGATGTATCTAATTTTGAAGCCTTGAAATGGTTAGTAGTGGTAGACCAAATAAAGCGAAGATTACCGACAGAAATGAAAGAACATTTTATCGATGATATTCCAAAAATTAAAAATCCCGAGGTATTAGTAAATAAATTATACAACTATGAAGCAGTAAGACGTAATGTTAAAACCATGGATAGAAATCACGCCAGTTTGAAGATAGGAAGTCGAAAATGCGTGAAAATAATAATAAAAAAAAACATGTTTACGAGCTCAAAGTTGTGATACTTTAAGAAAACAACAATTTATAAATATTAGCAGCCAAAATCATAGGAGCCAAAACCCGGGATTATCCACATCATGCGAATCACAAAGAAGTGAATTGTGCGGTAATCAAAGGAACAATCAGCGCCAAGCCAGATAGCATGATAGATATTGATGTTAACAGGGAAAAGGAACGCGTCTTAATTGATAAAGGAGGTGATATTAGTTTGGTGTTATTAATATTATACAATGATGGATCGCCAAAATTATGTTCAAATAATATCGCTTCATCAGGCATAGATGAAGTAGTTGTTTACTTTAAAGGATACTTTCCTTATGAGTTTAGTATTGATTTGTTTCTAATCGCAGCAATTTTGTATGTGTTAAAATGTCTTGCATATGATATTTTATTGGGATACGATGTGATTAGCAAACAAATTTGTCGATACACGAGAACGGAATTAAAATCGTTGGCAAACGCAATATTATTCAAGTAGGTTACATTGAAGTTCTGAAGAATTCTATTATAAAATTGAATCATGCTGCCAGAAGTAATAATGAAATGAAAGCGTCATCGTTAGATAATTCACGTATTGAAAATAATACGGTTGCAAATGATAATAATGCACGATATAGTTTCTTGATTAATTTAGCGAGCGTCATAGAGTATGATGAAATTTATTTGAATCACGTGAGAAATTTTAAAATAAGAAAAGTAATAAATAAATTTGTAAAGGAATACAAAGAAAATAAATCAAAAGATAGAGGATTTCGGATGATTATAATTTTATCTGATGAAATTGATAGTCCTGCACATGATAGAAAAGACTTTGTAAAAGATTGCAGTAAGAATTTCGATCATAGGGGAAAGAACAGAAATTTTAATAGACCAATTGATAACAGAAGCAGTAATAGATATGGCCAAAGATATGTTAAATAGTGATTCAACCATGGAAATTACAAAACATATAGATATGGGAAACAGAGTTCGGAGAGTTCTTACCAAGATGAATCAGAGATTTCTCAAAATTTTGAGTCCAAAGATTCTTTGATACCTCAAGATATGACAGAAATTGAAGGTTTGGTGAATTATTCATTGCATATGGTTGAACCTAATGATGCATTTGTAATGCTAGAAAGTGCTTCACCTACTTCAAAAGCAAAGCATAATTCAAATTTTTCTCCTAGGTACAAAAATAGAGGCTACTATCATGGTCGAAATAGTTATAATTATGATGGTCGACGATCAAGTAGAGGTAACTATAAACATATTTTTCTCCAACTCCAGTTACCGCGACACTCCGTTTATGACGACGCTTTTTTCTGGTCATTAGAATGTCGGGATAACGAGGTGCGACTGTATAGGCATAGATATGCAATTTTACTTGACGGAACTTATTACGGTATATATTTGTCATTTCAATGTGAATACAGTTCCTTTTGAAAACACAAACAAATAAATTAATATGACTTGTATTCTGCAGATATATTTTTAAAATATGCAACTTTGTACTACCTTACAAGAGTTAAAATATTTTCTACGATGAAATACTTTTCTGTTAACTACAGGGAGTATTGTTTGTTTCATAACATTTAAACGATGGAATGAAAATATATTAAAAAAGAAATATTTTTACGGTGTGAAAATTAGCAATTTTCATCATTTTTCTCCTTAAATATTAATCAGGGTGTATATGTAAATAAATTTACTGAGTTTAAATAATAGTTTAAAAAATATTTTCACTTCTTTGAAAAATATTTTCTGTCTCATGTGTTCTTCAGTATTAAAACACATAATTTAGTAATAATATAAATTTATTTATAAGATAACGTAACCCTTATTTCTAGGCAGGAAAAATCATCTATGATCATTGGAATTACTATGTTGAAATTTGTTTAACGCATTTTATTTCAAAGATGAATCTCAGTGTTAAAGGGCTCTCATAATTAATTTTACTATTGATTTTTAATAACGGTATATAACTATTTTAAATATTCTACTTAGAACTAGTCTTTGAAAAAGAAATATGGAAATAGTAAAAAAAAGTATTTGAACATCATATAACAATTACATCTTACTAAGTTCTCGGATAAATTTACACTTATGATAAATTCTGTTTAATTTCTTATTCATTATCGAAACACTTCTTTTATTCTATATTTTCATTATCAGTTGATTTATAAGAATAAAATTTCATACTTTAATATTTTCACTCCCTTTTCGATTTAAGCCAGAGGGGATGTAAAATTAATATGCAATTTTTAAATAATTTTCCAAGAAATGGCTGTATTGCTTGGTTAAATATTTTCTTTGATAAGAGCAGGGTGAATTTTCTTTTCAAGACTTTTTAAATAAAAACGTAAATGAAATAGATGAAAGGAATGAAAATATAATTGCATACTTTAGTGTTAAATCTTCCTTTTCCTTTTAAGCCAATTTCATTTTAAGCGATGGATATATTGCTTGATTAAGCGCTTTTCTTTGATAATAGCTGGATTAATTTATTTTAAAAATTTTTGGAAATGGAAATTTAAATAATATAAGAATATTTAAAAAATATTTTTTAGAGAAAATGAGTAAAACAAATCTTTCATTTCTTTGTATTACAAAATAGAAAATATTAAGTTTAGTAAAATATTTTTTTTTTTTCAATTATTGTTACTTATACAGTATGAACTAAACTTCAACATATGAATAATCTCGTCAAGCACCTCTTATTAACATGTTCGCGACCAGCGTCACGTAAACGTGATGTATTTAATGACCAAACCCATTATTTTTTAAAGCAGCCATTTCAAATAGTAATATTTGACTTATTTAATCGTAGAATTTCTGCGATTAAGTTAAACAAACATTTCTATTTAAAATTACTTGTGACAAAAAAAGAAAAGAAAAATCATTATAAGAAGCTCAACGCGAAAGATTTGCACGACAGCACAAATTGGGTCAGATATGACCCAATTTGTGATTTATTTTAAGTGCGCTAAGCTGGGTTGGAACAAGGCTCCTATAAATCGGGCTGTTTGAGGCTGCCATTTAATTCCCGGTAGGAGAAGAATGATTATCCACAATACTTCTGGCCGTGTGGGACACAATCGCTGATTGATTTAAGTGGGAAACAAAATGCTTTACGAGTCAGCTTGTATCATAGTAGCCCGAGGTAGGAAGATAACATCTTTTTTTTTTTTCGTTTTGCTGTCGTTAGAGAGGAGGTAGGTCACTGCGGAAAGTTATTTCAAAACTCCGTATTACATTCAAGTACTTTATGAGTTTGCAAAGTACAAACTGGAAGTAAGCTAAAGAAGGTGACGGTTAGCATTTAGGAGAAACAAAATTGCCCTAACAAACAACTCGAAGTGGTCTGCTTAAAATTTCAAAACAGAGTAAAGAAAACTATTACGCAACGCTTCACACTTTGAAATTTTGCTAAGATTCAAATTTATTGTAAATGGATTGATCCATATTCTCCTACAACCACAGGTATGCCTTTCATTCTTAGATCATATTACACTGGAATTCAAAATTAATATTTTGAAATTTTTTATTAATTAATAGAATTTGTACGAAATATTTTAAAACTGAGTCTGCAGGAAAAATAGTAATTTTTTTCTTGCTTAATTTGACTCAGGGAATACAGACAGTATTTACCTATACAGGAAATTAGATATAAAAATGCCAATCAAATATCGTGAAAATTGGAGAAGATATCGGCAAAATAGTGATCTGCATTTCAGTTATTTATAAAATAAGCCGAACTGTAAGGAAATTTTCGCAAATTTGTAATTGTCCATCATGAATCACAAACACATGCGAAATTTTATGATATTTGTTACACTATTTTATAATAGTAATTTAAGCATTTTGAAATTGTAAAAAATTTCCAGTCTAAAAGGTTTAGTAAATACTGGCTGAATATAAAATCCGCATTCATTTTTTGAGAATTTATATATTATAGCACACTATAGTATAGTACAAAGAAAAATCTTTATAGGAAACTAGGATCATATTACTTTTGTTCAGTCAAATATATATGGGGATTCATACACAATTTTCTTTTATACGCAAATAAATAAATATATATATATATATATACATATATACACACACACACACATATATATATATATACATACCCGTAAGGCATTGTGACGTCACGGCGACGTCGTTGTGAAGTCACACTGTGATTTTGTGACCGTCGATGTGACGTCACGTGACGTCGATGTGACGTCATAGTGACTAGAATGCGAGGTCGTTATGGCCGTTTTAGAGGTCGTTTGTGACGTCACATTGTGACCACTCTGTGAAGTCACGGTGTGACTAATTTGTGAAAAGTGTGTCATTTGTGACTAATTTGGCATTAACTTTGTGACGAACCTGTGACGAATGTGACAATGTTTTGAAGTCACATTGTGACCAATTTGTGAAATATGTGTCATTTGTGACGAATTTGTCATAAACACTGTGATAATTTCAAATGAAAATCAAATTTCAAATTAATTGCTTAAAAGACGCAAAGGCCAACATAGTGAAAAAGATTCCATGCTGGGACTCGAACCCGGGCCATCAGTATAGCGCACTGACATTCTCCCGACTAAACCACATGGAACGATACCCAGCCTGGAAAATTTCTCACTATTATATGTTGGCAAGGCTACAAAAGTAGCACAAAATGGGATATTTATCGTGAGCCACCGACATGGGGCAAACACGAAACTTAATTAAATCCAGCATCGATTGAAATTATATTAATATTTGGAAATTTTTCCAGAGAGAACCATTCGCCTAGCATACAATATTTCAAATGAAAATCAAATTTCAAATTACATGCTTAAAAGGCAGTTTTAATTTGAAATTTGATTTTCATTTTAAATATTGCATTCAAGGCAAAGGTTTCTCTTTGGAAAAATTTCCATGTACTAATGTAGTTTCAATCGAATCTGGATTTAATTAAGTTTCGTGTTTGCCACATGTCGGTGGCTCACGATAAATATCCCTTCTCGTGCTGCTTTTGTAGCCTTGCCAACATGTAATAGTGAGAAATTTTCCAGGCTGGGTATCGTTCCATGTGGTTTAGTCGGGAGAATGTCAGTGCACTATACTGATGGCCCGGGTTCGAGTGCCGGCATGGAATCTTTTTCACTATGTTATCCTTTGCACCTTTTAAGCAATTAATTTAAAATTTGATTTTCATTTGAAATATTGTATGCAAGCCGAATGTTTCTCTCTGGAAAAATTTCCAAGTTTTAATACTGTGATGGTTCTTGTCATAAGCACTGTGATGTATTTTAAAATGCACAATTTTGAAATAAAGTTTTGTTTGAAATGTAAAATCTTATATTTTTACCATACTTTTTAGCAAAATATCGCTATTTTGGAGTCCTATTCTTCTAAAATATTTTAAATTTTTCCACTTAAAAAACAATGCTTATCAACTGACATCTTTTTTTTTTATTAAATTCCAAGCTTGATCTTGAGTACAAGCTCGATATTAAGAATGTGTAAGATTTTAATGTGTTATGATTAGTCATTGCTTTATTAAATACGACATTATAAGCCATATTTATTTAAATTTTTTATTCCCGTGTATATTGTATTTTGTGAATATGACCTAAATAGATTTTGTATGTTTTATAGGAAAAGACTGATCTGCGAAAAAGAAAAAAACAAGTAAGAAAAATCATGCGTTAAGCATAGATTATAAAACACTTTCCAACGCTTCCTGAATGCTTTAACAAGACATCGTAATTTAGGGAAATAACGTAAATAAGATAACTAAGTAAACATTTTAGAAAACGCATAAAACATTTGAAAAACTGATTTCAGCAGTTACCGTCCATAGCCAAATATGTTTTCTAATTCTTTTGAACAGTCCTGTATTTGATCTGTAGGTTGATATATATACTATATAATGGGGAAATTTAGTTTAGCAATTGAAACATAACAGGTTGAAATTCTCTTTCAGCAATTTATACTAATAAATGGAAAGATACTTAAATACTTTTGTACAATCCTGTAGTTTACCTAGAACCTTTATTACACGCCACTATTTAGTTAAAATTTAATTCAAACTAAGACACTTTTAAAACTGCTGAAATCACATTTCCAGAAATTATGATTTACAGACGGCCATGTATCCAATTCTTTACGTGACCCTGTATATCATTTTATCTATATTCTACAAACATTTCTTAGCAAATTAAATGCATTTCAGCGTAAAAAAGAACAACTCATTTAAAAACCACCTTTAAACAATTTGCGCCCATACGCAGTAACCCTTACGAGTACTTTTGTGTAGCCCTGTATACGAATTGTAGCATTTATATACACCATATACTGTGCATAAATATAGTGAATCATAAAAGCGCATATCATAATTAAAAATGCATTCCCAGCAATCATCGCTAATGAACAGTACTTCGGATACAATATAGTATTGAAATATTTTGTATGTCCCTGTAAATGCTATATGCACTTCGTATTATACATGAAATAATTTATAGTATGTAAACTTCAGCGACGTATATAAATTTCATTATATATGAAATAGATTAACATAATTAAAGTACGCCATAAACAATTCCCTCCACCCCAATATCATTATGTATTGGAATTCCTTCTTTAGCCCTGTAAATGAACAATAACTATTCTATGCATCGCATATTCAGCAGAATGCATATTTAAATGCGCTTCATAAATGCATATCAATTTTATTCTGTTTGAAAGCGTGTAAAATCATTAAAAATCCTTTGAAACGATTTTTTTCCATAGGCCGTAATGTAACGGAATACTTTTGACTGTCCCTGTAAATGAACTAAACATGCTACAAACTTCATTAGAAATAAGGAACGTGTTATGGTAAACGTCAATATCTAAATGTTTCAGGGAAATCCGAGTTTAGTTACGAGAGTTCGAGCGCGGACAGACACCCATACAGAAAAACGGACAGGCAAACCGAAGTTAAACACTGTTAATCTGTTTAAAAAAATATTCACTCCTGCATTATGTAAATAAATATGAACTTAAAAAATATATATATACTAAAGTAGTTTAATTTATAAACTTCCTATTAGACACGAAAAACTTTTTATTTCAATGTTTAAATATCATATTTTACTTTTAGTCCCAATAATTACGCATATCATAAACTTAGAAAATAATTTTATAATAGACGAAAATTTAATAACCGCTTCAGAATGTCCATAATTAAATATTAGATTAAAATCACAAACAAAAAAAAAATGCTTATATACAATTTAAAAAAATAAATATACCAATTTGAAAAACACTAAAACTAATAATTAGTATTTATAATTGTACTATTAAACAACAATAAATTACAATAGATGAATTAAATGTATTATTAGATTTAACAATATCTCAAAAATCTTTGCATATGTCATAAGAAATTTCTATTATTTTATAATTTTGGCAAATGCTAAATCTGAAAACCACTGGTATGAAGATTTATGATTTTAAATAATAATTTAAAATATTATTAGCTCTAAAAGAAAAATCTTTGAAAAGCTTCACTAGTGTAATACGTAAAAATACATTTTCCCAAAATAATGCTAATTTCTAATCTGAAATAGTTTCGTAATATCATAACAATCGAAAATCATATTTAACTCCAAAATAATAATGTCTATAACTACTGTAAGTGTTAGTAATCAGGAAATACAAAACAGTAAGAAGCCGAAAAAAATTCCAAATCATTGTCTCAACATATTTTCAATCTCAAGTAACAGCAAATTAATCTTTAAATTAATTCCACTCTGAATGCAGTTATGAATCAGTCTCTGCGCAGTTGTTTTTTTTTCTTTTCTTTTTAAGTGATCGCAGATTAAGATATTTTTCAACGCAGCATCGAATAGGAAAATGTTTCTGAAAACAATTGCAGAACAGTCCCTTACTAATATAACATAAAACTATTTAAGTCATCATAATATACAAAACAGGGATAAAACATTTAAATTAAATAAGACTTACATTTACGTCCCATTTATAATATCCGTGTATTTGTAATATTTTAAAATGGCGGGCTTCTTTCTCTTATTTTATAAAAAAGTGTTGTAGACTTCGTGATGTTCTAAACAGAGTAAACTTCCGGCATCTTCTCTTCTGTGCGCAGACGATTTTGATTTTCAGCAGATGTTCTTTTTTATCGTTATTTGTTTTTGAATACAAAAGATTTCGAACTCAGATGCGCAATAATTTTATGAGACTGTCTTTAATTAAAATTTTCTTTTTGGAGAATTTTCCAATGTATTTTATCTTTTCTTTTTATCGGTTCCAAACAATTTAAGTTACAATGGATTGTAAAGGTTCTTTTTTGTAAATAATAATAATAATGATAATAATAATAATAATTAGAGTTTATTAGATAAAACTTTGTTTAAATTTTTAAAATGAGTAAATATCAATTTAATGGTAATAATGAACCCCCATCCCCCTTTTCTTAAAGTAAAATTTGTTTCACACGTAATAAATACAAAATATCGCTCACCCGCATGAAAAATGACACATCTCGACAAAAGTAAATTTCACAGGAGAGGCAAAAGAAAATTTGCATGATTTTACTGTAACATGAAATTATAGCACTTAGCTTTCCATGCAAGAATTAAAAAGTGCATAAAAGCGTAAAGCACATAAGAATGAAAACTTGGGATGTGGTTTGGAGGGTTGGATAATTTTACCTCATTACATAATTCACCCCTCTTCTTTGGTTACAAATGGACATATAGCGTAATAACGTGATTTTTCATGTAGCTAAACTTATGAAACTGTTTGTGTAGCAAGACGCGCCTATGACAAATCTTTTTGTGGAATAAAACGCAAAATGAATTTCTGTGAGATGTGTCACTTTTTTTGCGGGTGAGCGATATGTTCTTAATAAATAAAAAAGGATTATCGAGGATAAAATAAAAGAATCCTTTGTCAATCTGACAATCTTTTCATATTAATTTTCTGTAAAATAAAACAATTTGTAAAATAACTTTTTTTTTTTTTTAAAGTCATATCTGTAAAATACAAATTTGAAATACGAATAATTAATTATTATCATGCGTTTTGCATAAATTTTGTATATTTTTTTTATTTTCGGAAAATGTTAATTTATTTGAAAAGACTGGAAGAAATAGAATTTTTTCAAAAATAGTTACTTAAAATAGTTAAATAGTTGTCAGGAAAAAAAACTCTCTCAAGAAAAAAACTCCGACTAAACTCTGAAGACTCTTTCTCAGGGATGTAGTGGAGGGTATACGGGGGTATACGCCGTATACCCTCTGGATTTTTTTAAGGAACACCGTATACCCTCTGTTTCTCAAGAAAGCTATAGTATATGCACTCTAGGGTATACGCTCTGTCTTGAGCGTATACCCTCTGCTTAGAGCGCATACTCTCAGCTTTTTTTACAACTACACCACTGCTCTTTCTACGTGCTCATTAAAAGCTGCAGACTTAACTGTAATAGAAAATTTTTAGTTTGAATAGTTTGAAACCACAGAAGTGTTTCGAATACCACTGGTTGGCAAAAACAAAAAAAAAATAGTTTCCTCTCTGCAAACTAAATACTGTACAGATTTAATACTCCTAATTCTAAATATGTTATCCAAATTGATTTGATGCTTGTATCGTGCACTTTATACATTATGTTCCCCCCCCCCCCCCTTCGTGACAGAATTTACCATTTGCTATCCACTAATATATTTTCATTCCTCATGCCGCTGTAACTCGGGACTGTTTAAAATACTGTTTAAAATATTTCTCTTCATTTTCAAAGATTTTAAAAGTTCATATTTTTTTCACACTGTGACTTACAATATGGTGGGTTTTTTTTTTTTTTTTTTTTTTTTTTTTTTGTCACATATATGACGTGATGTACGTTACATGCAATGACATAACAATGACGTCTCATTTTTTTTTAATTGATAGAAAAATATAATTTTACAGTAAATAATATGTTTTGAAGAATTTTTGTAATTTTTTAAAGTTTTCTAAGAAGTTCACATCTCAGTCACATCGTGACATCACTGAGTGATGGCATTTTGGTCACAGATGTGACGTGACCACAGTGACTTACAGTGATGTCACAATGACGTCACCGTGACCATGCATGCTATGAGGGTATATACACACACACATATATATATATATATAGGGGAGGCTAGGGAGGGTTGACCCACTTTTTACAAAATGATTTTTTATTTCTTAAATATTGAACGTAGAATAAAGTTTTATATATAATTTTACTTTTTATGCAATCAGTTTTCAAAATAAAATTTCTACATAAGTGTAATATATAAGAAATTTGAAAAATGATTGATTTTAATCATGAGAAAATAATGGGTCAAGGCTCCCTACATATGGGAGGCTTGACCCACTATATGGGAGGAATGACCCTCTTTGTTTTATATTGAAATATTTGTGAAGATAATTAAATCAGTTTAAAAAAAACAAACTAACTTTATGCTGCATGCTTTAATTATTATAAAAAATATTTTTTGAAAATATGATGCTTAAACAAACCGGTTTAGGCGTAATCGCATGTCAGAGGAGAAAATTTTTGTTTTAAACAGGATTTTGTCTGAGCAGTTATAATTGTACAGCAGGAAAAATGAAATTTTAACATTTAAGACAGTATTCCGCCAGAGTCAGGTTCCGTTTTCATAGGGTTTCATGCATTATAATGCTCTGATTTAGTAGCCACCGTCCCGAATTTTTTTGTCTCCTTGTCCTACATTTTGTGACATTCGATCTGACAACTCTAACTGTCACATTGTTTGGCTTCATCTCACTCTATTCATCATGTTGAAATTTGTCTACATACCTTTCTAAAGTTTTTCGATCAATGCTATGTTCTTTTGCAGCCGCATGGGTACTTAACTTATCATTAAACTTCCTACCCTGAATGGGTCTAATCGACCCATTTCTATAATTCATTTCATTCGATTCGAACCAGAAATGTTTTCGTAAAGTATGATACATAAAAGGCACCGGAAACTTATATAAATAAATACATTAAATAGTTTATAAAGAAAATTCTTGTGTGAAAGGTTTTTATTAAGGTTGAGTAAAATTTCAACAGGGTAGGCAGGTTAACAACTTTTAACCTTTTCAGTGGCAAAGTACTTTCAGTACTAACGTGTTGAAATAAATGACTGACACCGGAATATACGAAAAACTTATTTGGAAACATTAAAAAGGGCTATATTTCACATACGTATTAAAAGGAAAATATTTTAGCAAAATTCTGGTGCCATTGTACCGTTTGGAAATTAAAATTCAGTGGTTTCATAAACAAACCACTACCCTGAAACTGTTAAGACTTGTGCTTTCGTACTTTCTAGTCCTTTCTAGTCTTTTCCACTGCTTCTATTTACCTATTGTAAGTAATATTTAAATGGAAAAAAGTTCCTATCAACTTTCTCATTTTTATTTCATTAATTGTTTTCGTGCAGTGGTTACTATAGCAATTTTCCACATTTTCTTTAATCAGTTTTAAACGTTTACTTTTTCATCAACCCATTTTACTGTAAATTTGCAGAATAAATTTACATTCTTTTTTATATATAACCATAAATCTTTCATTATGCACAGTATATAATAAAACGATTTCCAAAACCCCTTAATTAACTCATTGACAACGGACAATTTTTATCAAATCTAAATTTTAAGACAGAAGAAGCTCCCCCCAATTCTGAAAGTCTTTTGTAAATCAGAGTTCTAGATGGGATAACATAACGTTCTAGATAATATGAGAAAAATATAGACAACAGGATATAAATGCACTTTCTGCGTGGTAGAAGCCACGCCCTTCGTCAATGATGTTTTTTGAATGAAAACGAGATTTCTCTTTTCCCGTCGTGAATGTGTTAAGGGAACCTTGATTATCTGGTCAACAACCCCTCATATTGACTGGGTTAAGCCTCCCACATTGTCCTTTTCCAAGGAAATGCACATTGCTGTGTTAAGCCTAAATTACTGTATAATCTTTATGCCTGGAATGAAAGCTCGATATTTCTGCATTACTTAAAACCAACTTATTAAAGTCCTATGATATATTTTATCTGAAAAAAGCTTACAAAATAACTCTAAAAGATACAACTTTTAGGTTGAAAACGCCTCACAATTCGTTTTTTCCACACCTGTTTCGATTATCTGTATGAAATAGAGACTGTCGTTTGAGCATTCCAGTAGCTTTGGTTGACACCTATTCATATAACTCTGAAATTCTTTTAAATATGAAAACTGATGGGCGAGACAAGCCTCCTGTATGGTCAACCCTCCCTAGTCTCCCCTATATTTGACGAAATATACAACATAAATGTATTTTTCTCCGTGAAATGTAACTATGTCACAAGAAGTATTATAATCATTGTCAATAACCATCCACTAAGCTAGAAGATCCATGTATTTGAATGTAATTGGCAGTACTTATGATTTCACTTATCAAATATTGTACAATTTCATTATAATATTTCTATAGCATAATGCAAATTAGTTTCCTTTTTTCTAAATATTTTCCCTTATGTTAAAGTTTTAAATATAGTTGTGTTTAGATTAGAATGAGACACCTAGCATTTTTGAATGAATAAATTAATTACTAACTTGGTTTAACAACACAACAAATTTTTTGAAGCATTCCTTAACAATATTTGTTTATATAGCGAATTTTATATCACTAGGTATATATTTATCGATAAATTACATTAAATTTTTATTGATAATCAAAAAAAAATCCCATAACTTTTTTCAAACATCTAAAATAGTTTTTCCCTACTCTCAACTTAAGAAAACTTGTAAAAGAATCATCCGTTATTTTCAGAAGCTGACTCAGAAGTCAGTGTCCAAATTTCCAGAAAATTGTTCATTAAGAAGTTTTGCTGCTGTCAGTAATATATCTTCCATCACTGATAAAAGTACCAACTATTTACTTCTACATCTATTTTCTAAAGGAGTGGGAATAAATCGAAATTTGCTGAATATATCAGATCTACAATGACTTCGATATATATTGAAGATCATTCTTGATTGAGAGGGAATATTTACCAGTGTTCATCAAAATAGAATTTTTCAGAAATGTTTTACCAATAATATGATAAAAATTCATAACATGGGGGTATAGTTAATGTCATCATACATCATACATAATTACATCATACATCAAAGTTAAAATATTTTACGTTTAAATATAAAAATCATATTACGGGATGTTATAAGATAAACAGCATAATTGCAAAAGTACAAAGTACATTGCCCATAAAAAATTCTATAAAAGTAAATATAAAATAAGTTTTAATGTATAATCACCATTTCTTATTTTGTTCTGAAATATTTAAATTTTGAATAAACAATGTTAGTCCGATTCAAAGCAAGAAACAATTTTTCGATTATCATACTAACAAATATTTCAACAGCATAATTATTCAAAGACATATGTTTACCAATTTCAATACAGAAGTAAAGTATTTTATATCAGAAGAATATGTAATCTGTGAACATTTAAAATTTAAACTGCTTAACACAATATATATATGCTTTAATAAAAAACTTGTTTTCTAATTTTACATTTTCTCAGATAACGTAAAAAAGTGTTCAAATCTACATATTTATACATAAAAGTCAAAGATTGTGTATTATACTTAATACAAATCATACAATCTTTTAATATTTTGAATGAAACGTAACACAGTTAAGCTTTAAAACTTGGCAAAAAATACTGGCTGCTTTAGAAATTTTCCAGACCAGGAGTTACTATATTTTCCCAACAACCTGCTATAATTTACTTTTATACAAATACTATGAGATTTGGACCAAATTAGGCAAAGATACAAATTTCATGGATAACATTTAATCATATGAACGACACGGTGGAGCATTAAAATCAACTTTTTTTCATTTATCAATTATTTTTTCTTAAAATTCATTAAAAATGTTTACAGTTTTAGGAGATGCCAGTACGTAAATTTTGATTAAACTGTCTTTAATGGCTCTTAAGATAATCTAAATTTTAAATTTTAAAATCAAAAATAATTCCTAGCATTTTTTTACAATAATATTTTATACGTAAAAATAAAAATTCAAAATATTTATGTTTACTTCATAAAAACAAAAAAATCTTTTAAAAATGTACTTAATATGACTTTTATAGATTTGAATTAAAAAATTATCCACTATTTTCCTTCGTTTAACTTTTATAAAAGTTAACCGATTATATTTAACAATCCAATATTTTATAAATCCGAATATTTTTACTAAAATGTTTATACATATAAATGGAGCATCTTTGAGAAATTTCTTTAAAATTAGAAAGAAATATGCACATGGAGGTTTTTTAAATCAAGAAAATCTCCAAATTGAAAAAATGGTTTTTGTTGAATAAATGAGTTATTATTTTTTTACAACCATTCCAACTATATGATATTCTTTGAATATTATTTATGACACTTTCCATACATTTTTATGCATTTGTGATCAATTTAGCTACTTTATAGGTCCAGTAATACATTTTTTCTGCAAAAGATGAAACATGAAGATTTTAACGTGGCGCACAAACGCTCAAAATATATTTTTAATTAACACATTTTCCTACCAGTATTCTAAAATTATATCTTATAATAAAAGTGAATTTAATAAAACAGCTGAAATTCGAAGACAAGTTTCAGAAAAAAAAAAATTTTAATTCGTATTTCGATATTGTCTATTAATAGTATTTGACCTTGTTTCTTATGACATAAAATACTTTTTCCTATACCTTCTTTTAAAGAGGTAAATCTTCAAATATTAAAGAATATTTTTACTATTATTGTTATGTCAATTGAAAAAATTGAAAATCTAGCTCACCTTTAACAGAGTAACTTTGAGTTACAATTCTAAAAAAAAAAAATTATGAGCATTTTGTATATTTTTAACTATAATATACTCCGTGAGAGAACATATATTCATAATTTTAAAAAAAGGCCATTGAATCTTAAAAAACTAACCTACGCTGGGGAAATAAGTCCGGCCAAATGCATCTATGCCAACTTTTGCGGGTTTTTTTTACCGCTATAATTTAACAGATTTTTTTTCCTTATTTAATCGTACATTTGGCTATTTAATATGACAAAATAAATATTAATATTTAGTTGTACGAAGAATGTTATAAGTTGCGAAATTTGCAAAGTGGATTTTAAATTAACATGGCTTAAACAGCTGATGCCTGCTGTGCTCAAATATGCTCGTAACTCGCTCAAAAATGATCATAAATGAAATATTGTTTTCGCAATCAAAAGCTATGAAAAACGAATATCATTTTTATATTTAAAAAAAAAAAACTGAAATTTTGAAGATTTTGTTTTCGAAGTTGAAAGTCCACTGTACACTTAAAACAGTGTAGGCCACACAGGAGAATTTTCTATAGAGGACATCCGTTATAGTAATTGTCTTTTAAATGGTTTATGAAGGTGCATTTCAAAGTTCCGCGTTATTGTGATAGTCGTTTTAACTATTTATGCACGTGGATGCACAGGGACTCGTTATTCTAATATATGTATGTTTTAGGATGTTTTAATTTTTATTTTACCATAAAGTCCTACAATGTTAACATGAGAAAATTTGGCAGGTCTTATAGTATCCAATAAAAACTCTATATATCTTGAAAAATTTAAATAAAAATACATCAATTTTTATTTATTTTATTCAGTATAAAACAACTTCATAAATGATAGTAAAATATAGTAAAACTATTTTGCTTAATATCTTAATTTCAAACCTAATAAAACATTTATAATTTTGTTTTATTAGATTTAAATTCACTTTCTGTCTGAGTCATGATAAAAGTGTATTTTTATTCATTGTTTTTTAATCATTAAATCCACCAAACTTCTGCAAAAGAACATATCACAAGTTATCTAAGCGCTTTTCCTGCTTTAAACAATATTATCAGCTGCCCAGTCTTTTCAACTAATTTCATTTTTAAACATATCTTCGCAACTTTAATTATGCTGTCTAAGTTTACGAGGTAAACTTTCATCGTATCTGACAACAATTCATGATGAGATGGGTAGAGTTCATGAAAACGATTTTTTTTTCTTAATTGAGTGAAGAGTAAAGATAACACTGCATCATTAAATTGGTTTCTTTTAAAATATTCTTAATTTTTTGCTTATAAGAATGAGTTCTGAAGCAAGATATAATTCAAAAGAATGTCCATATTACAAACTTAAATGATTAAAAGATAATAACAAATAACATCGTTGCAATTCAAAAGTAATTATTTTTTCCACTTTTTTCACGTTTCGTATTTTATTTGTATGTTAAAAATAAGTAATGTTTGTAGCAGAAATTCAAACTGATTTCAAATGACTGTGATATCCTTGACTTGCTTGTAATTGTTCAAGAACATTCGTTTTATTAAAATTATCTTTATTTATTTACTTATTGCATGCTTGTTGGCTTAGATTACCAAATGTAGATTTTCACAAAATTTTGTCCATTATAATTATTCTTGTGATAATCATATAAAACAATTCTTTATGTATCAGCCATCAAAAATAGTATTTTAATCAACCGTACTGTCTACTGTAATTGTCTGTTTGACCATGACATATCGTTTGCCGTAAAAAACGCCAAATAATACAATATATCAGTTTATTTCTGTACACAGTTATTCGTTAAGATAACTTTTTAATAACTTTTAATAAACGATTTTTCTCTAAAAACTAAATCATACCCTTAAGAATGAGCAAGTAATTAAGTTGTTTTAGAAAAAAAAAGTAACTTAATTAACAGATTTTCGAAAATGTTTATACAATAATCCGTGGGATTTTATATTTGCATTAATACTAAAAAGTAAATAACTGGAATTAAATAATTTAAAGAAACTATAGTCTAAATGAAGAAAAATGCATTTTGATGTAGCCAGAAGATTTACGAAAATATAGTATAACCAATTTTGCTTTACGAATCAATGATTTTAAAAGCAATGCTTTATCTTCAGATATCTCAGTGTATTACTCCGCACAGTTATTAGTTAAGAAAACTTTTTAATAAAAGATGTCTCCTCTCAAAACTAAATCATACATTTACGAAGGCACAAGAAATTAGATTGTCTTATAAAAAAAAGGAACTTCCTTAATAAATTTTCGAAATTTTTTATTGAATAATCCATGGCATTTTATATTTGCATTAAAACTAAAATGTAAGTTAATTTCAACTAAGCAATTAAAAAAAACTACATTTAAAAAGAGACAAATGTTTTTTGATCTTACAAGAAGATATAGTAAAATACAATGTGACCACTTCTGGCTTACCAACAATTCCAAAAAACGTATCTCTATAGTCAGAAATCAAAGTATTCGAATTTAAGGAAGAATTTCAGAAACACAAGTGTATTTTGCTGCTGTAACTTTCCAATTTGATTTTACAGTGTATTATTCTGTCACTGTAGTCCTGCATCATTATGAAAGAGTAATTTTTCAGGTTCTATTTAATCCCCAAATAAACACTTTCAGCAAATATTTTCAAGATACATTATGCATGCAAGATAAAAAAAAAAACAATGTTCATTTTAATTTAAAGTTAATGTTGTTAATTTTACATGTTTACCTGACGCATAATGTTCGTTCAACATGGAGGTGTTTGTTTGAGAATCGATATCTTAAAAAAAAACTGGTATTTTGTGTTGATATTGGGTTGAGAAAATTTAATAATACAATGCAAAATGTACTCAGAAACTTTTAGTATTCGAAAGTTACCGTGCAGCAAGAGAAAATTTTGTTACAGAAATGCTTCTTTAAATCTCGGAATTTTACTGGATTTGGAATATATAGGAATGTTTCTCGGGATCGTAAATACTTAAGTTAGTTAATATTATGTTTTAGTTACATTTCTTGCGAAATTAATATATATATTTATTTACAGAGGAAACTTTCTTAACCCATTAACCGCCAAAACTATAAGGGTTTAAAATTTTTTTTATACAAATGATATTGGTTATTCATTTGAACATATATAAAATTAATTTATAGTGTAAATAGCAAAATTTGTGTTAGCTTACGAAAAATCGAGTGTTGCGTTCACGCAACGCCAGCTGAATAACAGTACTGATGATTAGTGAGTTCAACGTATAATCAGCTTCAGCAGGGTTTTCTTGCATATTTGGGCACTGGAAGATTTTTTTTCTTTGTTATAATTTAGACAGCAAACAATCACATTAACCGTAATCAATTTATTAGTAAAATTTAATTTATTTTTTCTTTCTAAATTACTGATCATATCCAGAAAACAGTTTGAAGTATCAAAATATTCGCTACACTAATGATGTAAAACAAAATCAGAAATTTACTGCAGCGATAAACATTATGGGTATGGCATTGTTTACAATGCAGTCTTCTGCTGTCACCGGACTTGTCGATTAACCCTTTCAGTGGCAGTCGTGTATTTATGAAACCAATTAATTTTATTTTCCAAATTCCACAATGCACCAGAATTTCGGTAAAGTAATTTTTTCTTTATTATGTAATTGTTCGTAAATTCCGGTGTCATTGATTCATTTCAACATTTTAGAAATAGAATGCTTTGCCACGGAAAGGGTTAAATGTCCGCGTTCTGTCTGTAATGGCTCTTGCATGGGGAAATTACTATGCCTTTTTTTTGGCTGATATGTTTATGGCTAACTCTTTACATTCAAAGGGTGTTTGCAAAAGGTACAATGCAACTTCACATTTGAAATCTAAGTGAGAGTTTTTTGTTTTCGAACATAATCTTTATATCTTCCCACATTTGTCAATGATTTATTTTTTCTTCATTTCTTGGCTAAGTCATGATAAATATTCCCATCTTTATCCACTTCAAATCTCCATTTTTTTAAATGTATGACTCGTATTACTTTTAGAGGGTACAAACTTCTTTTTTACGCAACTTCAATTTCGCCAGCAGTAGCGCATGGTAAAATATCATTATCATTTTTTGATATATTATCATTTCCTTCTTCTTCACCAATAATTTCTGCTATTTCTGATGAAATAACGATAATATCAGTTTCGTTCCTGTCATCATTACATGAATCTTTATTAAAAATTCTTTGAAGACCTTCCTCTAACATAAGACATCTAGTTGCAAGCATTTCTATGAGCACAGAATAAGAAAAAAATCCACAGAGTCGCTCGACAAGAGTGAATAATGGAACTACCCCTTTCTCTTTCCGCAATGGAACACCTATTTTCTCTTCCTCCCCCACTAAAACAAAAGCAACTGATTCCTTGAATGTTTTGATGTACTTTGACCTTGACTAAATATAGATTTACTTCAAAGCGTACATTTGTCTGACTATATTTCTTCTGCGAAAGCGACAATGTTAAAGTTTTCCTTTAAAAATGCATTAAGTTTCGAACTTGTTATTAAATAGAAAATAAATGTTGAAAGAAAATATTTTCTATTGAATTATTAACCATAATGTTCCCTACTTAAAAATTACTATTAATATAAAATTCGTTTGATAGCTAATTTTTTATACGCATTTATGTTGTTTGTTGCGTCAACGCAACACCAGCGGTTAATGGTTTAATAGAATAATTCTATTCATACTTTGAAAGTTAACAGGCTTTTAAGATTTTTTTAAAAAATGCTAAAAGAAAAGGAAAACTTTTGAAATTTTCCACATGCTGTAAAAAATTTTGTTTCCAGATTATATATACCGTATGGCGCATATTCTAAACTGTTAAGTTGAGGATCATGCACCATAGAAGATGTGAAGATATGAGGATGAAGAATATGTAGAATATGTTGAATGTTGTGATGTATATAGAATATGTTGAATAAGTTGATTTCCTCAACTTTACAATAAATTTCATAAGGCAAGATTCATGTGATTCATCTATATTAATATCGGTGTAATACTATCGCCATTTTAACGTAAGTTTGCCTTTTTTACGATATTTTTTATGAATTTCAATTATTTTAAACATATGTTTAATGAACAAACATTTGGTTTCTCTTCATTCTTTATCTATTTAGCAAAAGAAAAATCCGATATTCTGTTTGCAGGGCTAAATAATATATTCAGTCGGTGTGAATAGATTCATATTTTTATCATCTTTTGAAACAATTATAATCATGACAGACGGGCTACACTTGAGGAAAAATTAATGTTAATGCCAATTTTGTTTTCAATGCAAGATGCATATATTTAATGATCTAAATGGTCTAGCTAATTTTTTAGCACACATTTCATTAAATCTTTCAGAATTTCTGAATCTTTTAGAATTTTCTACCATGTTTATGTATTTTTTGCAATCCTTATCTATTAAATAAAAAAAAAATTACAATACATTGTTTCCAAGGTTAGTTAAAAATGGAAGCGTATTTTTATGATCTTTTGAAACAATTGCAAAATCATCTCAGATGGAATACACTTGAGGAAAGAACAAAGTTAATCTTATTTTTGTAATGTAAAATGCATATATGCAATATGTAACAGGCTTAACTAATTCACTACTTAAATTGATTAAGTTTTCAGAATTTAATATAACTTTGCATGCAGTTTTGCTCTCTTTATCTATTAAGTATATGGAACATCCTATATGTTTGCAAGGTTACATAATTAATTCAGTCGGTATAAATGGATGAGTAATTTTATTATCTTCTGAAACAAATTTTAAATTATGTCAGATTGTTCTTAGGAAAAACCAAAGTTAAAGCTATTTACTTTTGTTAATACTATAGGCAATGTTATTGTAAAATACATATATGTAATGTGCTAAATAGTTTAACTAATTAATTATTTCAATCCGTTAAATCTTTCTCAAATTAATACCATGTTTTATTAAAATTTGCACTCTTTATCTAATAAGTAAATGCAAAATCAAAAATATTGTTTGCAGAGTTACATAATATACTCAGTCGATGTAAATGGATTTGTATGATATTTCGAAGCAATTGAAAAACCATGTCAGATTGGATACACTTGAAAAAAACCAAAGTCGCTTTTAATTTTATTTCAATGCAAAATGCATACATATAATGTGCTAAATGGTTTTGTTATTTAATTACTAAATTTCTTTAAATCTTTAAGAATTTAATACTATGTTTTATTCAGTTTTGATTAATCTAGTCTGTTCCCCAATTTTAGGATAACCGCAGTTCAAAGAGGATTTTAAATAGAATCTTTGGAATCAGTGGATCGCGATTGAAATGTATTTATAAATAAAATGTCAAAAACTCAATATAAAAAATAGTTTTCTATTTTTAATGATTTTTTTTTTCAATTCATAAAGCATCATTAAATTTATTGAGAAACTAAAGATAGAATAATTAATTACCAAAATAAAAAATAGGAAATATTAGCTTTCAATGAAAATCTTTTTTCACTTCTGTGAAGACACCAAATCAAATCACCAAGGTATTCATCTTGGCCCTTGAATTAAATGTGCTAGGTTCACAATCTATCAAATAAATCTTAAACTGCAAAGAAATTTGGTTTAGTTAATCGATAACTTCAATTTAGTTTAACACAATTCTAGTGGAATATAGTGTGGTTTATGTGGTAGCCGTTTTTAAAAATAAATCATATTTTTTTTATAAAAATTAAGGCTTTCAAATTATTTTTATAATCCCAGAAGCAAAATAATATTGGGTCAAGAAAACTGTATTGGACACAAAGTCAAACATTCATGCCTACGTGATAACGACTTTTTAAATCTGATTGCAAATGTTAAATAATTGATGCATTTGTGATTTTTTTTTTAAATAATGTAAAAAAATCCTTCTGGTCGAGAACAGCGGTTGTGTGCTGTACATTACTGATCAAATATAGAAATACAGCGATCTATTTCAGAATAAAAGTTATTAATTTGAATGTAAAGGAAGTATACGAGTATATGTAGAGAAAAAGTGGAAGTTCTGGTATTAACGAATGGTCGGACAATACGGAATACCGCAATATCTGACACATACGGTATTGTATCCAAGGGTAAATCTGCCATACGATTTCAACTTACTCCCATGAGGCACAGTGCTCCGTTCTTTATCGATAGATATTGTTGGAGAGACAAGGTGAAATAAAATCTTATTCTCAAGTTTTGCCAATTTTTGCAGGCAAATTTTATAAATTTCGTATTATTTATAAATACTTTTACATCGTTGTTTTATTTGCAATTTTAATCTTCCTTATAAACCTGTTGATCCATATTGCGTGACTGGTTACCATTACCCGAAAGTGTGTCTTTTCTTTTTAAAACCAAATGTTGAAATGTCTTTTTTTCTTCACTTTAAATGCAATAAAAATCTGTTAAGAATTAGTCAAAGTTTATCTTTCACTAACTTTTAATGTATCTCAAATTTTTATGTTGATTTGCAAGTAAAAATAAAATAGCATTCCAAAATACACAAACTGCTTATATATATCTATATATATAACAACGTACTTACTAAAACATATATGTATATATAGCTGACTTACACGTTCCCTATTTATTTGAGATTTTTTTCCACCGCAAATTTTAACTATTATCAGCACGTGATTTTTGCATATATATTTACCATGGGATAATGAGAATATATTGAATGAGAAATGATGACGAAATCGAATGTATAAATGAATAAGTAATAATATCCTAAAGTGAATGGGTGTTAGTTCATTGGGATATATGAGTTCCAAAATCAAATGGTATATGGGGCATTCTCACAATCGTTTGACTTTTAAGTCACTAAATAATAATTTTTATTTTAGTACATATTCTTGAGTTTTTTATTTCATATACTGAGGAATATCCCATTGCATGATTACATAACAATATTAACGAGATGAATAAGTTTTGTACGATGTTGGGGGTCAAAATACCAGGAAAACTCCTATGCCGTCCAGTGTCCCTGAAGCTGATTTTTAAGTTTGGAGCTGTTTGCATGATTTGCCTAAAAATAGTGGTAATTTTCCTTACCGTCCATTTTTTTCCTATACCATCCCCCTTTTTTTCCTTCCATCCCTTCTTTAACACCCTTTTAAGACAATGTTATGCCAAAATTCTGTACTAAAAATACTACATTGTTATTATTTCTTATTTGATTGTCCTGAGGATACTATGCAAATTCTTTATAAGTAAAAATTTAGAAGAATATAGAAAGTTACAGTGGTAAAATGGTAAGAAAAATTAAACTCGCAAATTTAACTTAAACCTCAGTTAAATAATAAAAGAAAAATTCGCTGCTGACCATTTTTTCTTTATTTTGAAACATTAAGGCATTCGTCTATTAAATTAAAATGTTATTTTAGTAAGTTTAATTTGATTAGATTTTCATTCTCGAAAGTCAAAAGATTGTGAGAAAGCCCCATATGTAAAATAGAATTAAATGAAAAAAATTAATTGTGTAATACAAACACATTAACTTGTGTTATTGGGAGACAAAATCATATAAATACTAGGGGGCTCTGCCCCCTGCAAGCTACGCTCGCCAACTCCCGTCAGACACCGCAGAATCTTAAAGCACGCTAATTTGATCGGTTTTAAAAGGATTAGAGAAGATTGAATCATAATTAAAAAACACATAGTTTTAGCAAAAACCTATAGCGATCTCCCTGTAAAAGTTTTTCCATTCAATTCCCTTTGATTGCGAAAATTTAAGGCCGAATCAGTTGCTTTTAAGACATCCAATGATTATTTTCGTGTTTGATTAAAGATGATCAGTTAAACATTTGAAAAGAAGCTAAAGTAAAATGAATTGAGTAAACAGAGTCTTTGCCTGCCGGTATTTTTTAACAGCGATATAAAACGATTTACATAATACAATTTACAATTACCACAATTTACTGCTTTAACCGCTTCAAGAGCGGTAGTTCATTTTTGGACCACTTAATTTTAATTCTTAAATGCACATTGGGGCCAGAATATTGGAATGAAAATTTCCCCTTTACTATGTAAGTGAACAAAAGCATTTTCGTATTTCGAAATTTGTTTGTAAATTCTGGTGTCATTTACTGATTTCAGCATTTTACGAATAGAAGTACACCTTGCCTCTGAAAGGGTTAAACGCATAGTAATGTATTTATTATTTTAAAGTTTAATTTATCTTTTAATATTCACGTGTAAATACAATTTTCGAGACATAATTTTCAATATTTTCCTGCTTTTAACTCGTACTTATTTAATAGTAATTTTAAAGGATTTTTCTGTTTTTAATAGTCACGTGCAAATAAATTTTTAATCGTTAGGAAATATTATTCTTTGCGCTGTTTTTAGAATTGAAAACAATCTCTATAATAATAGCCTGAGTCATGTGACTATTTTCAACAGTCCCTTCGCTTTTTATATTCCAGGCGGGTACTTTAATGTTAGCCAGTCACAGGAGATAAGTCACCAAATATTATTCTATCGCCATCATTTCACCTATATTATAATAGTCCAAATCATGTAACTGCCATAAACAATTACGGCCTGATCCCTTCGCTTTTTATATTCCAGGTGACCATTTTGGTACTTTAATTTTAGCCAGCCACAGGCGATAATTCGCCAAATATTATTCTATGACCATCATTTCACTTATATTATAATAGTCGAAGTCATGTAACTGCCATAAACAATTACGGGCTGATCACTTCGCTTTTGATAAGAAAGGTTTCCATTTCGATTAAAAAATCAAAGTTATTTTTTCGAATAAAACTACATAAAAGTTGCCATGATCTCAAAGAATTCTTGGTACTTTTATGTTAGCTTGGTGCAAATCTCGCCAACAGATTTTTTTTTTTTTTTTTAACTCGCCAGTTAGCCTTTTTTTATTTTTAGAGTGGTAAATTAAAACGGTACGACTTGGTCATCCCATTGACCAAAAATCTATCGCCAGACTATAAGATTAAATGCCAATAATGGTTGATCGTAAATGTCACATTCACTTGATTTTAAGCAAGTTACACGTGTTTTCGTCATCAAGGGATTTTTATTTCGATGTTTTATTTGTATTTTTTATTAATGTAATACTAATTATTTATTCTTTCGTTATTTAAAATAAAAATTACGTCAATTTCTATAATTTGGTGAGTGGAATGGCGATTTATATAATTTGGCAAAATTGGTCGACGGTATAACTAAGTAGTACCATTTAAACATTGCTTTGAATTCGAAATTAAATATCATGATTTGTTGCACTATTAATCGGGTTTGGCGTTTTTTTTTTTTTTTTTTTTTTTTTTTTTTTTTTTTTTTTTTACGACAATTTGGCGTAAACCTCGTTTTTGAATACCAGTTACATATGTATTTTTAAATTATTTTCTATTATTTTTAAAATGAGATAACAATAAATAAATAAATAAATAAATAAATAATAAATAAAAAACAAAATAATTTATAACTTTTTTTAATAAAAAGAAAATAAATGTAAATAAACATTTATTAACAAATAAGGAACAATAGCTGGTTTACCATGTCAGGTAAAATAACGCCCCTTTTTCGCCAATTAGGTACCCCAGTGCTTATATGACATCTGTGCCTAATATATTTCTTTTCGTTTCGTTTTAAAAAAAGAAAGAAGTGAAAGCCATTAATTTTAAATGTTTCAGTTTTAAATGAAAGTTTTGTATTAAATAAAATGATAAAAAAATACAAGAAAAGAAAAAAGAAAAAAAAACATTGTTCTTAGCATAGATTTAAGGGAGGTCAAATTGGTCACCAAATTCGTTTAAAATAATAACCTTTTCTAAAATATGAAAAAAATATCTGTTATGATTAAAATTTGAGTTGCCATCATTAGAAAAAAATAATATTTCGAAAACTAATTCGAATTTTAAAATTCTAATACCAGTTTTGAGATCTACGGATCAATACGGATTTTTGGTGTTAATTTCATCGCAAAGTATTTCATATTTTAGGAGAAATCGCCGTGAAACGTAATCAGTTGTTTAATCGGTCGTTTCAAAGAATCGTTTCATAAATTCGTTTCATTTCAGTCGTTTCCTATATCCGTTTCATAAATTCGTTTCATTAGGATTTTATGTATGTAGGATAGTTATGAAAACAAAAATTTAACTTCTTTGAGCACTTTTTAAAACGATTTCTTGCAAGCATTTTAGAACGAAAGAAAAAAAAAAGAAAAGAAAAGATAATAAGGATAATTTGAATATAATTTCAGATTATGCAGACATAGTTTGATTAACTGCTAAATTAGTATGCAATTACCAATTTTAATCCAAAGATTTAAAATTAAAAAGAAAAAATGTATACACATTTCTTTTTTAATACAGAAGCAACCAAGAGAATTTTTTTTAAATTGAAATTAAAATATTAGTGTTCCTATTTATGGGGTCTAATTAAAAATGTTTGTATAAACACAGTTTAACAAGCAATTAAGTAATAAAAATACCAATGTAGAAACTTAATAAAGTCTTTTCAACAACTATTGACATGATAGATTCATTTATTATTAAGGAACTATTTAATTAGCTATTTAAATATGAGAGTTTATGTGTTAGATTTCTTTATTCAAAAAACAAATTCTATATAAATATTTAAACTTTGTTCTTTTCATAAACTAAATATACTGATGCTGTCTAGTAAAAATTGCCTAATCATTTCAGAAACAGAGATGGAGAAAAATATAATAAATTGCATACAAAAATCAACATTAAAGATATTTTTACAGTTATTTTTAAAAAGAGACAGGTTCACTTGTTTAATTTTTTATTCGGGCGGCAAATGGAAGCAAGAAAGAAATTAACAAAACAGTTTAAATATAAACTGTATACAAAAGACAAAATTCCGTAGATTGCAGGAAATGTTTAAGCTAATATATCAAAGAACAATTTCGGTTGCTGGTAGTTGTTTCGAACCCTTTATGCAGCAAAAAAATATTGAAATAATATATCTCATTTCTTTTCTATTATATTATAAAAATAGATTACAAGATTTATACGATCCTAACAAAAACATAAACTAGTTAATTTGAGCCAATAACCTCAGTCGGCACTTTTAAGAGCCGTCAATAAAATATAATTAAAGATCTTCAAGGTTTGAGTTTACTTCAAAAGAATCGAAAATGTCCTGACCAGGAATCGAAGTTGGATACCGTGGATTACCGTTACCTATTAATCTACCCGGACGATGCCTGGTAGTGAAAATTCTCTCTAATTTGTTGGACATGACTAGTGTTTCATTCATCCAACATACAAATATACCATTTACATTATGATAAGTGTGCCATAACACTGCAACTCTTTTTTAATCTTATTTGAGATGTATTGAAAAAAATACCTAATATTTCCACAAACCGAATAAAAAAATTTAATAGATTTTAAATATGGATAAAATAAATTCTATATCTATTTTTTCTAAAAGTGGAAATTTTAATATATGTGTTCTTTTTAGGCATAACAGAAATAAAAGCAGAAAAAAAAGTTATAAACAACACGATCCAAAACTATAGAGAACCTCACCGAAAAACTTAATACTCTACAAAAGGATTTAATTAATATTCCAAAATAGAAAATTTCGCCGTTGACAGTAGATTTTAATGTGCCTTCTTTGAGAAAAAATATTAATTAACCGTTATTTTTCTATTTCTAAACTCATCTGTGTGAATGTTGACATAGTAGGTTCAATTATTAATTATTTAATTAAAAATTTAAAGTCTGGGATTTGAAGATTTAAAAAATGGAACGTAGTGATTTTTTTTTGCTTTCGTAGAAGAAAAGTTGTATTACATTGTAATTGAATTTCTCTTTTTCAATTGTTCCTCAAAATAAATCCAATTAATTTGCTATCGTCGTTTTGAATATTTCCTCATTTTTTACTCCATCCATTTTACAGACAGAAAACAATCTTGTTATGTAATTTTTTTGATGAAACATCGCAGATATTTTTTGCATGAAATGAAAGAAAGGCAAACGTTGAAAAGTAATAACATAATTTTTAAGTCATTGGAAGATAAATTGTAATTGAACTAAATATTATCTTACTGCGTCATAAATAATTATTCATAATAATCTGCGATAGTTATACACACTTTTCAAAGTCGAGTTAGGGTAAATCCATTCCAAATCACCCAAGTGGATGCGCTAGACATTTTTAATTTTCCTAATCTTTTAAACAAGTTTTCATCATAGTTTTCTGAGTTTAAAAACATGATTAATTTTTTTAACCTATATTTTTTGGGGGGTGGCCAATTTTAACGAGTTACACAGCCTTTTTGGTGAAAAACGTGTTTTACGGAAAATGCTGTAACTGCTTTATTTTTCTACCTATCAAGATGAATCAAATACCCAAATGTTTAGAATAAAATTTTGATATTTTATGTACTTCAAAAATTTTAATTAGACTTAAGGATCTAGGCCAAAAACAGGCTTAAAAACCGTAGAAATAAAAGGTCAAACATCACATTTGGCAGCCATTATTTTTTTATGAATGAGATCAGACTCACCTTAAATATGTTTTCCTTACACTGATATCTTATAGGACTACTTAGTTTTATGAACTTCAATCCTGAAAAGCTTTTTTTTTTTTTTTTTTTTTTTTTTTTTTTTTTTTTTTTTTCTTGCACAGCTCATCAAAAGCTTTGTTAAGTCGGTTTTTTGGCAATTTTCACTAATTAATATCTCAAAAGGGACAGACTAAAAAATTCTGAAAATGTAGGATAATAAACACCTTTGTAATATAAAGTTAAGTTGTAAATTTTATGATTGAGGTTTAACTGGTTTTTTGAATTGCAACCCCCGCCCCTCATTTTCTTTTTTGTTTTCTTCCAGATATATAGCATTACAGGTACATTTTGTTTAGGTATGTTAAATTGGCGATAAAAAATATATTTTACACATTGTTGCTTAGTTAAATAGGATAGTGGCACCTTTTCACAAGTTTCTTGAAAGGGGGGGGGGGGGGTTGGAGCTTTTGATTTTACTGTGCACAGCTGAGGAGCACCTGATACAGTTTTATTCTGACATGTTTTTGAAATTAGCCTCAGTTCTCGCTAAGAGGTTACTTCACTTACCCGAAAGCAAAAACACCCGCTCGCTAATGACATTTTATAAAATATCCAGTAAAAGGCAAGGGACAGTGGTGTATGTAATTGAGATATTTTATAAAATTTCATTAGCGAGAAGTTTTTTCGTTCGTGTCGTGAAGTTACCTTTTAGTGAGTACTAAGGACAATTTGTCAGAATAAAACTGTATCAGGTGCACCTCAGTTGTGCACAATAAAATCAAAAGGCCCCCACCCCCCACCTTTCAAAAAAGTTTTGAAAAGGTGCCACTGCCCTATTTAACTGTTATTCAAAAACCATTGAAGTCTCAATCATAAAATTTACAATTTAACTTTATATTACAAAGATGCTTACTAATCTACGTTTTAAGAATTTTTTAGTCAGTCACTTTTGAGATATACATTAGTGAAAATTGCAAAAACAGAATTAATGCAGTTTTTGATAAGCTGTTCCATGAAAAACGGGAAAAGATTTTCAGGGTTGCAATTAGTAAAACTAAGCAGTCCTATAAGAGATCTTTGCAATAAAAAAAAATATTTTAGGTGAGTCTGATCTCCTTCATAAAAAATAATGACAGCGAATTGTGGTGTTTGACCTTTTTTATTTCTCCCGTTTTTAAGCATGTTTTTGGCCTAGGTCCTTGAGGAGGTCCGGGACACAAAAATCTCAACATTTTCTTTAAAATGTTTATTACATTAAAAATTTCTTAGTATCTTTCTGATTAAAATGATGTCTAAATCATGTTTCTATCTTAATTGGAATAGAAAATATTCATTTTGAAGTTTTGGTTTGTTTTCAGAATCTAGCTTTCAAGCAATAGTTGTCATGAAAACGACTTTTTACGAAAATGAATTTTTCTTCATGAAGGGTTTTTTCACCATTTCTCGTTTTTAAATTGTTATAAGTCAAGTACCGTTAAAGATAAAGGGTTAAAATTTAGAACATGTCTTTTTCAATTGTTCCACTTTAATTTTGATTCAGTAAACTTGAAAAAAAATATTTACTTTTGAAAATATGATTTTTTTTTTTTTTTTTTTTAAAGATACGTCTTTTTTTTCCAATTTTTACTTTAAGTATTTTTAATTTTTATTTAAATTAATATTTTTAAAAGGCTGAATCTAAATTAAAACTTATATATTTCTGTTTATTTAAATGCAAAAAAAATTAAATTCTACTAACAATATTTGGAGTTATAACGATTTTAAACTACCCCACTTTTTAAATAAAATTTAAATTAAAATTTTCTTAAAAAAGTTTTGAGAAGTTTTATCATGCGATTTTATTTTCAAATGATATGGTTAACCATCACAAAAAATTCGAAATTTTAACTCAATAAATAAAAATTATTTGAAAATGTGTCGCGGACCCCCTCAAATCTAATGAAAATTTTTCAGCTGCATAAAAAGTCGACAATTTTATTCCTAACATTTTGGTGTTGGATTCATCTTGAATAGTAAAAAAATAAAGTTGTTTCAGCCTTTTTCCCTAAAACACGCTTTCCACCAAAAAAAATGTCTGTGTAGCTCGTTAAGAACGGCCACCCCCAAACAAGTATACTTAAAAAAAAAAAAAAAAAAAAAAAAAAAAAAAAATCATGTTTTTAAACTTAGAAAACTATGAAGAAAACTTGTTTAAAAGATTAGGAAAATTAAAAATGTCGAGCGCAACCACCTGGGTGATTTGGAATGGATTGACCGATTAGTTATTCATACTATTGAAAGATAGTGTAAATACGGTATTGAAAGTCAGTATTAATATTATTAATTTATATAAATTAGTTTCTTGAGAAATCCACGTTATAAACGTTTTTCTCAAATCCAAAGCAGCAACTTAATGTCACATTTCCGAATTCATGTTTGTTCGGAAACGCAAAAATTCGCAGGTATTCGTATTCAGAATCTATCTAATCAAATATCGTTTCCAATTTTACTTTATTCTATCTTCAATCGAAGAAAGTCCTGTAATCGAAATTTTTTGCGACTTCCAGTTTTCGACGGGTTTACATGTTTTAGAGGTCATAGATCTAAAAAAACATGTACATTTAAAATGTCTGTGTACGTGTTTACGTGTGTCCGTCTATCCGTGTATCACCTTTGTACCATCGAAAAATGTATGAATTTATGCATATAATTCAACCAAAATTTTCTTGTATGTTTTTTGGGTGTGGCAAGCAGGACCTCCATCCATTTAGAAATATTCCGCCAGAAGGGGGCGCTGTAATAGTGATTTTTGTGCCATTTTCAATATTGAACCATCGAAAAGAGTACGAAGTTATGCATAAAATTTAACTAAATTTGTTGTGTATGTTTTTGGCTGTGTTTAACAGTTTCTCATTGGATTTCAAAATATTCCGGAGTCGTCACTACAATAGCGAGTTTTGTGCAATTTTCTTTATTGGACCATCGAAAAGTGTATGAAGTAATTTAACCAAAATTTTTATGTATATTTTCGGCTATATCCAGCAAGTTCTCCTTGAATTTGGAAATATTCCGTCCTGTGATAGCGATTTTTGTATAAATTTCTCGATTTTTCTTTTCCCCATCGCCAGCTCGTACATCGACGGGAACTCGCGTCCGGCTATGCCGGCTTTTCGCAAACAGCTGATGTAAAATAGAATAACGGAGAACATTTCATTTTAATAAGTATCATGATCGAGAATAACTCGTTTTCCTCCGATTAATTAACTGAAGCAGAAATTTAAGATGAAAGTTAAAGTTGCTATATTGTGTTGAACGAATAATATTGAAGTATTAAAATCTGTATCTACTCTTTTAAATATTAAGGTTTATGAAATAGAAGAAAGTTTTGGGATTGGCACATCCAACAAGTTGGTAAAAGCAAGATATTTCAGAAAATATTGCCAAGTTGTGCGTTTGAAAACAAATTTCTGGATACGACATTGAGTGAAGGGAGAAAAGCTTGTCGTCACGTGACAAGAAATCACTTACAATTTATTAAGAAATTTATGTATTAAAACAATTGAAAACGCCATTTTTTTTAAATAGTTGAGGACGATCTCTGCAAAGGCCGTTTTTACACTTTCGATTTTCTTTGCAGGATTTTTTTTATGGGTATACTTTCACTTTCGAAACCGGTCCCGAAGTTCGAAATATCCTGATAATAACAAAAAAAAAAAACTTAAGCAAATTCAAAATTAGAAAAAAAAGCAACCTTTTTAGAGACTGACTTCAGCTATCTAATGCAAAAAAAAAAAAAAAAAAAAAAAAAAAAAAAAAACATTTAAGAAAATTGAAATGCAAACGAGATATTTTTAAAAAGCCTTTCCCATAGAATTAAGGTTAGCGAGCGATAGTTTTCGCCTGAATGAAGTAGTTTCTTAATATAAAAACATCGAATCTCCCTTTAAAAAGAAATCGAAACTTATTTACATTGTATAGAAAACAATTCATTTTATGAACCGCATAACAAGGAATTAAAATAAATAATACAAATGGGACAAAAAAAAAAATGCATTTTATAATTTTTTTGTGAGAGATGCAATTTTTCCAAGTGTATAAGGAATTAAAGCAAAACTTAAATACTTGCCAAGATTAACAAGAAAAATGCCTGCAATTAAATTTCAGACTATATCAAAATTGAGTCACAATCATAAAGAAAAATTTGAGATAATATACGAAAGCTTCGGAGAGAATATTTTTTTGTGATTTGTTACGGTTAGGCTCATGTTAGGGGAAAAGAGGAATTAGAAAACGGTTTCTTTACAAACTAGTTTCAGCGAATGCATAAATAATGAATTTGACTAATAATTATTTAATCAAAGATTTCAATTTCAATGTTTCACTTAAAAAATGAAATGTAATTTTTTTTCTTTTCAAATAGTAAATAATAAATTATCCCACAGGCAAATGAAGTTTCTGTTTTAAAAATTGTTAAGATTAAATCTCTTTAATATACATTATTTACTTTTAAAAGTAAGGATTTTGAAATCTTTTTATATTACCTCTAAAATAATGTATTTAAGGGATTTCGATTCATTAGATAGAGCTGAGAATTTTGAATAAAAATATTACAAAGAGAATAAATGCACAAAAATACAATGTTGCTTTTGAATAATTTATTTTGAAATGAAATGTTCTTACTACATAAAATAATACTGACAGGAATTTAATTTAAGTACTCAGTGTTTCTTCATAATATATATCCAGACTACATTATCTGATCAACAAAAGATCATATTTATCATGGAGTTTCTGTTTGAAAACAAACACATTTTACATACATTAATCACGCAACACTTTGTTTGAATTACACACCGATAACATTTATATATCTTTAAAGGTTTTCACATGCAATTTCATGATATTATTATAAAATAATTCGAAAAATGTATTTGAGAAAAAAGCTTCTCCTACTAGATGAACCAAAATTTAATATGAAGCAATATTTTATTTAACAACTACGGAAATTTGTTAACAATAAGACAAATTTGGTAGTTTAAATTATCTACACACATATATATATGTGTGTGTGTGTATGAGAAGATATATCTTGGAGTATAAATTTAGAAACTTGCTTTTTTCCTTAAAAAGTAATAGATAGTACCCAATAAGATTTGACAGTAAATAACTTGAATGTTTCATTAAAAAAATTCTTGAAAAAAAAAAAAAAAAAAAAAAAAAAAAAAACTTTTCTTTCTGACACATACACACACATATATATATTCTTAATAATGTTCAGATAATATAACATAAATTGTAGATAAGCTCAATTTTTAAAATTAATTATTACAGCTTAAATATTATTAATATAAAATCATTGTTATTATTATTATTATTTTAATATCGTTCAGTGTTAAATTTTATTTAATTCTAAAACATTCAAATAATACTAATAATAAAATAAAAATTATATAACTTCTCCGACTAATAAAAATCGCCATTATCGAAATAAATTATTGCCAAAAATATTACAGAAGTCATTTTTCCGGGAGTTGGGTTCAAACCTGCATCCTCTACAAAAATTCAGAGCTTTAAATTGATGCTTTAGATCGCTTCGCCACCAGGGACTCGTTCTACTTTCCTCTAAATTGAAGATGTCCGAAAAAGAGTTTTCGCGCATGCGCAGATGCGCCGAAATTGGTCTATTTAATTTTTTAACTTTGCGTTTTAATATATATGATTATACATTTTTTTTCTCCTGCCATTGCAATGTTCGTATGTAGTTACTTTCTTTTAAAAAATTAAAATATTTTTATCCTGTATCAAAAGCAACGTATAATTATTTTTTATACACTCTGAAAGATATTAAAATATATAATAAATATTAGTAAAAATGAATTACTTTTATCATGGGCGCAATAAAATTTATTGCGAGATAAAAAGGAATTTGTCCATATGTAGATTATATATCTTCCTATATATGAAGTGATATAAAAATAAAAATTATTAACAAAACAAAAATATTTTTAAATTAAATTGAAGAAGATAGACAAACTGAATGTCATACAGCAAGATATAGACATTCGTAATATATAAAATCTGCTGTGAGCAGAAGTTTAAATGAATAGTTAGACATCATTTAGAAAGGAAGAAAATAATAAAATTAAAAATTAACATTAACATGTCCCTCCAAATATCGTTTTGGTGAATGCAGACACAGTGAGTTTAAGCTTTTATCATTTATTTAAAAGATTAAAGTCAATGTTTTAGGTTAAAAAAAATATACAAGGTAGATTTTTTTATTCAGATAATTAAATAATTGTGTATATACCCAACTGTTAATTGAAGTTCGTTATTTAAAATTGTTCTATAACAAATTTCATTAAATTAATTTACTTGTAAGTTTTCTTCAATTGCGTGGAAAGATTATATATTTTTCCCCTGGAGTTGCATTTGTTAATAAACTATATCATTTATGATACACCTATATCAATATACCAATTTTTAAAAATACTGGGAAAAAAGTAATTGTAATATAAACTAAAAATGAATGCATTTTTTTAACTTTATTAATTAAAATAGTCTTTATCTCCATATCTGAAATTTTCACATACAACAAAGAAATTAAACAGTGCATTACAAACGTAATTATTGATTCATCAAAATCAAAATTTAAGCTGCTGGTAGTACAATTTTAAGTTGCTAGAAATTACAGTATTTTAGAAAGAACCAAACAAAAAAGCTATTCTTTAAAATTTTGTTTCAGAGAATGCAGGGAAAGTGAGTTTAACTATTAATTAAGTACTTAATTAACAAGTCGAAGGTTTCACGTTGTAAAAGAAAAAAGGTATTATACCTTTTTATTTCAATGAATAAATAATGAATTATATATCCCACAGGTAATTGAAGTTCTCATTTTTTTTTCTCGGAGAATAAATCTGGTTAATTACTTTTACTTCTTTGAAAAGTTAGAATATTCAAAGCTCATGAGATCACAAAAAAAAATTCTAGTTCAGGGATTAATTTTCTTGAAATAGACCAGAGCTATTATAAAACAGGGCCAAAATGTGAAAAGAATACAACAAATATTTAATTTTTGTATCATTCTTAATAAAATATGTTCTTAACAAAAATCACATTATAAATTGAATTAAATCAAGTGTTTGGTTGCGCAATGGTTGAAAAAATAATGATAAATTTATTTCAATGAGATAAACATTGTTAACAGGCGCGTTTCGAAAAAACCATCTAAAGTAGATAATGTTTTACTATTTGACAATTTTTTGGAATGTGCAAATGACATTCAAAAGCCAACGGAAAAAACGAAAAGTATAAGAAATGCTTAGAATGTAAATAAATACAAAATAAAATAAAAGAATACAAGAATTTGCAAGGATACAACCCCTGCACATGTGTAATATTACTTGCAAAAATGTAATATTATTAATCCTGTTCATATGAAAATAAATGTATCGTTTTGCTCAGCTTTGACCATTTAAAAATTACAGTTTTGGGTCAGCTTTAGTTCTTTTCGACGAAAATGGGAATTTTTGCATTGTCTATTATCGGTTCAGTTCAGATTCGAAACATTGATTCCAATGAATCGTCAGTAAAATTACATTTAATATAAAAAAATATTATTGTGCAAAATTAAAAAAAAAACTGTTTTCTTCACGGTTGCCATATATTTACATAATGATATTTCTACTTCCTAATATCATATTGAAAACCCTGAATCGTGACCAAAATTCATGGTTTGAAACAAGAAGCAGGGTAATGCTTTTAAATTATTCGACCTTTTAGGCGGGACTTGGGAGGGATTGGCCCTACGCGCACATGCGTTAAAGTGACACTCTTCATTTCTATGTATTAACAAATATTTCCAATTTCTGCAGTTTTAAGTAATTTCTCAAAAATATTTCCTGATAAAATTTGAAGTGTGTTTACTAAAAAATCATAAGTAAATTATATCAATATCATGTATTTTTATTTTTATTTTCAAATCACTAAAAAGATTAAATTTAATTCTGTAAAAATAACGATTAATGCCTCAAATGTACTAGAAATGTGCATGTGTGACCTCCACAAAATTAAGCTAAGTGGAGCTAATTTGCAAATATTTATTTAAAGCCGTTAACTGGACATTGATAACATCTAATTTTGAAATGAATATTAAAATTACTTTAGTTGTTAAAAGAAAGTTTTGTAACCAGTCGAGCAGGCGGGTTTCAATTAAGGTTTTACCTTTAAGTACATGGTATTTACGATAGATAATTTTTACTACAGCGTACGGTTCAAGTTAAATTCTTTAAGTGAACAATTTCAAGGCAGATATCACTATGCTGAATTTAATGATCCTTGGCTGAACAGTTTAAGAAAAGTAACGACAAAAGAAGAAAAAAAAAATAGAATGGAAACCTAGAAACAGAAAACAAGAAAGTAGAATGGACGCCTAAAAACTTCGTTCGATCAGCTCAATTAGTATTTTATTTGTAGATTCCAAAATCCTGAAACGAAAAATCGGTTTATCACAATAATTTTTTGATCTATAGTTGACAATGCAGAACCTCACGATATCGATTATTTATCTGTTCTCCTAGAGGTAATGCGTTACAATTGCAGTCAGAGCATCAAAAAATATTATTATTACTTCTAATTATTATTATAATGTTTCTGAGTACAAGACAAAGTTTAAGAAGTGCGAAAAGAAGCTTAAAAAATGGTAATTAAACATTTCCTCAGTGGCCTAATGAAACACAGTAATACCTCGGCTAATGAAGATAATTTGTTTCGGAATCATATTTTTTCAAATCCAATCAAATTACAAACGAGCTACGTTTTGTTAACACGTGCATCCAATAAAATATTTATTAGTCGAATCTATTTGTGCTAATCAAGTCAGAAAAAGCGAAATATCCTTCTTTAACTGAAATATTTATATCTGTAGCAGACGTAGTTTTTAGTTAAAGGTACACTGTATAGTTTCTTTGAATATGTAAATTATTTCAGTTATTTGCTGCACTAAATAAAAATATATACTATTTGTTGTTATTTTTTATAATGCTTCAAGATTCACACATAATTGGTATAGAATATTTACTAATGTTTAAAGTTCTAGAATGTTCTGTTTATGAAACAGTTTGTTTTCTAGTTATTCGTTTAAAACTTTGCGTTTTAAAAATATTATAATTTGCTTATTTCATGTAACATGACTAAAAAACAATTAGAATAAGCAATTAAATTTAAAAAATCAAAAAACTCGACTGCGTAAAAAAGCGAACTAATTAATTATTTTTCAGCAATGTGAAACTATTTTTTCATATCACATACCTATTTTTTTTATTTACTTGTATTGATGACTTTTAACTTGCGTCTAATTGTTAGTTCCTATCTATAAACACAATTTTGATGAGGCCTATAGATGTCTATGATGATTAGAGTTACAGTAAAGCTAGAGATCCTACCTACAGAACTTCCAGGCTGTGTAATATTTAAATGGAGCTACTGACTGTAAAATAGTCAATGAAACATCGTGTTCATTTTGAAAGACCTATCCAATGATATGCCACTCAATCTGATGCGTAATTTTTTTCCGTCTCAACCGCATTTTGTAGTTTATGGCCGCCATTTTGAATTTATAAAAACAAAACCTAGCCTACAACCATCGGACGGTTAAGACGAATTAATAGATACCTCATTGATTAAAATCCATCCAGCCGTTGGGATGTTTCGAGGGTATAAAGAAATCCACATACCCAGATACGCGTGAAACACATAACCCTTCTTTTTAGTCTGGTAAAAATACAGACAATTTAATTCAATAGTTAAAAATCATTAAAAAATAACACATTAAACGTTTCGAACTTATTCATAGCTCCTCTTCAGTAACGTAAATAAACACAAAATCACGAGGAATAACATAATTCAACTTGTAGTTGAGAGTATGTGCCTGAAACAATTAAACACAGAGATGGGTAACTGAATCAGGTTAAGGTAGTATATTCTGGTGGGAGGGAACGAGATTCATTGAGTGGGTATTTGGCCGTTCTAATAAACTATTTCTCCAGGGAAATACGGCTTTTGTATGCATTTCGATTTTATTTCATGGCCTTTGCTATCTCAAAATCTGGAAAATGATCTGCTTCTATGGCGTAGACCACAGCTTAAGAGTTTAAATTTCTTCAGTTGAAGGCATTCTTAGTTCGTTTAATACTATCTCCAAGGTACGGCTAGTCTCTCCAATATATATTATGTCACACTGATTACATGGAATTCCACATATTAATCCTTTCCTTTGAGAACTGGGGTACTGGTATTTAAAATTTCAGGAAAAGCCTTGTAAAGATTTTGTGTGATAAAAGATGTAAATATATTAAAAGATTTAAAAAAAAAATCGAGATTTTCTACGATAGGTTTCTGTAACATAGTATGGATATGAATTGTTTGATAGTATTATGTTGCAAAGATGGAGGCGTTGTATAGGCATGCATAATTTCAGAACAAATTCTGTTACACCATCTTGAAGGATATCAATTATTTTTCAAATTATTAAAAAAAAAATTCTTTTCAATCTGGAACAGTTCTTTGCTCCTGAAATAGCGAAGGGATCTAATTAGCAAAGTTTTAATTACTGCGATTTTATGAGAAATGAGGCATTCTGACGTGAAGCTCAGATATTGTCCAGAAGAGCTGTATTTTTGGTATGCAGAGGTGCGGATACTTTGATGCCATCTATCAAGTATCTTCACCTTTGTTAGCCGAAAAGTCTATCCTAATTAGAGCAAAAATTTTTATTAGAAGCTTATCTTTAAATATTTGAGGTAAGAATATTATACGCAGAAACAAATGAAGACATAATCAGTGGCCTTGTTTCGTAGAAGGCGATGTCCGGAAAAAACTGAGTTTAAATTATTTATATGATTTTAAAAAAGCGCGCAAGATTGCATAATTGAAATACTTTGACGACACATTACATAAATTTTTAATGGAAGAGTTTTTGGAAAAAAGTAAATTTTCTTACTAAATGGTCAAATAATCCATATAAGAAGAACACAATAAGAACAGAAAGCAAAACAAATAATCTAAGACACGGAAGCGAAATATTATTAAAAAAATAGGAGATTAAAAATTGCCGAAAATGTTGTAATCTACACAAATTTGAAAACAATGTGTCATGTACACTAAAGCGTGAAATGGTCTTTTGGCGAAAGGGTCAGCTAGAATCCTTTTTTTAGAATATGAATGACAATAAATTGCATATGCGAATATGAGTTTTGGTAGAAATCTATATTTGATCAAATTGCCAGGAGATGTCTTTAAGGAGAATGTGATAAAGACATATCACTTAAAATTTCCTTTTAATAGATGTAAGCAGTGTTGCCAGTTGTGTGGAATTTTTTATTTAAAAAGTCCAAAAATCAAAGAAAATTTTCGAATAGCAATTTTCTTTTTATACAATTACGGAACGCCTGTCATTAAATAAATCTAAAATTAGTATTTGGAATTTTTAAATAAAAGATATTCGTTAAATTGTCAATACTGGATTTAAGACTTCAATTTTTATTCGTTTACAGCATTCATTCCTTGCTTTTCTTCTTCCTTATAAGCATACTAATCACAAAGCTGAATAGGCTCTTATAGAGAAATAGACTACAAATATTTCTCTATATTCGCCATATATTGTTGTACACTAGCAAATATTTTCAACAACTTCCTTTATGTTCTTCAAGGAAAAGTAATTCGGTTGGTAAAATGTGAAATTAGATGACTTCCAGCGGAATGTATGAACAAGTTGATATTTAAAATATGTGGTAGCCATAATTAAAGTATAGGTGTTTAGAGCTTAATTATAAACAATATACTGGTGAACCATTTTGAATTAGCAACATCATTTGGTAGACGTGCTATCCAGACTACAGACAATTGAATTTTCAAAGAGAAAAAAGTATTCCATCATTTTCATAACATCGGCAAAAGTGTCGCTATAGTCTGATTTCTGGCAGTAAATTCAAAAACATTAAACTTAAAAAAACTAATTTTACCCATTTATGATCACCCATTAAAAGTACTAGTTGCGTTAGCAACCCGTTTTGTTGCTTTTGAATTGCATGAGACAATAGACCTTTTTGCGAAAAATGTAATCTTTAAATTTAGAAAGTCATTGCAATATTAATTTTATTAAATACAGTATTTCAAATAATAAGTTATATTTACAATTTAAGTCAAAACTTTCCCAATAAAAATGCACATATTCTATAACTTTATTTGCTTAGAGCTTTTCGCTCTTCCAAGATTTTGCTTCGAATTTCGAAGTTCGTAGAAATGATGTCATTTGGGTCGATTTATACAAAAATGAATTTGTTTGGACGAATTTATTCAGAAGCATTTTATATTTATGAATTAAAATAAATATTTAAAGAATTTTTTTTTCTCGCTAAAACTTTTCTCTTTTTTTCTCTCGCTTTTTCGCATTTTAATGTCCGCTTCTGAAATATATTATTAGCCATCTTAAGGCAATGGTTGAAAATCTACTTTACGACTTCAAATTAAATGAAAATAACGTACGATGTTTTTTTTTTCTTTTGACGTCAACAGAATTTATCTCAATGTTCCAGTCGAGAGTCGAATTTGTGTTTCTAAAATAAACGGATTCCTGAAGCTTGAATATGTGTGAGTTCATATTTCGTGAAATTTTCTGGAAAACTACAATAATTTTTTTCACCATTTATTCAAATATACGTTAATTTCAATTTAAAAATGATTTCAAACAATGATACCTAATAATCCTTGTCATTTTCCCTTTTCTCTCTTTTATCCACAAAAGTGGAGCAATTTTAGTTTCCATCATTACAGAAATGTCATCAAAAATAACGTAAAAATTTATATCTCGAAAACTAAACAAATTTTAAAATTCTACGACCACGTTTAACATCCTCGGACCCATGCGGATAACTGGCGTTAATTTGATCACCCAACGTTTCATATTCTAGGAGGAACAGCTGTGAAATACAAATGGACAGTCACTTTTTAATGTAATAGATTGATGAAGTTTTAATTTCGCTATAAAAAATTAGTCAGGGACAAATGCTGAATTATTTATATTAAGTGCAAATGGCTTATTCCGTAATGGAGCCTGTACGCAATGGATATAGATTTAAAAACATTATTCTTGAAAATTATTTAAAAGACATAATAAATAAATCAATTAAGATAAAGTTTTCACGAAAATTGCATTTTAAAGTAGATTTTTTCCCCTATATAACGGGTGTAAAAATTGAAGATGCGCGATGTTTAGAAATTCAAAAAATTGCAGCAGCAAAGATTGCAAATCCGACATTTAATCGTCAAGCGTTGCCATTCTCAAAAGGACGTCAGCCGTGCGCATGGGCATATTTTTCCTTTAGATAGATTTTCAAACGTGAAGTTCCGTTTGTCAGCTAAAACTTTGCATGTGAAAATGTATTCTTTTGGCTTGAGGGTCTAATTTCAGTACCGCTAAGTACAAATTCCAGAAACTGATGTCTTTTAGATGTATTCGTGTAAAAATATATGGTTTTATCAAAGAAAAGGATTGTTTTCTTTTAAATATGGCAAAGCATTACACCAAGTGTCTCAAATTCGGTATCAGCCGAATGAAAATATATTGTAACATTAGCTTTATGAGCGAAAATGTTTTTTAAATAGTGACTTCATTTTCTGTTCAGACTTAAAATAAAGTTATTTTTAATTGTAATGAGTAAATGGTATCAATACGGATAAATAAACCCCAATATTTCTTTTTTTTCTGCAACAGTGGAAATAATACGATTGCTACCATTTTGATGAAATTTCAAAATATCTTTTCAAATTAAATTAAAAATATAAAAGTGAAAATATTTAGAAAAATAGCTAGTGCGAGGACATCTACAAATGAACAGCTTTCATTTAAAAAACAGAATTATCAGCAAAATTGGTACAGAAGAAAGTTCAAGGAAGATGTCTAAAAAAGCTATCTTGTGTTTTCAATATATAGATAGATTATTTTTTCTCTTTTACTTTAACAGTTGCCTAGCAACTCTATTTTATACAAATTACATTTAAAAGCACATATTTTTCCCAATTCGGCTCTAAAAATTTAAAATTGTTCGACTACATATATGTTAAATTCGTGCTTTTTTATATATTATTATTTTATTTATTGATTGACGAAGCTTTAATTTCTTTGTAGAAAATTAGCGAGGGAGAAATTCTGAACGTTTTTTTTAATGTGCAAATTGTTTATTAATATTTCGCAATGGAGCCGGCACGGCAAAATCATTTAATTGATAAATAACAACGAAATAAAGCCAAAACTCACTGGGTTTTATAACAGACGATATTCTTAACATAGCACGTATTTTAATTTAAATTTTTTGTCGGTTTTTATGAGAAAATGGCAACAAAATGATACAGCAATCTACTATTTTCATTTTTTTCCCCTTTAGTTTCAACAGAAATGGAGAACTTCAGCTGCCACGATTACAAAAAAAGTAATAAAAACTACAAAAAAATTAATATCTTAAAATTAAAATGAGTTACAGCTTTCAAACAAACTGCATTTAAAAGAGCATTTTTTTCGTTATACGGCGATGTAAAAATTTAAAATGTGCGATGTTTAGAAGTATAAAAATTTGCAGTAGAGAAAATTACAAAACCAAAATTTTATTTCAAATTTCAAAGTGTTGCCATTCGCAAAATGACGTATGCGTTACGCACAGATATGTTTGTCCTTTATAATATAGATATGAAATAATCTGCCTTTGAAAGAAGTAAGTATTATAGGCTTTAAAATTTGTGTTTTTGTAATGTATACTTTGTATTATATAAAATGACAAATATGGTAATTTTTTTTTTTCACTTTTCGACATTTTAAGAAAAGTCCTTTTAAAGACATACCTAACACTTAGACTTAAAATTGCTCATCCCTTAAATTAAAATTAAAAAAATCAGCCTTTTCCGTGTTTTCAAACCTTTTAAGAGTTTATACTAAATGATATGTTAAACATTAAAATAATATATAAATAACACATTTTTTTTTTTTTTTACTTTTAGGACTTTGGAGATATTTTAAATCATTAAAATGTTTGCTTAAAAAAAAAAAAAAAAAAAAAAAAAAAAAAAAAAAAAAGTTATATGTATGCAGAGAAGAAAAACATTAAAAATATTTTATCTCAAAGCTAATATGCCAGCAACGCACGTCAAAGAGCTATTAGGGATTATAAACAAGAAAAAGTTTTGGATTTATTTGTAAATTGAAAAAAAATAAGCTTTGAAAAAATATTTTTACCATTGCTGAAAAATAACGAAATTAAATTAAAAATAAACAGGACAGATTTTTTTTTTTTAAAGTGTACTAAAAATCTCTGCTTGATATCGATTTTAATGATGTGTAATTAACAGATTGCAAAGCAATTAATCTAAGAAATCCTATTAAAATTGTATATGTTAATTGATATACTATGCTATCAGACATTATTATTATTGTGGAGAGCAACATCAGTACAGACACTCCGTTACATATTATTTTTGGTTATTAAAAAGACACAATATTTTCTTAATAATTCTTTTATATTATCTGTAAGAATTTACATTATAAACAATGATTAAAAATATATTTATTTCTTTAAAAAGAAAAAAAATACAAATAGTCTGACATTTAAAATTTATATTACATACCAATGCTATACAACTTTTTCAGCAGTTCTTATCTTAACATCCGTAATCTGCATTTCATATCATTCTGATTACTTATCTTCATGAAAAACCATATATTTCTCATTCTAAGTATATATTGATGTACCTTTAGAGCCTGCTTCCCTCTTTGAAAAATATTTTTGCTACTAAACTCTGTATTGTTCAGTTCAAATTATGGTAACTATGTTTTCTTTAGTCTTTGCACGAAATATTTCAGATTTTCCTGACGTTTCCATATTTTCTCTTAAATTCCTCCTCTTTCCTTCCCTCTCTTCCAGCATTTTTTCGTCCATGGCTGTGTATAGTTGAATGAATGATATCGTTGTATACATTTTCTTTTTCTAAATTAATTTGGATTGATTCTCTCATTAGTGTATTGTAGGTGTCATAATTAGCTATATTGCCCATAATATGTAGTATAGGGTAAATCTTGTAATCGTTTTAAAAATCGAAAAAAAAATGACGACATTAACACGTTTCAGAGACTAGGGATTCCGAAAAACATATTTTTAGACAAAAAAAATTGCCGTGCGTCTGTCTGTGTGTGTCTGTGAGTGTGTCTGTGAACGCTGTATCCCCCGAACAAATTGAGATAGAAGCATGGAATTTGATGTGTACGTAGTATGTAATAATAATAAGAAGATTGTTGAATTTCAATAACCCCGATTGTCCGGAACTATTGCTTTCGGACTCTCGAAATATTCGTTCTGATACATGATATATAAAATTTTTCGAAATTGTTTATTTCAAGGAGTGAATATAAAATACAATGAAAAACATAAATGTTGAATAAAAATGAAGTCGATCGAATAATTAGTTGTCGATATATTTGCAATCATATTTTCCACGCTCTTCGGCTTTTCATGACCCCGAATTTCATTCAAATTTTAATTCAAAGATGTATCGTAATTGGAAATGAGACGCGTAATACGGCACAGTAAACTGTTAGTTAATACGATTATGTATTTTGGAGTTATAAAGATATTTCTTTTACGCAATTCAGTATCAGAGCAATTAGAGTTTATAACTTCATCAAGCCACGTTTTTAAACATTCTATCTACCGAACAAAAATGACAGCAAATACGTTTAATTTTTTTTATTGCAATTTTTTAATGCATTTTATAAATAGCCTACCCGTGTTTTATTTTCGTATATATGCATATCGTGTACAGACATTTATATTATGCATATCTATGGTGGGTACCGGTAGCCCCAAAAGGCTAGTTTTCTATTGTAATCGGTTCTCTTTGTAAGGGGTGTTTAAAGTAAATCTTGCAGGAGCTGTTTTTTGGCCGTTGTATTTAAAATCACGGATACGTTCTTTGAAGCTTTCACTAATTTTCCTTTTCGTCATACTGTATAAGTTATTTCTTCAATTTTGAAATTTAAACCAATAAATCTATCAAAATATCTTATTAAAATATTAAGAGATATAAAAATACCGAATATTACACAAATATCAAACCAATGTTAATTGTCATTTCCTCTAAGGATTTATATCTTTATGCCCTGACGGTAGTTAAAAAACTAATAAAAAAACTTCTATTAAAATCATATAACACATCGATTAGTAGTAACAAAGACTAGAATAAGTTATAGATGCTTTAACCCATTAAGCGCCGCTATATTAAGCACGTTAAATAAATAAAGTTTATTTATATATTTTATATATATAAGATGCCCCTATGATAAAGCAGTTGAAATTTTTTTAATAACGGTAACCGTTTAGAATGTATGACATGTTCCCGTAGCGGGAGCGTTGGCGTCTAATGGGGGTTGAACCTTCCTCTGAACTGCAAAGAAACGCGCGTTATTTTCTCCTGCCATAATGCAATTGCGATTAGAAAATTTAATAAAACTTCATTTTTAGGCATGATGCAAACAAATAAACAAATATATAAACAATTACTAAAAATATATGGATTAAAAATTTAATATTAATATTCATAAATCACTTTCATTCAAATTTTTAACGAATATTCAAAGTATTTGAAATATAACGTCACTCTTTCTTTTTTATTATTTCCTTACACATTGTCTATGCAACTTGAAAGGAATAACTCAGATATAACATTATGTTGTAATAAACACTACACGCACATATGTATAAATTTTTTTTACACCTAGATTTCTGGCATATACTTATTACAACTATATTAGAATATAGTTGTTTTCATCGACACGTAACTGATATATATAACTCTATATATTCCTAAATGATGTTTTGAATTTTCTTTATTACCTGTTTCAAATAAAGTAGCTGTTTTACAAATGAAAATTGAGACATCTCTTATTTCAATATAATAAATGCTTTTCACGTTACTATTACCAAACATCGATTTTCAAATTATTTAAAAAAATATATATATTATCTCTTTAATAAGATGCCTGCATATATTTAAAAATTGATCTACAACAGTATCACCGTTAGTACAATTAATATAACATGAAACAATTTAAAATTTTCGCAATCCTTCTTTTTCTTTTTTTATATTGTATATGAATCTACCTATGGATTTAAGTTTCAAAAGTAGCTGCCAACTACTACTGTATTATATCTTAATTTGTGGTCAAATTTACTGTTACAAGAAATTACCAAAATTCTTTTTTAATGTTTCAGTAATAACTTACTTCCATGCAAAACTCAATCTTTTATTTTTGCATCTTGCATTTTAATTGTAATTTAAAGATTGTTTTTTTCTGCGGATGAACATCATAAAGGTAAATTTTAAGGAGTTTTTTGTTCATAATGGTTCTGTTTTTCCGTATAATATTACGAATCCACATTCAAGCGAACTGACATACACTGCTTTTCATGGTTGGTTGGTTGGTTGATTTGTGACGGCCGATTATCTACACTAGGGATATAGGCCCGAGGGGGAGTGCCCTTTATGGGGGTCTTTCTGAGGGAACCTAACCCGTATTAACGCATGGAAATCCATGGCTCGATGAAAACCACGAAAACTCCGAACGATTAGGCCGACGGGCGCGATTGGGATCGAACCCAGCACTTCCCGTCTACCAGTTTTGAGAGCAGAACCTCTCAGCCACTGATGGGGCACTGCTTTTCATGAAAAATCAATATAAAATGTTCCTCTCTTTATGGAAGCGCGCTTGCAGACAAAGGGATGGGAATGTAACCACCAGCCGCCAACGCTCCCGTTGTGGGAACATACGAAAGAAACCTTTCTAATATTGCTTTAAATTAATATATTTACTTCGTATTAGGAATTTATTATTAGATGATCTTTTGGCTTTAAATATTCACTGCACTTGTAAAAACTAAAGAATTTACTTTTTTCTTTTTACTAATTTTACTTGAGGAAGTCTAAAAACCAAAATTTCTCTTTTTTTTAAAATCTGCAAAAAATAGAAAATATATATATATATCATTCTGAAAAAATATGTATACTACACGCCATACTATTAACTTTTCGGCACAAAATGTATTTTTTAAATAATTCAAAAATATGTTGAGGGGAAAAATAACAAATTGTTGTTCCCGCAACGGGAGCGTTGGCGTTTAATGGGTTAATTTATCTTGTTCCAAAAGCTTCATTGGTTCTACAAAACAAAAATATTTTTAAAAGGATGATTTATCTTTCATTTGCATCTCTTCAGCTTTCTTGGCGTTCGAAGATTGTGGGTGAAAAGTTTCAGTTCTGAAATATTTCTATTGTAAGAGCATTATATTTGTACGTTTTCTAATTCTAAAAAATACCAAAAAAAAAAAAAAAAAAAAAAAAAAAAAGATTAAAAGAAAAAGATTTGAGTGGAGTTGTTATAAATATTGCACAAAATCCCTATAAATTCAGATTAAGATAATTAATTTTATTTGGCAAAATCATTCTAAAATTTATTAAATGATTGTGTAAATATTTTACATAGTTTCAAAAATTCTCAAAAATTACTTTAGAAGATGATTTTTTTATGAATTCATCATTTGGAAAATAAAGGGTTAAATGGTCTCTTAGCGAATGTGTCAGCTTGCATCCGTTATTTATAATATGAACGCGTATAATATGCATATGTGAGTAGGAGTTTTAGTAGAATAGCCTCTTAATAAACTCGTAAACCTACTAATTTGGTCGTTCAGTAGCTTGGTGTCTTTAATTTATGTAATTTCCCTGTTAAATTTGTCCGGTTTTAATTTTTGAATTTTTTTTTCAACCTGGCCTCCGATAGAGTTTCTTATACTCGGGACGTAGCTGGGAACCTATGAACCTAGCTTCAGTAAAAGAGACGGAATAACAAAAGAACAGCTTAAATGGCCGCGGTCGGAAAGAGGCCGCTCACCACGGCGATCATCAACTTTTCGTTCGCCTCTTTCCGTTCGCGGACATTTAACCGCCGTGATGAGCGTTCTCTTTCGGTTCGCGGTCCTCTAACCGCCGTGGTGAGCGGTCTCTTTCTGTCCGCGGTCCTTTAAGCATTTCTTCTCGTATTCCGACTCTTTTCGGAAGCCAGGTTCATAAGTCCCAAGCCACGTCCTGAGTATAAGAGACTCTATCGGAAGCCAGGTTAAAAAAAATAAAAAATAAAACCGGAGAAATTTAAAAGGGAAATTACTCAAATTAAAGTCACCAAAAAGCGGAAAGCTAGGGCTTGGGGCTCTGAAGCTATCGAACGACCGCTGCTGCGTCGAGCTTATTATTAGGATGAATTATTTAATCGATTTGTCAAGACAATCGTTTCAGGAGAACTTTCTAAAGACATATCACTTAAATTTTCATTTTAATAGTTGCAAGCAGTGTCGCCGGTTGGTGCGGAATTTATTTTGTTTAAAATGTTCAAAAATCAAAGAAGTTTTCGAACAGCAATTTACTTTTATACAGTCACGGAATATCTGTCATTAAATAAATCAAAAAGTTTCTTTTTAATACATGTAAGCAGTTGTTCCGAATTGGCGGATTTTTCTCTTTAAAAAGTCAAAAATCCGAACAAAAATTTCAAATAGTAATTTTCAATTTTTACAATCACAGAACGTCTGTCATTAAACAAAGCAAAATTTAGTATTTGGAATTTCTAAATACAAAAAGGTCCTGTTAAATGGGTAATACAGGATTTAAGATTACAAGTTTTATTCATTCACATCGTTATTCCGAATCGTTATTCCACACATCGTTATTCGCTTTTCTTCTCCATTATAAGCATACTAATAACAATGTTGAATAGAATCTTATAGAAAATTAGACTAATAATATTTCTCTATATAGTCGAAAATTATTGTTGAAAATATTTTCAGCATCGTCCTTATTCTTCTCATGAAAAAAGAAATTGTGTTGCTAAAATGTTGAATTCGATAACAGCCTTCCGAATGTATGAACAAGTTGATCTTAAAATTTATGGTGGCCATAATTAAAGTATAGGAGTTTACAGAGCTTAATTATAAATAACGTACTTGTGAGGAATTTTTTTTGGCAGTACCATTTGAAATACATACTATTTATACTACAGGGAATTGATTATTCAAAAAAAGAAAATATCTCACCTTTTTCATACCATTGGCAAAAGTGTCGCTGTATGGGCATTATATTCGGAAAGCCATAAACTTTAAAAACCCATTATGATCGAAAAAAAAAATGAAATTTTAGTGTCGCCCCGATGAAAAGAAAAAATATATGTATATAAATATAGATAGTTCAGTTTTAAGAGTCCAAACACGCGCTTTCATTTTATATAAAATGACGTCATCCCCATCCGCTAAAGAATGCCTCATTTACGATCCAGTCTTAAACAAGATCTAGAGTAAAATATGCATAGGACGCGACTATCGCTGAATAATGCACAAATACAGAAAAAGAGATTTCGTCATTCATCTCATGATTCACATGCCTTCGTTTGTTTATAATATTAATATAGATACTTAAAGTTGAATTTTGTTTATAATAGCTCTATGTTTTAACAGAAATCATTCATTTATATTTTTTTCAAAATAGCACAAATTTTGATATTTTTCTTTCCAGTGTTTGTGAAAAAATGACAACAAAAAATATAATTGCTATTTTTTAACTATTTTCCCTTTCCTTTCTACAGAAATCGAGTACTTGAGTTGCCAAAATTAAACAAATGATGCTAGAAACTACAAAAAATATTAATATCTCAAAAATAAATGGAGATGCAGTTTTCAAACAAATTGCATTTAAAAGTACGTTTTATTTTAATCCAACGGTATAAAAATTGAAAACGTGCGATAATTAGAAGTTTAAAAAATTACAATGGGCCAATCCATTTCAAGTGGTCCAGCACTGGTTGCTCGACCATTTTTAAAAAATCTGAAATTTTTTGTACAACAACCCTAACATGATGGAAGTTCAAAATGACTATTATTTTAATTTTATTATTTTTTGTTTGTGTATGGCGGGCATCTTTGTTTCATCGTCTGCAGAATTTTTCTCACGTGAAGAGTTTACGAAATTGTAAATAATTCATCGTTTATTTCTCCAATTCAAGTGCGGATTGTTGTAATTTGTACAGAATATATTGGGCTAAAAATTTGGTAATAGAGTAGTTTCCGAAACTAACTGCATATCGGAGAAATTTAAGCATAAAGTGTCAGTTTTTTTCAAAAAATCATCCGTTTACAAGACAAATTTTTTCTAGCAAGGAAAACTGTCAACATGACATAATTTTTTTTACAAATAGGCCAAAAGTACCTGTACTCACACGCCAAGTTCCAGACCTGGGACTTCGTTTCTCTTCGCTAAAAAAATTCCCAAATTTTTCAAAAATGTCAAAAATCGCACTTTTTAGGCTTAGATATCTCTGGTGGAGCACGAGATAAAAATCTGAAGTTCTGGTTTCTGAGAGTATTGTTTGGTAGTGCTATGCACAAGAAATTTCAGGATGGAGATTTGACTACAAGCTGAGATATGCCAAGGGCAACATGTCAAAAGAATACTGCCAAACTATTGTTTTGCTGCAGTCACAGTTAAGTATTTATCTCAGAGTGTCATTTAAATTTATTTTTTTGATTATATTTAAATAATAGTAACAGAAAATAAAGCCTTTTGCAAAGCTTAGCAATTAATTTAAAAAATAATTATGCCTAAGACCTACATTTTGTATGGTTTCAGTAATTTTTTTTTTTGTAATTTTAGTAACCAAAAGAAACCTCAGCACTTTTATATAAAGAAAAAAATATTTTTATACAACACCTGACACAAAAACAGAATAGGGAAAGAGAAAAGCTGTTAATGTTGGCATACTTGTTGACACATGATCAAATGTGTCAAAACACATTCCTGCTTGTTGGTTTAAAAACCACAATTTTAATGCTGCTTGCGAATCCCTGAAACTTGTTCCTACCATAAGTATATTCCTGTAAATGAAACATCATACGATGTTACCATGCATCAGCCTCGAGTAAATTTTAGAAAGTAAAGATATCCAAAGACCTTTCAAAATTTATAATTCAGAAAATGACATTTTTGCAGAAGTAGTAAGCTAGGAATTATTAATGAACTGAAACTTGCACATAGTGATTTCAAAGTTTATTTCTATGAGCCAGCAGGGCCAAGATCTTCAATCAAGTTATCAAGAAATGACAAGACTTGGTTCCTACAAATAAAATTTTGAGAAAGATCAAAATTGTGGTTTTTAAACCAACAAGTAAGAATGGGTTTTGACACGTTTGATCATGTCTCAACAAGTATGACAACAGTAAAAGCTTTTCTCTTTCCCTGTTCTGTTTTTGTTTCAGGTCTTCTATAAAAATATTTTTTTTTCTTTATGTAAAAGTGCTGAGGTTTCTTTTTGTTACTAAAATTACTTACAACAAAAGTTACTGAAAGCATACAAAATGTACGGACTTAGGCATAATTATTTTTTAAATTAATTGCTAAGCTTTGCAAATGGCTTTATTTTCTGTTACTATTAATTAAAGATAATCAAAAACATAAATTTAAGGGACACTCTGCGATAAATACTTGGCTGTGACTACAAGAAAACAATAGTTTGGCAGTATTCTTTTGACATGTTGCCCTTGTCATATCTCAGCTGGTAGTCAAATCTCCATCTTGAAATTTCTTGTGCATAGCACTACCATACAATACTCTTAGAAACCAGAATTTCAGACTTTTATCTCGTGCCCCACCAGACATATCAAAGCCTAAAAAGTGCGATTTTTGACATTTTTGAAAAAATTGGGATTTTTTTTAGCGAAGAGAAACTAAGTCCCAGGTCTGGAACTTGGCGAGTGAGTACAAGTACTTTTGGCCTATTTGTAAAAAAACAAAATATGTCATGTTTATAGTTTTCCTTGCTAGAAAGATTTCCTTTTATAAACGGACAATTTTTTGAAAAAAAACTGAAATTTTATGCTTAACCACTTCACCGGCTGCCCCGAGATAAGTCGGGGGAAAAAGCACTGTTTTCCTATACCTGTCGCCGGGAAGTGGTTAAATTTCACCAATAAGGATTTATTTCCGGAAACTACTCTATTTTCACATTTTTAGCCCAATGTATTCTGTACAAATTGCTTCAATCCGCACTTGAACTGGATAAATAAACGATGAATTATTTACAATTCCGTAAACCCTTCTTGTGAGAAAATTGCTGCAGACGATGAAACAAAAAATGGCCGTCATGCACAAACAAAAATTAATAAAATTAAAATAATAGTAATTTTAAACTTCCATCATGTTAGGCTTGTTGTACAAAAAAATTCAGATTTTTTAAAAATGGTCGAGCAACGAATTAATGATTTTCTGGACCACTTGAAATGGATTGACCCCAGTAGAGATTATTCTATATGATGATAAATCTGCTTTGTTTTACGGCTGGCTTATACAACGTACGTTATTTTTTGGAGACGACATATTAATACGTGAGAAAAAGAAATAGCATACCGGGGGCTAAAAAGAAGAATTGCCTTTGAAAGTAATATCTATTTTAACTTTTCAAATTTTTTTTTTTGTAATGTGTACAATGTATTAGGGGAGAGTAGCCGAATTTGGACCACGTCAATAATTTTCAGTTGTAACTCGCTTAATTTTTGGAATATCTGCAAAACATGCAATCACGGGGTCAGTCTATTCATCTACTAACTAAATTAATCCTTAGATCAATTTCTTTTTGAAAATCCTAAATTTTATTTTAATTAGAAAAATTTGTCAAAAGTAGTCCAAATTCAGCAACTGGCCGCCTAAGTTGGACTCCCAGTCTACTAAATTGGACCAAACAATATCCGGTTGTTTTAATGACTAGAGAAATAAACTAATTTTATTAAAAGTAAAGTTTGCGATTAATGAAGAAATCAAACAAAATAACGGCAATAAAATATAATGAAATCAAATATCTGAAAATAGGGGTAATTGTTTTAAATCAAAATTTATTCAAAATATAAATGAAAGTTATCAGTAATTAAGAATAGAAATTATGGAACTAAATGGCCAGTTACATGAATATCATGTAAGGGGTGATGCAAAGCTTACACATGAATTTCGTTTATTCATTTTTTATCCCAGCGCACACAACACGGAACCGTATTTGGCAATCTCAACACTGAATCATTTCTGCTATTTTATTTTTCTTACAAATTAGGCAAAATCAATTTTCATTGTCTATATTTTTCTATTTAGATTCTGAATTATTAGACATTTTTTTAAAACAGAAGTTTTCTTTACATTATGTTTGTAGTTCTTCCCTCCCATCATTTTTTTCCAATTGCATCACGCCTATTTTTTAAAACTTGATGTTCCAATTGCTTTTGTGCTGTGAGAGCTTCCTTTTTGTTGTTGTTTTTTTTTCATTTCAAGGTTTACTATATATGGCGAAGATGTTAACTCAACTGCTTTTTCGATCCCTCTGTGCTTTGATTTAAGTGAATTTAGTAAGGGAGATAACATTTATAATGATCTTTTGGGGTGGGATTGGTAGCTGCACCTTTCTTGCAGATCAATTTCTTCACAACTTACTCTTTCCTTTTCGTTTCCTATATATTTAACAGCTTTAGCTGTCACGGATGTTTTCCTTCCAGATAGTTTGCCTGTGACGTTTTCATCATTATGTTTAAAAAGTATTTAAAAATATGCTCTATTGGAAAAAATGCGGTTCGATTAATTAAACGCGAAACATATATTCAAACAATGTTAAATTCAGGGATCCCCACCCCAGAGCCTTGAACTACTCCCTCCACCCTGTGGTTTGAGGTTTTATGAGTTTTAATGGCAAAAAAGTGTAATTCCACGTTCCAGAACGGTAATAAGTCTGCCCGTCCTCCTCACGGAACCGCAAATATACATGAAGAGGAAAATGTTTGAATTGAACTCTGGAAATCAATCACGACGTAGGAATAAACAATTCAAAGAAAATAAGTACAAATACATTCAAGATAAAAGAAATTGCAAACAAAATTTATTGCATAAACATGTAAAAATATTTTTATGTTATATAGGCCTAAACTGTATAAAAAAATTAATCCAGTTATTAAAAAAAAAAAAAAAAAAAAAAAAACTTGCATGGAGATAGTAATCCATTATAAAAAATTAAAAAAAAAAAAAGTGTACAAAGCGTACCGTCTTCGAAATTCATTACTTACTTTTCAAATTTATGATTCTATGTTTGGTCCAATTTAAGCAACTTAGATTGACCCAATTAAGGCAACTGCACATTTTTTTTTTTTTTTTTTTTTAAGCAGATAAACTCAAGACAAAAAACAAAAACGAAATCAAACAAATGCGCATGAAAAGTATGCGCAATACACAGATGAATTTAGATATGTATATGAAAACATAACAACTTACCTTAGTTTTAAAGAATTCACTTACGTTTAGTAGGAAAAAACTTGATCAAAACAGCTATCTTTAGGTTTTTTAAAATGGTCTGAAACAGTACATAGTAGGCGGGTGCTTCGTCTAATCATAAATGACGTCATTCTGATAAGAAGGATTTTTGCAGTAGATGGCGCCTCTTTCTGTAATTAACATCAGAATGGGAACGGTCCATTTAAAACGGCGGTCCAAATATGGCTATTCTCCCTTACATAAAATCACAAATACGGTTAACGTTTTTCACTTTTCGACTTTTAAAGAGAAGTCCCCTTAAACGCATTCCTAACATGCACAATTAAAACTCACTCATTCCTTAAATTAAAATTCAGAAATTCAGATTCTATCTGTACTTTTAATCCTTTTAAAAGTTTATATTGTATCAGATTGTAAACATTAGAAAAATAAATAAATAAGACTATTTCTCAATTTCAGAACTTTGAAGAGATGTTGTCTATTATTTCTAAATGCTAAAAAGGTGTAAGATTAAAGTTTTAAAAACAGTAAATAAGTTTTATTTGACATAGGACATGTTTCAACTCTTCCCGTCGATTTTCAAAACAAACAAATAATGATATTCTGAAATTGCACGGCATATGATGAAATGAAACGCCATCATTTAGTTTTTCATGTAACACACGTTATTCTTTTTTTTTTTTTTTACATTTTATTTTTTGAATATTACATGAAAAGCTGAATGATGACGTTTCATATCAACTACGACATGTTGAAACATGTCATAGTCAAATATAACTATTTTACTGTTTTAGATACTTTAATCTTACCCCTTTTAACAATTAGAAATAATCTATTATTACAAGGTGTTAATTTGTTAAAGAATTTAAATCATTAAAACGTTTGCATTTTTTAATGTTATATGCATGTTCAACAGTAAAACATTAAAAATAGTTTATCACAAAGCCAATATGCCAGCAACTCAAGTCAAAGTGCTATAAGCGATTAAAAAAAAAAAATAGATTTTTTTTTCGTAAATTGGAAAAAAAATAAGCTTCGAAAAATTATTTTTTTCATTACCGAAAAATAATAAAATTAAATTAAAAATAAACAGGAAAGACATAGTTATGTTACAAATATTTTTTAAAGTGTACTAAATATCTACGCTTGATATCGATCTTAATTTTTGAAACAGCAAGATGTTTATGTTTAAAAAATTGATTATTGAAAAATTTAGCTTCGATATATAGAGTATTGCTTACGTACTTTTAGTAAATGAATAAATGTAACTGAATCGAAATAAACAAAATGTGTCTTGACTTTAAGTGATACTTAATTTAATTAAACAACTAAAATTTAATGTTCAAAATGTAATGATGCGTCTTTGAAAAAAAAACAAAATGTATGTCAGCAGCTATTTATAGATACAGCGTTACAAACTTTTAGATATTTTTCCGAAGTCTCATCCAAGTAAAAAATACGTTTTGTATCAGAAATTTTATTAAAGAAAAGGAATTCAAATAGGTATCATATTGAAACAAAAAACTTTTTATTAAATACTTTTCTGATGCAAAACATATTTATTTGACTTGTGTAAGACAGCGAAAGGTTACAAGAATGTAGTAGATAGTTAAAAAGTCATAAATACTGTGTACTTCACAAACAAAAGTTTGAAACGTTTGCTCAAATAATTGCGGTTTTAACTTAGAACTATTCTGCAACAGTATGGAGTTGATTTCTGCGAATTAATGATGTTTGATCATATAAAGCCTTGCTGATAATCTTAACTAATTACTTAAAAAAATTGTGAAATGGTTCGTTTTCATTTTCCGCCGAAACTAACAAGATTACCGAAATTCTGTTACGGTTTAGGTTCCGAGTTTAAAAATCTGTTCGATCGAACACTAGTTTGAATTTATAACTATCGTGCAAAATGATGAAGGAGATGTGTGTGGATTAAGGAAGTGTGCTCACATTAAGCATAAATGGTAATATTTACGGTAAAAAATTGCCACTTAAACTTCAACTGTTAAATCACATTTCTCTGAAACGTATGTTAATAGTGTTTGATTCAAATGTTAAGAAGTCTTTCAAGTAAATTTGAAACACGTTATGTATATAAAATTGTTAAATGTTCGGTTCATTTTAATCTATAAAGAGGGGTGCAACACTGGCTGCGAAGGTTACAGAACATACACTGTTAATACCTTTCTGCAAACTGTCTAGTCATTCAATTTCTTTTAAATAAAAAAGTTTGTTATGCCCATTTTAATCAATGAAAATAAGTCATCATATGATAAAGTAGTCAATAACTATAAAAAATTATTGAATAAATTGTTGCAATTTCTTAATGTGTACTTCCTAGTGTACAGAGTGTAGGCAAAAATCGTTTTTAATTGAAAACTCAATAGATTTTGTAAAGTTCATTTATTCTTTTGGATTGTATACCAAAAATCGCTTTTTTATGTAAGACATATTCTTTTAAATAAAATAATAATTTGAATATATTTCTAATTTTATATCAGTGAGCCTGGAGAAATATCTCTTTCCACGTTTGGGCAATGAATTCTAATTCTCGTAACACTGAAAATTCTCCTTAGTTTGGGATATTTGTTTATATTACTGAATGTATAACTAATGCAAAGTAAAGTTGTAATAAATGCAACTGTATTTGTTACAACTTTACATCACTGTAAAAAAGAAAAAAATATATAATTTATTTCTTATAATTCTTATTTATTATTTATTTATGTATGTTTGTAAAATATTTATATATACCTTTAAGAAAAAAGTTGTTTAGATACCTTTTATAAAAATCACTCTTTATTAATGAATGAATATCATAAAAATTAGATAATTCTGTGACATTTTTCAAACAATTTTTTTTAGTAATTTACTTTTCATTCGAATATAAACCATGGAAAAAAGTTTTCCTTATGGAAACTATCTTTGTAAATACTTGAAGATAACATAATTAGCATTTCTGAAACATTATCATATATTTTTTAATGATCTTTATCTATCTTGGATTTATAATATAAAGATTTATTAAGAAAAAAATAAGCGCACTTAAATATAAATTTTGAAAAAAAGAATACCAATTTAGTAGATTTAATCAACTCTGAGTTTCGGCAAAATTACAAGAAAAATAATAAATCAATCCGCTTGCAGCATTTTTACGTCTCGAAATCTTGATAGATTTTAATCTTCTTATCAGTTGCCATGAAAGAAAAGGAAGTTATTAAATGAGATTAAAACTGTTTTTTTTTTCTTTGGGTTTCATGAAAATGTATATATGCGTTACTTTTTCAAATTTTATGTCACAAATCCATAATAATGCTTCACCAATCAAAAAATAAATGTGTAAGTAGTATCGAAAATTTAGTAGTTTATAATAATTATAATACGAGAATTATAGTGTATAATAATAACGTAAAAGTAGTTTCAAAATTTGTAAAATTATGCGTAATATTCTGCAATTTTAACTAATGCTTTAAGATTTACTATATCATACTTAGCATATTAGAAATAACATAGAAATTTCAGTCTTGGCATCAGTGTATAAAATTAATCTATGCATTTATTTATGAAAATCTCTTGGTGGTATGTAGCATGTTTAGCATTAAATAACTTAAATTCTTATTATATATAAATTCTATGCAATTATATATATAGTTAAAAATTTAAATATGAATATGCAATACAAAATACAAAAATATTAGCAGATTATACTTTACGTTCTATAAATATAGAAAAACAATTATAGATACCACTTTGAATACTTCCCTTCTAAAACTGCTTCTTACTCTGACATTGAATATGGAAATTTAAACTGTTTTGTTATCGTTTTTTCCATTTACAACTACACAAAAATATGTAGACACAACACTGGACTTTCTGAAAATTTTCTTAATATCGTAGATTCAGACAAATTTCGGACACAAAAGAAACCGTTGAACTCGAATACTAGACCTCCCGTTTAGAAACCAGAAGCGTTATAATTGAGCAATTAATTCGTCACTTTAATGTCGCATTATTTATCTCTTATAACTTGTTTTATTTTCTGAGTGGTTTTCTGTGTAGAAATGGACGCAAAAGTGCTTAAAAAATGTTTTAAAATGATAGAAGTACCTATCTGTTGATTTATTTCTTAAAAATCTATACAGTTTTTGCTTACATTAGTAATCTTAACAATATTTGCTATGTGAGACATCAATATACGTACACTGTGGAAACTATCGTGTTCATTAATGCACACAAATACGTATACCATTATTACAATTCTTTCCTTACACTATGTGCTCTAAATGTGATAAAGATATAAAAAAGATATTCATTTTACCATTGTGACAAAAGGTCTTTTCATATTACCTATAAAACACATAAATCATACAATAATCGTCATAATTGGCGAACTTGTGAAATGTCAGTTTATTAGTTTCCTTTCCCTTTGAACTAACCTTGATAGAATTAAGGCATGAAGAAGTGATTTTTTATGTTATAAAGCCAAAAGTGGAAATAAAATGAAGAATTGTTGATCACTTTCTATCATGATATGTATACTATAAGTATCTCTACTAGATAAGTGATCGTGTACAATTATGAAAAACTACCATTTTTTTGCAGGTTTGTATGTTAATGCAAACATTATTTTACATAATTTTTCCAAAATAAATTACTGCTATATAATGTGTTGATAGCTTAAAATATAATATGGTTAAATGGTATCAAAAATATATTAAATTAAATTTTCAAACAAGTTTACTTTGAAAACGCTTTCTTGGTTTATGAGTGCTGGAAACATTAAAATTTTGCAAAATTTCAAACAGAAGATATATGCAATTATATCAGAATTCAGAACATATCTGATTACAATTAGCCTTGAAATGCGACAATTGTTAATAATAGTAAAGGATCTAATGAATATGAAGATATATAGAACTATGCATTCAAACTTCTAAAACAAAATAATACAATTTGATTTGTCATGAATACTTTATTTTTATTATTTTAATGAGATTGTTTTTTTTTTTTTCATACAAATTGTAATCGGGATAATCGTGGTAATTAATCTTCATGTTAATGAAGAAACTTTCTTAAATGAATTTTTAATTAACTTTTTCAATTAATAAGCAATTGATTTCTTTTTTTTAATCGCTCTTTGTCCCACACGTGACATCGATTAGAAAAAATATTACTTGTACTAAATTTTACTTTTTCAAACAATTAACATAATAAATAGTTAGCAAGAAGTCTCAGCATATATTTTAAAAAATACAGTAGTATAAACACAGCACATCAGAAGATTTCTTGTTAGAAGCAAAGCTTTCAAAACGTCCCGTCCAATAATATGTCCTGCACGTGGCAGTCCGACTTGTTTATTAGTATTCTTTTAATTTTAAAGTGTGGATATTTTTTGTTTTGTTTATAGTATCATATAAGTAAGGGACTTACTTTGGGTTAGCAAAATAAAAAACCTTAAATGAGTTTCTTAATTGCAAAGATTTTCATGCGAAATTTGTCTAAATGTCCCACATGTGACAGTGGAATTGTCCTGTGGGAAAGTACGGGTGCAAACGAGTGCATGATGTTGTAGATAGCGTTGTGTATTCACAAGTTCTGATCTCGCGCAAAGCTCTTTGGCAAGTACAGCCTGTTCTAAATCGACAAGGCGACTTTGCAGAAGTAACATAAATCATTATATGCAAAATGAATATGCAGATAGGCATCTATCTTACGGTGCGGCAGGTAAAAAAGGTAGGAGAACTGCGCAAATATCTGCAGAATGCTATTTCAACCGGTTCAAACGTCAACATCAAATGTTTGCACGTGCTCATCAACAACTGTTCGAAGCTGGATCGATTTCCATTGTCTGTCATGACGAAGGAGGCAACTGATCGACATGGATAGTTCCAACCGAGGGAGCTATGTTACAGTCTGCTGAAGAACAACCATTTCAGCAGACAAAGTATTGTTCGCCGGTTTGGTGTTTTGCGCTGAACAGTATGGTAGATACTGAAAGAGGAACGTTTGCATTCCTTTTCAGTTGTTCATCGCTCTCTGACCGATTTTCCTATCTCACCGTAATTTATATGCATATCTGCATATTCATTTAACTTATTATTATTCACGTTATTTCTACAAAGTCACCTTGTCTAATGACGACAGGCTGGACTTGTCAGGAAGCGTTGCGCGTGATCAGGAGTTGTTGAGACTCAGCACAATCAACAACTTTATGCGTTCGTTTGCGCCTGTACTTTTCTATGTGAGATTGTCTTCTTTTGTAATTTAATACCAACACACTAAAAGTGAACATAAATCCTGATTCACCCTGTAATACCTAAGCTATCACATGACCAACACACGTGGTAACAAAATATTTGCATTTATACATATTTCGTAAAATATATCGCTTTTATGCTAGATTCAACGTACTGCTCACTTTGATATTGAGCTGATATCGTTGATAGTCACCCGGCTGAAGCAATTGTCCACCAGTGTATTAAATTCATTTTTATTTATGTATTAATGATATTGGCTTTTTATGAGTATATTCTTAATGTTGTAAATATTACCAAAACTAGGACATCCTTCCTTGCTACCTGAGTTCCGGAATGAAGATGAGAATCATTTTTTTATTTGAAATTTTTTAAATATTTTTTCACATTTAATAAATTTTCTTGCCCACTAATACCACAAAAACCTTTTGATAAGAAAAATAGCAATAAGTAATCTAATGCAATTTTCATACTTATTAAAACCGATACTATATTATTAGCCGCATGCCAGACGTAAATACGAGAAGAAATCACAATGGATTTCGCTACTTACAGCAGCCTTTGTAATCTGAATAATTCCAGCGATTTAAGTGTTAGTCCGATTACATGGCTGTTAAATTCATTTACTTATTTTACTTATTTATTTATTTATTAATGAAGTTTTAATTTCATTATGGAATATTAGACAGAAACAAACGTTATATATTTTAGCCGAAGACGCGATAATATTTTGTAATATGTGCTACTAATATTTTGTACAAAAAAAAGTATGAAAATTATTTTAACAAGACACAACAGCAGTAAATGAAGATAACGTTTTAAAACAAATGCAGGAGCACCAGCATTAATCACAAGAATGATTTGCTACTAATAGCGATTAGTTTTGTGCAGTAAAGCTGCTGAACATATTTATGAAAGTTTTTTTTTATTTATGTATCAAGCCAAGGAAACCAAAAAAAAAATCTTATTTACTCAATCAATGATTAAGCTTCGAATTTATTGACATTTGGTTACGTATCTACATGGCTTTTTATTCATCGAGATAACTAAACTGAAAACTATATATGATATATAGTATATATATTATTACTGTCAGATTTTGCCATTTTTGTTAACGTTTCTCTATCAGGCGTGGTATTTGTTACAGTGTTTTTTTTTTTTTTTTTTTTTTTTTTTTTTTTTTTTTTTTTTTTTTTTAGTTTTCATCTTTAACGGCTGTTTTTGACAATTTTGGTTTCAAATTTGGCACTTTCGAAATAGTTATTCGCACATATATTTTAAAAAATCCCTGCCGGCTAGATTTCGAAGTTCAGTACTATTTTCCCAAACAAAAATTAAATTTCTAAAAAATTCTATCTGACCGCTTTTGAAGAGTTTTATTTTAATTTTTTTGTAAGAGCTGGTTTTAACAGAATTATGTTAATACGATATATTTTTTTTCTGTAACAGTTGGTCCTATCAAAAACCTGTCATTATAAAAGTTGTAGATATTTTAAGAATATTTATAATAAGTCTAAACGGATTTGATATTTTGTAATTTGACGAAGTTATAAATTTTGTTCTACTTCATTCCACCCCCACTACCCCACCTTATATATATATATATATATATATATATGCTGTAAGAGTTTGTGATATCAAAAACTTGTCAATATAAAAGTTTTTGATAAGATTAAGAAAATTTATAATATATTTAAGGGGATTTGATATCTTGTGAAGTGACGATGTTATGATTTTTTCCCTTTAAAACCCGATTTTTTCGCCCTGTGAGCCAATTTTTAAAGATATCAAAAATCTGTTATACATAAATTTTTGACCCTTTTCCTAGAAGCAATAATAAATTTAAAATGATTTGATCCGTATTATAACTAAGCAGTTATGGGGTTTTAACTGTTTTCATCAAAAACTCTCCCTTTTTTCACCTTTTTCATCCGATTTTGCCCATTAACATATTTGACTGAGATTTTATGCTCCTTGATTTTACGTATTAGTTTGGAAGAGATTTGTGCAGAATTATGGAAGTTATCCTGTCCATAAAAAATGATTATATATATATATATATATATAGATGGATGATAGATAGATATAGATGGATGATAGATAGATATCTTAAGTTTTGATTTTGGGGTGGTTTTGAGATCTATGGTTCATGATCGTCGTAGATCTGTAATTTTTTTTTCAGAAATTCCAACATATAAAAGGATATAATTGGTAGTATTTCTTACGAAATCGACATAAAATGCAGACTGCTAATTATTGAACATGTCTGTATGCATTTTTTAGATGCTAAATAGTGAAAAAAATTTAAATACAGCTATTTCGACCAAAAAATAGACAAGCACAAATATTTGATATACTTCATCCAAAGAAACTATAAGTGAAAACATGGTGAATTGCAAATAAGGAAATATTGGGGTTTTGTTCAGCGTTGTCAATTAATTTGAAAAACATTAGAGCATTTTTAAGTTGAAATTATTTATTTTGCACTATACAACAAAATTGTTACTACCAATAATAAAACAAGCACAATTCAAAAAGTCTCAGGATATGGTTATTCAATATCTTTATAAGTTTTTTGTGAATATTTTCTGGTTTCTTGATTAAATGTGGGAGTATATTTTCAATAAGAAATGTGTGGTTATTATTATTATTACTATTATTATTATTACTTAGTTTCCTTACCTTTATTTTCGAACATTGAATATTCTCTAACTGTGGAGCTGTTGGAAAAAATGATCAATTTTTATACAAAGTGAATCATATAAGTTTTAGCTTTTAAATCTTTTCTAAATATAAAATGACAAAAAATAGTCTTTAAAAGATCTAGCAAAATACAGTCTTCTTTTTCAAAGTTGATAATATCTACCCTAATTGTATAAAATCATATTGAAACGAATTTATGAAACAACTGATTATGCTTCATGATTATTTCTCCTAAAATAATGAAGTTTTGGCATTGAAATTACCGCTAATTATCCGTATTGGTCCACAGGTGTCGAATCTGGTATAAGAATTTTAAAATTTAAATTACCATTCGATATATATTTTTTTTCTAATTTTAAGGAAATTTCTGTATTGATGGCAACTATATTGCTCCATTTTTGAGGAAAAACGGAAGAACAGAGAAAAATTATAGGCATTATTTAGATTTCACCTTTTTCGTCATTTTCAAATATAAATTGAAATTATCCTTTATTTCTGTCCATAGTAAAAAAAACATTGTGTTTAAATTGTTCTTCCGGAAAATTAAAATATGTATATGTGTATATACTAGGGGGCTCTGCCCCCTACGAGCTACGCTCGCCAACCTTCGTTCAGACACCGCAGATTCTAAAAGCATGCTAATTTCATCGGCCTTAAAAATATTGAATTATAATTTTAAAAAACAGTGACGGTCTCCCTGTAATCGGGTTTTCATTCATTTTCCTTTGATTGGAGATTTTTATGAAGAAACCAGCCGCTGCTAGAGATACAATGGCTGTTTACGTCTTTGATTAAAAACAAGAAAGAAAAATCATGCGTACGGCATAGATTATGAAACACTTTCCAACACTCCCTGAAAGCTTTAACAAAACTTCGTTATTTAGGGAAATAAGGTAACTAAGATAACTAACTAAACATTTAAAAAACTGATTTCAGCAGTTTCCATCCATAGCCAAATATTCCAATTCTTCCGAACAGCCCTGTATTTGATCTGTAGGCTGATATATATACCTTAAAATAGAAAATTTAGTTTAGCAAGAAAACGCATAACAGGTTGAAATTTCTCATTCAGCAATTTATACTAATAGATGGAAATATACTTGAATACTTCTGTTTAACCCTGTTGTTTACCTAGTACCTTTATTACACGCCACTATTTAGCTAAACTTTAATTCAAATTAATCACTCTTAAAACAACTGAAATCGCATTTCCAGAATTTATCATCTATAGGCGGCCATGTATCCAATTCCTTGCATGTCCCTGTATATCATTTTATCTGTATTCTACAAACATTTCTTAGAAAACTACATGCAGTTCAGCATAACACATTTTAAACCCACCTTTCAGCAATTTACGGTCATACTCAGTAACCTTTACGAATTCTTTTGCGTAGCCCTGTATATCAACTATAACATTTACACACACCATATAGTATGCATAAATATAGTGAAACTTAAAAGCGCATATCATAATTAAAAATGCATTCCTTGCCATCGCCGCTAATATACAGTACTTCGGATAGAAAATACTTGTCTGAAATGTTTTGTATGTTCCTGCAAATGCATTGCACTTCGTATTATACATGAAATAACTTAAGTAAGCCTCACCGACGTATATCAGTTTTATTATATATGAATTTGTATAATTAAAATACGCCGCAAACAATTTCCGCCAATGCTATTTTTATGGAATTCTTTTGTGTAGCCCTGTAAATGAATAGTAACTATTCGTTGCACCGCATATGCTACAAAATATTCTGCATATTTTAGTGTACTTGGTAAATGCATATGTTTTTTATTATGTTTGAAAGGGTGTAACATCTCTAAAATTCATTTGAAATGATTTTTTCCCATTGGCCGTAATGTAACGGAATACTTTTGACTGTCCCTGTAAATGAACTAAACATGCTACAAACTTCATTTGAAATAGGGTTCGTGCTAGTCTAAAGATCAATAACCAAAAATTTCAGTGCAATCCGAGTATATTTACGAGAGTAAGAGCGCGAACAGACAAACCGAAATCAATAACACTTTTCAACTTAGTTGGAAAGTGTTAAAAATTAGTTAAAAATTTGAAAGTAAGCTAATGTAAAATGAATTAAGGACACAGAGTCTTTGTCTCTCGGTACTTTTTAACAACACTATGAGAAAGTTCTTTTAAATGTATCGTTTTAAATCTGACGTAATTTTCACCAAAGTTTCCTTTCTGTTTTTAATATTCACATGAAAATACTTTTGTTGTTAGAAAGGAAATATTATTTGCGATGTCTTAAAATTCACGATAATAGTTGAAAACATGATCTCAAAATAGGAAATAAATGTCTCGTGCAAATATATTTTATAATTTAAAATGTTTTGTCAACTTCTATTTATTTGGTCTTTTTAAATATGCCGTAATTTCCTTCATTTGTGACTTTTAACGCATAATAATGAATTTAGTATTTAAAAAATTTCTTTCCCTTTTAAAATTCACATGTAACTATAGTTTTTATGATGTAATTTTAAATATTTTCCTGATTTTTAACACGTAATCACTTAATTCTAATTTGAAACTTTTTTCTGTTTATGATACCCACGTGTAAATAATTTTTTTTTATTTGAAGGAAACATTTTCTTTGCGCTGTTTTAAAAATTGGCAACAGTTTAAAATAATTGCCCTTTTCTAAAATGTGTAAAAAATATTTCTCGAAATGATTTCCCGATCTAGTAGGAATATACCCGGATGATCTACGCACATTTTCATTGGCCTATTTCTAAATCAAAACTTTTTTTTATATATATAGAAGAATATATTGTCGTCATTTTCAAAATGAAATTGAAAAGGGAAAATATTAAAAACACAAAGAAAATTCAAAAATAAGAATTAAAAGATCACGTGTTAAAAGCAGAAAATTGGGAAAATTAAGTCAAGATATCTACACCTAAATATTAAAAAAACATGAAAACTTTAAAATAATAAAATTAGTACACGCGAAACGCGTTTAAAGGCGATAATTACGTTATATGTATAATACCGAAATAATAAATATATTCATATTTAAATACCTAAAACAATTATTATTATGTGTGAAAAACTTTTAATGGTGAATATTAGGTCATGCGTAAAAAGCTCAATTAATAATATTTCTGAAAACTTTTAAATTAAGTAATATATGCACCCGTGAACCATAAAAGTGAAAAGTTTAAAATAAATAAATTACTACATGAGAAATGCTGTTAATAGTGAAAATTACGTCATATAGTAAAACGATACATTTAAAACTATTTTAATTCCGTAGGGTTTTAACGCGACGTTACATGGTATAAAAGTATTTTGACTAGCAAAGTAGTAATGTAGCGTAAATACAGGTAAAAGTATGCGCAAAATACTTTCGTTTTATTTTGTACGTATTACTATTCGATAAATATATTTAAAAAATTGGGATATTCTTATTAATTAATATAAACAATATACATTGTGAAATATGCATGTAGTCCAGGAATTAGGTGCCCAAAAAGGACAAATAAAATAATGTTCTGGTGTAGTTTTGATATTTGGTGCCTTTATGTATTTATGTCGCTGAACACAAACCTAAGGCTTGCCAGCATTTTTTTTTTTTTTTCCGGAAAACACTTTTTTTTTTTTTTTTTTTTTTTTTTAAGATAACATCAAATTATGAATTTTATGTTAAAGTCGGCACTTTTTAAATTAAAGAGGATACAATTTTCTACATTTTATGCATTACCTTTTTTTCCTTTATCAATGATTTAACCATGACAGTGCCGCAAAAATAGGTGTGGAAAGCAAAAAAAAATTGAAAAAATGGAATTACGGCGCTGTACGTATTTAACATGAAAAATAACCATTTTTTGCAAACATTGACCATTAATGACACTAAAAATTATATGATTGACTACATTTTACAATGAAGTTGCTGACAATAAATACGACGACTCATCATGAGTCATTATTTAACTATAAATAATTATTTGCAATAGTAAGTGCATTTACTTAAAAACAAAAAATCCTATTTCCGTTTTCTTTTACTTGAAGGTCTCTGCTTTACACCGACATCTACAACATAAAAAATAGACGTATGGAATTAGAGGGTGGTTTTATTACTACCAATATTATGAAATAAATGTTTTCTTAATAGCAAATATTTGAGACCTCGTGGTGTGCCTTTTTCCTCTTCCTTTGTGTCAATGGGTTCACTGGGTGGGCCAATCCATTTCCAGCTAGGTTTCAAGATCTAGCTCGTCCTTCTCGTCCTGACACACCACTGCGATGTTGTTTAAATCCCCCTCGCAGTTGAGGCACATGTTAGAACAAGAAAACCCTGTCACAATTTCGTCGGAAGTTCTTTCTGCAGTTGCAGGATACAATCTTCAACAAAGCAGGGGGGGCAATGGGTAGTACAGTAAACAAAGGCTTAAAGCCCGTATTTGTTCTCTTCCATCTCCACTGTTCAGCATTTTTTCACCCCCCAGCCATTGCTGGACATTTTTCGCCCAGTTGGAAATTTAGATCTAATATGATAACAAACTCTTAAAGAGTAACTCTGCTGCAGCTTCAGATGGTGATAAAGCAGCAATGTTCGAATTGCATCTAAAGGCTGACTTCTTGTATGAAATATACCGTAGGTGGTTAACGAAGACACAGTTGTCCCACTATAACCATAAAGGGAGAGAAGGTAACGTTCCCCAGCAGTCTTCTTGCATCCACAATTTCGTTGGAAGTTCTTTCTGCAGTTGCAGGATACAATCTTCAACAAAGCAGGGGGGGGCAATGGGTAGTACAGTAAACAAAGGCTTAAAGCCCGTATTTGTTCTCTTCCATCTCCACTGTTCAGCATTTTTTCACCCCCCAGCCATTGCTGGACATTTTTCGCCCAGTTGGAAATTTACATCTAATATGATAACAAACTCTTAAAGAGTAACTCTGCTGCAGCTTCAGATGGTGATAAAGCAGCAATGTTCGAATTGCATCTAAAGGCTGACTTCTTGTATGAAATATACCGTAGGTGGTTTAACGAAAAAACAGTTGCCCCACTATGACCATACAGGGAGAGAAGGTAACGTTTCCCAGCAGCTGCAATCATTTCCTGAGTAGCGTTCTAGTCGTTGAATACATTAACATCGGCGACGATGTGGATTCTTCACAAGAGTTTTGAGGAGCTTCATTTTCACTTGCATAAACTGTCCGACGTTGTATCGCAACCACTCATAGAATGTTGGAAGAGTATGTGTTCCGCAACAGTTGAACTCACAGCATTAGTTCGAGAAAATGTCACTGGAGAAATGGTGTCCTTCCTTCGTTTTAAAAAGAAAACTATTTTCACCCCTGCAGAGACCTATCAAAATGACCAAAAGATCTACATCTTCCCTAATTACAATTATCGTTTCATTTGATGGAACCAAGGACAAAGCAGTGTTTGTAATCAAGGGCCTGCGTCTTTTTTTGCTTGTTTGCATGCAATATTTGCTGATGAGAACTTGTTATCATATATATTAACCGACTTTTGTTTTTTGGGGTAACAAGAAACTTTTCTTTGGAAATTTTTGGTATCACTGTTTCGTCAAACATTAAATGAGTTGAAGCATGTTTTCTTCATCGTCTCCTACGCTTAGCAGTTTTTGTACCACCTTGTACGTCATCAGAGTAGCCATCAAAGATAACTATTGCCTGTGGTTGATATTTTATCTGCACATACTGAAAATATTTGTCGCAGATTGAAGAAAAGAATGATTCTTAAGCCAAACACCTCTATGTAATAACCTCCACCTCACCCCCATTAATGACGAATTGAACCTTGACGCTGGACAGCTTTTTGTAAGGGGTTTGAATGCCTAGTAGATAGATTTGTTTCCTTTCTTAAGCCATTGTCAAATAGGGACAAGGAATAAGGTGTTACATCGTACGTCAAAAACACTTCAAAATGTTCATCCGAATGCCTTGCAGCTGAAATTCTTTAGAACAAAGTTGTGGGATTGTAAGGAACCAACTCGTTGTCTACTTGTATTACACTGGTCATTACAGCAAGAGGTTTTACTCTGTCGCTCCGTTTAAATTTGACACTTCCAAAGTCACCAACAACAACTCTGTTGATGTTTTTAATGTCCGATTCCAAGACGTACGGTAGTTAATTCGTCCAGCAGCCAAAACACCAGTGCTTATTCAGTATTATTGAGTATTTATTGTTATTATTATTTTGTTGTAGCAAATGAAGATTTTTCTCACAGTTATGCTCATTTTTATTTATTTTTTAGTTATGAAGAAGACAATAAACCTCAGATCCATAAAACATAGACAATCATATAATCTTTAGTATCATTAATGGTCAAAATGTACGTAAAATGGTTAATTTTCATGTTTCATCGACGTACAGTGCCGTAATTTCCGTTTTTTCATAGTTTTTCTGCTTTTAACACACATTTTTGCGGCACTGCCGCAGCTAAACCAATGATTATAGAAAACAATTTTAATGCATAAAATGTAAGATATTCTATCCTCTTTAATTTATGCATTGCCGACTTTTACGTAAAATGAATAGTTTCGAAGTTATTTAAAAAAAAAAAAAAAAAAAAAAAAAAAAAAAAAAGTCCGGTTTTTTGCACAAAAAAAAACTTGTTTCCCAGGAAACATTTGTTGGCATACTTCAGATTCGTGTTTATTGACCCCAAAACATAAAGATACTAAATATCAAAACTAAAGCAAAATTTTCCTCTATTTTCTACCAAATGACTGGACTAATGATGGTGTTTTAAAATAAAGAAAATAATTCATGAATAAACTTTACCTGTTCCTGAAAATATCTAAAACTCTATCAAAACATAAACTATACGCTTAATAATTTCAAGACACAATGCTTTTTAATAGCATGGTTCTGAAAGCTATTCCCAAGCAGACGGAGTTTTTATCCTCGGAGCTAAAAGAAGGATTTTGCCTATAGCGTCGTTATAGAAGCCAGAAAGATAACGACATTTTTAACCTAACCATTTTAAACAAGTTGAATTTCAAATGTGTAATTGATATTACTTATCAATTTCAAAAACAGCCATCAGTACTCAGATAGCGAGGGATGAGGCCATGGTAACCGAAAAATACCCTATTCAAATGTAAAAGCATGGCAACCCGAATACGGAAGGTAGCCACCGTTATAGTGAAAATAGCATTCAATCGTCCGTAACCTTGTAATATTTGTTTTATACAGAACGCATTACTATGTTTTTAGAGGCTGTGAAGCCTAAATGGGAGTAAGAGGGCATAGCTTGCAGAGCCCCTTAGTATTTATATAGAATTGTACCTGATGCCATTTATTCCGGTATTTATAAGTCATTTCAAAGTGACTAGCATAATAGTTCATAAAACAAATAAGTTAATAATAAGTTTTATTCTGCAGGTATATTATTTTAAAAACACCACTTAGAATTAATTTATATGAGTTATAATATTTTTTATGATGAAATATGTTCTTATTATTCACACAGAGTACTATTTAATTCATGACATTTAGAAAAAAATAAATATATACATATACATATACATATACATATACATATACATTTTTTGGTGAAAATTTGTAATTTACATTATAATTCCCCTTAAATTTTAATCTAGGTATATATTTAAACAAATGGACAAGCTTTCAGTAATATATATATATTTTTTAATATTTTCACTTCTCATAAAATATTTTCACTCTCATCTTTTCTTCAGATCTAAAATGCAAAATTTATTAATAAACTGTTTTTTTCAAAAAACTAACATAACCGTTATTTCTAGAAAGGAAAAATTATTTATGAGCCTTAGAATTACTCTATTACTATCGATTATTTAAAACAGCATATAAGGAATTTTGAATATTCGACTTCTTTGGTATTCTTTGAAAAAGAAAAAACGAACCTCAAATAAAATATGAAATCTTAAGATCGGATATAAATTTAAAGTTTTGATACTCTTTAAATTCTTATTCATTATCGAAACTCTTTTTTTCTACATATTCATTGTCAGCTCATTTAAAAGAATATAATTTTATACTTTAATATTTTCACTCTCTTTTCGATTTAAGCCAATGGGGATCAGATATTAATATGTATTTTTTAAATAATTTTACAAGAAATGGTTATATTTGCTTGGTTAAATGATTTCTTTGATAAGAGCAGTATGACTTATCTTTTCAAATATTTTTGGGATAAACATTTAAATGAAATATATGAAATAAATGAAAGGAATAAAAATATAATTTCTTACTTCAGTATTTTTTCTGCCTTTTCGTTTTAAGCCAAGTTCATTTGAAGAAATGGGCATATTTGTTTGATTAAACGCTTTTCTTTGAAGATAGCGGGATAAATTTCTTTTAAATTCTTTTGGGAATGGGCATTTAAATAAGATAAGAATATTTTAAAACCATTTTTTCAGATTAAAGGAGTAAAAAAGAAATCATCTTTCATTTACTTATATGACAAAATAGAATATATTAAGCAATGCAATATATTTTTTCTTCATATTGTTTCTATGTACAATATGATCTAAAAGTCAAAATACGAATGATCTCGTCATGAACCTTTCATTAGTGTCTTCGCTACCAGCGTCATATAAACATGACTTATTTAATGTCCTGAATCCTTGATTTTTCAAATCAACTACTTCGTACAGTGAAATATGACTAATTTAATCACAGAATTTCTGCGATTATGTCAATCAAACATTTCTTTTTGAAATACGTATGGCAAGAAATAAAAATCATCATAAGATGCTTGATGCGAAGGAGTTTAATGACAGAACAAAAGGTACCACATGTGAAACACACAAGATTAATTTCAAATCGTCATTTTTTCACCGCTTTACTTTCGTTATAGTGGGGGTGGCTCACCGTAAAAAGTTATCTCAAAACTTCTTCATACGCGCATGTAATTATTGAATTTCCAAATTTTTAACTGGAAATAAGGTGACAGAGATGACGATTTGCACTTTGGTGACCAAATTTACTGTAACAATTAATTCAAGAAGTGTTCGACTTAAAGTGGTACAAAAGAGTTGAGAAATGTTGTGGAACGATGCTTACTTTGAACATTTTAATGAAAAGCTGAAGGGAGTGAGTTCGGTGGCTTGCGCCAAATACCCAGTTTAGATACACACTTATTTATTTATCTTAATAATAGAATATAAACAGTTTCTTTTACCTTTACTGGTAAAGGTTGCCGACAGAGTTCTGCTCTCGAAGCTGGTAGACGGGAGGCGCTGGGTTCGAACCCAATCGCGCCCGTCGGCCTAATCGTTCGGCGTTTTCGTGGTTTTCTTCGAACCGTGGATTTCCATGCGTTAATACGGATTAGGTTCCCTTAGAAAGACCTCCACGGAAGGCACTCCCCCCAGGGCCCATATCCCTCGTGTAGATAATTGGCCGTCAACAATCAACCCAACCCAACCCTTTCATCTTTCGTCAAAAAGGTTTGAAATGATTTTATTTACTAATAAACTGTGTTGATTCACTGTATACATGAAAAAAGTTATTTCTTCATAAAAGAGACGGAATTTAAAACACTCTTCTTTTAATTTTGTTAACACGTTCTGGAATATAGATGAGCACTGTAAAATGCAAAATAAAATAGGTTAGATAACATACTTTTTAAGCATCAAATACCCGCAGGGGAGGAGAGTTTTTTAGGCAATGGATTTCAGCACTGGGTGTCCATGCGTAGTTGCTTGGTTGAAACCAGTATAAGAACTGAAGCTACTGAGGCCTTCAAAAGTTCCAGAAAGAGTTCAATTACGAAGAAAATTGCAAGCTTAGCATAATTACTTTTGTCAGTTTCATGCACACGCTAGCTGGCCCATGAAGAGGAATAAGACAGCATACTTACTGTGGTGCTTCCATCTGTTGGGTTTGAGCAGAAATACTGGAATAAGTTATTGGTTACGCAATGAAATGTTAATATAGTTTGTTGAAGCACCGATAAACAAATTTCAGAATGCATAACTATGTACGGCATACATCACAAGAAAAAAGGTTGTTTTTAAGTGCGGAGGGTTTTGTCACAAAACACGCATGTCAAGGGAAGAATTCCATCACATTATTTATGATTTAAATCTATTATAAATGATTTGATTCATATTCATTTACAACCAAATGTATGTCCTTTGATCTTGGATCATACTACGGAAATAATGGAACTTTTTATTTTTCTTAATTTAGAAGTCAATTATAATTGTAAACATGTTGCTATACGAGCCATGAAGTATCAGGGCCTACAGTGAACAACCCTGTTTATTTAACACTGCGCCTGAAGTGCTATACAGAATATGTCCCAGTCGTGTGGTCATAGTTTAGTTCCCAAGCAAGTTTTATGCTAATTTTATCGATCTTGAAGGGATGAAAGGTTTTGAGTTAATTGCAATCCCGGAGTCGATCGCGACCTGTAGCGTGCCAGACGGTTGTACTGATCATTATGCTACTGGGCTTAGTCAATTATACAGAGATAGTTATATAAAGAACCAATCAGATATCGTCAAAATTTTAAAATTTATAGACAATGTAGTGAGCTATATTTCATTAATTTCTGAAATAATCTGAACGGTAATGATTTTTTTCACAAATTGATATTTTTTCCTCATGAAGCAAACACTCCTAACATATTTTATGATTTTTGTTACACTATTTTTAAATAGTAATTTGCGCATTATTTAAATGAAAAAATTTCCCAATCTAAAACATTTGATAAATACTGGCTAAATAAAAAATCCGCATTCCATCTTTGAGCATTTATACATTGTAGCACTCTATACCACAGTACAAAAAATAATCATTACAGGAAACTAGTATCTAATTCCATTTATTCAGTCAAACATATATGAAATTTTTTACAATTTTCTTTTATAAGCAATTTAAAAATAGTAAAATTATTTGGCAAAATATATAACAGAAATATATATATATATATATATATATATTTATGTGAAAGGTAACGATGTCTCAAGAAATGTTAGAATCCTCTTAAATACTCATCCACTAAGCTGGAAGATGAATATATTTGATGTAAATTTGATGTAATTGACTATACTTAAGATTTTACTTAGCAAATATTGTATGCTTTCATCAAATTTTATTATGATGTTTCCTTTGCATAACGCAAATTAGTTATGTTTTTTTAAATATTTTCCTTTTGTTAAAGTTTTAACTATTATTATTTTCAGATTTATTTAGACACCCTGTATCTTTGAATGAATATAACAATTACAACCTACCTTGGTTTACAACACAACAATTTTTTGTTGTACTATTCTCTACCAATCTTTGTTTATATAGCGAATTTTATATCACACGGTATATCTTTATTGTAAAATTACATCGTAATCTTTATTGGTAGTCAAGAAAATTCTCTAACTTTTTTTCAAATGTCTAAAATAGTTTTTATCTAATTCCAACGTAACAAAACTTTTAAAAGAATCATCTGTTATTTTCAGAAGCTGACACAGAAGTCAGTGTCCAAATTTCCAGAAAATTGTTCATCAATAAGTTTTGCTGCTGTCAGTAATATATCTTCTATAACTAATAAAAGTACGAACTATATACTTGCATCTATTTTATAAAGGAGTGCGAATAAATCGTAAATTGCTGGATATCTCAATTTTCAATGATTTCGATACATGAGAATGATTCATCATATAGAGGGATTGCTTACCAGTGTTCATCAAAATAAAATTATTCGGAAATGTTGTAACGATAATGAGATAAAAATTATAATATATTGTCAGTATTTTACATTTTGCATAAAAGTTAAAATATTTTAGAGTTAAATATGAAAAACATATTGCCGGATGTTATGAGATAAACAATAAATATTTTTAGTTGTAAAAGTACAATGTACATATAAAATTAAACAAGTGTGAAAAAAAAAAAAAAACGTTTAATGTAGTCTTGAATTATTTTATTTGACAATGAACAGTTATAATCTGTTTTCAAGAGAGAAAGATTTTTTCTACTGTCAAACTAATAAACACCTCAACAGAATAATTATTAAAAAATACATGTTTACCAATTTCACTAGAGTATTTTATTATACTACTTTAGGTTAAAATAATATGTATGTAATTGGTGAATATTTTAAATGAATCTACTGGTACTGAAATAATAATAAAAATAATAAATAATATTAATAAATAATAATAAAAAATAATAATAAATAATGAATAATAATAATAACTGCTTTTTAAAACCATTTTAATGCATTATAACTGGTTTGTTTGTCTACTTTAAAAAATAGTTTTTTTTTTTTCTAATTTTACATTTTCTCAGATATCTTGAAAAAAAAAACCTCACAAAACTACATGTTGTTACCTAACAGTCAAAGAATGTGTATATATAATTTATACAAATCCTAGAATTTTTGAACAATTTTCATGAAGCACGATGCATTTACTGTTTTAAAATTCGGCCAAAAATGCTGGTTGCTTTTGGAATTTCCTAGGACACCAGTTTCAATTTTGTCGATTTCTTTTTATATAAATCTATAATTAGTGAACGTCATCAAAAAGTAATTCTATTCTTTAAAGATGCTTTAAATTTAAATTCATTAATTGTCCTTTCTTCAAACTTTAGAGTTGCAACATTTATCCATGTGTCTAATTTGGCGAATAGTTTGACGATTTGTTTAATTTCGAGAAATTGGTCGATTGGATAATCAAGTAGTACACATTTTTCTATTTTTCTTAACCTGGCGCAAGCGATAAATCGTCAAATGTTGTATCAATTGAAATATTTCATATTGAATTCATTTTTAAGCATTACGAATATTAATTTCATGTTTAAATTAATTATTTTCGTTATTTAAATTTATTTCTCATTAAAAGGATTTTTGTTTGTTTCTTTTTTTCGATTGAACAAATAACAATTTTTTTTCTTTTATTTTGCCAGATGCTTACATTATTTTCTAACTGATATACCCTTTCCATTCTTTAACCAACGATAATATCGCCAAATTATAATCACTGGTAAGCATTTCGCTGAAAATATCAATAAAATACTAAATTTATTACCAAAAACTTAGTTATCCCTGTATATTTCACGCATAAACCACCGCGGGAATATTCTTTATCAAATGATACAATCTGGAAAAAGATCCACTGGGTAGTTTTTGGAAACACTCGAGCGGAACTTTTACGGCTTACTGCTTTATAACATATATGATATGATGATGATGATATGGAATGATGGGCCAATTTTTTTTCGGTCACTAAAAAACAACTTAATAAATCATATTAAAAATATTTATCCTAATATTTTAAAATCTTAATTTCATATCTAGTAAAACACTAAAAATTTTATTTTATTAGATGCAAATTCAATTTCTGCCTGAGTTAAGATAAAAGTGTATTATTATACATTGTCTTACAATCATTAAATCCATCAAACTTGTCCAACAGAACCTTTCACAACTTATCCAACTGCCTCCCTGCCTTAAACAATATTATCAGCTACCCAGACTTTTCACTTAATTACATATTTAAATATATCTTCGTTACTTTAATTTCGATGTCTAAATTCACGAGGCGAACTTTCATCGTATCTGACAACAATTCGTGATGAGATGGGTATACTTTATTAAAACTAACTTTTAAATAGTGTGATGAGTAAAAATAACGTCGCATCCTAACTAAAAATAGGTTTTTCTTTCAAAATTTTCTTAAATTATTGTTTATGAGAAAGAGTTCTGAAGGTATATAAAATTCATAGGACTTTGTAGATTAAAGATTTAGATGATTAAAAGATAATGAGAATAATGAGATGATGTAAATATCGTTGTAATTGAAAAAATAATTAATTTCCCCCTTTTTTCATATTTTGTTTCTGTATTTTAAAAATAGGTTATTTTTGAACAAGAAAAATAAAAGTGACTTCAAAAGATCTTGATATCCACGACCTGCATGTAATATTTCAAATGCATACATGTTACTTAAATCCCTTTGATTTATTTACTTATTGTACGCCAGTGGGCATAGTTTACCGAATGCAGTTTGGAACAAAATTTAATTCATTCAAACTCTTCTTGCGATAATCATATGAAACTTATTCTTCATGCATCACTTGATAAAAAATAATATTTTAATCAATCTTATAGTTCACCGTAATTCTCTGTTCAACCAGTGTATCAATGTTTCAATAAAATACACCAAAAAGCGCAATACAGGGTGTATCTAAACTCTTGGGCAAAACTTTAAGGGGTGATAGTACACATATGTACAAGAAACATGTACATGTGTAAATGTGTACAAGTATGTGTACAAAAGCTTAGACTTGAACTTAAATTTTGAGCTCAAAACCTAAATCGTTGGGAGTGGTTAAGTAGCGCAAACTGAAACGTGTTCAGGAGTTAAAATTTCAAATGATTATAAAAGACGGAAACATTTGGTCCATTCGTTTGCGGTTTTCACTAAAACTATTCTTTATGTCAGTATTTTCTTGAAAATAAATTTTAAAGATACAGTTTAAAAAATACCGATAGAGGGCGCTTTAGACTTTGGAGTAACCGACAATATTTTTTACCGTTATTTTTTGTATCTCATTATATGCTTTCAAAAGCTTAAACTTAAATTTTGAGCTCAAAATCTGAATCGTTGGGAGTGTTTAAGTAGAACAAACTGAACTGTGTTCAGGAGTTAAAATTTCAAATGATTATAAAAAACGGAAAAATTGGTCGATTCGTTTGCGGTTTTCACTAAAACGATTCTTTATGTCAGTATTTTCTTGAAAATAAATTTTAAAGATACAGTTTAAAAAATACCGATAGAGGGCGCTTTAGACTTTGGAGTAACCGACAATATTTTTTACCGTTATTTTTTGTATCTCATTATATGCTTTCAAAAGCTTAAACTTAAATTTTGAGCTCAAAATCTGAATCGTTGGGAGTGTTTAAGTAGAACAAACTGAACTGTGTTCAGGAGTTAAAATTTCAAATGATTATAAAAAACGGAAAAATTGGTCGATTCGTTTGCGGTTTTCACTAAAACGATTCTTTATGTCAGTATTTTCTTGAAAATAAATTTTAAAGATAAAGTTAAAAAAATACCGATAGAGGGCTCTTTAGACTTTGGAGTAACGAACAACTATTTTTTACCGTTATTTTTTGTATCGCATTACATGCTTTCAAAAGCTTAGATTTAAATTTTGAGCTCAAAATCTGAATTGTTGGGAATGGTTAAGTAGCGCAAACTGAACTGTGTTCAGGAGGGGAGTTCAAATTTTAACTCCTGAACACAGTTCAAGATAACTGAACATAGATGATCCTGAACAAAGTTCGTTTTTTTAAGCGCAAACTGAACTGTGTTCATGTGTTGAAATTTGAACCCCCCCCCCCCCCCCCTGAACACAGTTCAGTTTGCGCTACTTAACCACTTCCAATGATTCAGATTTTGAGCTCAAAATTTAGGTTTAAGTCTAAGCTTTTGGAAGCATGTAATGAGATACGAAAAATAACTGTAAAAATTAGCTGTTCGATACTCCAAAGTCTAAAGCGCCCTCTATCGGTATTTTTAACTGTATCTTTAAAATTTATTTTCAAGAAAATACTGACATAAAGAATAGTTTTAGTGAAAACCGCAAACGAATCGACCAATTTTTCCGTTTTTTATAATCATTTGAAATTTTGGACCCTAAACTTTAAAGGCGCCTATCTCCTTCGGAAGACGATTGAGACCCTTAGTTTCCTATTTAATATTGTTTGTCTTGATGTGTACTATCACCCCTTAAAGTTTTGCCCAAGAGTTTAGATACACCTTGTATATCAGCTTATTGCTGCATACAGTTATTCGTTACTAAAACTTTTTAATGAACGTTATCTCCCCTCAAAACTAAATCAAAAGCTAACGAAAGCGCAAGTAATTATAAAATCTGAGAGAACAAAATCTATTTCCTAAACACATTTACGAAACTTTTTATAGAATAATAAATGAGAATTTATATTTTCATAAAAACTAAAATATAGATAATTGCAGTTAAGTAATTTAAAGAAAAGCGGGGAAATTCTTATTAATCTAGCAAGAAGATTTACGAAAAAATAATGTAACTTCATCTGGCTTACCAACGATTCTGAAAAACTTTCCTTTATCGCCAGAAATATCAAAAACCAAAATTCGGATTTAATAAAGAATTTTAGAAACAAAAGTACCTTTTGTCGCATATCTTTTCGAGTAGTTTTTACAGTGTATTATTCAATTTTCGTATTCCTGTATTCTTAAGAAATAACGGTTTTTGTGGTGTTCTTAATCCCAAAGTAAACAATATCAGCCGCGGATTTAAAGGTAATGCTCTTTATTTACCACGTTTTTCTGTTATACACATTCTTGCTGAACACTGAAGTGTATATTTGAGAATCGATATCATGGGAATATTCGTATTTCTTGTTGATACCAGGTTGAAAGAGTTCAAGACACTGTAAAAATTACTCTGAGACTTCTCCGAAAATTACATTCAGCAAGAGAAATTTTTGTTACAGTAATACATTAAATTAAACATAGGAATTTTACTGGTTTCTAAATATAAAGGAAAGCTTTTCGCCATCGTGAATACATCGGGTTATGTTATATTTTGTTTTTGTAACATTTCTTGCGAGATTAACCCCTTAACGGTCGCATTAGATTACGGTTTAAAAATTCAGATTGTTTATTAATACCAATTTTTAAATAATAACTATTCACCTTATTTAATGACAGGCAAAATGATACCTTAATAAAGCCAATTACACTATTTTATAAAATTGGTGGGCATCAAACAATATGAATAAAAGACACAGCCCGTGAATATGTCGGGAGCGAGAATTAAGGGGTTAGGTAATTTTTTTCTTTTTTGCAGAGAAAACTTTCTTAATCGAACAATTCCATTCAGACTTTGAAAGTTATCAGGCTTTTGGGATTTAAAAAAAAATCTTAAAATTTTGCTAAAAGAAAAAAAAAAAAACTTTCGAAATTTCCCACATACTGTACATTATTTTTACTCCAGTTTAGATACCGTATAACGCCGATTGAACGATTTCCTCGATTTAACAATAAATTTCAGTAGACTGGATTCATGTTATCCCTCTGTATTTATATCCCAGTTTTAACAAAGTTTGTCTTTTTAAACGATATCTTTTTTATGAATTTCAATCATTTTAAACCTATGTTTAATAGACAGGCATCATGTTTCTTTTCACTATTTTTCTATTGAGTAAATAAAAAATCCAGTATATTATTTGCAAGGTTACATGATATATTCAGTCGGTATAAATAGATGTTTATTTTGCGATCCTTTGAAACAATGGAAAAATATTATTAAATGGACTATACTTGAGTAAAAACAAAATGTATTGATGTTTTTCTCAATGTAAAATGCATATATTTAACGTACTAAATGGTTTAGCTATTTAATCACTACATATTATTAAATATTTTAGAAATTAATACTATGTTTTACGTGGTTTTTATTTATCTAGTCAGTTTTATAATTTTAAGATAACCGCAATTCAACGAGGATTTAAAAAAAAATCTTCGCAATCATCAGTTTGAGGTTCAAATCTACTCTCTCTATATAAAATCCTAATGAATCGAATTGAAACGAATTTATGTAACGATTCTATGAAACGACTGATTAAACAACTGATTACGTTTCACGGCGATTTCTCCTAAAATGTGGAATATTCTGCAATGAAATTAACACTAAAAATCCGTATTGATCCACAGATCTCAAAACTGGTATTAGAATTTTAAAATTAGAATTAGTTTTCGAAATATAAATTTTTTTCTAATTTTAAATACTTTTTTTCTAATGATGGCAACTCAAATTTTAATCATAACAGATATTTTTTTTTTCATATTTTAGAAAAGGTTATTTTAAATTAATTTGGCGACGAGTTTGGCCTCCCTTAAATGTATGCTAAGAAATGCATCATGTTACTTTTATTCAGAATTCAATTTGTATTTCATTATCATTCTATTTAATACAAAACTTTCATTTAAAATTGAAAACTTTAAAATAAATGGCTTTTACTTCATTCTTTTTTTTAACGAAACGAAAAGAAAAATATTAGACACAGATGTCATATACGCAACGGGGTACCTAATTGGCGCCAAAATGGCGTTATTTTGCCTGACATGGTAAACCGGCACAGTTGCTTATTTATTAATAAATATTTATTTGAATTTATTTTCTTTTTATTTACAAAAAATGTTATAAATTGTTTTGTTCTATAGTTATTAATTAATTTTTTTATTTATTGTTATTTAATTTTAAAAATAACAGAAAATAAATTAAAAATACATATGTAACAGGTATTTGAAAACGAGGTTTTCGCCAAATTGTCGTAAAAAAAAAAAATCACGCCAAACCCGGTGCGTATGTGACAATGCAACAAATCATGAGATTTAATTTCCACTTCAAAGAAACGTTTTAATATTATTACTTCTCCCGTCGACCAATTTCGCCAAATTATATAAATAACCAAATTATACAAATTGACATATTTTTTTTATTTTAAATAACAAAAGAAAAAATAAATTAGTATAACTTTAATAAAAATACAAATAAAACGTCGAAATAAAAATCACTTGATGGCGTGAACATGTGTAACTTCCTTAAAGTCAAGTGAATGTGACATTTACAATCAACCATTGTTGGCATTCAATCTTATAGTTTGGCGACAGATTTTTAGTCTATGGGATAACCAAGTAGCACCGTTTTAATTTACCACTCGAAAAATAAAAACAATGCTAACTGGCGAGTTAAAAAAAAGCTATTGGCGAGATTTTCACCCGGCAAACATAAAAGTACCATGAATTCTTTGTGATCATGGCAACTTTTATGTAGTTTTTTTTCGGAAAAATAAATTTGATTCTTTAATCAAAATGGAAACATTTCTTATGAAAAGCGAAGGAGTCAGCCCGTTGTTTATGGCAGTTACATGACTTGGACTATTACAATATAAACGAAATAATGGGGATAGAATAATATTCGGCGACTTACGTCACCTGTGGCTGGCTAACATTAAAGTACCAAGATGGCCGCCTGGAATATAAAAAAGTCCTTCCGGCCAGTGCCGTGAGGAAGAGGTAGCTTTCATATTCCTTATTTTTTAAAATCCAACATATATTATTCAAACACACGGAGCTCAAATTAGTGGAACCCGATTATAGAAGATTAAATACTAATTTTTGTCAATACTGAATATGAATGAGAATTTCGCGAAATTAGTCAGCGTTATCAAAGCTGGATTTATTTAAAGTGATTTAAATTTTGTCGCCAAATTGGGTGATATCTTGAAGTGCCCGCCATTTTAAAACAACATAATGGCTGCATCAAAGCTAACCAATGAACTTGGTCGAGACTTTAGTAAATCCTGTACACATGCTCACTCACATCTAAATCGATCGATATATACGAGTCCTGTTGCAGGCAAAAAATCAGATTTTTCAAAATGCCACCCACTTTTTAGAAATTCAAACTGCAATATCTCAGCCATTTTTTTTAGACAAAGACAAAAAAAAAATGCTCCGGAGTCTTTGTATCAAGTTCAAACACATAATAATTTTTTTTTTCCATTTCTATTTTTTTTTACCTTATTTTAAATTTAATTTTTTTTTAAATTTTTAAATGGCCGCCATTTTGAAACAAAATGGGGGATGAAGTTAGCAAAAGAACTCGGCCGATAGATTTCTATGTACTATGCACATACCTTGTCACATCCTAATCGGTTCATAAATAAGCGTGTTATCGCGTGACAAAAATCAGATCGTTTCAAAATGTCAGCAATGCTAGAATTTAAAAGTGCTATAACTCAGTAATTTTTTAAGATATAGACGAAACAAAAACTGCTCCGAAATCTTTGTATCAAGGTCAAACACATAAGAAAAAAATCTTTTTCAATTTCTAATTTTTTTGTACCTCATTTCAAATTTTTAATTTTTTTAAAATTTTTAAATGGCCGCCATTTTGAAACAATATGACGAATGAAGTTCGCAAACATACTCGGTCGAGACACTGGTATGTACTATGTACACACCAAGTTATATCAAAATCCGTTCATAAATACGCGTGTTATCGCATGACAAAAATCAGATCGTTTGAAAATGTCAGCCACACTAGAATTTCAAAGTGCTATAACTGAACTGCTTTTTAAGATATAGACAAAACAAAATATGCTCCGGAATCTTTGTATCAAGCTCAAATACCTAAGAAAAAAATCTTTTTCTATTTCTAATTTTTTTGTACCTCATTTTAAAATTTATTTTTTTTTTAAATTTTTTAAATGGCCGCCATTTTGAAACAAGATGGCGGATGAAGCTGGCCAACGATCTCGGTCAAGACATTGCTATGTAGTATGCACATGCCTTGTCACATTTAAATCGGTATTGAAATACGCGTATAATCGCCTGACAAAAATCAGATTGTTTCAAAATGTCAACCATGCTAGAAATTCAAAGTGCTATAACTCAGCCATTTTTTAAGATATAGACGAAACAAAAAATGCTCCGGAATCTTCCTATCAAGCGCAAACACATAAGAAAAAAATCCTTTTCAATTTCTAAATTTTTTGTGCCTCATTTTAAATTTTAATTTTTTAAAATTTTTTAAATAGCCTCCATTTTGAAACAAGATGGCGGATGAAGCTGGCTAACAAATTTGGTCGAGATATTGGTATGTACTTTGTACGCACAAAGGTACATCCATATCGGTTCATGAATACGCCGTTTATCGCGTGACAAATATCAGGACATTTCAAAATGTCAGCCACGCTAGAAATTAAAAGTGCTATAACTCAGCCATTTTTTAAGATATACACGAAACAAAAACTGCTCCGGAATCTTTGTATCAAAGTCAAAAACATAAGAAAAAGATATTTATTAATTTTCAATTTTTTGGTACCACATTTCAAATTTTAAATTTTTTTTAAATTTTTAAATGACCGCCATTTTGAAACAAGATAGCGGATGAAGCTGGCCAACGAACTCGGTCCAGACATTGATATGTACTATGTACACACCGAGTTTCATCCAAATCGGTTCATAAATACGAGAGTTAGAGTGTGACAAAGATCAGATATATATATATATATATACAGGGTGATTCATAAAAGATGGGCAGAACTTTAAGGGGTTATAGTACACTTAAAGACAAATAATATTAAATAGGAGACTAAGGGTCCCAGACGTATTCCCAAGGAGATAGGGGGCATTAAAGTTTAGGGTCCGAAATTTCAAATGATTATAAAACATGGAAAAATTGGTCGATTCGTTTGCGGTTTTTGCAAAAAATTTTCTTTATGCCAGTATTTTCTTGAAATAAAATTTTAAAGTTCAATTTCAAAAAATGCCGATAGGGGGCGCTTTAGACTTTGGAGTAACAAACAACTATTTTTTAACGTTATTTTTTGTATTTCTTTAAATGATTTCGAAAGCTTAGACTTAAACTTAAATTTTGATCTAAAAATCTGAGTCCTAACGAGTAGTTAAGTAGCATAAACTGAAATTTGAAATTTGAAACCCTTCTCCCCCCAGAACAAAATTCAGTTATTCCCGATCTTTGTGTCGTAGATTAGGCTCTAACTACTGCCGCGTTTTGCTAAAATTATTCTTTATGTCAGTATTTTCTTGAAAATAAATTTTAAAGAAAATTTTCAAAAAATTCCGATAGAAGGCGCTTTAGACTTTGGAGTAACGAACAACTATTTTATACCGTTATTTTTTGTGTCTCATTAAATGCTTTCTAAAGCTTAGACTTAAACTTAAATTTTCAGCTCAAAATCTGAATCGCTGAGCGTGGTTCAGTAGCGAGGGGAGGGGGTTCAAATTTCAACTTCTGAACATAGTTCAGTTTGCACTACTTAACCATGCCCAACGATTCTGTGCTGTGATACGAGGCAAAAATACAACTTTCGTCAAGGACTGCATAGTCGGAATTCACTCATAAAGGCACTGGCACAGTTGGAAACGTCGCTCATGCAAACGTTAAAGCTCCATTCCTGACGCTAGTCACCTGGTGAAGAAGGAAACAGAAAGTATGCAAATGTCAAATGGGGAAGAAGAAGAACACGTATGCAAAATTTCGACACGATTCAGGCATAAAAACCACTGAACGGTGAGTCAAGTGTAAGTCGCTGTAGTAATGAATCGGAAGATGGTGCCCTTCACGAATAAGGAAAAGGCTGAGATGCATTTAATTTACGGAGCGGCAGATGGAAATGGTGCAGAGGCACAACGAATGTACGGAGAGCGATTTCTCAACAGGCGGTTGCCTAACCGCAAAACTTTCGAGCGCTTGCACAGACAGTTGTGTGAGACGGGATCATTTCTCGCTTCCCGGTCGAATGCAGGTCGTGCAAAAAAGGACGAATCAGTAGTTGTTGCAGAAGCCATTCTGGATGTAGTAGCGGCGCTGCCAAGTACAAGTACACGAACAGTGGCTAGGCAGGTGGATACCTCACAGTCCATGACTTGGAGGGTACTGAAGGATGAACATTTGCTCCCGTTTCATGTGCAACGAGTCCAGAAACTGTCTCCAGGGGATTATCCAAATCGTATTGAATTCGCCCGCTGGTTTCTGCAGCAGAACGCGCTAAATCCACATTTTGGACGAACTGTGCTTTTCACCGATGAATGTACCTTCACACGTGAAGGTACATTTAACACACACAATGCACATGTATGGGCGGATGTCAATCCACATGCTACGTATCCACATGCTCATCAGAGACGCTTTTCCATCAATGTTTGGGCAGGAATCCTCGGAGACCACCTAATCGGACCGTACCTTCTTCCTGAACGCCTCAACGGTAAAACATACCTCACATTTCTGCAACATGTGCTGCCAGACCTGTTAAACGTTGTTCCTCCACGCATCCGGCGGGTCATGTGGTTCCAGCACGATGGAGCGCCAGCCCATTACGTACGAGACGTCCGCAACTATCTGGACATCACATTTCCGAACAGATGGATTGGTCGAGGTGGTCCTGTTGCTTGGCCTGCTCGCTCGCCAGATCTTTCACCCCTCGATTTCTTTTTTTGGGGACGATTGAAGGCTCTTATGTATGAGACACCCATTGAATCCCCCGAGGAACTGGTCGCCAGACTTTCCGCCGCTGTAGGGGAAGTGCTCGAAAAGCCTGATGTTTTCGCGAATGTTCGCCGTTCCATTCTTCGCCGTTGTTCTGCGTGCATAACCTCTGGTGGTCACAATTTTGAACATTTATTGTAATTACATGTTAATAAATATGCTTTGGTAACATAATCCTAATTTGTGTCTTTTTACCTCGTATCACAGCACACAATGTGTGGACATGGTAAACTGAACTGTGCTCAGGAGTAGAAATTTCAAACCCCTCTCCCCAGAAACTTAACCACGTCTAACGATTCAGATTTTGGGCTGAAAATTTAAGTCTAAGCTTTAGAAAGCATTTAATGAGACACAAAAAATAACGGTATAAAATAGTTGTTCGTTACTCCAAAGTCTAAAGCGCCCTCTATCGGAATTTTTTGAAATATTTCTTTAAAATTTATTTTCAAGAAAATACTGACATAAAGAATAATTTTAGCAAAACGCGGCAGTAGTTAGAGCCTAGTCTACGACACAAAGATCGGGAGTAACTGATTTTTGTTCTCGGGGGAGAAGGGTTTCAAATTTCAAATTTCAGTTTACGCTACTTAACTACTCGTTAGGACTCAGATTTTTAGATCAAAATTTAAGTTTAAGTCTAAGCTTTCGAAATCATTTAAAGAAATACAAAAAATAACGTTAAAAAATAGTTGTTTGTTACTCCAAAGTCTAAAGCGCCCCCTATCGGCATTTTTCGAAATTGAACTTTAAAATTTTATTTCAAGAAAATACTGGCATAAAGAAAATTTTTTGCAAAAACCGCAAACGAATCGACCAATTTTTCCATGTTTTATAATCATTTGAAATTTCGGACCCTAAACTTTAATGCCCCCTATCTCCTTGGGAATACGTCTGGGACCCTTAGTCTCCTATTTAATATTATTTGTCTTTAAGTGTACTATAACCCCTTAAAGTTCTGCCCATCTTTTATGAATCACCCTGTATATATATATATATATATATATATATATATATATATATATATATATATATATATATATATATATATATATCAACTTTTGAACTGAGGGTGGTTTCGGGGTCTAGGGGTCATTATCGATGAAAATATACCAAAATTTTTTGAAATCGCTTTCCTCCGAACGGCTGCAATAGGTAGCTTTTTGTAATGAAAGCGACCTAAAAGAAATACAATCTGCACACCGGGAGCTCCAAACGTATAAAATGATCTAATAAAATAGAAAAGTGCCCAGCTAAACTGATGGCATTGAACTCACAGACTATTCACATTAATTGTATATTATACTCTTATTTTAAAGAATAATGCCACTCAAAAAAATAAGTGAAGGGGAATTAGCACCCGTTTCCCCCTTTATACTCAACCAGTGAATCTCCAAATCTAATCAGGGAAGATCCTTATCATAATAAACCGGTATACCAAATTTGGAGCAATTCGAATAATCTTGCAAAAAAAAAAACATTTATCTAAATTAAGGTGGTGGACTAAACCCCCTTTATCCTTAATCAATGAATCGCCAAAACGAATCAGGGAAGCTCCTTAACATAATAAACCGGTATACCATCTTCGGAGCAAATCGAATCATTCTGCATGAAAAACCCATTTATCTAAATTAAGAGGGGCGGGCTAACTTCCCTTTTCCCCCTTTACCCTTAACCAATGAACCCCAAAACTAATCAGGGAAGTTCCTTAACATAATAAACCGGTATACCAAATTCGGAGCAAATCGAATCATTCTGCATGAAAAACACATTTATCTGAATTAGGGGGGGTGGACTAACCCCGTTTTCCCCCTTTTATCCTTAACCAATGAACCCCCAAAACTAATCAGGGAAGTTCCTTAACTTCATAAACCGGTATACCAAATTCGGAGCAAATCGAATCATTCTGCATGAAAAACACATTTATCTGAATTAAGGGGGGTGGACTAACCCCGTTTTTCCCCTTTATCCTTAACAAATGAACCCCCAAAACTAATCAGGGAAGTTCGTTAACATAATAAACCGGTATACCAAATTCGGAGCAAATCGAATCATTCTGCATGAAAAACACATTTATCTGAATTAGGGGGGGGGGGTGGACTAACCCAGTTTTCCCCCTTTTATTCTTAACCAATGAACACCCAAAACTAATCAGGGAAGTTTCTTAACTTAATAAACCGGTATACCAAATTCGGAGCAAATCGAATGATTCTGCATGAAAAACCCATTTATCTGAATTAAGGGGGTGGACTAACCCCCCATTTTCCCCCTTTATCCTTAACCAATGAACCCCCAAAACTAATCAGAGAAGTTCCTTAACATAATAAACCGGTATACCAAATTCGGAGCAAATTGAATGATTCTGCATGAAAAACCCATTTATCTGAATTAAGGGGGTGGACTAACCCCGTTTTTCCCCCCTTTACCCTTAACCAATGAACTCCCAAAACTAATCAGGGAAGTTCCTTAACATAATAAACCGGTATACCAATATCGGAGCAAATAGAATCATTCTGCATGAAAAACCCATTTATCTGAATTAAGGGGGGTGGACTAACCCCGTTTTCCCCCTTTATCCTTAACCAATGAACTCCCAAAACTAATCAGGAAAGCGCCTTATCACAGTGAACCTAGGAAAAAATTTTGAAGCAAATCGGATGTTTCTATCAAGAGTTATCGCGTTACGTACATACATGCGTACGTACGTACATACATACATACAGAACGGGCGGGCACATTAGCTCTCAGGCTTTGATAGCCTGTGAGCTAAAAATGAATAAATTCTCATGTATAGTTTTTGCTCCTATAAAACTTTTTTAGTGGAACGATTTTGTCCAAATTTAGCATTAAATATCTCTTAAAATAATTTTTCGATTTGAAAACTGTCTGCATCAGCGTGTTTATCAAACATTTTTGTATAATACCACCGATTTTCATATTTTTGTATGCATTATTTTTCTTAATATTAACGAAGAAAACCTCTGGTCACAAAAAATACAAAACTGGTGGCGGCGGCGGTAACAGCGGCAGTTACTTTTTTAGAATAGAGAGATAGTTTCACATTGATGAGAAATAATTAATTAGTTCGCCGTTTACGCAGTCGGGTTTTTTGATTTTTTAAATTTAACTTTTACTTGTTGCATTTTAAATAATAAAAAAAAAATAAATTATGGCCGATATTTTGAAACAAGATGGCGGATGAAGCTGGCCAACAAACACGGTCGAGATATTGGTATGTACTATGGACACAATAGTTCACATCTAAATCGGTTCATAAATACGAGATTTATAGTATAACAAAAATCAATTTGTTTCAAAATGTCAGCCACCCTAGATATTCAAATTGTTATATCTAAACCATTTTTTGAGATAAAATAAAAATAAAAACTGTTCTGGAATCGTTGTATAACGGTCGAACACCCATGAAAAAAATATTTTTCAATTGCTATTTTTTTTGTACCTATTTTTACATTTTATTTTTTTTTAAATTGTACTGTCCGACAGTTTGAAATAAGATGGCGGATGAAGCTGGCTAACGAACTCGCTCGAGACATTGATATACACTATACACACGCCATGTCACATCCAAATCGATTCATAAATACGTGAGTTATAGCATGACAAATATTAGATTATTTCAAAATGTCAGCCAGCCTAGAAATTCAAACTTCTATACCAAAGTCATTTTTTGAGATAAAGACAAAACAAAAACTGTTCTGGTATCCTTGTATCAAGGTCAAACATCCAAGAAATAGAGCTTAATTGACCTATTTACATTATTTTTAAGCACAAACACTAACTATTTAAAATATTCGTAACACTATATATACAATTTTACATATATATATTGGCGGAGAAAATGTGGCGAAGAGAAAATTTCAGAGAAGAGGAGATTTCTATGATTATTTCTTTAGATCCAGAATGGAAACACGAAAAAATTACGTCTGGGGTTGGCTAGAAAATAGGGATTGCTATGCGATAGACGATAACGAATAGAATCGCGAAACGATTATCGAGGGGTTGGTGAGCGTAACGAGCAGGGGGCGGAGCCCCCCTAGTAAATAAAAAAAATATTTAAATGATCGCCAACAAACTCGGTCGAGACATTGGTATGTACTATGTACACACCAAGTTAAATCCAAATCGGTTCTTAAATACGCCCGTTATCGCATGACAAATTTCAGATCGTTTCAAAATGTCAGCAACATTAGAAAGTCAAAGTGCTATAACGCAGCCATTTTTAAAGATATAGATTAAACAAAAAATGCTCCGGAATTTTATATCAAGGTCAAACACATAAGAAAAAAAATCTTTTTCCATTTTCTTTTTCTATTTTTTCGTACCTCATGTTAAATTTTAAATTTAAAAAGAAAAAAATTAAAAGGCCGCCATTTTGAAACAAAATGGAGAATGAAGCTGCCCAACGAACTCGGTCGAGACATTGGTATGCACTATGTACACACCAAGTTACATCCAAATAGGTTCATAAATACGCCTGTTATCGCATGACAAAATTCAGATATTTTCAAAATGTCAGCAACACTTGAAATTCAAAGTGCTATAACTCAGACATTTTTTAAGATATAGAAGAAACAAAAAATGCTTCGAAATCTTTGTATCAAGCTCAAACACATAAGAAAACAATCTTTTTCGCTTTCTAAATTTTTTGTACCTCATTTTAAATTTTATTTTTTTTTAAATTTTTTAAATGGCCGACATTTTGAAACAAGATTGCGTATGAAGCTGGCCAACCAACTCGGTCAAGACATTGCTATGTACTATGCACATGCTTTGTCGCATCCAAATCAGTTCATAAAAACGCGTATTATCGCGTGACAAAAATCAGATCGTTTCAAAATTTCAGCCATGCTAGAAATTCAAAGTGCTATAACTCAGCCATTTTTTAAGACATAGACGAAACGCAAAATGCTCCGGAATCTTTATATCAAGCTCAAACACAGAAGAGAAAAATCTTTTCCAACTTCTAATTTTTTTTGTACCTCATTTTAAATTATTTTTTTTTATTTTTAAATAGCCGCCATTTTGAAACAAGATGGCGGATGAGGCTGGCCAACGAACTCGGTCGAGACATTGCTATGTACTATGGACATTCCTTGTCACATCCAAATCGGTTCATAAATACGCGTATTATCGCGTGACAAAAATCAGATCGTTTCGAAATGTCAGCCATGCTAGAAATTCAAAGTTTTATAACTCAGCCATTTTTTAAGATATACACGAAACAAAAACTGCTCCGGAATCTTTGTATCAAGGTCAAAAACATAAGAAAAAGATATTTATTTATTTTCAATTTTTTGGTACCACATTTCAAATTAATTTTTTTTTTAAATTTTTAAATGGCCGCCATTTTGAAACAAGATAGCGGACGAAGCTGGCCAACGAACTCGGTCGAGACATTGATATGTACTATGTACACACCGAGTTTCATCCAAATCGGTTCATAAATACGAGAGTTAGAGTGTGACAAAGATCAGATATATATATATATATATCAACTTTTGAACTGAGAGTGGTTTCGGGGTCTAGGGGTCATGATCGATGAAAATATACCAAAATTTTTTGAAATCGCTTTCCTCCGAAGGGCTGCAATAGGTAGCTTTTTGTAATGAAAGCTACCTAAAAGAAATACAATCTGCACACCGGGAGCTCCAAACGTATAAAATGATCTAAAAATGATTAAATACTCATGTATAGTTTTTGCTCCTATAAAACTTTTTTAGTGGAACGATTTTGTCCAAATTTAGCATTAAATATCTCTTAAAATAATTCTTCGATTTGAAAACTGTCTGCATCAGCGTGTTTATCAAACATTTTTGTATAATACCACCGATTTTCATATTTTTGTATGCATTATTTTTCTTAATATTAACGAAGAAAACCTCCGGTCACAAAAAATTCAAAACTGGTGGCGGCGGCGGTGACAGCGGCAGTTACTTTTTTAGAATAGAGAGATAGTTTCACATTGATGAGAAATAATTAATTAGTTCGCCGTTTACGCAGTCGGGTTTTTTGATTTTTTAAATTTAACTTTTACTTTTTACATTTTAAATTTAAAAAAAATATTATGGCCGATATTTTGAAACAAGATGGCGGATGAAGCTGGCCAACAAACACGGTCGAGATATTGGTATGTACTATGGACACAATAGTTCACATCTAAATCGGTTCATAAATACGAGATTTATAGTATAACAAATATCAGTTTGTTTCAAAATGTCAGCCACGCTAGATATTCAAATTGTTATAGCTAAACCATTTTTTGAGATAAAAGAAAAATAAAAACTGTTCTGGAATCGTTGTATAATGGTCAAACACCCAAGAAAAAAATATTTTTCAATTGCTATTTTTTTTTTTTTTTTTTTTTTTTTTTTTTGTACCTATTTTTACATTTTTTTTTTTTAATTGTACTGCCCGACAGTTTGAAATAAGATGGCGGATGAAGCTGGCTAACGAATTCGGTCGAGACATTGATATACACTATACACACACCATGTCACATCCAAATATGTTCATAAATACGTGAGTTATAGCATGACAAAAATTAGATTATTTCAAAATGTCAGCCAGCCTAGAAATTCAAACTTCTATACCAAAGTCATTTTTTTAGATAAAGACAAAACAAAAACTGTTCTGGTATCCTTGTATCAAGGTCAAACATCCAAGAAATAGAGCTTAATTGAACTATTTACATTATTTTTAAGCACAAACACTAACTATTTAAAATATTCGTAACACTATATATACAATTTTACATATATATATATTGGCGGAGAAAATGTGGCGAAGAGAAAATTTCAGAGAAGAGGAGATTTATATGATTACTAGCTGTTACCCGCGACTGCGTTCACGTAACATTTAAAGAAGAAGAAATTCATCAATTAAGCAAAAAATTTCGATATTTAAAAGCATATATAATTAACCTTTTATCACATTTTATAGTAGAAACGCTGCTGATGATCCCAATTTGCTTATTTTTGTTTATGTATCTAGGACCCTTTAAATTTCTTTTGTGAGCAATGAAATTTCATACACCTTTTCTAAGATTAAATGAGGAATAAATTTACATCTCTGTTATTCCATTTTATTATTTATATTTATTCTATTTTATATTTATTCCGTTCAAGGATATTGATTTATTTTATGTTTTCGAGACAAAAAATATTATTCAAAGATATATATTAATAAAGAATTTTAAAGGAAAGTGGTTATTAGTAGGTCACTTCAGACGTGACTTTGATATGATTAGAATAAGCGAAAAATCAACATGCACCATTATAATGTTATATTCCAAAAAATCACATTTTGGAAGAGAAAAAAAAAGATAAATGGTATTAAAAAATAATCAAACGTGGTGATAAAATAATCAAAGTTCAAAGTAAAAAAATAATCAAAGTTGAAAAATAAATAATAAGAGCACGGGGAAATATCTTTAACTTTCAAATATTTATTACATTTTAATTTCACGGTACCACACTTTTATGAGCTCTAGATCTACCAATAATATCAAAATGTTTATTACGCTCCAAAGACTCTTGAGCCTTATTATTAAAGCAATAGAGTTAACTTATTGCTTTCGAGGAATAAATCGATTTATGTAAAAGCATCACAATTATGAATAAACATTTTCATATCTATTGTGTGTTGTAATTTTGGCTTATGAAAGCTTTGAAATTTGCAGGAATATGCTCCAATGGGGTAACAGTGATAGATTGTGTTTCAGAGAGATTTTTAACTATAGATTTCGATAATTTAAAATCTAAAGAAAATTTCCCTTCTTCCTTTGCGCTTTTCGATAAACACGGTGCCTTTATACATTAGAGTGATTGAAGGGAAAGGAAAATTTATTGCTTAGTTAAGGTTTTGGCTCTTATGTACACGTAAATGATGTCACATGTAAAGCCTAATCTCAAATTGAAATTACTTGCTAAACTTTTTTAAGTTGACTTTCCTGTGCCATTTATTAAATTTTATTGAAACCAGTGTTATGGGAGATTGTACTGTAAAAGGATGTTAAACTTATATATTTGCGATTTTAAATTCTGTGCAAATCACGCCATTTTGTATAAAAACTGCTATAAAATGCTAATATTTTCTGAAAGAAAAGCAGCTAAGACTAATGTCAGACGAACATCTTTTGCACGCTTTTTTCCTTGCGTATTATCCCTACACAATGCTAGCGGCATATACGTGAGGAAAAAAGCGTGCAAAAAGACGTCCGCCTGGCATTAGTTTCATGATTTAAAATATGACGACACTAGTTTAGTTTTTCCTACGGAATGTTACTTGTCGAAATAAATAAATATATATATATATTCTTACATTTCATGAATCATTTAAAACTATGCATTTTAATTTATTTAAAAAAAAAGGAAAACGATTAATGAAATCCAATATTATTGTACATTTAGAAAAACATTGAAAAATTATTTTTATTAAATATACTAAATTTCATGTAAGAAAATGTATTTAAAACAGGGTTCGTACGGGTACCGTTATTTTCAAGGCCCAATATCAGAATTTTTTTGCAGAAAAATAAATCTAGTTTAAACGGACGAAATTTAGCCTTATTTGAGGAGAGATTTTCCATAAGAAAATACTGGTACCGAAGAATTTCTTGATCATGAAATTCAAGCACCCGTACGAACCCTGTAAAATGTAAGCTAAAATTTCATTTTCAAAGAATGCGACTTTTGATACAAAATTTTATTTCTGAAAAGTATATTGTTATTTTAAGATTTCGTTTTAATTTTCGAAGCTGGTGTAATGAAGACGACATCGCTTTGACGAAATTAAAATAAATCTATGTTAATGTTTTCGTATTAAAATTAATGCTTTACATGAAAAAATATTACTTCATTTTTAACCGATGAAAACGCCTTTGTGACATGTTTTAACTGCCATCTTTTAAAATTAATCAATTAAAATAGTATATGATTATTTTAATCAAGGCCTCCTGATAAGGGAGTCTTGATTTTAATTTTAATTCGTATGGATAGTGGGCAATAACTATCAACTTAAATGCACAAAAGTTCTATTTACTCCTTGGTTGCGTCAATATGTCGACAGACGATTTTTGTTTCTGAGGAATAAATTCATTCATGAAGTTTCGATGTGTGTAAATATGTTTTCAATTTTGGAAAATTTAATTTAATCAAGTTTTTGCACCATTTATACTAATTGAAATTCAATTCTTTTTAATTTTAATGAGGAAATAGCGTCAAAAAATATATTAATCCGTTTTAATTCCCCCTTTTTCCACCAAAAATATCTTCTCCTGATAATCATAACGTGAATTTTGAAAAGAAAACTCTCTTTTGTATGCAACTTACATTCAAACTTTTTAATCAGTATGGACAGTATTCCTGTGACGTCACAATTGGTAAAATAGCGGTTTTTATAGCCTCGAATCAAAAGCGAGAATAGGGTCCATTTGTAAAAAATATTTCTGTTATTCGTTTTGATATGACGTCATTATTTATCTATTTTCATTAGTTACTGATATTGATGCCCATTGTATTTTTAACGAATATTTGGAAATACCTGTTTTATTTCAAATTTGACGTCATATTTTGCCAATCGAATAACTTTATTAATAATATTTTTTTTTCATTCTTTTTCCTTCTAATTATGACACCATTTTTGGCAGAAAACCCCTTATTAACGTAACCGATATTCATTTTCCATGCATAATAAAAAATACCCCATTTTATGTTTCAAGTATGACGTCATATTTATTTTCTTTTGAATTCTTTTTATTTTAATTTTTAATTGTCCAGGAGAAATTATTATTCCAGATTTAGTTTTTCTTGGCAACAAGAAAGAACGATGGTTAAATTTATCGGGAAAATGTCAATTGATTCTGTATGAAAAAGAATGAAATTTTGAATTATTAAGATAATTCACTGATCTGCATATTGAAACTTTTTTTTTGATGATTAAAAACGAATAGGTGATTTTAGATCAATTTTTTAAGCTGATTTCAAAAGTAAAGTCGAAATTTGCGTATCACGTCAGGATTTTTTACAAATTAACAATTTGTAAATTTATAAAAACATATGATTTTTTAACTTTCACTTATATAAATTTATAAAAAAAAATTATTATTCAAAGGTAAATAATTAATACAGACTAGGATATGTATTAAAAAATTAATGTATGAAAAATTAAAGTATAGACATAATAATTATACTTACAATATATTTAAATATGGACAAATTTGATTAATATTAAAAAAATCAATTAGTTTGAGAAAAATTCCTTTTAGTTGCTTTTCGTCCACTAGCACAAAGATCTCTCTTTAACATCCAGCAGTAATCTGCCATCATATTTTTATTCCACTTGCCTTGGTACCGTTTTTCCATATCTTTGATGTCTTTGTGAAACCTTTCACCGTGTTCCTCACTCACTGCTCCGAGATTTTCGGGAAAGAATTCGATATGTGCATGTAAAAAGTGTATTTTTATACTCATGTTGCAACCAAGTAATCTCAATTTTTCTAACATATGTGCAACTATAATTTTGTAATTTGGGTCTTTCTTATTTCCTAAAAAGTTCTCCACTACACATTTAAAGCTCAGCCATGCTTCCTTTTCACAATCATTCATTGTTTTTTCAAATTCACTATCTGTCAGTAATTTTCGTATCTGAGGCCCAACAAAAATACCTTCTTTAAGCTTAGCATCAGTAATAGAAGGGAATTTGCTGCAAATATATTTAAAACATTCATTTTCTTTATTTAGGGCTTTCACAAATTGTTTCATTATCCCTAATTTGATATGCAGAGGTGGAAGCAAAACATTTTTAGGATTGACTAAGGGATCTTTAATTACATTTTTTGTTCCAGGGGATAATGATATTCTTGATGGCCAATCTTTCTTTTCCCAATGATTTTTTTTATCCCGGCTGTCCCACTCACACAGAAAACATGGGAATTTTGTGTATCCTGATTGTTGTCCAAGTAGCATTCCAATCACTTTTAAATCACCACATAACAACCATTCATGATCTTTATATTTGACCTGGTCTAGCAAAAGTTCAAGATTTTCATATGTTTCCTTTAAATGAACTGAGTAGGCTATAGGTATTGATGCATATTGGTTTCCATTATGCAACAAAACCCCTTTTAAACTTGTCTTGGAGGAATCAATAAAAAATCTCCATTCTGATGCATTATAAAGGATACCGTAAAAATTCATTATTTCCTTTATGTTATTGCAATATACTAAATTATCCTTTTCAGAAAAGTATGGAACAAGTTCTTTTTCACGATGCCTGTACCAAGAGAATTGTGTCTCTGGTAATAATAAGTTCTTAAATTTAAGCCGAGAACCAAGAAGTTCAGCTTTTATTTTTGGCAAATTTAAATCGCGCACCAAATCATTGAGTTCATGCTGATTAAATAAAATTGGAGCTTTATCATTTACTTCTAGTTTATAGACATCTTGTTCTTGATTTTCATCATCTTCTGAATTATTTGGTTCATTTATGCTTTCCAAATTGGTTGGAGGAGAAGGAACAGGAAGACTTTCATTTTGCAATATAGGTCTTATTGCAGAAGGCAAGTTAGGATATATAATTCCTTTTTTATTTTTCGAACTATACCCATGAACATTAGCTAAGCAAAAATAACAATCGTCATGATGATTTCTAGGTTCTCTCCATACCATGGGAATAGCAAAAGGCATACATTTCTTTTTGCCTTTCAACCAAAGTCGTAATCCTTCAACACATGTTCTACACACTTTATGAGGGGCCCATGTCCTATCTTGGTCACCCAGTCTCACACCAAAATAAGCATAATAAGCATTTTTAACAAAATCTGTAATATCCTGCCTTTGTTTTACTACAGTATAATTTCCACAAATGTAACAAAATATATCTGTATCATTCACACATTTACGTGAAGCCATTATTCAATTAAAGAAGATGTGAAATATATCACATATTTCAAATCGAAAGAAACAGACGTGAATAAACAAAGAAATTTATTGTTGTTAAAACTTATGCATTAGATCAAACATTGTTTGGTGCTGCCACCTAGCAAGTATTAATTTAGATATTTTTTACAAAATTAAATTTATGGATTTCGCTTTTTCTTTTTAATTTTACATAAATAATTTTTTTTATTATTATTAAATCATATTAATAAATAATTTCAGCTTCCTAAATACAGTTTCTCATTTATTTAAATTAATGTAATGTATATACATATGGAATCAATTCCTAAAAAATTTGGTGGCGCCATCTAGTATTACTATTATAAAGTAATTTATGATTTAAGAATAAAATTAATTAAAAATAATATTTGTAAAAAAGGTGTACGTGGTGTGCAAAAATGCTTTACATTTTTGAAATCAGCATAAAAAAAACTTTCAGAAAAATATATATTTATATGATCATCAAAATGCATGCTGATCAGTGTTATTTGAATAAATTAAATAAACTATAGCCTATGTTCATTTCCGGGTTGTAATCCATCTATATCAGAAAAATACAAAAGTATTAATTCATCCGTTTAGATGCTGACTTCATTCAAACATTCGGACACACATTGACATTCATAATATTACAAGGATTTCTTTAGATCCAGAATGGAAACACGAAAAAATTACGTCTGGGGTTGGCTAGAAAATAGAGATTGCTTCGCGATAGACGATAACGAATAGAATCGCGAAACGATTATCGAGGGGTTGGTGAGCGTAGCGAGCAGGGGGGGGGGAGCCCCCCTAGTAAATTAAAAAATATATATTTAAATGATCGCCAGCAAACTCGGTCGAGACATTGGTATGTACTATGTACACACCAAGTTAAATCCAAATCGGTTCTTAAATTCGCCCGTTATCGCATGACAAATTTCAGATCGTTTCAAAATGTCAGCAACACTAGAAATTCAAAGTACTATAACGCAGCCATTTTTAAAGATATAGATTAAACAAAAAATGCTCCGGAATTTTATATCAAGGTCAAACACATAAGAAAAAAATCTTTTTCAATTTCTAATTTTTTCATACCTCATGTTAAATTTAATTAAAAAAAAAAAAAAATTAAAAGGCCGCCATTTTGAAACGAAATGGCGAATGAAGCTGCCCAATGAACTCGGTCGAGACATTGGTATGCACTATGTACACACCAAGTTACATCCAAATAGGTTCATAAATACGCCTGTTATCGCATGACAAAATTCAGATATTTTCAAAATGTCAGCAACACTAGAAATTCAAAGTGCTATAACTCAGCCATTTTTTAAGATATAGATGGAAAAAAAATGCTTCGAAATCTTTGTATCAAGCTCAAACACATAAGAAAACAATCTTTTTCGCTTTCTAAATTTTTTGTACCTCATTTTAATTTTTTTTTTTTAATTTTTTAAATGGCCGACATATTGAAACAAGATTGCGTATGAAGCTGGTCAACCAACTCGGTCAAGACATTGCTATGTACTATGCACATGCCTTATCGCATCCAAATCGGTTCATAAAAACGCGTATTATCGCGTGACAAACATCAGATCATTTCAAAATTTCAGCCATGCTAGAAATCCAAAGTGCTATAACTCAGCCATTTTTTAAGACGTAGACGAAACGCAAAATGCTCCGGAATCTTTATATCAAGCTCAAACACAGAAGGGAAAAATCTTTTCCAACTTCTAATTTTTTTGTACCTGATTTTAAATTATTATTATTTTTTAAATAGCCGCCATTTTGAAACAAGATGGCGGATGAGGCTGGCCAACGAACTCGGTCGAGACATTGCTATATACTATGGACATTCCTTGTCACATCCAAATCGGTTCATAAATACGTGTATTATCGCGTGACAAAAATCAGATCGTTTCAAAATGTCAGCCATGATAGAAATTCAAAGTTTTATAACTCAGCCATTTTTTAAGATATAGACAAAACAAAAAATGCTCCTGAATCTTTGTGTCAAGCTCAAATACATAAGGAAAAAAAATCTTTTTAAATGTCTAATTTTTTTGTGCCTCATTATTATTTTAAATTAAAAAGAAAATTTAAATGGCCGCCATTTTGAAACAAGATGGCAGATGAAGCTGGCCAACGAACTCGGTCGAGACATTGGAATGTAGTATGTACACACGAAATTATATCGAAATCGGTTCATAAATACTAGAGTTACAGTATGACAAAAAATCATATATATATATATATATATATATATATATATATATATAATTTGAACGGACGGTGGTTTCGGGGTCTAGGTGTCATAATCGGTGAAAATATACCAAAATTTTTCGGAATCGTTTGCCTCCGAACGGCTGCAATAGGTAGCTTTTTTAATGAAAGCTACCTAAAACGCATATTATCGCGTGACAAAAATCAGATCGTTTCAAAATGTGAGCCATGCTAGAAATTCAAAGTGCTATAACTCACTCATTTTTTAAGATATATACGAAACTAAAAATGCTCCAGAATATTTGTATCAAGCCCAAACACATAAGAAAAAAATATTTTTCAATGCCTAATTTTTTTGTGCTTCATTTTAAATTTTACAGCTTTTTTAAAAATTTAAATGGCCGCTATTTTGAAACAAAATGTCGGATGAGGCTGGCCAACGAACTCGGTCGAGACATTGGTATGTGTTATGTACACACGAAATTTTATCCAAATCGGTTCATAAATACGAGAGTTACAGTATGACAAATATCAGATATATATATATATATATATCAATTTTGAACGGAGGGTGGTTTCGGGGTCTGGGGGTCATGATCGATGAAAATATACCAACATTTTTTGAAATCGCTTTCCTCCGAACGGCTGCAATAGGTAGCATTTTGTAATGAAAGCTACCTAGAAGCGAAGGCATCCGCCTGGATCTGTTGATGATAGTCACATGACTTAGGCTATTATTATAGAGATTGTTTTCAATTTTAAAAACAGCGCAAAGAATAATATTTCCTAACGATTAAAAATTTATTTTCACGTGACTATTAAAAACTTTAAAAAACCCTTTAAAATTACTATAAAATGAGTACGTGTTAAAGGCAGAAAAATATTGAAAATTATGTCCTGAAAATTGTATTTACACGTGAATATTAAAAGGGAAAGGAAACTTTAAAATAATAAATACATTAATATGTGTTTAATCCTTTCACGGACAAGGCACTTCTATTCGTAAAATCTTGAAATTAGTGAATGTCACCAGAATTTACAAACAAATTTCGAAATACAAAAATGCTTTTGTTCACTTACTTAATAAAAGGGAAATTTTATCCCAATTTTTTTATGCTAATGTGGCATTTAAGAATTAAAATTAAGTGGTCCAAAAATGAACCACCGCCCTTGAAGTGGTTAAAGTAGCAAATTTTAGTAATTGTATTGTATCAATCGTTTTATAACGCTGTTAAAAAATACCGGTCGGCAAAGATTCTGTTTATTAATTCATTTTATTTTAGCTTCTTTTCAAATGTTTAACTGATCTTTTTTAACCAAACACGAAAACAACCATTGGCTGTCTTAACAGCAACTGATTCTACCTTAAATTTTTGCAATAAAAGGGAATTGAATGGAAACTCGTTTACAGGGAGATCGCTACAGGTTTTTTCAGTATAATTCAATCTTCTCTAATCTTTTTAAAACCAATCAGATTAGCGTGCTTTTAGATTCTACAGTATCTGAACGGGGGTTGGCGAGCGTAGCTTGCAGTGGGCAGAGCCCCCTAGTCTATTTATAAATAAAGAATCAAAAACTCAATTTAAAAAGTATTTTTTTTATTGTTAACGAAGTTTATGATTCTTTTCATAAAGCATCGTTAATGTTATTGTGAAATTAAATATATTTATTAATTAATTACAAAAATAAATACAAAAATAATAAATATAAGCTTTAATTGAAAAACTTTCTCTTTAAATGTATTGAAATCACCAAAGCATTAATTTTGGTACCTGAATGAAAATTTCTCGGTTCACAATCTATCAAATAAATCGTAACCTAAAAAGAAATTCAGTTTTTTTTAATCGATACAGCCAATTTCGTTTAACACATTTCTAGTAGAATATAATCTGGTTTATGTGACATGAAAACGCTTGTTTACATCTCACTGACGATGCTCTGTAGAATATTATGTATAAAAATTGAAAATGTCGGGAAAGAAAGAAAATTATTTCTCTTTTTTTTTTCTTTTGAAAGTATTGAAAATATATTGCTGCAGACGTTTATATAAAGGAAACATATTTCTTTTTTTTAATAAAAAATAAGCATTTCAAAATTAGTTTCATGATCCCAGAAGAAAAATAATATTGGGGTAAACAAAACAGTATTTAACACTAAGTCAGACACACATACGTACGTCATAACGACTTTTCAAATGTAATTGTAAATGTTAAACAGGATCGATTTTCCAAATAATTTTTTGAATATTGTAAAAGTAAATCACTCTGTTGCAGAACAGCGATTAAAAATTTAATTTTGTACATTGTTTTCATTCAGAAAATTTCCAAATAGTACTATCACCGTATTCTATTTTTCCGCAGAAATATTAATGTTCAGCACTATATAGATTTTATATTCAAAATATTAAATTTCATTGTTTTTCAATATATTTTAGATTATATATCTGACAAAAATTTTTGTATCCAAAAAATCATTTTATAACAATACTTTTTTAAACCAAAGATAAAGGAGTTAATTTTCAGCCGAATGTTGAGCACACTAATTTATTTTTTTTAATTATAGAAAAATCCTGTTAAACTTTTGTTTGATGTGCGTAAAAAATTTGTTTGACAAAGTGACCAATTTTGAAATGCGAAAATTTCGCCACACTTAAGAAAATTATATTTATATTTTATGTCCATTAGATCCTTTTAATCAAATCAGAAGCCGAAAATAAAAGGAACAAGAAAGAAAAAAAAATCACGCTTCAAGCATAGATTATGTGACACTTGCCACATTCAGAATAATATAACAAAACTTCCACCGTTTAATAAGTTCGAATATGATGTCTAATGTGATCTTTTAGAAACGGGTAACGCATTTGAAAACTCAAAGTCAGCAATCCCCATCTACAGGCGGAAAATCCGAATTCTTTGAGCAGCACTATGTATCATATATACACTTGTATCTATGAACTACATGCATGGAAGAAATTAGTTCAATTAGGAAATACATACCACATTTCAAAATTCCCCTTCAGAAATTTCCACTACTAAGGAGAATAGTACGTGAAGTATTTTGTGCAGAGGTGTATACGAGGTATTGAATTTATAGCAGCGAGTAACACGCAAAAAAATAAGTTAAACTTAAATGTGCATACCGAAATTGAAAACGCACTTACAGCAATTATCGCTCAAAGACAGTACTGTAACTAATCTTTTATGTGTCCCTGTAGATGATTCGGCGATGTTCGGTGATTTATATGAATTTAGATACATTTGAAATAGCGCAATGTCATTAAAATACACTACAAACAGTTTTTTCCCATTGACCGTAATGTAAAAGAATTATTTTGAGTGCGCCTGCCAATGAACTATTAACGCTACACACTTCATATTCAATACCGAACATGCCATGGTAAACATCATTAACATATATCAATTACAGGAAATTTTGAATATATTTGCGCACGTGGACAGACGGATAGACAAATCGAATTCATAGACATTTTTAGACAGTGTGGAAAGTGTTAAAAATGTCAAAATGTTTATAACCTGTATAGCACATTTAAATGCAGTATAAATATATATTTTGTAAAAAGGAAAAAAAAATTAAGAAAGAAACAGGAAATCTTTACTGCCTAGCTACGCCCAAATTTATGGTAATTGGATATTTTTTCTCTTTTCCTCCCTAACATACAAGCAGAAGTCAGTTTTACGATTTTATGCATGATTTTCACGAGGCAACTGTAAAAACCAATTTTTTGAAACATACTACATAAGTATAAGAAACACTGTAATTTTAGCATCCAACAGCGGTATTAAGAATCATTAATATTTTTTTTTAATAATATATATGTATTGTTTTCCTTACAATTATTTTAATACATAATAAAAAAAACTCTTTTGTGTATTTTTAACTAAGAACCATAAACTATTTCCTTATTTAGTATAATTAAACTTACCTTTAAAGCTATTAATTTCTAATTAAAAGTACTCATCCGTAAAACTGTTCTGTTATTATGTATTTAAAAAATATTTATTTTAAAATCGATGATAATTATCGATTTCCAATGACGACAAACGTTTATGATTCATGTGCAGAAGATAGGAAATTGCACAATTTTGAAATAAGAAATTCTATAAATTTGAATAAATTATCTTGCTAGAATGTAATAATTAGTGATTCTACAATGCAGTTAACAATAAAATGATCCGTATCTTAAAGTTAATTTCATAAAGACATTTTTACATTTTGTGACAATGTAACAAAAGTAATAGGCAGTAGCAATAAATTATTATTTATATGCATAAAGTCGATAATAATTTCAAATATGTTCAAATTCATTTTCAGTAATTAAAATTTAAATACCTTCAAATAAAAATTGACCATATAATGTGTTTTTACAATATGAACATTTTATTCAAATTAATTCAGACGGGTTTATTTTGGAACATTAGGCTGCAGACAGACTGAAAGTGACTTCTCATTATTTTTTGTCCTTTTGTTTGATGACATTTTCTTATTTCCATTGCGATTACTGCATGACTAGCGTTAAAAGAGTGGTTAATACTGCATTTAACATATCCCGTAAAAATACATTTATTTTTTTATTCCTAATGTTTCCTTCGGTACCTTGTGGCAGAATACATGTTGTTACTTTTATAAAGGTTATCTAGTGGACATGTTGCATATTTTGAGTACGATCGTATCTTACAGTTAATTTCATAAAGACATTTTTACATTTTGTGACAATGTAACAAATGTAACAGGCAGTAGCAATAAATTATTATTTATATGCATAAAGTCGATAATAATATCAAATATGTTCAAATTCATTTTCAGTAATTAAAATTTAAATACCGTCAAATAAAAATTGAACATATAATGCGTTTTTACAATATGAACATTTTATTCAAATCAATTCAGACGCGTTTATTTTCGAACATTAGGCTGCAGACAGACTGAAAGCGACTTCTCAGATTTTTTTGTCCTTTTGTTTGATGACGCTTTCTTATTTCCATTGCGATTACTGCGTGACTGGCGTTAAAAGGGTAGTTAATAATGCATTTAACATATCCCTTAAAAATACTTTTATTATTTTATTCTTAATGTTTCCTTCGAAACCCTGTGACAGAATACATGTCGAGACTTTTATAAAGGTTATCTAGTGGGCATCTTACAGATCTTAAGTACGATCGTGGTGTCCACAATAATAAATTTTCACTTGAATGAAACCTGTTCTGTCCTTACACTAGTTTTGCAAAATGGGTATGTATCTTCTGAAATCTGCTTGTCTGGGTTATTTTTTACAATTATATGTTAATTAGATAACTTTGCCTGTATAGTAGCTATGTATATATTGCAGTAGTAGTTAGAATTAGAGAATTTCGATAGCATTCCACTGCAATGTTTTTGTGTTCTCTCGTGAAATTCGGGCTACTTGTTGTCTTTAAGTAGAGTTTCTTATTAGTAGTTTGGAAATAAGTCAATTAAATTAAATAGGTATTGGAAAAGCATTTAACGTCTCTCAATATTTCATAAACTTCCAAATACTTTTTATCGTCTGCATTTAAATCCACTCGTTGTACCGCATATTCCTTTTTTACTTTTATAAATAAATTGTTGTGTTTGGTTAAATCTGTGTCATGAAATTATTTCCAATAGACAACTCCATAAACATGTAACAACCTTTGAATATTAATAATAGATGTTATAAATGTCCACAGAGCCAATCAAAACAGAACGCACAAATACAGTGAAATATCTCTAAAAGACCATCTCTCATAAAAACCGATTATTTCTGGTTCATAATTTTTGGCTATAGACTCATTGTTAATTTCCGCTACGTTAAAAGGCCACTATTTCCAATGTCCATCTCTGAAAGGCCATTTTTGAAATTTGAGTTGAAAGGTAGTATTAATCATCTTTGCTTGGGAGAATCAGATTATCGCAATTCCACTTGTATTCAGAAAACACATTTAGCTAGCTGGAGGGAGAACGGCTATTGCCCACTTTTCTGGAATTGATAGAATGACAGAAATTTGTGAAGTGCAGGGGTCTTTTTATGGAGAAGGAGTGGTAATCTTTCCGGTTTAATTTCAATTCTGTTGATTTTCGTAGAGAGATTATCACTTATTCAATATTGAAAAGTTGTTATCACCACAGTTTTATTTAACAGTGGTTGTTCACGCAGTGTGTATTCACGTTTAAGTACATATCTTTATTTTATCGTTGTGTGTTTGTAACTTCATGATGTCTATGAGAATTATGTTAACTTTTGAAGGGTAACTTTTGAAGTGAAAGTTTTAAGAGCACGTGAGAATGTAGAGAGGAAAATGGAGACTGAGTTTAGTCATAGGAAAACACAAATTTACTTCGAAAAATAAAAATTGCTGCTAACCGAGAATGGGGAATTCAAATCCAGCATAATTCCGGAATTGCTTGACCTAATGACTTGCCGTTGCATATAAGAATATAAAAGTTGCAAAAAAATCCAAATATGATGTCAACATTAGGTATTCGTATTGTAAGTTTTAAAGCTTGGTAAAATTTCTACGTGTAGAAGACCCGAAACAATATTTTAGTTTAGGAATAATTAGTAGACGTTTTTACAAATATGTTGGTACCACTCATCCATTTATATAGCAATCAAAGCAGATTTAGTATAGAAGTGTACTTTTCTCCCCACATGTATATAAAATTCAAAGTAAAAACTTTCAAAAGGTATGCTTTTATTAAATTGTATTTTACGATTAAGAAAATTCCGCCCTATATAATATGTTCTACATATATGTAAATTGGAATTGAAAAGAATAACGCTACAGAAACATAAAAATAAATTGTATAATACAGACAAATTAATTACCATTATTGGGAGACAATCTATACTTCTATACTCCTATTATAAAGAGGAAAAAATTGTTTATTTGTCGGAGGTAAGCTCTGGAACTACCGAACCGATTCCAAAAGTAATCGTATCAAAATGATGGTGTTAGTCCAACTTAGAACATAGGCTATATCTTATGTCGGTGCCACTACCCCGAAGGGGGTATAGGAGCAAAAAACGTTCTAAAAATTCGGTTTTAGCGTTACTGAAGGTCCTAGAAATATGAAATTTTGAATATTAGTTACTTATAAGATATTAATGATGTCCAAGAACAGTTCTTAAACAATTTGAAATTCAAAAGGGGTGAAAATGCACAAAAAGCGTTTTAAAAAACGTTCTAAATGGTACTTTCTACACAATCTCAGGAAATACCAAACCGATTTAAAACATATTGGTGTCAAAATGATGGTGAAAACGCTTGCTCCAAGATAGGCTATGTTTTATGTCGGTGTCACTACCCCAAAGGGGGTGCAGGAGCAAAAAACGTTCTAAAAATGCGATTATAGCGTTACTGAAGGGCCTAGAAATATGAAATTTTGAATATTAGTTACTTATAAGATATAAATTATGTCTAAGAACAGTTCTTAAACAATTCGAAATTTAAAAGGGGTGAAAATGCACAAAAAGCGTTCTAAAAACGTTCTAAATGGTAGTTTCTAAACAATCTCAGGAAATACCAAACCGATCAAAAAAATATTGGTGTCAAAATGATGGTGACAACGCTTGCTCCAAGATAGGCTATGTTTTATGTCGGTGTCACTACCCCAAAGGGGGTGCAGGAGCAAAAAACTTTCTAAATATGCGATTTACGTGTTACTGAAGGGCCTAGAAATATGAAATTTGAAATATTAGCTACTTATTAGATATAAAGGATATTTAAGAACAGTTCTTAAACAATTCGAAATTTGAAAGGGGTGAAAATGCGCGAAAAGCGTTCTAAAAAACGTTCTAAATGGTGGTTTCTACACAATCTCAGGAAATACCAAACCGATTTAAAAAATAATGGTGTCAAAATAAGAGTGTCAAAATGAAGGTGACAACCCTTGCTCTAACATAGGCTATGTTTTATATCGATGCCACTACCCGAAAGGGGGTGCAGGAGCAAAAAACGTTCTAAAAATGCGATTTTTGCGTTACCGAAGCGCCTAGAAATATGAAATTTGAAATATTAGCTACTTACTAGATATAAAGGATTCCTAAGAACAGTTCTTACACAATTCGAAATTTAAAAGGGGTGAAAATGCGCGAAAAGCGTTCTAAAAAACGTTTCTACACAATCTCAGGAAATACCAAACGGATCTAAAAAATAATGACGTCAAAATGATGGTGACAAATCTTGCTCCAACATAGGCGATGTTTTATGTCGGTGCCACTACCCCAAAGGGGGTGCAGGAGAAAAACGTTCTAAATTGCAGCTTTTGCGTTACGGAAGGGCCTAGAATCGTGAAATTTGGAATGGCAGTTAGTTATAAGATATCAATGATCTCTAAGGACATTTCCTAAAAAAATCGAAATTTAACAGGGGGTCAAAATGCGCAAAAAGCATTGTAAAAAAACTTTCTAAATTGCGATTTCTATGCAATCTCAGGAAGTACTGAACCGATTTCAAGTATAATGGTGCAAAAATGATGGTGACAGATCTTGCTCCAAGATAGGCTATATTTTATATCCGTTTCCACTATCCCAGAGGAGATGCAGGAGCAAAATGCGCGAAAAGCGTTCTAAAGCGTTCTAAATGCCGATTTGTCGGCAATATCTCAGGAAGAATGAATCTGATTTCAAACGTAATGGTAGGAAATTGATGCTGACAGCCCCTGCTCTAACATAGACGCTATTTTATGTCGGTATCACTATCACCAAGACGTTGCAGGAGCAAAAAAGTGTTTTAAATTTCGATTTTTTTGATCGGTAGCGGCTAGCAACTAAAAATTAGGCAAGGTACATATTTATTAGATATAAATGATCTTTAAGAACTGTTTCGAAAAAATTGGAAATTTAAAATGGGATGAAAATGCGCGAAAAGCGTCCTAAAAATGTTCTAAATTGCGATTTCTACTCAATCTAAGGAAATACCAAAGCTATTTCAAAAGTAATGGTTGCAAATCAATGGTGACAGTCCCTGCTATAACATAGGTTATATTTTATGTTGCTGTCACTACCATCTGAGGGTTGCAAAAGCAAAACATGTTCTAATTTGCGTTTTTCGCACAACTGAGGGGGTCAAACACTTTGAAGTATGGCATGGTATTTACTTACAAGATGCAACTGCTTTCTAAGAACAGTCGAAAGAAAATTCCAAATTAAAAAAAAATGAAGTGAGTGAAAAGCGTTATAAATTACATTTTTTAAGCAAACTTGTAAATTACCAAACCGATTAAAAAAATAATGACAAATTTTGGTGATAGAACCTGCTCAGACATAAGATATATTTTATTTCTGTTCCACTACCACCAGAGGGTTGCAGGAGCTAAAAACTTTCTAAATTGCGATTTCTGTGATACTGAAAAGGCTAGAAACTTTAAATATGATATGGTAGTTACTTATAAAATATAAATGCCCTCGAAGGAAGGTCGAAAATAAATTCGAATTAAAAAGGGGTGAAGCGAAGGGGAGGTGCGAATAGCATTCTAAATTACGATTCTATGCAATTTCAGGGAATATAAACTGATTATAAAAGTAATATTGGCGAATCAATGGTAACAGTCTCTGATCCTACACAGGCTATATTTTATGCCGGTGATTCTACCACCTGGGGTTCACAGGAACCACAAACGTTCTAAAAAAGGGCTTTAAAAGCTTTTTAGATTACGTTTCTGTGGTATATTAGGAAATAACAGATTTCAAAATTAATGTTGGTAAGTTAATGGTGACAGTTCCTGTTTCAACATAGCCCTTTATGTTGAGAGAGGTGGTAGGACTTGGAATTTGACATGATGGTTAATTTTAAGATGTAAGAAGATGGTTTCTAAAAAATTCAAAACTTCAAATGAATACTGAAATGAGCGTATTAATTGAGCATAAAAGTTTCAAAATATTTTCTAAATTATCATTTATTTAGTTTTATTTCATTTTATTAATTTAAGTCTCATTTCTGCCTAATACAGTATAATAATGATGTTTATTCAAACTGTGTTTTAAATAGTAATTTTTGAATTATTCCTAAAAGTAATAAGTACCTTTTAATAAAAAAAACCTTTTAATAAAATAAAAATTTAGTTAGTACCTTTTGATAAAAATTAGACATATAAATATAATTTGGCATATTTCAAATATTACGCGAGCAAAGACGCGGGGTTTGCTAGTCCTTCCTTCCTATTATAAAGAGGTAAAAATTGTTTATTTGTAGGAGGTAAGCTCTAGAACTACCGAACCGATTCTAAAAGTTATGGTATCAAAATGATGGTATTAGTCCAACTTAGAACATAGGCTATATCTTATGTCCGTGCCACTGGCCAAAAGGGGTGCAGGAGCAAAAAACGTTCTAAAAATGCGATTTTTGTGTTACTGAAGGGCCTAGAAACATGAAATTTGGAATGGTAGTTATTTATAAGATACTAATGTTCTCTAAGGCAATTTCTTTAAAAAATCGAAATTAAAAAGGGGTGAGAATGCTCAAAAAGCGTTCTAAAAACGTTCTAAATGGCGATTTTCACGCAATCTCAAGAATTACCAAACCGATATAAAAAATAATGGTGGTAAAATGATGGTGACAACCCTTGCTCCAAAATAGGCAACATTTTATGTCGGTGCCACTACCCCTAAAGGAGGTGCAGGAACAAAAAAACGTTCGAAATTGCAATTTTTGTGTTACTGAAGTGCCCAGATACATGGAGTTTGGAATGGTAGTTACTTATTACGTAACAATGATTTCCAAGAACACTTCTTAAAAAATTCGAAATTTTAAAGGGGTAAAAATGAGCAAAAAGCGTTCAAAAAAAACGTTCTAAATGGCAATTTTTACGCAATCAAGAGAAGTACCAAACCGATTTTAAAAATAATGGTGTCAAAATGATGGTGACAACCCTTTCTTCAACATAGGCTACATTTTATATCGATGCCACTACCCCTAAAGGGGGTGCAAGAGCTAGAAAACGTTCGAAATTGCGATTTTTGTGTTACTGAACGGCCCACATACATGGAATTTGGCATGGTAGTTACTTATTAGATATAAATTATCTCTAAGAATATTTCTTAAAAAATTCGAAATTAAAAAGGGGTGAAAATGCGCAAAAAGCGTTCTAAAAGGCGATTTTTACGCAATCTCAAGAAGTACCAAACCGATATAAAAAATAATGGTGTCAAAATGATGGTGACAACCCTTGCTTCAACACAGGCTACATTTTATGTCAGTGCTACTACCCCAAAAAGGGGTGCAGGAGCAATAAATCGTTCGAAATTGCGATTTTTGTGTTACTGAAGAGACCAGATACATGGAATGTGGCATGGTAGTTACTTATTAGCTATACATTATTTCGAAGAACATTTCTTTAAAAAATTGAAATTTAAAAGGGTGTGAAAATGAGCCGAAAGAGTTCTAAAAAATGTTCGAAATGCCGATTTTTACGCAATCTAGAAAAGTACATAACCGATTTCAAAAATAATGGTGTCAAAACGATGGTGACAACCCTTGCTCCAACATAGGCTATGTTTCATGTCGGTGTCATAACCCCCAAAGTGGGCGCAGGAGCAAAAAAACTTTCGAGAATTCGATTTTTGTGTTACTGAAGGGCCTAGAAACATGAGATTTGGAATGGTAGTTACTTATATGATATTAATGATCTCTAAGAACATTTCTTAAAAAATTCGAAATTTAAAAGGGGTGAAAATGCGCTAAAAGAGTTCTAAAAACATTCTAAATGGCTATTTTCACGCAATCTCAGAAAGTACCCAACATATTTCAGAAGTAAAGGTAGGCAATTGATGATGACAGACCTTGCTCCAACATAGGCTGTATTTTATGTCGGTGCCACTACCTCAAAGGGGGTGAAGGAGCAAAAAACTAACTAAATTGTGTTTTTTGTAATTTTATGCTGGTTTTATTACCATCTGATTGGCAGGAACAACAAGAGAGCCTTTAAAAACATCTAAGTTCCGTTTTCTATAGAATATTAGGAAATAACAACCGATTTCAAGGTTAATGTTCGCAAATTAATGGTGACAGTCTCTGTTTCAACATTTTTCGAGACATTCTATTTCAACTCTATTTCGGCATTTTATGTTGGTGCGACTAACACCAGAGAGGTAGTAGACTATTAGACAAGAAGCTTGGAATTTGACATGATGGTTAATTTTAAGATGTAAATGTGTTAAGATGGTTTCTAAAAAATTCAAAACTTCAAATGAATAGTGAAATGAGCGTATGAAATGAGCAAAAAAGACTCAAAATATTTTCTAAATTATCATTTATTTGGAATTAGTTTTAGTCCTTCTTATTAATTAAAATCTCATTTCTGTCTATCGCACTTTTATAATAAAGTTTAGTCAAATTGTGGCTTAATTTGTAATTTTTGAATTATTCCAAAAAGTGTTTGTCTAATAAAAAATGGTCATGCAAATATCACTTGGCATATTTCAAATATTACGCGAGCAAAGCCGCGGGGTTTGCTAGTATTTTATAAATAGATAAAAACGAAAAAATATCTTCTTTGAGAATTTTCTAAAACGATATGTTACCAAGCACTTTAGGAGGAAATAAAGAACAAAGAAAACAAAATAAGGTTAATTTGAATCTCATTACAGATTTTGAAGCCATAGAATGATTAACAGTTAAATATTTCATTAAGAATTTAAAATCGAAGATTTCAAGTTAAAAGAAAGCATGAAGAGATATCCTTTAACAGAGCAGCATAAAAGAGAACTTTAAACTGGAAATCAAAATACTGGTGTTCATGTTTCTGAGGGCAAATTTTAAATTGATTGTATAAACTTAGTTTAACACGAAACTAGTTAATAAACATAAAAACAAATGTTATCAAAACTCTTTTCAACCACTATTGACATGAGAAGTTCATTTATTAATTTGGTATTTATTTATCAATTGAAACGTGTGCGTTTATGTGATAAATTGCTTTTTTTCAAAGAAAAAGTTCCATGTGAATATGCGAACTTTTATCTTTTTAATATACTAATTATACTGTTGCCGCAAGAAAAAATTGACCAATCATTTCAGAAACATAGATATAAAAAAATAAAAGAATTCGGAACTCAGAATAAATACTTACAACATTTTAACACTTATTTTTTATAAGAGAGTTATAGTCCAGGCAATAGGGAATTTTACGTAGCAAAATTAATGGTAGTTCTGAAAATCAGTTTACTTTATGTTTTTTGGGTCGCTGAATCCGAATTTGTAACATCCCACCAAAACTTCCCCCGGCAACCCCCCCCAATTTTGGTAAAAAGCCCCCCCAAAAAGGTTTTATTAAAAAAATCATTTTTTTAAATTATTTTAGGGGAAAAGTATCTAGAAATTCAGAAAGTAGATAAAATTTGCAATAAATTAGATATATAACATTATGACTTAGGATGAAGGGGAAGGGGGGAACTTCCTCGGAACATGCGGACGGTGCTGCGTGGACTAAGTTGCGCAATTCCACTTAACCACTCACACGTTTAAATTCGCTCTCCCATCTTCCCTCCGAACTTTCCTTATAAGGTTTACTTTCAGTTTTTTGGGTCGCTGAATCCGAATATTTAACTTACCCCCAAATTTCCCCTCCGAACCCCCCCCCCAAATAGTTGTCATTAACTTAAATTTCTTATTGTTTTAGGGAAAAAGCATTACAAAATTCAGAAACTAGATAAAATTTGCAACAAATAGGATATATGACATTATGACATAGTATAAACGGGAAGAGAGGGGGCTGCGTCGGAACATTCCCCGCGCGCTTTTCTCAAAAAGCAAATTTTTTTCAAAAAATCAATTTTTTGGGGGGGTTGCCGGGTGAAATTTTGGTGGGAAGTTACAAATTCGGATTCAGCTACCCAAAAAACATAAAATGAGTCGAAATCCAGAACTAGTATTAATTTTTCCTGGTAAAATCCCCTATTGCCTAGACTTCATAACTTAGTGCACGTAGCGCTGCAGTGCATATTCAGAGGCAGCCCTCTCCCTCCCCGTTCATCCTACGTCATAATGTCATGTATCCTATTTGTTGCAAATTTCGTCTAGTTTCTGAATTTCGTAACGCTTTCCCCCTAAAACAATAAGAAATTTAAGTTAAAAACAACTATTGGGGGGGGGGAATTTTGGAGGGAAGTTAAAAATTCGGATTCAGACACCCAAAAAACTTAAAGTAAAACTTATAGAGAAAGCTCAGAGGGGAGATGGGAGAGCGAATGTAAACGTGTGAGTGGTTAAGTGGAATTTTCCAACTTCGTTCACGTAATTTAAAAATCGGAATTTAAAAGGGCGCAGTGGAAAAATAGTTCTAAAGTTTCAATTTCTTTGATATCATTGGGTCTAGAAACTAAAAATTCTCATGGTGGTTATTTATAAGATATAAATGCTCATTAGGAACGGTTTCTAAAATATATCGAAATTTAAAAAGCTTAAATGAACTGAAAACACTCTAAATTACGAATTACTTGGAATTGTTTAGAGAAAATGAAACAATCATTTGCATGCTACTTTTACTATGTACACGCTAGTGTGTAGGTATCAAATAACTAATTCGTGGCATGGAATGATACAGTTCCATTATTTATCTTTTTGGCATCAAGTTAAGCAAACAATAAAACTGCAATTCTACGATACTTCTGTGTAAGTACAGCTATCTTTTTTTTTTATATTTTAGAATAGATATAATGGCTCCAAAGAAATTGAGTAAAGAACAGGAAGATCGAGTTGAGGGAGCAGTTGATGCTGTCAAACATGAAATGTTTGTAAACTGCAGCATCTTATTTTAAAATACCAAGGTCTACATTGAAGCAAAGATTGAGTGGAAAAAAACCAAAAAGATGATCTACGTCAATTTTGAAAACCGAAGAGGAAATTCTCCTAAAGAATTGGATTATCCACTGTGCAAAGAAAGGATTCCCCAGACGCAGGTGATATGTTATAGAGAGCGTCAAAGAATTTTTAGAGAAACGACCCGAAGTAAAAACAAGTTTTACGAAAGCTAAGAGTTTAATCATTTCTGTTTATATTTTTAGTTTCTGAATGTTTCACACGTTAAAAGAAGCTATTATTATGAATGAACGTATTATTACGTTTTATAAATGGATAGGAAATATCTCCACCTTTTTTCTAGCAAAGAATGATGTTAAACTGCCGGTAATTGTATTTGTGGATGGGTATAACATACATCTTCGCGTGAAACCAGTTAAAATTGCAAATCTCTGCAGATAATTTTGATAGCTTTATACCCAAATGCAATCCATATATTTCAAACTTGCGATGTAGCTGCTTTTCGTCCACTAAATGCTCAGTGGAACAAGGCCCTTCTTCGCTGGCTCAAAAATTATCCACATGAAGCTGTGACTAAAGTGCACTTCGCTCCATTTCCTAAAAATCGCGCTAGAAAACGACATGACGATGGCAATAAAAAATTGTTTCATGGAAAAAAGACTATCCATTCAGTGCAGACGCTATATACTATTCAAAGTGCAAGCGTCACATCAATGATGTGATGATGATGGGTGATGTTTCAATTGAAATCGCTTGTAATGAGGTTCCAAACACTACACTGATAAATATATCGATTGAGGACTTCCATCAAGTTGTCTGTGAGAATGTGATGAAGAAGTCGAAAATGCTCAACAATCATCATGTGATGAATCGGAAGCTTTACACCGTTTGCATAACATTCTGGAGAAAAAAAACCAAACTTTCATACCAGGCCTACAGAAACGGCAATGTATCCAGCTGAAGAAGATTGCTTAGACAAAGTAGACATCATGGTACCCAAGCCAAGAACGAGCTTCAGTAACAGCAACACCTTCGAAAAAATTACTATGCATCTTAGAATTGTTCAGCTGAAGCCGAAGAGTTCCGACGAAGAAAGTTTTTCAGAGTCAGAAAATAAAGACAATATTACTTCCTCAGCTGAAAACTGCTCTCAACAGTTAAAAGAATTCCTTGAATGGCCGCATAGTCCAGAAAGGAAAGGGAAGAGGATATCGGAGAGAATGCCTTTCATCCTGACATCGCAAAGATGGAACGAGCTGCAAAAAGACAAGTTACGGAAGAAACAAGATGAATTGCAACAAAAAGAAGAAAACAAAGAGAAAGAGCTCTAAAACGAAAGAAAAAGAAGCTGAGATGGCCACCAAACAAGCCACCAAAATATCAGGGCCAAATCCTGCAAAAATAATCAGAAAAAAAACAATCGACTTCGGTGGACCATCACTAATGCAGTGATGGGCCATTACGAATGCAAAGTGGACCATTACTGATGTTTTTGTACTTTTTAGTAAAACAAATCATGTAAAGTAATAAATTTATATTTTGTTGATTTTCTTGACACGAATGCCTTCGTCCATCCTCTCTTGTTATATTTTGATCATCGGCATGAAAATATTTCGCACGGCATAGTAACTATTAGCTGAAATCCAAAATATTCTTCCTTAACCGGGCCCCACTGGTGATTTTACCCTATTTTTACTTAAAGGGGCTAATTCACTCATGCGAAAACACCTAATCGGTAATGTTAATACTATGAGAGGATTTTTTTTAATATCTCGTTTGCATTTTACAGGGTTAAAACCGGTACCATTATTTTCAAGGCAACATTTCACAATTGTTTTACAGAAAAATAAATATGGTTTAAACAGTCGAATTTAGCCTTATTTAAGGAGATATTTTCCATCAGAAAATACTGGTAGCGACGAATTTCTTAGTCTGTAAATTCAAGGGTCCGTACGAACCCTGTTTTAGTATTTTTAAAAGATTTTTTTGTATTGGATAATTAAGGACTATCTGTAAAAATTCCTTTTTTACTCTTCGATTTGTTTGCAGGACTTTTTTCTATGGAGATACAAAAATGGTTCCAAAAGTGAAAGAAAAATAGTAATTAAAAATAAACTGTAAAGACAATCTAAAAAGTGTAAAAGGACCTTTATATTCACCGACCTTAGCTATCTAAGGCAAAAAAATTCGTATAAAAACATTGCAATGCAAACGAGATACTAAAAAATATATAATATTAGCTAGCGAGTGTTTTCACGTGAGTGAAGTAATCTCTTAATATGAAAAAGATGGAATCACATGTGTTTTCACGTGAGTGAAGTAGCGTCTTAATAAGAAAAAATGGAATCGCCGCCTATAAATAAATCGATACATATTTACATTGCACAGATAAAAATGTCTAATCATTTTATAAAACGCTTAACAAGAAAGTAAAATAAATAATAAATATGTGGCAAAATGAATGCATTTTATTTTTATTTATTTTTTTTTTTTGAGAAAGATTCAATTTTCCCACGTGTATAAGGAATGAAAGCAAAACTAACATAATTGAGAAGAGTTACAAGATAAATGCTACATCAAAATTGAGTCGCAAATACAAATAAAATTTTGAAATAATATGCAAAAGCTTTGGAGAGAATATTTTTATGTGCTTTGTTATGCTTAGGCTCATGTATATTTATAAATCTTTTTTTACAAGTTAGTTTCATCAAATACATAAATACTCAATTTGACTATTAATTGGGTATTTAATTAAATATTTAAATTTCAAAGTTTCACTCATAAAGGAAATGTAACATATATTTGTGTTTCAAATAGTAAATAGTGAACAATTCCACTGGTAATTGAAGTTTCTTTTTAAAATGTAGTTGAGAATAAATCTGTTTAATTTGCATTCTTTACTTTTAAAAGTAAGGATCTTGAAATCTTTTTATATTAAACTTAAAATAGTATAGTTCGGGGATTTCGATGGATGACATATATAACGGCTTTACCGTTATATATTCATTATTCCTCCTTTCCCCTCAGAAAAATCAACTTTTAACCTTACTGGTTTATTATAAATTGTCATTATTCTTCCCCCCCCCCCTCCTTCAAATAAAATATTTAGTTTAAATTTGACATTTTAGAGTTAATTTCATATGTCTTTATTCATTCTCTTCCCCCCCCCCCTCTCACTACTGTAAGTTTCGCTTTTACTTTTTAAAGTTCTTTTCAAATGCAGACATCATTTATCTCGGTTCCTTTTTCTGTCTTTCAAATTCACACGATAGAAAAAGATCTTAACCGCAGCTATTTTCCATTGAAATAAAGTAAAAGAATAAAATACAAATGAATGTCTTTTCGCTTTGCAGCCGACGATATCTAATGCATATTTTCCCAGCCTCTGGGCTTGCATCAGTATTCATTTCTCACCCTTGTACTTTGTCGGATAAAAGCCATATGCCCCTTGCTGACTAATTCAGCTGTCGTTAAATCTATAACGAGCATGTAATATCACATGTTAGCTATTTCTTTAGCCACTTTCCCTTACCGCAGGAATGTTAAGATACGTGTAACCATATAGCCGCGCCATGGCGTAAGTTTGAGTTCCATGTAATACTTCGGGATGCTTCTGATTCCTTTGTCCACGCCACCAATATTCATCGCCAATACAGTACATATGTTCCTATTCATCTCGCCAATGAGTGAGTGATTGGATTGAATATTTTACCACTACTCCCCCTGATCTTGAATGTGACAGACCTCAGCTCTCTGCCCTTCGGGGCCGCCCCGTCGGGCAGTCTTGTGTTTGACTTCTCCCCGTCCCACTGTACTCTCATGGCCCTCCTTTTAAAAGTTTCATAATAAAGAAGTAAGCCCTCGAAATTTTCGTGTTGGAGTTTTTTTTTCATTCATTCACGAATCTGAGAATCTCCAATAATCTCCCCCACAACATAGAACTGAAATTTTTGCATAAAATTATGACAAAGGGAATAACTGTACAAGATTACAATGTATCTTTTGAATCATTAATTTCGAAATAAAGTGTTTTTACTACACAATACAAAATTGTTGTCGGGAATCTCATTTAGATATTCAATGTTTGTTTACTTATTTATGCTAACTATACTTACTATACTTAACTATACTTATCCTAACTATATACTTACGATACGAATATATATTATTACTTATATCTTTAGTTCTTATGTTCAAAGTACATTATTTTATCAATAAAAATTTATATTAATTATAAAATTTCTGCTTCATAAATAAACAGATTTTACAAATATTAATCACGAAACATTTTGTTTGAAACACGCGCTCATAAATTTTATATATGTTTAAAGGGTTTCCGTTGATATTTCACGATACTATCATAAAATAATTTTTAAAATAGCTTTGAGAAAAATGGCTTCTCATACTAGATTCACCAAAATTTACTGTGAAGGAACAACTTATTTAACAACAAACCAAATTTGTTAACAATAAGAAAATTCCGCTAGTTTAACTTATCTATATTGCTGAAAGAATATATCTAGGAGTATATAAATACATTAAATTACTTTTTCCGGTCAAGAGAAGTATTATATCATTTTTCCTGGCATGCCTGTGCCCGGGTTGTTTCCTTTTAAAAATTAAAAATTTTCCCCCCTGTAACAAAAGTTATGCATATTTATTTCAAAACGATATTTAAGAGATTAATAAATATATCAAAATGTATGTCTTTTATCTTTTAAATTTTCTTGCGAGAAAAAGGTCATTTTCCATATGTATTTTATTTTTTCTAATATATAAATTTAAAGAAAAAAAGTAAAAATTACTAACAAAACAAAATTGTTTGTAAAATAAATTGAACGAAAGAGACAAACTGTTTGTGATATAGAAATATATGTCCATTTATAATATACGAAATCTGCTGTGAACAGATTTTTTAAAAATCTGTTCTGTCTAACCAATGATGTCTAACCAACCATTTAATGGTTGGTTAGACATCATTCAGGAGACAAGAAAAGAATAACATTAAAAATTAAAAAATATTCCTGAAAATCTCGGATTAGTAAATGCATATAAAAGGAATTTAAACTTTTATCATTTAAGTCAAAGATTTAGGAAAAAATTCTTAGGTTTTTTTATTCAGATAAATATTGATTTATGTTTCAAATTGTTAACTGAAAATTCGTTTCATCAACGACATAAACATCATAAACATAAAGAACATGACTGAAATATGCTGAAATGAATTAGGATATTAATCATATTCTCTCTATTATGAATTCCATTGATTCCTGCATTCAATTTTTACTTTTGAAATTGATACCAATAACCTTCTTTCTGTCCTTGAATTCCTTGTTATTCGTTGTGAAGGTGGCTTTCAGACTGCCGTTTCCCGTAAACATTTTTCTGTCAGTCTTCCACCTCACAGGTTTTCCTCTTATTCTGCTAACCAAAAATTTGCTGCTTTGAATACTTTTGCTTTTCAGGTTACAAATATTTGTTCCACTCCTCAGTTACTTATTGCTGAACTTAATTACCTCAAATCTATTGCTGTTGATCATGGTTATTCCTCTAATATTATAGATTCTATTTATAAAAAATATGACGAAAACCGTCCATTCTGAAAAGTATTTGAATTCCAACTGTAATACTTCAGTTTTTTGCCATTTTATTCTAAAATCAGTGAGCAAGTTGCTAAAATATTAAGAAGGTTTGATTTCAATATTATTTGTTCTCCTGTTAATAAAATCTCAGTTTCAAATCTCCCACTCCTCAGTTACTTAGTGCTGAACTTAATTACCTCAAATCTATTGCTGTTGATCATGGTTTTTCCTCTAATATTATGGATTCTATATATAAGAAATTGACGAAACCCATCCAATCTGAAAAGCATTTTAATTCTAACTCTAATACTTCAGTTTTTTTTTTGCCATTTTATACTAAAATCAGTATCTGAAGAAGGTTTGATTTGAATATTATTTCTTCTCCTGTTAATAAAATCTCAATTTCAAACCTCACACATCCCTTTGATCGTATAGATAACTGGGAATTTACCAAATTTCTTGCCAGTGTGGTCTTTCCTATATTGGCCAGACCAAAAGTCGCTCAGATTTCTTTTAAAAGAGCATGGCGTTTATGTTAAAAATAAGGAGCTTAAACGATCTTCAATTGCTCAACGCTGTTGGTGTTTTCAACATACGTTCTTCCTCAGCCATCATTATTCAGAAATGTTATTTTAATCTTGATCTTGACTTTTGAGGAGCTTACCACATTATAAAAAAAATATCACTGTTTAGACAATGGCATATCCAGTACTCATGATTTTCCAAGTATTTGGAAAGCATTAATTTCCCCCTTTTTTTGGTTTATTTTTCTTTCGTTCTCCGGCAGATGACGCTACTTGTCCTCTAAGTTGTTTCATGCTGCTTTTCTCTCATTGGTTGTCTTGGCGAGATCGTTACCCGTATCTGATATATAAGCTGGTGCTTCTAGCTTCCTGCTTTTTCTAGAACGTTGTGTTCTATCTTGCACTGAAGAAAAATATATTTTGTTGACTCGAAACAGCTGTTTGTTGCTTATTTTGTATTATTTGTGCATTGTTAAAAGTTGGTTTTCTGCCTTTTAATATTCTTTCACATAGGCTTTATTTGCTATTTTTATATCACAAGGTATGATATGTTGATTTTAAAATATATGGTAGCCATAGTTAAATTATTGGTGTTTAAAGTTTAAGTATAAATAATGTACTGGTGAAACATTTGGTATTGGAAACACAATTTGGTATACGTGGTTATATGAGACTACATATAATTTTTCAAAGAGGAAAATATCTCACCTTTTTCATACCATCGACAAAAGTGTCGGTGGCATTTCAGTAAGTAAATTCGAAAAACACTAAACTTTTAAAAACTAATTTTACACATTATGATCTGGAAATCATATATGAAAAGAAAGAAGAATTGCCTTTGAGAGATTTTTTCTGCGATTTCAATACTTTTAAAAGTTTATAATAAATCGGATAGTAAACTTGAAAAAAAGTATTTAAATAAGACTTTTTTTAATTATTAAACTTTGAAGAGATTTTAATTGATGAAGATGTTTGCATTTTTTAAATTTTCATGTATGCTTAGAAGAAAAACATTAAAAATAGTTTAGCACAAAGCCAATATGCCAGCAACTCACGTCAAAGAGCTATTAGGGATAAAAAGAAAGAAAAATTATTTTGATTTTGTTTGTAAATTGGAAAAAATAAAAGCTTGGAAAAAGTATTTTTATCATTTTTGAAAAATTGTGAAATTAGATTAAAAATAAACAGGAAAGACAAACTTACTTTACAAATATTTTTTAAAGTGCACTAAACATCTCTGCTTGATATCAATCTTAATCTTTGAACAACAAGATGCTTATGTTTAAAAAATCGAGAAAAGAGTTCGATGTAAAAACTCAGTTTCAATATATAGATTATTGCTTCTGTATTTTTCGTAGCTGAAAAAATATAATTGAATCAAAATAACCAAAATGTGTTTTGTGTTGATGTAATAGTCAATTAATTTAATTAAACAAGTAAAATTTAATGTTCAAAATGTAATGATGTGCCTTCTAAAAAGAAAAAAAATTTACGTCAACAGCTATTTATAGATACAGCGTTGAAAACTTTTAGATATTATTCCGGAGTGTCATCCAAGTCTAAAACAGGTTTCGCATCAGAAATTTTATTTAAGAAAGGAATTCAAATGTGTATGACGTAGAAACAGGAAACGTTTTATTAAATAATTTTCTGATACAAATCATGTTTATTTGACTTGCGTCAGACATCGAGAAAGTTTAAATGAAGGTTGTAGATACTTAAGGCATTATAAATACTGTGTACTTCAGCAAAAAAAAGTCCTTTAAAGTGTGAAAACATTGCTCAAAGTATAGCGGTTTTAACTTACAACTATTTTGCAAGAATATGGAGCAGATGTTTGGATATTAATGATGTGTGATTACATAAAGCAATACTGATAATATTTGTTATGTAAATTGCAACTTAAACTTCAACTGTTAAATCCCATTTCTCTGAAACACATGGTGATAGTTTTAATTCAAATTTAATGAAGTCAGTCATTCATGTAATTTTTAAACACGGTATGTATATAAAATTATTACAAATTCGGTTAATTTTAATCTATATCAAGGAACACATCTCTGGGTACCAAGGTTTGCAAAACATACACTGTAAAATCTTTTCAGCAAAATGTCCAGTTATTCAACTTGTTTTAAAGGAAACCGTATGTTACGCATATTTTGATCCATGAGAATGTTTCATCATACGTTTAAGTTATCATCTACTTATTTATATAAAATACAAATAAAAATTTTGTTCCGGCGGCTTATAACTCGAGTTCTACTGAATGGATTTTGATGGAACTAGCACTGTTAGATAGATATTACTTCTGGGAACATTTTAGTATCTATATAGTACACCGTTCTGCGTAAATTGTTTATGGTATTACTATGGAAAGTCCTGTTATTTTGGGAGAAGTAATTACCTTAGGTTATTTTTTGGCGACAATTAACATTGATGAAAAAATTGAAAAGGCTAAAAAAAAGAAACCATTCTAGTTTTATTTAAAATAAAAAAAGAAAAACAGCTTTGATAAGAGACAATATTATGAAACGAATACACGTATTTATTTGAAACATGAAAGGAAATCTTCATAATGCTTAAAAATGTTTTCAATATCAAATATTGTATTATTCAATACAATTATATTCAATTTATTCAATACAAATATTCAAAACAATATTTTGAAATTTATCTTTTACGTCAGGTTAAGGAAAATGCATGTGAAAATGTTTTACCATATATATTATAAAGCAGGTGGCCCTAAATGTGTTGTCCTTTTCAAAACTATCCGATGTTTTTTTTTCTTTTTTTCCCCGGATTGTATACAGGATAGAGAATATTTCCACGGTCGTTTGCATGCACAACACACCGATATAATCAACAGGTTTTTTTTTTTTATAATTTTTGGTATTTTGTGTTTATGTTTCACGAAACGATTACCATATGCATATGTTTTTCATTTTGGCGACGGCATATTATGCTATCATTTCGTTAAAGAATTGAAAAGTTTATATCAATTAGAAATTCATATATACGAATACCTCTAAAAAAAAAAAAATAAAAATACTATTACTGGCTTTATTTAAAATACAAAGAAGAAAAGCTTAAATTAATATTAATATTATAAAATGAAAATATTTAAATTAAATATGGGAGCAATCTTTCTACGTCTCAAAAGGATTATTGTTGTTAAAGTCGATCCATTGAATCAATATTTGCCGATTTATCATTTTTTGCGCATATGTATTCCCGAAAGAGCAAATGATTACATGGAATTTTAATTAAATAAAATGTGAATGATGTCTTTTTTTTTTTTTTTTTTTTTTTTTTTTTTTTTTTTTTTTTTTACAGAATACCTTAAGTATGTCAGGGCTAATTACAAGAACTACTGGATGTATATTTTTTTTTCATCATTTACACCATAGAATAGGTTCAGGGCGTATTCATAATATACGATACAATTATTTTTTTTTTTAATACAATTAAGATTTTTCTCTTTTTTTATAGGGCACAACGGTTTGTCAGTGTTTGTTAGCTTCGCAATTACACATTATGCTATTATTGATTAAAGAATTTAAACGGCTATATTAATTAGGGAAAAAAAACGAGCACACACACACACAAAAAAAAAATGTAATTTTTAAAAAATACAATTGGAAAAAACATTTTATGGGAAGTTATGATTATTCTTCCGGAGATTTATGCAAACACGTATTATTAAAAAAATTCTTGGTGAAATATATTTTTATATTATTTTACTTCATTTCATTTTAGTAGAACTGTGTATCCTTCCACACTTTTTTTTCTGATAGGTGATTATAGGATTTTTGGCTAATCTTCCATAGTTGAGTCCCTCGCAAATTGGCGTATAAATTTTATTGTTAGAAGCATCTCTTACGCTGAAGAGAATTCTTGACTGTAAATCAAATCGCAGAAGATGAGTCGATTTAATAATTAGCAGTTATTTATAAATTTATGGTTTTTCATTTAATCAGTTTTCACAAGAATTCACTCAATGAAGTAGTGAACATAATGGCTACAAATCGATACGTTAGCGTCGTTACTCGCCGTTTCTGGTGTATACAATTATAATTTTTTGTAATAAAATTTGTTTTTTTTTTTCGCTTATGTGGGAGCAAATGTTGCTGATGATAAATTTCTTTACGACATACTATCTTAAACTTCTAAATCTGCTAGAAATATGTACAAATACACAAGCTTTTTTAGGTACTACTTAATTATCCCGTTGACTAAAAAACTATCGCCAAACTATAAGATTACATTTCAGTAATGAATTCGTAAATAACGCATTATATTAATGTTACGGACAATCTTTTCAACCATTGTAATGCACGAAATTTCAGTAGTGTAGCGACTAGACAGCAATTTAATTCCTTTTCTCATAACGGGTTCATTTTCCTAATAAATCTTACTGCAATTTCTTAACTAAATTAAACGGTCCTTAAAAACTCAAATATTTCCACACAAAAATATATATATATAATACCGTAATGGCATTCACATGATTTCCCGAAATCATGAAATACATTACAGGTAGGAATCTATATTGCCTTAAAATATTCCAAATAGTTGTAATTTCTTAAAGTGTACAACATGGTGTGCAGAGTATAGGTGAAGATCGTTTTTAATTGAAAACTCAAAACTCTTTTTACACTTAATTTATTCCTTCGGATTGTATACCAAAAAGCATTTTTTTACGTACTAGTTGGCTATACGGGTAAGTAGGTGCAGTCCCCATAAATCGCCTGTTTGTGGATAGATGTGCAACCAGTCACAGAGTACTTTTCTTCTTGCGTTTTACAATCCTCATTATAGTTTTGCAGCGTTACCTACGTGAAGTGGACATTTATTACGATTTTTCAGTTTTTTGCGCTCATAAGTAATTTTTTGTTGCTTCATTCTTTTTCTAATTTCTAATACTTATCTTAATAATTGCGATTTAACTGGTGCAATTTTTCTTAGTGTATGATTAACTGTACCTACCATATATGTGATTTACTTGGATTATTTATGCTTAGATGGTTACGTGTGCCTTTTGTGAAGAAATTTATTATAGAGCTAGTAGGCGCATTGAACACGGGGCAAGTTGGCTCGGTGTCTGGTGTATGCTGGTAGCTTGAAAAACAGCAAAAACCAAAACAATGGTTGCAATGTAAGATTTTGGCCACACGGGCTTGCCCAAACGGAGACACTCGATTTTTTATTTGTAACAAGTGTAACTTTGATGATATTATCGAGTAGGATAAAAGTTACTCAATGTTAATGTTTTATTCATTATTTTTATGTCTGTATAATTTAGAATTTACATTGTACGGCGATAACGCCTTTGATTAAACCTACTGGTAATAAGGAAATTGATTTCTCTTAACGGCGTGTCTTATTTAAATTTTTAGAAAGCGTGTGCAACTTACCCCATAGGTATAGGCAACTTGCCCCGTGACGGGTGACATGCATTTTTCAAAATTATGATAGGCATTTTGGAAGGATTTCAGGAAGGTTGATAAAGTATCTCTTGCCACGTATGAGCAATGAATTCCAAATCTAGTAAGGATATAAAATTCTTCTTAGTTTGGGATATTTGTTTATATTACTGCAAGTGTAAGAAATGCAAAGTAATGTTGTAACAATTGCAACTGCTATTGTGACAACATTACATCGTTGTAAAAAACAAAGGTTAACTGTTAAGATAGCTTTTATAGAAATCATGCTTTAATTGCAGAATATCATAAAAATCAGATATTTGAGTGACATATTTCAAAAAAATTATTTAATTTATTTTTAATTCCATGGCATACAGATAGAAATTATGAGGTATTTAGAAAATCGTATATGTTACACAAAAGCGAAAACAATAGTGAAGGTCACTGTTATTGCCGCCATGAGTTTAACATTTATAATGGACATAATGTTGGTTTTAAATAAAGATTGTACAGAGATAAATCATACAAAATACGCTTTCGATATAGAAACTATCTTTATTCATACTTGAATAAACACATTATTAGCATTACGGAAATGATATCATATTTATTTTAATGATCTTTATTTATTTTGACATTATGATAAAAAGATTTATTAACCTTCCGTCTACCAGACGGGTCCATTGGACCCGACAGCAATATTTAATGTAAATTTTTCTCATGAAAAATAGCATTCAAAGTTTCGCGATTACATGACTTTTCCTGCAATTGTCTCCTCTATGTATATGCAATTGCGATTAAAATTTTGTTCGAAATTTTTTACCTATTTTTAATTTGTTTCATTGTTTACGACGCGGGTCCATTGGACCCAACATTAAAACAAACGTAATATACTGTTGCTTTCTTTTTCTAGGGTTGCCATAAATCATGAGGAGGATCAGGGTTACCATAATTGGCTGTTTATCGCCCATTTGGCGATGGATTTTTAGCGCCAATCTCGCCAAATTTGGCGACTTTATAATGAAGTTTTGAGAACATTCTAGACTGATCTAGTAAACTTCGTGCTCTATATATAAAAGGTTACTTCTGGTTCAGAGAGTCATTTATCAACAGACACAGTTAGTGAGCGAATGGTGTCTATTGATGTTTTTGAGTCTTTTCATTGAAAATAGGACTTGATATTTGAAGACAAGTAATAAGTGTAGTTTGTACGTGCTTTGTTATTTTACAAATATTCATCATTTTCTTATTTCCTAACTTATTTTTTGTTAAAAACTGAATTGAAGATGAACAGAAAAAAAGTATTGACTCAAGAGGAAATTCAAAAAATTATGGAAAATCCGGACGATATAGAATTCGACACCGATGATGAAAATCTGTCGTCTGATGAAGGTGAAGTAGATTATGTTGAAATACATAATGAAATTTCTGATTCCTACTCAGAATCTGATAATGATTCCAATGAAGTAAATGTAGCAACCACAAGTACTTCAAATTCTACTTTTGTTTCCAAAAAATAATTCACAGATCTGGTATAAGAATGAAGTTGCCAGACCACAAGGAAGACGTACTGAAATCAATATTTTACGTGAAAAATCTGGACCTTCAAGATTTGCAAATCGTGAAGTGGATTCCATATCATCCTCATTTCTTATCTATTTCCGAAAAAGACTTTTGGAAATTATAGTAAAATGGACAAACGCGGAAGGAAATAGAGTATTCGATAAAGAGTGGAGACCTATAGATATTATAGAACTTAAAAAATGCATCGGACTTTTATTACTTATTGGAGTATATAAATCGAAAAATGAAACAGTAAGCGAACTTTGGAGCATAAAAAATGGAAGACAAATATTTCGGGACATTATGAGTCGCAATAGATTCACAAGTATATTACGTGTCATAAGATTTGATGATGCTGCTGAGAGGCGTAAAAGAAGATCAACTGATAAATTAGAGCCAATAAGAGAATGCTTTGAATTGTGGAATAGCTATTTACAAGACCCTTATATTCCTAATTGGTCTATGACTATCGATGAGCAATTAGTTTCTTTTCGTGGAAAATGTCCTTTTCGTCAGTATATGCCATCTAAACCTGGAAAGTATGGATTGAAGTTCTGGGTTATTTGTGACAGAGTAACATCGTATGCTTGGAAAATGGAACTATATACAGGCAAAAATGAAGTAAGAGAATCTCATCAGGGAGAAAATGTAGTTAAAAGATTGACGAAGGAAATTGAAAATTCTGGTCGTAATATTACATGTGATAACTTTTTTACGTCATATGCATTAGCAACACATCTTACTTCAAAAAAATTATCTCTTATTGGAACAATTCGAAAAATAAACCTGAATTACCCGCTGTGTTCACAAATCCAAAACATCGTTCTGTATATTCTACTTTATTTGGGTTTCAAGAGAAGGCGACCATCATCTCTTACTGTCCCAGAAAAGGTAGAATTGTTACTTTGCTAAGCACAATGCATAACACTTATGATATTGACAACAGCTTAGAAAAAAAGCCTCAAATAATCCTAGATTATAATAAAACCAAATGCGGAGTAGATACGATGGACAAAATGGTAAGAGCATATAGTGTGAAACGCATGACACGTTGGTGGCCTTTGATTGTATTTTATAATATGATCGATATAAGTGCGATGAATGCATACATAATATGGTTGTCACTGAATGCTGAATGTGATCCGAAAATGAAAAAAAAGGCGGAATTTCATTATTCAACTTGCAGAAGAATTAGTAGGTGAAGGAGGTATCGCCGTCTCAACATCTACTTCAGAACAACTTTACGCAAATAGTTTTGAACCGCCACGAAAAAAATCAAGATGTCATATTTGTCCCTCTAAAAAAGATCGAAAAACACGAACATTATGCAAGAAGTGTACGAAAAATGTTTGCGGAGAACATTCCGTCGTTATTTGTACTTCATGTACAGAATAATTTTATTATGATGAAAAACGTTTTGTAGTCATTATAATATACTATATATATTACTTTCTTACTGTATGTGTTACTTTCTTACTCTATAACTATATATATCACTTTTATATATTGTATAAGGTGCATTAATAACAAATATATTCATTGTAGATAAATGGGTGTTTTGTATATTTTGAAATCCTATATATTTTACATATGGGTCCAATGGACCCGAATGGTAGTTCTTGCATATACTTTTTTTTGGTAGACTGAAGGTTAAGAAAGTAATAAGGCCACTTCAAAATAACTTTTGAAAATTCAAATACACATTTAGTAGTTTTAATCAAGTCTAACAAGGAAGGTCTCCATACGGGCATATTCAGAAAAATCTGAAAAAATACAGAGTGTTCTTCTTATGTGGATATATATGTTTATAAAAACAGTTTTGGCGGAACCTAGATAGAACGGTCGTAAAAAAATAATGAAAATTTCGTTTATTTGGCGATTTATCATCGGTTGGCGATGAAATGAAATTTCGAAAAATACTTTTTTATGTCGAATATTCTTTAAGATAAAAATGCTTTATATTGAACTTGTTTAAATAAATTTAATGTAAATAACTTTAGTTTTGTCAGTTTTAATTTGATTTAACTATAGTTTTGTCATATATATATATATATATATATATATATATGTCGTAGGCTAATTGAGAAATCCGGCTCTTTGCAAACAGCCTAGGCTGTTTGCAAAGAGCCGGATTTCTCAATTAGCCTACGACATATATATATATATATAATCATAGATCCATCACTCTTTTATCACGCTATACACTTATCTAAATCTTATACAACATACATCAGGTATATTTAAAAAATAACAATTGGTGAACACTAACAAGTGCATTTGAAGTAGATTAATGAAATATTTAGATGAAATTGATATTTAACACAGAAGAATTTTTTACTATAGATTTAATGTGTTTTATGGTGTCAAATAATAACATACAAAGGCAAAAGCTGTCAGGCAAACATCAGGCAAAAAGATGAAAACACAACATATTTTGAAATAACTTATTCCAGAAAAATAACGGTGTTAGTCATTTGATAGGAAATTAGATTTTCTTTTAATATTTGTTAAAAAAGTCGGCTTAGGTGGTTGTCTTCATGCTAAATTGCTATCAAGCTCTGTATTTTTTAAACCCGAGAATATTATTTTAATTTCATATTTAACTTTTTTGGTAAATTGTACCTTTAAGGGAATCAAATGGGAAATCATTCTGTCAAAAAGTTTAGAAGTTATGAGGGTATAAAGTATGGAACTCCTAACGTTAAATTTATTTTTAATCGTAGCGAAACAGATTGCAATAAAAGTAATTTCCTAATAATAACTCAAAAACTACTAGGCAGAATGAATTGGTATTTTAGATTAACATATTTAAATCTTCTAAAAACGTATTCCTAGTTGATATAAATTATAGATTGCAATAAAAATATAAAAAATTTATTTCGGGAAAAAAATATATTTAATTTCGAAAAGACTTCGGATGAGTGGACCTATGAATTTTTTGACAGGAATCAATTTGTAAAAGATTTACATATGTGAATCCAAAATTTTTGCGTAGTCTGTCAAATAGTTTAGGAGGTACGCTTAATAGTTTACCCTCATTTCAACCTGTTTAAGAACAATTACAAATGAATTTAAAAGAAGGAGTTTCAAATTTTAAATCTTCATAATTCGTAAACTATTTGACAGAATGACTTCTCCTTTGATATATTAAAGTATAATTTAGCAAAAATCTCAAATATGACGTCAAAATCTCGTAAAAAATGTAGGGTCAGGTGGGAGAAAGTGGTGGGAGGGGGGAAAGTGGTGGTAATCTAAAAAAATGCACTTTTTTCAAAATAAATGTACATATTTTTACTTTTTTTTCAACATAATTGGAGTTTGTGACAAATATTTCTATTAAGATTTGTAAATCTGGCAACAAGTTTACTGTTGTTTATCTTCTTGTTTACATATATGTGCAGTTTGTTCTTAACACATGGTATTGATAAACATTGTTCTTGATCCTTTCTCACTTGAAAAAATTAGTATATTTTGATACATTTCAGTAGAAGAACTTCTTAAAAACAGATTCATGCATCAAGGTAAGAATTATTTTATTATTTCAATTTTTTATGATTTTTTTCTGAGGTGGGGGAAAGTGGTGGTATAGTTAGGCTTAGCTCAATGTTGTATGATGATTCAATTTTAGACTGTAGATGTGATTAATTTTTAAAAATGGGCTGTAATAAAAGTATTAATCTAAAAAAAAATAGGCTTTATTTATAAATTTTAATCTCAATATGATAATACAATTAAATTAAAAGTTATTTTTTGCATAGGGTCAGGTGGGGTAAAGTGGGGATATATTGAAAAAAAACCTATTTTCTCTTTTAAATTAAGATATTTTGTTAATTCATTTTACAGACATATATTGAGATTATGGCAACAATTCTTATTTTAGTTTTAGAAACTGGAAACAAATTTAATGTTTACAAACTATCTTGTTTATGCTCATTGCATACCGTCAAAAAGTCGATCAGCTAAGATAATCGCCCAAGTGATAAAAATTAATACATTATATCACATAAAGCATTTGAAAAAGTCACCATTGGGGAACTATTAGACTTTTCTTGCTATTTGGTGGTGAAGATTATATAGAGTTCAGCAATATATGCTACATATTAAGTGAACCTAATTTTGATAGCCATGGACATTATTTCTTTAAATAATATCTGAAAAATATTTTTTGTGTGCATTTGTACCTTTAAAAATAATTAAGATACATTTATTTCAGTGTATTTTTATTTAAAAAACAATATTTAAACATTTTTATTTAAATATACACTAATTTTGGAACTACCCCCACTTTACCCCATGGTGGGGTAAAGTGGTGGTTTCAAAACATGCTCTTTTAAATGTATCACTGTCAGAAAACTATCGAATAAAATTGAGTGGTTATGCTTCATGTTTAATCTATATGAATCCAATGTATAGAAAATGCATCAAAAGTTTCATTAAAATAAATTTAATAGTTTGATTTTAGGGCCTTTTCTAAGAAAAGCTTGATTTTACCACCACTTTCCCCCACCTGACCCTATTTTGTACAATTTCAGTATTAAGACTATCCTTATGAATTTTTCTTTTAATAAATTGAAAGTAGGCATAATTTAAAGTAAAATGGATGTTTACGTCTTTTTTCTTTAGCAATTTAAGTATTAAAATGCGCTTAATGTACATTTTCTTTTGGCCGACAGGCGTGTTGGTGTTACATTCGATTACTGCACGAGTTTTAGCCGAATGTACTTCATTCATCTCCAGTTATTTCTATATATTTATCATTATTATTCTTGTGTTTACTATCTTTAAGGTTTTTTTGTGAAATTTCACTTTTGTTATGTAAAGGAATTTCCTTAGAATACATCATTTAGTAGTAGTGTAGATTAGAGATTTTGAAATCTGAGTTCGTAGGATGTGCTAATCCCAAATCATCCTTCTGTCTCGCACATGGTAATACTTCAAAAAGCATATTTTCTTTAGTTATATGAGGTCGTACGCTTTAGGGAATTTTTTATATGAAAATAAATCTAGAGTAAACGCTCGAAATTCGAAGAATTTCCTGGTCTTGAAATTCGAGGACTCGTACGCGTCCTGAGTTATACGTTAAAAAATAAATTAAAAAAGCTTAAAAAATGAGTTGTTAACTGATCTTTTATTGATTTTTTTTAATATACTTCAGGTTTTATGTTAATTAATATTTGAAGATCTTAGAGCGCTGGTTACGAATAAAAAATTATTAATGAAGTTTAATCAACGATTAATATATAAAAAAGTGAAAATTTTTGCTTTTACAAATATTCAATTAAAACCTACCAGACAATTGTGTAATTCTGTCAAATTCTGTCATTTTCAAAAGCTTTGGCGCCCGTTCTGAACACCGATCGATTTACCCCAAAAATTTCTACCAACCTTGACGTACGGCATTACATGAAAATTTATTTCTACGTCGAAAAATATGCGTAAATAAATCGCCGAAACTGCAAAAAATCGGGAAAATCGCACAAAAATCACGATCACAAACTTCACTTCAGAAAAAATATCCCCAATTTCAACTGAAGTCTGACGTCTATAATCAAAAATGTGTGTAGAAAGCTGGGTTCAATTCGTTCCATAACTTAGTAAACATAAACCATACAAAAGCAAAATCGCGCAGAGACCAATATCACAATTCCCCTTCAACGGGGCTGTTCTCACATTTCAACCGGGACTTACTGTCCATAACCCAAAATATATACATGAAGTTTAGTTCAATACTGTGCATAAATTCATACTCGTTTCCATGACAGAAATAAGACACGCTGATAGTCACACATTTTAAATAAATATGTTTTTCGGTATCTGTGTTCCCTAAAGCCCCACCAGTGGCCGAGAGGTTCTGCTCTCGAAGCTGGTAGACGGGAGGTGCTGGGTTCGATCCCAATCGCGCCCGTCGGCCTAATCGTTCGGAGTTTTCGTGGTTTTCTTCGAACCGTGAATTTCCATGCGTTAATACGGATTAGGTTCCCTTAGAAAGACCTCCACGGAAGGCACCCCCCCCTCGGGCCTATATCCCTCGTGTAGATAATTGGCCGTCAAAAATCAACCCTGTGTTCCCTAAAACGAGTAAATTCTTCTGAAACCGGGAGCAGAAAACAATTCAGATTACAATACTATAGCTAGAAGAAATTAAAAATTCGCAGACACGGCCAAAAGTTGCACAAATGAAATAAATACACTCATAATTCTTTTATCGAGCTAGTCAAGAAACTGACCTAACGAATACATGCCTGTTACAACAGTAGTCAATGAAAATGACAGAATCATCGGTGAGACTTCATGTACTTAGGAGGATATAATAGGAGGTGTCTATATGTCATCCTTGACCTTCGGCAGTTTTGAAGTTGACGAACAAGTTCTTTCGCCTTCCTGCATCAGCCATTCTTGAATTTGACAAATTGCCGTCCGTTGAACTTGTAGTCTCCAGTGCTGGAGAAAGCATTACTGAAGACTGAAATGTCGGTCAAGGTGGAACGCGCGCGTGCGCGATGCTATTCTATCCACCTAGCAGTTTACAGAATGCACAGGCCACGGTGGACTGTTGATTTCAGAACCCCCGCCCCCAAATAATTCGATATCACTGCAATGACTGATGGTGTGTATGCGTCCATCATTAGAACATGTCACAACCGGATTGCCTGACTTAAATAAAAGGTAAATGGCTTACGGAAAAGCAGCAAATGTCATGAAATGTAAGGGATACGCAGAAGGAAATATTTGTGTAGTGTTCCTTCCTATTTATCTAGCTGAACTAAAACAGTCCATGACAAACCATATTATGTCACATTACGCAGGTATGTGAACTTAACTTTGAGTAGAAATACATAACATGCTAAATATATGATGTAAGAATAAGGCTGTATAGTACATATTGCGGACGTTTTACAGCAAATAACAATCTTTCGGCTTCCTCTACAATCATAATATTAACATTGAATTTCAAAATATCTTATTTTATAATACATAAAATATCTAGCAAGATAATTTCTCTTCTTTTATAGAGCATTAAATATTTATATTTCTTTGTGAATCAGGTTTGTATAATGTAAAGGAAAATAATTAAGCATTTATCGTCATTTAGATGAATTTAGCTTTCAGAAAAACATCAAACATTTAAATAAGAATGAAAACAAACTTTATATTTTCATCATCTTATGTATTCTAACAAATATTTATATGTTTTCCAAAAATTATCCGAACTTTTGACATAGCTGATTTGCATAATATTCAGCCTATAGAGAGTTTAGAATGTAAGTGAACATGAATATTTTATAAGGCTCATATAAACTCAAGAGAACTTTTCGTTTAGAGAAACATCACCTCAGGGCTTAAAACATGTAGTAAATTTCTACCTAAGAGTTTGAACAATTAAGAAGCACAACAGAGAGAGTAAATACTTACTTTAAAGAGCATTGGAAATCTTTAATGGTGGAAGTATAAAAATTTCTATACATTGCAAAGAATGTTAAATAAAGAATGCCAGTGTCATGGGATGCTACCATGTCATTAAAGTCAAAGTATTTGTAAAGGACTTTTGTAAAGTTTGAATAAGTAGCAGTTGAAGTTTGTAAATTACTCTTTCAAAATTTATTAGATGACAAGTTGTCAAAGAGATGCATGTTTAAATCAAAATTTTAACTGAACTCTTGAAACTTTTAGTGAATGAGTAGTCGTTTACTTTACAATTAAAAATTGAAAAGTACAATCCAACAGACAAATGAACAAGAAAATTTAAAGAATTTGCTTCATATAAAATTTAAAACAAAAATTGTTATAAAATATTCTATACACGAGAAAAAAATAGGAATATGTAGTGATTATCTCAAGCATTTTAAAAAACATTCTTAAAAATTATTTAGCATATCAAACATAATTTTAAATACTTACAGTGAATTAGAAAATGAAATATTTAACAGCAAGATGATGCGTACCGTACATGTTTTTATTTTTACAGAGAACAATTAAATTTCCATAAGGATGTTTTGGCGCGTGCTCATGTTTTTATGTTAAATAAATAATGTATTTTTGATTCACATCACAACATTTAATAAAACATTTACAAGACGAACAAATAGAACATGAAGAATAATAAATATCAATTTGAGATATCGTCTGTTGCCATGCGGCTGGTATAAATTCTCAAATTAAAAAAATGACGACTCCTTCATCCATGGAGCGATAAGATTGAAAGATCAAGCGCATGAAAATAAACGTATTAGAGAAATTTAATTATTATAGAAATTAGAGAAATACTACATGAGTATCCCCCCAGTGACGAAGGAACGATACAACAAAAACAATGTGAAAATACAAGATGCATGTAAATAAGACAATATATTTTAAAAAAAAATCAATTGTGTGAAGTATAGTTTATTTCAGTTATCAGTCTTTTAGGAAATCTTACTCGTCTACCTCATTTGGTAATTGGTGCTTCTGATTTTATTGGCTGGCTATCTACTGGAAAAATTTTAGTTTCATCATTATCTGTATTGCTTGGTAAATCACTGAACACAAATGCAGGCTTAACGCTATCAAGTGAAACACAACTTTTCTTTCCATATATGATTATGGTTATGTGCTTGTCATTTCTTGATAGAACTTCATGAGGGCCAGAATAAGGTTGAGATAAGGATGGAAGGACTTTACCTAATCGGAGAAATACATGCGTGCAATCCTTCAATTTAGGATGAACAAAAATTTTGAGCAGATGTATGTGAAGGTTTTAAACTATTAATTCTGTCTTTCAATTGTTGGATGAAATTATTGTCGAAAGATACCAAAGATGGGATTTCTGAACACATTTCAGCTGGTAGTGTGAGTGAAATGCCATAAACTAACTCAGCGCTTGAAGCTTTTATATCAGGTTTCACACTCAGGTTTATATCACCTCTCGTCATCTTGGAAATTGATCTATTATTGTTAAACAGTATACATTTCCATCTGATGGAGGTAATTTACCTATCAAATCTATGTGAATGTGTGAAAATCTTGCATCGGGTAATGCGAAAGTACCTAGACTTGTTTTCGTGTGACTGTGTACTTTTGAACGTTGGCAGGCACTACAACTTTTGACCCATTCTTTCACATTTTCTGCATATCGGGCCATACATATCGTGATACAGTAACATTTAAGGATGCTGCAACACCAGGATGAGCTAAATTATGGTAATGTTCAAATTCCGTTCTACGAAAATTCGCTGGTACGAATGGCCTCGGAGAACCTGTTGATACATCATAAAACCAGTTCTGTGGCAGACATTGGAGATGGCATGCTTTAAAGTACAAGAGAAGATTTGTTGTCATTTTGCAAGTTGCGTAGATCTACATCATCTTCTTGAGCTTTTGCAAACCCCTCAAAGTCTAAAAATGATCTGGAGATTTGATCTCTTTCAATTCGAGATAGTGCATCAGCAACTGTATCGTTGGCGCCGCTTACGTGACGTACATCTGTACTAAATTGAGATATGTAATCTAGATGTCGCCATTGGCGCGGACTACATTTGTCTGGATTTTGTTTGAAGTCATATATAAGAGGTTTTTGGTCTGTATATATGATAAAGTTCCTTCCTTCGAGTATGTGTCGACAAAAGCGTATACATTGCCAAGAGTTCTCTGTCGTATGTAGACCATTTCTTCTGACTTTTTGAAAGCTTGGTTGATAAAAAAAGCAATGGGTTCCCAATGCTTGTTATTAAGCTGCATAAGAGAGCCGCCAAAGGTTTTGTCGCTTGCGTCAAACCAAAGGCTTAACTTTGCGCAGGGTATGGGATATCGTAGGAGAGTTGCATTGGCTAAAGCTTGTTTGGCGTCATTAAAAGCCTGCTCAGTCTATTGAATTGAGTAGTGTGAATTTTTTTCAGAGCGTTTTCTAGACTTTTTTGAATTCTTCATTCCTTCCAAGAATTTATTTAATGGAGCAAATATGTGAGCAGCTTTTGTTATACATCGACGGTAATAATTAAATAACCCAAGAAAACGTCTTAAATGTGTAAGAGTAGTAGTATGAGAAATTCCAAAATACAATCAACACGATCTCTTAATGGCTCAATGCCAAATTCAGATACCTTAAAACCTAGAAATTCTATGGATGATACGCCGAAAATGCATTTTGATGATTTTAAGCTTAATCCGCATTCTTGTAAGCGTTGAAATATGATTTTCAGATGCTCGAGATGCTCTTCTGATGAGCGAGATGCTACCAGGATGTCATCAACGAAGACATACAGAAATGGAAGATCTCGTGTAATTGATCCATGAACCGTTGAAATGTAGCAGCTGATGCACTGCAAAGGCCGAATTGCATTCTTGTACACTCAAATAAGCCAAAAGGTGTAATACTGGCACTTTTATGTACATCATCTGGATGAATTGGTATTTGGTGGTAAGCGTTTATGAGATCAAGGTGGGAGTATATTTTTGTACCATGAAGGTTCGAAGTAAAGTCTGAAATATTTGGAATGCTATAATTATCTTTTATTGTTTCTGCATTAAGTGCTCGGTAATCTCCGACAGGTCTCCAATCTGTAGAATCTTTATTTTGAACCATATGATGTGGTGAGGCGTAATTGCTTTTGGATGGCTGTATGTGACCAAGATCAAGCATTTGCTGAAATTCGGCTTTGGCAATTTTTAATCTGTCTGGAGCTAATCTTCTTGGCTTGTCGTGGACAGGAGACCCGGTAGTTTCTATATGGTGGAATATGAAATGCTTTATTTGTTGATCAGCACGAGGAGGTTTAGTTATATATAGAAATTTTAGAGTAATTTATGATAAATACCATTTCACGAAACAGTTTTTATTGAATGAACAGATGCTGCATGTAGATGACCGGGAGCAGCTAAATTTGTAACATTATCCACTAACTTTTATTACGAAGATATGGAATTAGATTAAAATGATATAAGAAATCTGCGCCAATAATTAGAGTGCTTATTTAACCCATTAAAAAGGGAAAGCAAAATGTTTTTTTCTGAGATTGAAATCAAGTGTTAAAAGCTTTTCTCCATATACATTGATTCTCGAGGTATTTGCAGCAGTTAGGATCATAAAAAAGGTATTTTTCTTGTGGGAAAATGACGCTGGAATAATACTGATGTCGGAGCCTGTGTCGCATAAATAATTTATATTGGTCTTTCGATCCTTTAAAAAGAGGCGACGAGATATTTTATGCAAGGTGGCTGTCGCCGCTACACTTCGCCGTCTGTGTTTTTTGAAAATGAACAAGGTTCGGAGCATTTCTTGGCCTTTTTCGTCAAATTTTTCGTGATACCAACATAGCTGTCTGGAATCTTTTGAAATGCTACGATTCCTCCTAAAGGAACGCCGACGAAAAGGACTGCGTGACCTGCGTAATTCCGGTTGTTTAATTTGATCATTGATTTTTTTTAAATTTCACATAAAATTTCTGAATTAGTATTTGTTGGTACTGAAACATCATTTACTGCAGTGAGATTATATTCCAAAATTCGGTCAGCAACTTCGGCGGCTTTGTCAAATGACAACGGTGAGATAGCTGCTAAAATGCTCTGTACATACGACTTTAAATGCGAAATAAATAATTCCAACTTCAATTCATCGGATATTTTGTGGGACTCAGCTCTTCTTTGCATTATTTTTAAAAGATCACTGGGTTTATGATCTCAGAGCAGTCCACCAGCTAACAATTTCCTTATTACAGATTTTGAGGGTCGCTTGTTCGTTTTCTACACACTACTAAATACTACAAGGTCAGACATTTTTGCATTGAAACAGTATATCGCATCTGGAGTGACTCGACTTGATATAGTGAACATTGGTACGAATTTCCAGAAAGTAGACAAAAGGAATAAAAAAACACTTACCAAATCAGTCGGCTGGATTTGAGAGCTGGGTACCCTTTTTTGTAAACTGGGCACGTTGCCTGCGCTCTAAAAAATTTAATGCTCAATATTTATCAATAATGATCTGTCAGATTTCCTTTGAAATTTTCCCTACAGAATCGGTCGCAAAATGCTATGAAATGGACATAAAATGAATTAATTAGGTAACACATCTGTTGATTTTTGGGAAAATCTATACGGCCCTTGTGATAGTGGCCTACAGTGATGGACAAAATTGTGGGCATTTTTGGAAATTTTCATGTTTTATAACTTTGTGTGCTTAAAGAATATAATAAATTTCACTTAAATAAAATTGTTTATATATCAAATTCAAGGAAATTTAATGTATAATTTAATTAAAAAAAACATAATTAAAATATCTGCATTACCAAAAAAAAAAATGCTTACAAAAAATAAGATATATCTTAGATTTCATTGTATTTTAAATTTACACTTACGCATTCAGTATTTAGTAGGATAACACTTTTTTTATTACAGCTTCACAGCGTCTTTTTTTGAGAGAACTAGAGTTTGGAGTTCATACTTTTTTAATCACATGATGACAAGAATCAATTATAGCTTCAATAAGTTGCATTTTATTAGATAGCCGCTTTTTTAGTACAAGGATTTTCAAGCGTCGACACAAATTTTCTATAGAATTCAGATCAGGGCTGTTTCCTGGCCAAGGTAATAATTGCATGTTTTTATTTTTTAAAACGATTCTTTGCATATTTTTGACGTATGGCATGGAGCTGAATCCTGTTGAAAGGTAAATGGTACTTATTGGGACGTAATCCCTGATGTATGGTATCAATTTTGGTTCCAGGACAGTTAAGATGCCTGTTTGTTTTTCTTTGCATTCAGAATGCTATCAATCACTTGAATGCGGTCCACAAAATCTGTACACATACATGCCCAAATAATGACATTTGTTGGGTTCTTTGCAGTTGCTTCAATGCAGTCAGGATGCAGCTCTTCCCCTACTCTACGTCTCACATATTTTCGCCCATCACTACCAAAGAGTGATTTTTTTAATCTCAACTCTCCAGATTATTTGCTAATTTTCTGACCAATTAATGTGTTCTTTTGTTCACTGAATTCTTTTCTTGTGTTGCTGAAGATTTAAAAATGGTTTTTAACTCGGAATTCTACCTCCCAGTCCAAAATCTGCTAATCTTCTCCTTATTGTTCTTGAACTAACATAAATATCCATTGCATACATTTCACATCTAACAGCATCTGATGAAACACTTCTACCTTTGAGGCATATTCTTTTCATCTTTCTATCGTCGGAAGGACTTGTGAATTTTTTTCGCCCTGATTTATCACTGAATTAGTTTTTTTCATAACGTAAACACAACTTTCGTACCCCAAATAAAGTGACTGATCCACCAACCTGTCTTGCAATTTCAGCATAACAGAGACCATTTACTCTCAATATGACAATTCTGCTTCTTTTATTACGTATCCGATCAGTCCTTGTTGTTGAACATTGTTTTAAATTATTGCATTAAGAAAAAATAGAAATATTTTTAATAAAACACTATTCTATTTAGTTACACTAGTATTCACCCTTCTGCAAAATTCATTCCAGCAAAATACTGCTTTTACAAATCAAAACATTGTACATTTTAATTACTGACATTTGATTGGTTCTCAGAACAGTCATTGTTATTGGCCAGGAAGTCTTTTTTTTACAATACACTTCAGCATTCATGACTAATTGGGTTTGCATTTTAGACTGAAGTAAGTTTAACATTTTGTGTAATGCAGATATTTTAATTCTGTTTTTTTTATTAAATTCTGCATTAAAGTCCCTTGAATTTTGATACTTAAGCATTTGTGTTAAAGTGGAAATTAATATATTATAAAAGCACACAATGTTATAAATCATGAAAAATTAAAAAAATATCTACAATTTTGGCCACCACTGTATAACATATTCGCTAAATATAGACTAAATCAGAAGAACTCTTTTATAGATATAATATTCATTCTTGTATACACAAATAGTTAATAGAATACTTACGCTCTGTGTTCGGAAAGTAAAAAATGTAGGATTTGAAAGATGCTAATGTATAACATTTGTGACAAACTCATAATGGTCATAACAAGGCAATAGAGACATGCTCGGATTTTTAATTTAACATATTGTTTATTCTGATCAAAGTAGGAAAGAACTGTAGTGGAGCTTCTAAATTTTGCCAACTCTGGCTTAAACTCATAATTATCTCCTAAGTTATGAAATATATTAAAAAATGCAAAATTACTAAATCAAAAATTAACTTACACATGGACAAATGGCTGCTCAAATGGATCCAAAATTATTTTCTGTAACGATCGCTACTGTCGCTGAAAATAACTATTTAGCTCAGAAATCAAACAAACTATGTACATAAATTGATGTGAATACTATGTAGGATGTATATACATCAATAAATACTAGCAACCCATTGTTGACGCTATATTTTATTGAACTATGAAGAAAATACATTCTTACGAATGATGGTAGTCTCTCAGCTGACTCTAGATTTTAAATCTCCCAAGGCACGTCGTAAGCTTCCAATCTCATAAAGCGGGCGGATCTGTCTATTTCTCACTGAGGCAAGTCTCAACCCAAGATCCATAGATACCAAATTTCAAACCCAATTTTACACCCTGCAGCTTGACCAGCATGCCCTATTTAGAATAAAACTACAGGAAAATCCTCGAACGGTGAATTCTCAAAGTCTCAAACTTGCTTGATATAATTAAAGAAAAAGGAACGAAATGATTTCTTGTACGCAAACAGGTCAACATCTTAGGAAACTTTTAATCTCCCTTTATAGCTAGATTTCATTTATAAGTAGCTAATCCTTTAGAATAGCTTGTCCTCTGTCGCTAAAAAGGGCAGATCAACTGATAAATGCGTTTCAAAATTGTCGTCAAATCTTAGAACAATGTATATATTTTAACTGTTCAGAGCTTTAATGAATCATTGTATTTGACGTTATTATAAAACTACCAATCAACACAGTACTTCACATTCTATTTAATATAACCATAGAATTATTCGACGCAAATTCTAATTTAAATCTAATTTAAAGAAAAAAAAAGCATTAAAGATTATTTCTAAAATGTCTAGATATGCGAATAAAAAATAACAACTCATTCCGCAAAAAAGATTTTGAGTTATGCTAAAAACATTATCCTCATTGCAAACTGTTTTGGGACGGTGGATATGAATTTAACACTATGAGTTACAAGCTTTATACCTGCATAATTTCTAGACTGCTTAACCGAATGACTTCCTGTGTCATATACGAGGACAATTCGGAAACAAATCTTCGTTTCGCTGTAAATAAAAAATCAGCATATATTAAAAATAAATATTAACATCTGAAAGTTGTCCTCTATTTTCCAATATAGTCACTATGTACATTAAAGCAATTGTCATGGCGTTTTACCAACTTACCAATACGTTCATAAAAATCCGCCGCCTGCCAATTTAACCAACTTGTCACAGTGGTTTGAAGTTCCTCATCGTCAGCGAAGTGCTGTGTTCAAACTACATCTTCATTTTAGTGAACCGGTGGTATTCAGAAGTAACCAAGACGAAGCTGGGGATTTGATTAAATGATGATCCATTCTGAAGTGGAACAAAATAACTTATATTCGCCGACCACTACACCTTCACTGATAATGTTTGTGCCGTATACGACACACAATTAACAATGAATATCAGTCGCTGGAAGTTTTTTGGCCCAAAGAAATTTTATCACTCCTCGTACATAAGGTTTGGCGGGATTTTTAATGACAGCGTACTTTTTGGGACTTTATAAACAACAAAAGAGTGGCACTATGACAATCTCACTAGATTAGCAGGAAGCTTACTGAATCACAGATTGTTCATGATCACAGATGATTTTGCTCCGTCCAATACTACTAGCGCCACGCCAGGGCGGAAATTAGTTTCCGAATTGCCCTCGTACTAAGGTTTAATTTACCGAACAATTTGCTATAATTAGATGTTCGTTTTAAAAATGTCATAGTTTGGTAGTATTGTAGTATGAAGACTTGAACATAAATTAAAATAAGACACAATTTATTGTCGATTTTTTTGCGTTCATTTTCTGTGAGAATTTGAAGTTTAAAACGAATAGTGTGTTCTCTTTAATTTTTTATACTTTAATTAATTAACCTTAAAAATTACTTGGGCATACAGCTCAAAAATTTTAAAACTAATATAAGATCTGTCCAAGAGCCCTCTAAAATAAATTATCTTTCATATTTATGAAATGAACAACAGAAAGCAAAAAGTGCAATGATCAATATTTAAGCTCGTTAAATAACATATATTTATTTAATTAATTTTTGTAACATAAATTATAGCATATATCTTTTGTTATATATACGTATTACTCTTTGTACTAAAAGCCATTAATTCTCAGTATTCAAAGACACAAAAGCTATTTTCCTAATTATTTTTCTTTTATATTTAAATGTTTTATGATTCTTAAATGTAATAAATTTCAATGAATAGTCAAATAATTACTTTTAAAAAAACTTATAAAATTAATCATTGCTATAATTTATTAGACTTTTTTTTAAATATTGGTTAATTAAAATGTATTAATATTCATCTTTATTTAAAATTTCCTCTATTAAATATATAACGTGTTATAAGAGAAGAATATTAATTATTTATTTCGGACTTATTTAATGCAATCAGGAAATAGATTTTTTAAATAAAAATACAAAATTGGTAACCTACAATTTGTCAGAAGGATTCTTGAGGTACTGCATTATTCTGTTTTGTGTAATAGACTGAAATGTAAAATACATTTTTTCATTGGGGCCTTAAGTATAATTTATATTTATTAATATTTATTTCATGTGTATTTATTAATCATAAATAAACAAAGAAGGTTATAGAAATCGTTTAAATATTTAGTTTTTTACCACTAATCAATCATAACATTTAAAGGGATGCTTAAAGATTCATAGTTCTGATTTTTTAAAACACTTTCCAACATGCTTGAAAAGTAAACATGAATTTGGTTGGTTTGTCTATCTATCGTCTGTCTGTGTTCTAAAACGAGCAATAAAACTCGGATTGCGATTAAGTTTAAACATGTTATGTAAGTTTACTATGGCATGTTCTGCATTGATAAGTACGTTTGAAGCAATTATAGTTAGTTTACAGTTACAGAAAAGAATTACATTACATTACGGTCTATGGAGAAAAATCGCTTGAAGTATTATCGTTACCTTATTTCAAACAAATTAAAACTGACATAATTAATGAGTCGTACCACGAAGTGCTTTCTATTGAATATAGTACGCAGAGCATTCTTTGTTCATTTACAGGGACACACAAAATAATTCGATTCAGTACTGCCTGTGAACAGTAATTGCAAAAATTGCGTTTTCAGTTGTGGTACGCGTTTTTAAGTTTAACAGTATTTTACAGATTACTTCGTGTATAAAAATCCTATAGATCATAGACAGGGTTGGACAAAAGATTCGAAGTTGCTGAAGGGGAAATTTCTGTTTATTAACCATGCGATGCGTTTCCTAACTGAACTAAATTTTAGAATACTCTATAGACTATGTACATATCTATAGATAAGATACAGTCCTGCATAAAAAAATTCGAATTTTCTTTCGACTATAGATAGTAATTGTTAAAATTTGGTTTTCAAATGTGTTAGGTGTTTCTCAGATTGTTTATTTATATATTATCCTTCTCATTATTAACCTTCTCACCGCCGCGAACTGATAAATCCGTTCACTAATCTGCAGGTTTCACTGCAATAGAACTGTTATTTAAATTAATATAATTCTACATATATAATCCAGTTTTAAGAAATTAAGTTATGATTAATATTCTCAAGGCTTACATGCCTATCCGTAATATATATATATATATATATATATATATATATATATATATATATATATATATATATATATATATATATATGTATGTATATGTATATGTATGTATGTATATATATATATATATGTATATATATATATGTATGTATATATATATATATATATATATATATATATATATATATATATATATATATATATATATATATATATACATATATATATCATGTTGGAAAAAACATCTTTTTTAGCATTTAAAAAGATTATGGAGAAAACAACATTATAATTTTGCCCTTTTGCTTGGCGGTCAGGGGGTTAAACTGTGAAGTTTTGTGAGAGAATTCTGAATGCGTTGGGAAATATTTATAATATATGCTTAGCGCATGATTGTTCGTTCTCGTTTTCATGCTGCAAAGAGTTCGATCAGATTGTGATCTCGTTGTAAATTTAATCGGGATCTAGAAATAGTACTATTATCCGTTTGACCGTATTATTTCCTTTAATTATTACAGGATTTCTAACGTTCGTAAAAATTTGTAAATCATTGAAAATTTTTGATATGTTCTTGACCTATAGAGTACTACTTAATGTATTTAATAGGGTAATTGTAACTTGTATATTTCTTTTAAAAAGGCACGTGAAACATTTTAATATATCACATTCTACAAGTCGGCAAAATAATTGGTGATGGCAACATTGAGATTTAAAATAAATGTGATCAATATTAAAACGTTTCTACACTGCTGGCAATTAAAATTGCAACACCAGGAAGGAATGATCTGACGAACGTCAAAATCACATGAAAGGAAGAGGACGTTGGAATGTGAAAATGATTATTATTTCAGCGCATTTAGCCGTCACAGGCGGCATAAACGACATCTGACACACTGCATAAAAGAAAAAGTTGCATAGTGGATTTCTCATTCGGAAAACGCTTTGTAATGTCGACGTTTGCTCATAATATCGTGTTATGCCCCGAATAAGAAGGCAAAATGCTTAACAATACGTGTCGAAATTTCATTGAGGCAAGATCGTTGACAATCGAGAGTGTGGATTATCGTTCCGTGATATCGCACGTCGCACTGGTCGAAATTCAACCACTGTCATGCGAATATGGAATCAGTAGGTTGCTGAGTGTCATAGTTAACAGTAAGCCGGATCCCAAAACACTCCCATGACGAACGCCCGAGAGGACAGGAATATTATGAAGTCGGCCCTGCTAAACCGTACAAAGACATAACGGAACATTAGTAGGAAATGGGCATGTTTTTAGCGCGCCCAGTATGTGTTAGTAGGGTACGATGAAGTTTACAGCAGCGTGGACTGTCAGCACAGCGACCATTGCTGTGGTTTCCCTTTACAATGCAGCACAGAGAGAGACGGCGAGTCTGTTGCGCCGAACGACAACGCTTGATATAGGAGTGGCACAGTATCGTCTCTTCAGACAAATCCCAATTCTGCGTGCAGTATTTTGATGGCCATATACGTATCTGGTGGCTCCGAGGAGAACGCAGGTCACATGCTTGCATTCGATATCGTCATAGGGACTTTGCAACTAGTGTGATGGTTTGGGCAGCTTTTGGGTACGCGACACGCACATCTCTAGTTCGGATCGACGGTAATTTGAACGCAGATAGGTACATTTCTGACACCTTACATCCAGTGATTTCGAGGCCTGCCAAAGCCATCGTCGAAAATGATAACTCAAGGCCACATGTTACATGTCGTGTTCTAACATTCCTCAATATACAGGGTATTCGATTGCTGCCCTGGCCTGCACAGTCTCCAGATCTGTCCCCCATTGATATCATCTGGTCATTGATTGTTGAGAGACTGACCTGCTACTACTCTCCAGCTAAAACGATTGATGAAGTGTAGCATAGACTTGAAGCAGCATGGAATGAGTTGCCCGTTTCTGTCATCCAAGCCCAGTTTGACTCCATGCTTAACCGGGTAAGAGCCGTTTTAGCTGCCAGGGGGAGCAGCTGTTTCTACTAATTTCTCTCCCCTATAAACCCCGAAACGTCTTACAAATTTAATCATTTTGTTTTCATGTCATAATGTTTACGTGCAATATATATATATATATATATATATATATATATTGTATTTTCTTTCTTTCATAATGTTGCAATTTTAATGGCCAGCAGTGTATAAAAACAATTTGTTCTACCAAAACAATTTTATTCAACATAATTTAGCGAGCGTGCTATAAGTAAATATCAGTAATGTAAGAAATAATCTTTTGAAGTTGGTTTTATGTTTTCTTAAATAGTACTTGTTATTAATGTTAATTTTTATTTCACTACGAATCAAATCCGTTTGAATTCGACGAATGGATATGTTTAAAAGAACTGATTAAATGGATTTATAAAATATTGGCAAAAATAATTACAATAATTAATCAATATTATATTAGCAAACTTAACTCTTAAAACAAATATTAGTTTAAACTAAAGTTTATTTTCAAATTTTTAAATTATTAAAAAATTAAACCTTAATACTACACGTAATCAATAACATGAAATTAAGATAATTAAATTATGAAGTTATTAATTGAGGCTTTAATCTTTGGTATTATGTAAGAAAAATTAACGAAAATTGCGCCGCTATCACACATTTATAATTTTTTTTTTCAACGAAATCTAAAAACATCTTTTTCCAAGTCGCAAACTGTACATGCATACTTTTCATATTCATATTTACTATTTAAAAATATTTTAACGTGCAATAGATTATTAATAAATATATTCCCAAGCTCTATGTCACTTTTAGGAGTTACAATTTTGCATGTAAACATTCACACTCTTTACTTGAGATTCTAATCTGAGTGCCAATGAAATCCAGAGAATTACTTTTAGACGTATTCGTGGTAAAATATTTAGCTTTATCAAAGAAAATACTCATTTTACTTTTACTATGACATCATTTTCATCCACAATCCCTCTGATATGTGCGTCTCAATCTCAGTATCAGCGGTATGAAAAATACATTGAAATGTAACAGCTTTATTAGTAAAAATTCGTTAATTTAATTCGTGAAGTAAGTCATTTTCTGTTCAAAAGATTTTAAAAAGATATTTTTATTTGTAACACGAAAATGGCAGACGCAATGATATGGTAATTCACATTGTTTCTCTTCTCTCTTCAAGTATGGAAGTAACCCGATTACTACCAATGTGAAGAAATTTTGTAAAGGTGTTTTAAAATTAAAATATAAAAATTGTATTATTTTAAAAAATAGCGAGAGCGGGCACATCTTCAAATAATGTGCTATCATAAAAAAATAATTATCAAATTAGGTTTAGTAGAAGGCTCAGGACATAATGACAAAAAAAAGCCTTGTCTTTTAAATATATAGATTATTGGGGTTTTTTTTTAACGTTATTTTTTTTTAATTTTTACACTTTACACTAGGACTTTTAATTATATTAAGATACCATACAAAAAAATGCATATCCTTGTAAAAATATTGAGTAACATTTACAGATTTGCTGCTCTTTTTTTGCTTTTCAAATAGATCTTATCTATGAATTTTAATTTAAGTCTTTTAAATGCACTTCAAAATAAATACATAAATACACTATTACAGAATAGTACATTTGTATTATTGAAAAAACTATAAGAAAATAGTTTAGTTAAATGCTTCATTAAAATTGTCGTTTTATATAGAAAAGCCAAGGTGTCTTTACGCAGATACGATTTGTTTATTATCAGTAACAACGTTTTATTAAAAACAAAAGTTATTTGATTATTTTAAATACATTTTTAATTTCTTAGAAAGATATCTAACTATAATCTGCATCACAATGATTTTAATTTATATTTTTCTGAAATATATTACTGTCATTATGTTAATAAGCTTATAGATTCTTGTATAGATAATGTTATATATTCTTGAATAGTTAATTAGCAATAACACTGGTAAATGTTTTTAGTTCTTCAAAATCTGATAAGTTTCGTATTGTTTCCCCTGAACCATTTACATAATAATAGTTCTTATTATATAATGGACCTTTAAAGAGAATTTCCCAAGTTTCTTTCTGGTTAAATTTACTTTAGTTAATATGATAAATAATGTAGCTTATTTTGCTGCAGTGATTTAATGGTGCAATAATAGATGTATAAAGTTTGATATGCACGCATTTTATTTATAAATTTTATAAAAGTAAAACTAATAGATTTTAAGCGTCTAAAATTTCGGACACATTTATATTCTGCAATTATAATTAATAGAAGTACTTCTAATATTAATTATACAGGGTTTTGTAAAAGGAAAAAATAAATAAAATTTCAATAATACGCAAGTTATAGACAAACACTCTGTGCAGTTTTTCCATAAATGCGGAGAAAGACAATTTTGTTTTCATTGAAAAAAACAGAAGAGCTGTATTTGTCATAGCTATTGCCAGAGTAGATACATTTGCCTACAATTTTGTCGGTTTCTTCTATATTAGTCCCAAAATTCTTCATGCCATATTAAAACCATTATATAACAGGAATTCTAGTAGAAATATCTTCATAGCTCTGTCGAGTATGGTGTCACATCTAAGAGGTTACTCCCCTATTACCATCCGACAAATTTAACGTTTGTTATATATTAAGGATTCTCTTCACTTATTTTTCGAATTCCTCTAGGTAATGTCTATGGGCATAAGAGTATATGGGTTAAGTCTATGGGCATTTGATACATTTATATATTAAAATATCTCCTCGGGAAATTAATATTTTAAACTTCTTTTTTCTGTATTCTCTTCTTAAAGGATGTCTCTTTTTGTTTATTTCTCAAAATATTTATAAAATTTATGCTTAATTTTATATGAAGTGTTAAAATTTTATTCCCATTTCGCCCGATTTTAAAAGATAAAATATTAAATTAAGCATGGATTTTAGAAATATTTTGACAACTAAGAAAAAGAAACATATATCCTTTAAGAAGAGCACACGGAAAACAGAAATAAAAAATATTAATATCCCGAGGAGATATTTTGAATACAATAATGCATCAAACGTCCATAGACTTAACATTACCGAGGGGAACTGTTAATTTGAATGACGATCAGCCTTAAGTGTATTGTGAACTGTAATGTGTCACTACTGACACATTTAAAATGCACTTGAAGCAAATATATTTTTTTTATATAAATATATTTTTATTAAAATAAATTCACGTCTTTCTGTACAGTTCAGTTGAAATTGTATCGTGCAATGGTATAACTATTGAATTTCTATTTATGTTCGTCCGGTTTGGGCCACACCATATATTCTTCATATTCATGTGATCCCTTAAATTAAATAAATTCAAAATACCTTCGATAATATACAAAAAACACTATTCTGAAGATGTGAACTATTAGTGCAAAAATTAAATGTAATAAAAAAAAATGCGTAAAGATACTATATCCTAGAATGAAGAATACCAGAAGAAGTATTCTTCATTTATAGTATGAAGGCCAGTTTTAACGATAAATCATTTTATCTTAATATTTGTCATCACAATGGTTTCCATATAGCCTGTCACTGCATCATTGAAGGCATATATTACATACAAATACTCTATTATAGAGATAATCTAAAATTTCATGTAGCGGAAATAAATTTACTTTTATTTGAAAAACAACAATCTTAAAAAAAAAAAAAACAATATATTTTATATAATTAAAGTTACAAGTTTCAGTATTCAACTAGTTATTTAACTCCAGATGATGTGTAAGAGCATGACTATATTTTCTGGAGCAATTGTATGTTGACTTCCTTCATCAAACTGTGAAACATATAATATAAATAACAAAGGTTTGAATGAATTTGCAACAGAAACAACATAAATTTTGGATTATTTGTTTTATTTTTTGATGTATACACCTTTATTTCCTTGTGGGTAACATGCTTTGTGCTTCCTTATGAAAGGTTATTGCAATTAACTGCTTCTGAATCTGTAATCCATTTTCATAGATAATTTGAAAGAAACACAAGATCCCTTATTTATTTTATTTTCAATTTATTAAACTTATAACACAAATCTTTAAAATAAAATAAGTATAATATTGATTGTTTCAAACCATTTAGTACATTAAAACACAACTGGCTGTTTGAAAGAAATTATTACATTAAAAAACAACTGAATGCTCCAAACAAACTATTGCTATACAAAGAAGTGAAATATCCTAACGACAGAAATAATGATAGTTTACTAACTCTTTCAACAAATATAGAATTTGAGTAACTAAAAATGCAACGAAATGTAGGTAATACATGACACAAAATAAATCTTTTCATAATAAAGCCCATGAAAAGTATCACTCATATAATTTTTCACATAGATTACGTGACGTGAATTCAGGACTGAGTAAAATTGGGTAGTCTTTAAAAGAAAAATTAATAATGCTACCTTCTTGTTTCAGGGCAACCAAATTTACATCTTTTCACTCTGAGGAGTAAAAAAAGGGAATAACTGCCCCCCACCCCCTGTATTGTTTTTTAGTATTGAAAGTGACAAACGAAAATAACAATATAAAAGCCGCACTAACAGCTGTATTTCCTCCTAAAATTTTAATATTGCTAATTTTTTAACTTATGCAAAATATTTAGTTTTTACCATACTATAAAAGGTAAGGCACGTAAAAATGTGTATCATGAACCTCATTTTCTTTATTAACTAGAAATGGATACTTTGGGAAGTGGAAAAATTTAAAACCAACTCATTCCCCTCCAGGTAAATGGGGAATACATTTTTTTTTTATTATTATTACTTGCCTAAGCTTCCGTTTTTGAGTGTCCAACAAGTGTTTTTAAAAGATGTGACATATGTTAAATGAGTATTTAAAAACTCTTTAGAAAGCAGGCCCGGGTATTTTCATTTCGAAGAATCATGATAAAATGGCTGTAGAATAAAATATTTTTTTACAGAATTCTGTTTAGAACCGTATGTAAAATTAAGGCATATAAAGAATAGTATAGCATCAAACTGCGATTAAAAAACTGTATATAGGGGAGCTAGGGGATGCATGGGACAAGGAATGGATGTGACATTCTCAATATTTCAGGCAATAAACATTTATTTTAAATTGCTTCCTAACCCCATATACCTCTACCACAGTGTGCTTCAGAACTAAAAGTAGGACCACATTGCTGTTTTCATTTTCCTTCAAAGTATCATTTTCTGAAATCTCTGCTTAAAAGTAAGTTTTTTTTTTTTACATTTGAAGATGTGAAATATCTTATATAATATAAAAAATTAAGCTATGTTGTAGTTATTTATTTTAAGGTTCAATATCAATAATTAAAATGAATGAATAGTAACCATTGTGACAAAATAATTTTTGAGGTAAAATGGCTGAGAAGTGGTATTATAAATCATGGGGATGATTGGAACTTTCTCACTCCTCCCTAGAGATGTTGAAAATTTTATTTATTAATTAAATAGTATTATATAGATGATAAATCAATAATTTACGTCAATTAATTGTATTAAATAGTATTATATGAGTTGTTATTGTTTAAAATTTCTAAGTGTTACTTATTGTATTGTAATAATTATTAATGGATTATCAAAAAATTGGTACTAAAACTTAATCAAAATAGATAAACTTGATAAAAATAGTATATGTGTATTGATCAAATGGGGGAAATTATATTGAATTTTGAAATGTTGCACAAATAAATCCCCACCCCTAACATATTGGGTCAATTGGAAAGTCGGGTCGTGTTGGGAAAATCAATTCGTACCGGCAAATTCAATCATTTAATTATTAGACATTGATTCCGATATCTAATGTCTAATAATTATCGACCAGAATTTTCCGGTACGAATTGATTTTCCCAACACGACATGATTTTCCGATCGACACAATAATTTCCGTTCTGCATGTTTCTACGATACATTTAATTAATATTAATTAATAAGTTATGATTGAAAATTATTAGCTATTCTATATTTAAAAGACATTTTGCACTTTCATTTCAAAGCTAAAATGCCTCATAAGTGGAAAAAAGGAACAGGTTGATAGCCGAAGTCCGCATTAAAAGTTAAAACTGCAATAAAAGAAGTTATTGAGAAAAAAAAACATATCGATTCGTGCTGTAAAATCATATATTACAAATATAATTTTCATATAAGGTTATAATTATAAATTTTAATTTGGTAAAATTGAATACAGGGAGGAACATCTTTGTATCCCATCCATCCCTATTAGTGTCCCATTCATCCCTGCTGTGGGGATGATTGGGACAGGGAGGAACGTTTTTTTGATTTCATAATATTTTTATGAATAAATCATAATCTAGAATAAATACTGTTCATATATGTTGGCAAATACCTAATGTATGAAATGTGATATATAATATTGATAGTAACTAAAATAAAAAAATATAAAAAAAAAATATTTTTGTGAAAATGTTCCATTCATCCCCCACCTTCCCTACTCTTTGATTTACAAGCATTCTAATAAAAAGTACAGGAAAGCCCTTAGACAGTTAAAGGTTTTTAAAGTTTGAAAGCTTAAATACAACACACTAGGGAATTTCGCCTAATTATTTATTTTTTTGGTATAAAAAAATATTTTTTAATACTTTCACTTAGAAAAGATCGTTGAAAGTATCTAAAATAATCTAGGCTAATTTAATAGCTTATATACATATATAATATTCTAATAATTTATTTTGTTATTAACTATTTGTAAAATTATGTATATAGGCATAGGTCATAAGGTTCTTTGGTGCTTATAAATTTCAAAACTATCTTTTAAAATAAAATTCATTTTTCTGTAAATCGGCTGAAGTTTTTATATCACCAACAGCAGCTTTAAACTCTACTTTTGGTATAGTTTTTAACAAACATTTTGTGAAAGAAATTATTATTCACTATCATAAAGTTACAGATACTGTATCTAGTCACAGATATAGTATGTAGATACAGATACTGTATCTTAGTCACATCCAATGGGTAATTGGAAAATAAATATTGAAATGTGATAAAGAGATTACATTTTATTATCTTATAAGAAGAAGATAGGAATATTTTTAAATTTAAGAAAAGGAAAAGTTTACAAAAAGTATTTTCTAAGGCATAGTAACTAATTCCCTTATTTTACCATATTAACCAATTACCCTATATTAATTTTCAAAAATTGCTGTAAATATCCAGTAAAATTTCAATATTAAAACTGATTTTTTTCTAAACTCACAACATCAAATAAATGGTAAGTGTGAAGTTTAAAGTTTTTATTTCTGAATATTTATTAGACAATTTGATATCAACATTTTAAAACATTCAAGAATTCTATGCTGTACATTCCTTAATTCCGTTGAAGTTATTAAAGTGAATAGTAGAAGTTCTTTTCTTTCTAGAAGCCATTTAAACAGCAATTTACGATTAATAAAATACACAGCTCTTGTTTCAGAGCTGGCACCAAAAAAGTCATAATTCTAATACATTTTTGAAGAAAAACTGTTATTATAGTATTTAAAAGAATCTCCGTTCTAAAGTGTACTAGACAAATTTGCATAGACAAAATTGAAAGGTGTGAAAACATTGGTTTTTGAAGTATGAAGAGTATCAACTAATTTGTGTAGTTTACAAAGATGAGTTTTTCTTATGAAAGATTAGGTGTCAAGACATGATTGACGTGTTTTTGTAACAAGTGTTTCCTCTTTTGGTAGGAATCAAAATGATATATGAGTTGTCATTCATTGTTAAAAATACAGGTAAACTTTAGAGGTTCTTCTTTCTGTAACACACGATTGATAAAAAAAATAATAAAATAAAATAAACAAGTACTACATTAAATAGTAGTAATGGTATTTTCAAAGTTCCCAACTTTGTTTATATGCACAAAATGTTGAAAACGCGTTTGTTGTATTATGTATTTCTTGTCAATTTGTTGACTATTTAATGTAACTTTATTATTCATACATTAGCATAAATATTTTTCTCTCTAAAAACATTTAACGAAAAACGAAATCTATCACATGTAATCATATCATTGATCAATTTCTTACACTCTTAAAAAAAAATTCTTTACATTTCTTTACATACTAGTATTCCATTTATTACTTGATACAAAATGCATGAAATCTTTAAGTAACATTATTATAATGAGTGGAAAGATCGTTTAAATATGATTGTGTAATAATATCCTCTTCGTATGTGTTCTACACGTAGTATATACCCATGTTAATATTCAACGACGTGAAACACCGGGAGCTTTATATTCAACTCGATATAAAAATAAATTCTCGCTAAATTATTACTTTAAAGCATTTTGTTTTATAACTATTACTTATAGAAACAATCAATATTAAAACTATTTAAATATTTCTAAATTTTACATTATATACAAATTTACAACGAAAGGGTATCCTTTGAAACTCCACGGTGTCCATAATTAAATGACCCTAATTTAAAGTGGTCTACAGACACAACTATTATTCATAAAGTTGAGAAATTTCGTGAAAGAAATAAAAAAGGGATGGGGATTTGTTTAAGGTAAAAAATATACATAAATAAAAATTGTTCAAAATTCTACACCAGAGGTCGATTTTTAATAAATTACACATTTAGCATTACGACAGTTTAGAAATTTTATTTATTAACTGAACCTTATTTTAAAGACAGCATTTCACGACATGTTCCTAGCATTTCCCAGAATACACTGCTGTCAACTGTGGAACATGATGTTTTACGATTCCAGATCACATCTGAAAATGATGAAAGTCATGCAGTACATGTTTGGTTATAAGAAAATTTGTTACACTATCGTAAATGTATGCTAAATGTGTAATTCGTTGAAAAAGGGCCTCCTATTTTTTTTCCGCTCAAACAAATTCCTATACTTTTATTATGTCCTCCAAAAAGTTTTACAACATTCTGAACAATAGTTTCGGCTGTAAAAAACTTTAAAATAGGGTCTATTAATTATGAATATCCTGTATAAAAAAAATTCTAAACTATCGTAATGTTAAATGTGTAATTTATTAAAAATTTCCCTCTGGTGGCGAAATTTTGAACTATTTTTATTCATTTTTTTTAGCTTAAACACATTCCCATCCTTTTTTCATGTCTTTCACAAAATTCACAACGTTATGAACAATAGTTTTGTCTGTAGACAACTTTAAAGTAGGGTCGGTTAATTATTGTACATTATTAATTCGCTGCACACCTTTTTTCGGCTTCAGGATATTTATGCATGAACGCCTTTTTATAGTTGAGAAAGAAACGTCTTTGCCGTGCATAAAGACGGAAACCCAGAAATTCACGCCTACGAGATAGAATGTCTGCCCCTGAGCCTCGTGGACTGTGGGGACGAAAGCTCGCCGCACGAGAAACTGATGACGCTGCACAGTGCAACACAGCTGTCTCTTGCTTGGGTACAGTGTTATTCTGGGTATTGGGAATTTCTAAAAAAATTCTTCAGATTCTGGAAGCCAATTTTATTTGTAAAATTTGTTGATTTTTTTTTTTTAATTTGTGACAAGGAAGTGTGTTAGCTTTTATAATCTTGAAAGTCGATTTTTTCGCTAAATTATGCTTATGTCTCCAATATTTCGTTAAATATAGCCAAATTGAGCAATATGTTGCCAAATTTGAAAATTCTTTTACTTTCAACTGTACAAAAACTTAATAATTGTTTTAATAAATTACACATTTAGCATTACGACAGTTTAGAAATTTTATTTGTTAACTTAACCTTATTCTAAAGACAGCATTTCACGAAATGTTCCTAGCATTTCCCAGAATACACTGCTGTCAACTGTGGAACATGATGTCTTACGATTCCACATCACATCTGAAAATTATGAAAGTCATGCAGAACATGTTTGGTTATAACAAAATTTGTTAAACTATCGTAAATGTATGCTAAATGTGTAATTCGTTGAAAAAAGGCCTCCTATATATAATATGTTGCCAATATGTTGCCAAATTTGAAAATTCTTTTACTTTCAACTGTACAAAAACTTAATGACTGTTTCAATCTTCGTGCCATTGAAATGCATTGGCTCGTAGTGATCACAAAATGGCCTACTATTTGAATTTTCTCGAATATTTGACCTAGATATGACCTATTTGAGGTAGGTCTTCCCTACCTTAAAACTGTCGGATAAAATTTAGTCAAAATCATTAAAGATGTTTTTTAGATAACATCCCCCCACACACGCATAAAGACACAAGATTTATTTGTGTTATAATGAGTGATATGATAAACTGTTTATCTAATAAGATGTATGAAATTAATTTATTACATTTTCATTGCATATAGTTATGATGTTATTTTATTTCTTGATCTATTAATTTATATACTCAGAATACTAACAATAAATATAAAATTTAAATAATGCGCATATGTAGTATTTCTAAAAACAGATAATTTCCAAAAGCTAATAAATAGCTATTCTGACCGTATTTCAAAACCTTTACTGTAATTTATAGAAAAGCACCCAACGAAATTTAACTTTGCAGAACAGTACATTTCATTTCCTTTCTCATGTCCATTTGACTGGTGATAAAATACATATTTCTGCAATTTAAGTATTCAGATATCTTTCAAAATACTAAGAGTAGATTTCTATTACACTGGTATTTGAAAATTTATAAGATTTATAATATTTAAAACAATACCACATTTTGTGTTACTGCAGAAATTACTGCAAAAATAACACCATACTTTCCCCATATGCAGCATAGGAAACGAAATTCTCAAATGCAAATTATTTACAGTGGATGTTATATACATTGCACACGTTCTTGTGAAGATAGCTAGGAAATATTTTGTGAAATTTCAACTTCCTTTGTTATGAATAAACATACATAAAAAGCCCAATTAGACTCATTTTTTGATTAATGTTTCTAAGAATATGCTTTCACTGAGCCTAATATATGCATTGAAATCTATTCTTTTGAATAAATTGATTTATCTTTTGCATCACGCTATCCAAAATCATAACTAAAATCTGTGTAAATATTTATTTTTCGTCATAGTATCCAAGTGTGATACACTAAACTGTGTAGCAAAAAATCAAAACAGAAATAATTTTAATTTAATTTTAAAACAAACCTTTTAAAGTAACAGCAAGGCGTCGCTCAAACTTTGTTATCATTTCTTTTAAAACCAATATTTTGAATTTATGAGAGATGTGAATGAAAAAGCAACAGTGAATAAATTTTATACACATTTTCTTGTTTCAAATAATGTTTGTAAATGTGAATATAAATAGCAGTGATGGAACAGTGTAGCAGCAGAAAATCAACTGACACCACTAAATTTTAATTGTATTCTTCGTCTTATTTCAGGATAGAATTTGCGAGATTTATTAAAGGCGAAGAATACTATAAAAATTTAGTGGTGATAACCGCCCAACTGCAGCGCCACTGTTCCATCACTGAAGTAGAAAACTAAAGTAAATCTTGAAATAAATATAATTATTATAGCACTTATTATTATATACTAGCGCCAAAATTTTATATCATTATTTTTAGGACTCATATTCAAATTCTTAGAGGTAATAAAGGAAACTTCTTAGATCAAATAAAGTGCTGCGTCACAACTTTGACCGTTAGAGATTTTTGTACTGATATTGTTTACTGTTCGGAAAAAAACTGTGAATCATTTTCAAAGAAGCAAAACTGATGTATTGAAATTGCGAAATACATTTCTACGAAATACACTAAATAATTTGCACATATAATCAAAATAACAAACTTCAATTTTTTTTCAATGTTTAAATCTAAAAGGAAGAAACATACTGCGTTCATCTAGGAACTAACTGAACAATAAACACTAAACAATAGTGCAATGCGATTACATTGTTACTATAAAATTTAAATATTTAGTACTGTGCTTTGTCAAATTCGTTTTGATAACAGTTTAATTAGGCAAAGTACTGATTTAAAGTTCATAGCATAAAGACGGTAAAACGACCTGTAAGTCAAGTAGACCATCAGCTAATCATTAAGCCATAAAATTTAAATACATTTAGCATATTTTTATCTGCTAAAAATTTGAAATAAGAGGAAGTTCAGCAGTTGAAATTTTAATGCAGAATAATTTTTCATAAAAAATGTATTTTTAAGTATGATCCTGAATGTAATATGAAAACATAAAACAAATACATATTTCAAATTTTGATATATTGAATTGTAATTAAAGAAGTGAGTATAAAAACTCGCCTTATCATAGAAATAAAAAATCGTGTTTTGGCATTTCATCTGTTTTGTTACTAAACTTCCACAAATAAAACACCACAGGCTTTAAAAAAAAAAAAAAAAAAAAAAAAAAAAAAAAAAAAAAATCCCTGCCGGTCCGGCCTACAGGTGGAGGTAGATTTCGAAGATAAGTATATTAATTTCACCAACAAAAACTAAATCATGATTAGAGATAAGCCCACTTTAACAATTTTATCTGGTTGCTTTTCACGAGTTTTTATTTCATTTTTATATGCGTTAAGGCGGCCTTCAAAAAATACTTTTCCATGCTCAAGAACTCGAGATTTTCTGGCACATTTTTAGATTCATTTTTAATAGAAAAAAATAAGCGACCTGTGTTTTTATTTTTCGTTCAATTAATTAAAACTTGATATATAAACAATTATTTTCTCAGTAGCACAATATTTTCCGTCTCTAACATAATCGCTTCGGGACATTCTGTTCAAAATACCCACTTTGACATTATTTTTTGAAATATATTCTGCCTCTATCAAAAACTCGATCGTTACGGTGCATTATATAGTTTCTGAACAAATGAATGTACCAATTGGATGCGTCTGAGAGCAACAAAGAATTAAAAAATGAGTCAGAAAATAAGTAGTTTGGATTTGAATACACCCTTAATAAGAAGATTTTTTTCTTCAACCGCTATGTATTTTTAATTTCCGTTTGCTGTAAGAATTGGTCCTATCAAAAAAATGTCTATATAAATGTTCTAGACAATGTTAAGAAGATATATGATAATTTCATGAGGATCTTATATCTTGTGAATTGACGGAGTTATGTATTTTTTTCTTCTTCACATCCCCCCCCCTTTTTTTGTTTTCGTTTTTATTTTTATTTTATCTTTTGCGGTACGAATTGGTCCTATCAAAAACTTCTGAATATAAAAGTTGTAGATAATATTAAGGAAATTTATAATAAAATTAATTGGATTTGATATCTGGAGAATTGACGAAATTATGAAAAATTTTCTCCCCAAAACCCTATTTTTTGCACCCCTTGAGCCTATTATTAATTATATCAAAATACTGCGAACATAAATTTTGCCCCTATTTTTAGAAGTAATAAAAACTTTAAACTGATTTGATAAGTACAAAAATTAACATGTTATGGGGTTTTGTCGGATTTCACATACCCCCCCCCCCATTTCCATCCCATTGGTCCGATTTTGCCTATTAACGAACTTGACCGAGATGTTATGCCCCTTGATTTTATGTATCAGTTTGGAAGAGATTTGTGCAGAATTGTGGACGTAATCGTGTCCAGAAGAAAGTGATATATATAGATAGACAGATAGGTAGATAGATATAGAGATATGTATATATAAAGTTTTTTACTGAGGGTGGTTTTGGGTTCTAGGAGTCATGATCGGTGTAGATCTGCAATTTTTTTTCAGAAATTCCAACATAGGGGGGGATGTAATAGGTAGTATTTCATACGAAATCCAACTAAAAACTAGTTTTACATCGTACTTTTGGTATTTTAAATTACTTATTTACTTACAAAACTGGCTTTATATACCAGGGGTTTCAAATTTTTATTTTCTGAGTAAGGCGAGCTTTGAAACTTATGTACTCAATTACTTTAAATATTTCGTTCATTGGAAATAAATATTAAGTAAAATTACAGTAATAAAATATATAATAATTTTAAAATATTACCACACACAAACTATTTTAATGATTTTTGCATATTATCAATATAAATAGCCTTTCATTTTCTGAAATATTTTATTTCAATTAAATTACATGACGTGCAACTATTTTGCAGTAATTACATTTATGATATTGAGTTTGGGATAGCAGAGCCTTAAGCTTATTTTGGTGAAATAAAAAGCCACTGAATTATTCGAACGTAATTACAGTCATTTTTTAAAAAGTTTTATGAATGGAAATTCACTATTATATTATCGTTTTCTATTGGTGAGAACTTTCTGAATTTAATGAGTTTGATTTCAGTAAGTAGCGATATGAAACAAAGTGTGAAACAACATCATAACAAGAAGCTACTATTTTGACACCACATTCTATCTTTACAAGAAGAAAGTATTGGATTCGTAAAAGTTTCCGACTTTTTAGAATGCACGTTTACGCTTTAGAATGTCCTCAACACTATTTGATGGTTTTTAGATAAAGTCTGTCTGTGAGTCTCTCTGCCACTCTGTCACTCTGTTACTCAGTCATTCTGTCACTCTGTGATTCTGTATGTGACAAAAATATTGTGGGCGCTCTATCTCAAGAACTAAAGCACGGAATTTTACGAAATTCTACAGACAGTTACACCTTGATATAAACTTGTCCTGATTAGATTTTGGTAAAAATCGCTCAACAGGTGGCGCTGCTATGAGGCATTTTTCACGATTTTGGAAATAGCTATATCTCATTAGCTATTGCACGGATTTTCCTAGAACATCAGATTCAGTTAGTCCAGAACATAGTTAGATGCTGATTACAATTTGGTGAAAATCATCCAACAGGTGGCGCTGCTATGTTGCATTATTCATGATTATCGCAATAGCTCTAAGAGAAAATGCACGAATTTTCATCAAAATTCAGATTCAGTTAGTCCCTGATATAAATTAGTGCTGTTTAATTTTTGGTGTAAATCGCCCAACAGTTGGCGCAGCTGTGCTGCATTTTTCACGATTTCCTACATAGCTACATCTCAAGAACTAATGCATGAATTTTCATCAAGCTTCAGATTCAGTTACTTCCTTGTATAAATTAGTCTTCTTTAGTTTTTGGTGTAAATCGCCCAACAGATAGCGCTGCTATGCCTTTTTTTTACAATTTCCACAATAGCTCTATCTAAATAAACTAATGCACGGGTTTTCATCAAACCTCGGATTCAGTTAGAAGTTGTCAAAGTTGTTGATAATTAGGTTTTGGTGTAAATCATCTAACTGGCGGTACTGATGTGCAGCATTTTTCAGAAAGTATTAACATGTATGAGATAGAAGAAACTTTTGGGACTGTCACATCTGACTAGTTTCATTATAAAAATGTTTTATTTTACTTTAAATACATACAAAATATGTCGTTTTTTTTTTTCAATCAGCCAGTAGTGAGAAAAGTATGTGATGATTCCCATGGATGTGCAAATATCATTTTGTATGCAAAGTTCTCACTGACATAAATGACGTCCATTTTGTTGGAGATATTTTTTGCGTTAACCACTTAATTATTTTGTCTGAACTGGGTTCGAGTAAGGAGAGTTTGCTTGCTTCGTTACTAAAAGCTTTTGGATACCACTATTACTTTCTTCTATCTTTACAAGAAGAAAATATTGGATTCATGAAAAATTTCAAATTCCAATTTTCGACAGATTTACACATTTTAGGGGTCAGAGAACTCGAAAGACTTGTTTTTACAAAATGTCTGTCTGTGACACAAATTTTGTTGGCGCCCTATCTCAAGAACAAATGAACGGAATTTAACAAAGCTTTATATTCAGTTAGTCCCTGACATAAACTGGTGCTGATAACTTTTTGGTGTAAATCGCCCAACAGGTGGCGTTGCTATGCGGAATTTTTCAAGATATCTGAAATAGATATATCTCAAGAACTAATTGAATAATTTCTATAAAACTTCAGATTACATTAGTACTTGATATAATTTGATGCGGATTACTTTTTAGTGTAAATCGGCCAACAGGTGGCACTGCTATGCGGTATTATTCATGATTATCGCAATAGCTCTATGTCAAGAACTAATGACCGGAATTTAAGGAAACTTTAGATTCAGATAGTCCCTGATATAATCTAACGCTGATTACTTTTTGGTGTAACTCGCCCAAAAGGTGGCGCTGCTAAACTGCATTTTTTTACGATTTCCGTAATATCTATATCTCAAGAACTAATACACGGATTTCTACAAAACTTCAGACTACTTTAGTACTTTATATAATTTGGTGCTGATTACTTTTTAGTGTAAATCGCCCAACAGGTGGTGCTGCTATGCGGCGTTATTCATGATTATCGAAATAGCTCTATCTCAAGAACTAATGAACGGAATTTAACAAAACTTTAGATTCTTTAGTCCCTGATATAAACTGATGCTGTTTACTTTTTGGTGTAAATCGCCCAGCAGTTCAGTCTGCTATGCTCAATTTTTCACGATTTCCGAAACAGCTATATATCAAGAACTAATGCACGGATTTTTATAAAACTTCAGATTCAGTTACTCCCTGATAAAAACTAGTGCTGTTTAGTTCTTCTTATAAATCGATCAACAGGTGGCGCTGCTAGTCTGCAATTATCACGATTTCCGCAATAACTGTATCTCAAGCAGGGTTGTGCAAAATTTTAATTAGATTAATAATTGAAAGTTAACGATTGCTTTTTTAATCATGACTAAAGATTGACCGATTAAGCTTAGTTTCAATCCAACTCATAGACTAACGATCAGTGATTATTTTAATGTAATCAATGCTTTGATTACAATTAAATCAATTCAATCCTACTCATAGACTAATGACCAATGATTATGTGGGTGTAATCGCTTGCTTTTTTACGATTAAATCAATTCTTAATCTAAATAGTCAATCTAGTTAGTCAATCTAATGAAGGATTTATGATTGAAAACTTCATGGATTGTTCTAGCTTTGGGGGCTTTATTTTATATTTTTTTCAAGCTTCTTCTGTTTTAATCACTCTTGATCGCTGCTAGGATCGGGTTGTCTTTAAATATTTTGGATTTGGTTTGGTTTCGAGTAGGTTTTGACTCTTTCTGGTCGGGCTCGGTATGACTCGATTTTTTTTTTTAAGTTCTGAATATTTTTCGAATGAAGAAAACTGTATATGAGTACAATGAAACCGATGCAGGCCAGTCATTATTTCATTTAGTCTTAATAATGTTGTCCAAGATCACAATTTTTTCTCGTGATTCTATGACCGAGTCACTTTTATTCACGACACCCGCTCTATAGGGGAAAGTAAGGGAATGGCGCTCACTTAAGGGAAAACATGAATAGCTAGTCAAATTTACACAAAAAATCAATATTTTATTAACGAAGTAAAACTCCAAAGCATAAGGAACAGTTTTCAATAAACTTAATTTGCATAACAGTTTAAGGAATTTTTTTTATCGTTTTATTTAAATATCCATCGATTGAGCAGTAATTCCCGACATAGTAGGGTAATTGCGCTCAGAATTTGAATACAACATTTAAGTAAGACAAAAGTCACATATCCAGTTGTGTGGGCTGTTCACACCACTGCAGACTTTTTGAGACCACTTTACACATCATATTGTGTTACACATATAGTGGGCTACTTTTTTAAATTTAGGTTTTTTGATTTTAATCACTTTTTTGAAATCGTAAAATTCTGCTTGTTTAATGACATATTAATTAATTCGAAAACAGGGGAATTTTACCATTTCAAAAAAGTGGTGTTAATATATAAATTTGAATTTTAAAAAAGTTGCTTCTTCTGAAATTCCACGCGAGCAGCATTACCCGTTATCGCCATGTTGGGTTTTAATGCATTATAATTGGCGTAACAACGCACTACAAAAATAAATAAAAGCATGAAAGTACAGTTAAATGTATATATTTTGTAGACACAATGAGTAATTTAATATTTTAAAATAAGAGTGTACACTTACCTTCAAGTTAGATGTTGTAGAATTTTATAATAAAACAACTGCAAACAAATAACGTGAGGGCACAAAAATACTTTCCTATCGATGGTCACTATATCCTTACTGGGAACTCACGATGAAGTTCGCTAGGTGCCGGTACCGATCGCGCGTTTTCAGTTCTATTCTGTTTAAAGATATTGGGTGAGCGGGATTGCCCTTCTGAGCATCATTAGCCTACTTTCCCCTAACAGTTGATACTTACAACTTGGAGTAAATGTTATCGAAATAATACTAGATAATTAATAATTAAATACTAAGAATTGATTAAAAAACAGAAAAAGTAATAAGTAATAAAAACTTCTTAAATTTAAGTGTTTGACATTACCCAACATTCCATATTCTAGGAGTACATAAAGGAGTACAAAAAAATAAAAATGGACAGGTAGATATTTACACGGACAGTATACGGACAGTAGACCTTTAACTGATGTTACCGGTCTCACAGACCGCTGCTTTTTTCAATTTTTATTGTTTAACTTGTAACTTTTAGCTTAACTATAAACATCACCGAAATTTTGCTTTGTTTGAAACTTTAATACTGTCACCAGAGACTTTTGAATAGGTGAATTTTAATTATAACAATATTGTACAAAAAGTTTAGTACGAAAACACCATCCTGAAATTTAATCGCGCCTTTTATTCGTCTTTCGATTGAACGGTCTCACAGACCACTTAACAGTAGTTATGTGACAATTTATGTGACATCAGTTAAAGGATAATTCAATATCGGCTGCTTATCAACTTCATGTGCTGCATTTGTACAGTATAATTAAGACCTGTCAATTTTTTCTGGAAAAGGGAATCTGATTGTATTCCTCTTTTTACGACATTTATAATATTAATTATATATATTTTACCTATTAAGTAAGGAGTTAAATTTAAAAATTCAGATTAACTGAAAATTATGAAAATTACGTTATACAAATTCTGTTATTTTGGTAAAATTATAGTACAATACATTTTAAACAGAATACAGACATATATACAATGCAATTTCAGATGGAATTTCGGGCAAAAACTTGTTAATCTTGGCATTATTTTAACCCCTTAATTGTTTTGCCCGATTATCGCTCGGTTAATCATCATCAAACTGTTGCATTTTGCTTTTACGATAGACTTTTTTTTTTCAGTTTGTTGCAAGTTTATTTTCATAATATAAGCATAATTTAGTATGTGACCGTAATGTCGTATGTTTAGCGAAATCTAGTAAGTTTATTAAACGCAATTTGCAGCTGCAAATCAGTTATCTGATACAGAATCTTTTTTTTTTTCTTTCAATTCTTTAAACTGTTTAAAAATTGTCTAAACATATATAAATATTGCACTGTAAAAATATTTGTAAGCTTAATAAATAATATTTATATATCATTTCTCCATATTTAATTAGATTAAAATTCCAACAAAAAAAAATGTATGTATCTTTTTTTTTTCTTTCAAAGTTTTAATGAGTTGCAATTAAGCGAAATACGCTTGGTACACAAATCTTAAGATTTTATTTTTAATCATTAACAGTGTTTAATTCAGATCCTTTTCTACAGGAGGGATTTTTGTGGCTGGAGAGCGGGGGGGGGGGGGATTTCACTTTTTGACCATTGTAAACATAAAATATCAAATCTTCCGGGAGGAGACATGTCATCGCTCTGAGGGGGGGGGAGGGGTCACCCCCTGAATTCAACACTAGTCATTAAGTATGGTTAAATATATATATTTTTTTTTCCGTTAATAGTTTCTACACTAGGAACTTATAAAAAAGTTGAGTTGAATCTTTTCTATTTTTAACTTGAAAATTACTGCCATTCAAGAAAAACAAAAAATACATTTTTATGAATTTTTTTCATATTTCCCGTTAAAAGGCGCTTTTTCTCCCACTGTTTTTTATATTTCAACTAGCAAACCCCGCGGCTTTGCTCGCGTAATATTTGAAATATGCCAAGTGATATTTATATGTCTAATTTTTATTAAAAGGTACTAACTAAATTTTTATTTTATTAAAAGGTAATATTTTATTTTATTAAAAGGTACTTATTACTTTTAGGAATAATTAAAAAAATTACTATTTAAAACACAGTTTGATTAAACATCATTGTTACACTGCATAAGGTAGAAATGAGACTTAAATTAATAAAACGAAATAAAACTAAATAAATAATAATTTAGAAAATATTTTGAAACTTTTATGCTCAATTAATACGCTCATTTCAGTATCCATTTGAAGTTTTGAATTTTTTAGAAACCATCTTCTTACATCTTAAAATTAACCATCATGTCAAATTCCAAGTCCTACCACCTCTCTCAACATAAAGGGCTATGTTGAAATAGTCACCATTAATGTCACCATTAATTTGCCAAAATTAATTTTGAAATTGGTTTGTTATTTCCTAATATTCCACAGAAACGTAATTTAGAAAGCTTTTAAAGGCCTTTTTTAGAGCGTTTGTTGTTCCTGTGAACCCCAAGTGGTAGATTCATCGGCATAAAATATAGCCTGTGTAGGATCAGAGACTGTTCCCATTGATTCTTAACTATTACTTTTATATTTTGTTTATATTCCCTGAAATTGCGTAGAAATCGTAATTTAGGACTTTTTTAGAATGCTTTTCGCACCTCCCCTTCACTTCATCCCTTTTTAATTCGAATATATTTTTGACTGTCCTTCGAGGGCATTTATATTTTATAACTAACTACCATGCCATATTTAAAGTTTCTAGCCTTTTCAGTATCACAGAAATCGCAATTTAGAAAGTTTTTAGCTACTGCAATCTTCTGGTGGTAGTGGCACAGATATAAAATATAGCTTATGTTTGAGCAGGTTCTATCACCAACAATTTATCATCATTATTTTTTTAATCGGTTAGGTATTTGATAAGATTACATAAAAATTGTAATTTATAATGCTTTTCGCTCTCTTCATTTTTTTTAAATTTGAAATTTTCTTTCGACAGTTCTTAGAAAGCAGTTGCATCTTGTAAGTAAATACCATGCCATACTTCAAAGTATTAGACCCTTCAGTTATGCAAAAAACGCAAATTAGAACATGTTTTGCTTTTGCAATCCCTAGATGGTAGTGACAGCAACATAAAATATAACCTATGTTATAGCAGGGACTGTCACCATTGATTTGAAACCATTACTTTTGAAATAGCTTTGGAATTTCTTGAGATTGAGTAGTAATCGCAATTTAGAACGTTTTTAGAACGCTTTTCGCGCATTTTCAGCCCTTTTTAAATTTCCAATTTTTTCGAAACTGTTCTTAAAAATCATTTATATGTAATAAATATGTACCTTACCTAATTTTAAATTGCTAACCCCTACCGATCACAAAAATCGAAATTTGGAACGCTCTTTTGCTCCTGCAACGTCTAGGTGATAATGATACCGACTTAAAATAGCGTCTATGTTAGAACACAGGCTGTCAGTATCAATTTCTTACTATTACTTTTGAAATCAGTTTGATTCTTCCTGAGATATTGGTGAGAAATCGGAATTTAGAACGTTTTTAGAACGCTTTTCGCTCATTTTGCTCCTGCATCTCCTCTGGGGTAGTGGAAACAGATATAAAATATAGCCTATCTTGGAGCAAGATCTGTCACCATCATTTTTACACCATTATATTTGAAATCGGTTCAGTATTTCCTGAGATTGCATAGAAATCGCAATTTAGAACGTTTTTTACAACGCTTTTTTCGCATTTTGACTCCCCTTTTAGATTTCGATTTTTTTAGGAAATGTCATTAGAGATCATTGATATCTTATAACTAACTACCATTCTAAATTTCACGATTCAAGGCCTTTCCGTCATGCAAAAACCGCAATTTAGAAAGTTTTTCTCCTGCCCCCCCCCCCCCCCTTTGGGGTAGTGGCACCGACATAAAACACAGCCTATGTTGGAGCAAGGGTTTTCACCATAATTTTGACGCCATTATTTTTTAAATCGGTTTCGTATTTCCTGAGATTGTGTAGAAATCACAATTTAGAATGTTTTTAGAACGCTTTTCGCGCATTTTCACCCCTTTTAAATTTCGAATTGTTTAAGAATTGTTCATAGAAATCCTTTATATCTAATAAGTAGCTGATACTTCAAATTTCATATTTCTAGGCACTTCAGTAACACATAAATCGCATTTTTAGAACGTTTTTTGCTCCTACACCACTTTGGGGTAGTGGCACCGACATAAAACATAGCCTATCTTGGAGCAAACGTTGTCACTATCATTTTGACACCAATATTTTTTAAATTGGTTTGGTATTTCCTGAGATTGTGTAGAAATCACCATTTAGAACGTTTTTTAGAACGCTTTACGCGCATTTTCACCCCTTTTAAATTTCGAATTGTTTAAGAACTGTTCTTAGAAATCCTTTATATCTAATAAGTAGCTGATACTTCAAATTTCATGTTTCTAGGCCCTTCAGTAACACATAAATCGCATTTTTAGAACGTTTTTTGCTCCTACACCCCCTTTGGGGTAGTGGCACCGACATAAAACATAGCCTATCTTAGAGCAAACGTTGTCACTATCATTTTGACACCAATATTTTTTAAATCGGTATGGTATTTCCTGAGATTATGTAGAAACTACAATTTAGAACGTTTTTTAGAACGCTTTTTGTGCATTTTCACCCCTTTTAAATTTCGAATTTTTAATAACTGTTCTTAGACATCATTTATATCTTATAAGCAACTAATATTCCAAATTTTATATTTCTAGGCCCTTCAGTAACGCAAAAATCGCATTTTTAGAACGTTTTTTGCTCCTGCACCCCCTTTGGGGTAGTGGCACCGACATAAGATATAGCCTATGTTCTAAGTTGGACTAACACCATCATTTTGATACCATTACTTTTGGAATCGGTTCGGTAGTTCCTGAGCTTACCTCCTACAAATAAACAATTTTTTCCTCTTTATAATAGGAGTATAGAAGTATAGATTAAAATAAAAGGAAGGCGCACATATTTTTGTCTTAAAAGTAGCAACCGTGTATAATTTCAAGTTTGTATCCTTAAAATTTCCACAAAAATCGTAATTTTAAACATTTTTTGAACGCATTCGTCATTCATTTCAACCTTTTAAATATCTAAACTTTTTAACTGTTCTGTGAGACTAGTCTTAAAAGTAACATCCACATGAAATTTATATTTTCTATCCTTAATAATTCCATTGAAATCGTAATTTAGGACGTTTTTAGAACACTTTTTGCTGATTTCACCGTTTTAATTTTCGAATGCTTTAAAAACTGTTCTTGCATAGCATTTAAAACTTTTGAGTAATTACCATCATGCAAATTTCAAGTTTTTCTATCCATCAATATCATAAAAATCGCAATTTCAGAACTTTTTCACTTCTTCATCCATTGAAGGTAATGTCACTGACATGAAGAGGGAGCAGGGACTATCGCCATCAATTTGTGACTATCAAATGATTGCTAATATTGCTCCTATTTGCCTAAAATAATTATAAAAGAATATGTCAGTTTTATTAAGCGTGTTTCAATTGCCCCTAATCCCCCCTAAATAATTTAAACGTATTGACCTCGGTTTATATGAATAATTTTGTGTGACCTTGTATAATCAGTAAGGAAAATCGTATAGTAACTCTTAAAAAGAATTCCGTAGCAATGAAAGCGAATTTAAGAAAGTGAACAGGGCGGTCATATTTAATTTTTATCTATGTAATTAATGATTAAATTAATCACGATTGAATCCAGATTGAATTCATGAAAATTGAAAGAATCATAAAAAAACTTTTTAAAGAGCAATTACTTTCTCAATTTCAATCATGATAAATTGAATTAGGCGTCAATTTCGCATGATTGAATCTTTAATCAACTAATCAATCGATTAAAAAAGTAATCGATTAATGCCAACCCTGATCTCAAGGACTAACGCATGAATTTTCATTAAACTTCAGATTCAAGTAGTACGTGATATAAATTGGCCCTGGTTAGTTTTTGGAGTAAATCGATTAACAGGTGGCGCTGCTATTTAGATTTTTTTTACGATTTCCGCAATAGTTCTACCTCAAAAACGAATGCACGGATTTCCATCAAACTTCAGATTCAGCTATAACTTGACATAAATTGTTGCTGATTAGATTTTTGTGTAAATCACGTAATCGGTGACACTGATATACTTCATTTTTCAGGAAATATTAATATGTATGGGATAGAAGAAAGTTCTGTGATAGCCACATCCGATTAGTTGTTTACCTGTAATCTTCTTTTTTTTAAATGACAGATATTTTCCGATTATTCAAGGCAAATATATTCGTACGTAAAAAATGCTTTTGCCCCCTCTGTTTCTAATTTATGGTGTAAAAAAAAATAAACAGTTAAGATGTTAAAATATACATGGATCAAAATTATGAAACGCAAGTATTAGAAGTTTGTGACAGTGAAAATGACATTACGTTTTATCGAAATTGTATTATTCCATTCATAAAAACTAAAACGAAATAACTACATTATGTGACCGTGAAAAGTGACGATATTTTCATCGATTTTTCATTTTGTAATTACTATTTACAAAGTTTAGATTTAATGGATTTTACTTTATTTTCAAATAAAATAACCATTTTATGAAAGAAGATTAATACTCTAATAATGTGAAACATTTAATTAATTAATTTGAAAAAGTTTTGATAAAAAAGATTTAAAATATTAATTGTTTTTTGAGTTAGATAAACCAATTTGTAAACGATTTTTAGTGGGGTTTTTTGTCTGTTTTTTACATCTTCATGTAAGAATTCTTTATTTTTTACCCGACTGCCAAGAAGGGTTACGTGTTTCACGCGTATCTAGGTATATGGATTACTTTATACCCTCGAAACATCCCAACGGCTGGATGAATTTTAATGAACGAGGTCTCTATAGATTCGTTTTAACCGTCTGAGGGTTATAGGCTAGATCGTGTTTTTATAAATTCATAATGGCGGCCGTAAAATACAAAATGGTGGTACAGACGAAAAAAATTTTTACACACACTATTGAGTGGCATATCATTGGATAGGTCTTTCAAAATGAAGACGATGTTTCATTGACTATATTACACTTAGACGCTCCGTTTAAATATTGCACAACCTGGAAGTTGTGTAGGTAGGATCTCTAGCTTTACTGCAACTCTAACCTTCATAGACATCTATAGGCTTCCTCAAAACAGTGTTTATAGATAAGAACTAACAATTATACACAACTTAAAATTCATCAATACAAGCAAATAAAAAAATAGGCAAGTAATATAAAAAATATTGTGTCGCTCGGAAAGCCGTGTCCGTTTGGGAAAATCAATTTGTACCGGAAAATTCTATCATTTAAGTATTAAACATTGATTCCGATATCTAATGTCTAATAATTACCGGGCAGAATTTTCCGGTACAAATTGATTTTCCCAAATGGATACGACTTTCCGAACGACCCAATATTTTTTATATTACTTACCTATTTTTTTATTTACTTGTATTGATGAATTTTAAGTTGAATTTTAAGTTGTGTTCGACCCAATAGTTTCACATTGATGAGAAATAGTCAATTAGTTCGTTTTTTACGCAGTCGGTTATTTTGATTTTTTAAATTTATTTCCGTAGAATTTCGACGTGTCATACCACGAATATTGTAATTATTTTCATTTCTTTAAAATCTTTAGTATGACGAAAGTCTTGAGCATACGCTAAATACTTAGTGTTATAAAAAGTAATCTTTGATAAATGACAGCATTTTATGATTAGCTTACGTTAGCTCTTAAACAATTTTTACAAACCATTAATTACACTTTGTTGATAATAATGTTGGTCGACATATATTCATCAATGAATATAAAATTTTCTCGGGGAAAAGGAACACGTGAAAAGCTTCTATTATTATGAATGAAAGTCATCATTTATCATAATGATGCAGAACTGCTTAGTGCTTGTTAGTAAATTAAAAGCCATAAACGGAGTTATTTATTTCTCTTTTTGATAGCAAGGTCTTTAAGAGTAGAAGCTTCACATGACAATTTGTTTTTGTTATTTTTTTTTTTAATTAGAATTAAAATATAGTTATTTATTTTAATCAAAAATATGGTAAATACTATATTTAAATGTAATATCTTAATAATTCGCATTAGCTAACAAATGTATAATAGATAAAAGTTCATGGAAATATTCTTTACGAATTTTTTACATTATAATCATTAAATTAATATTCAGATGCTTTATATCATATTTGTTTTTAAAAACAATAGATATTGTATTTCACCAGTTATATATTTGTAAATATAAACATGTTTCTAATTAAATTTAAATTTAACGCGACAACTCGTTTAACTGATGGCACAAGAGATGTAATCGGCTAGTTTTGTTTCATTCTTTCTTTTTACACATCTTTTCTTTTTCTTGATTTACGGAAAAAATCATCTACTTCTCTTAGTATAAATTTTTTCTTGATTACAGTAAAAACAAATATACAAAAAAACTATAGATCAGTTCAGTAGTTTTAAATGTTTTTAATGTGAAATTAGTAACTTTTTTAAAAATATTGTTGCATGATAAATTTTACAAAATAAAAGATTTAAAGCATTAGAATACAAATAAAATACAACTCCAACAACTTCTCTTAATTAAAAAAAAAAAAGATTTAGATTACATAACTGCAGTAGTCTGTCTTTGCCGGTCAAGACGGTGGCTTGGAGTGGAGCGGCTGCATAGGCCTTCTGAAGCGTAAAGCTTGAACTTTGTCTGGGGGACCACAAAAAGCATTTTATATGCAAACAGATAAATTTAAATAAAACAATTTATTTAAAAAAAAACTAAAGTAAATATCAAAAATATCATAAAAGTATGGAAATAAAGATTCCGCGACATAAATAATAAATGTAATGCATATGTACATTCACTATATTTTGTAAAAATATTGTAATCCGATCTCTAATTACGAAAAGCACTTAAACAATTTATAAAATATGAAATAAAAGTAAAAAGTTTTCTCGGTAAAAAGTCTTATGAGAAATATATAATTAAAAATCACTAATACATGTCTTAGTCGTCTAATCTATTACCTCGTATACAGCCGATGTTAAAGACAAAGTCTATAAAATAACTCTAAAATTGCTGAAACAATTGTTTATCTATTTTTTTAGTAGATATGTTATTCAGAATTTCATACTCCTATCTAAATCTGCTGCTGAGGTATGTCGAAATGACCTAAAACTTTCGACACTACATTTAACCCACTTAGGAGGATAGATTTCTAAAGTTGCTGAAATGCGAGTTCAACTTTTTTTAGCAAATTTGTTATCAGAAATTGCACGCTCCTACCGAAAACAGCTGTTGAGATATGGCGAAATCACCATAAACTTCCAAACCCACATTATGCTTCCTGAGAGTGGTGGTGTGTATTTTTAAAAGACCCTTTTTAATGGCTGAATGCACAATGTAAGGAACATGTCTTCCAAATTTTATTGCCCACCCTAGGAGCAACTTGAGGATCGTCGTTGATTATGAGTCACTCAGGAGGAGCTCTCTTATACAGAGAGAGATTATGTAGCAAATTAACATCTTGCAATAATATACTAATTTCAATTGTTAAAAAAGGTGTAAATTAAAACTTTAAAACCAGTAAAAATGCGTTTATTTCAACTGCTGACATGTTTCGACGCATCTCGAGTCATTTTCAAAACAAATAAATGAAACTATTCCAAATTTGCACGGTCTACTAAACACCATCATTCAGTTTTCCACGTATTCTTTCATACAATGCACGTTATTTTTTTTTTGTAATAAAACATTCCAATTAAAATAAAAAATAACGTGCATACCATGAAAGGATACGTGGAAAAGTGAATGATGACGTTTCATAGACCGTGCAAATTTAGAATAGTTTTATTTATTTGTTTTGAAAGGAACTAGGAGTGAGTCGAAACATGTCAACAGTGAAATAAACATATTTTTAGTGGAATTAAAGTGTTAATTTACACCTTTTAGCATTTAAAATTAGTATAAAGAGAGATTTTCAGAAAATCAATAATAAAATAGAATCATCTTCCGTCATGTATAGAGTTCGAACAGTGGGTGACTTTCGAGAACGAGAGATCAAATCTGTTGCCTTACGCTACCCGGCTATCGTGAAATTCTTTCAGTTTTATTCTTAAATTATGAAGTTACTAATTTAATGTTACGCATGCGCAGATCTGCCAATTTTGACACTAAAATTTTAAATTCATTCGGGAAGAAATGTTTGCTTTTTCAATAAAATCGATTTTTTTAACTTGATTGAACTACTGAAATTGAATTATTGAAATTTGTGCATTAATATGTGTGAACTAAATACCTGTTTTTCAAAGCAGCACTGGCATTATTTACTTAATCATCATGTAAGATATAAAACGTATAAATCATAAAAATACTCTGGTTTCTATTGCAATAAAAAAAACACCCTAAAATGATCATTGCGCATGCATTCGCCGAACTCTTATAAATTTTTCATACTCGTTTAAGTACTAAAAGAGCATAATTTGGCGTGCTTTGATCAACTGAAGTCAGTTTTAAAATTGTTTTGGTTTATTTTAATATATAATAGATTGGGTGTTCTGTGTTTTATTGTGATAAGTCACGGCTGTGATTTCCATTATCTGCGACAGTAATAAAATGGTCTATTTCGAATAAAAAAAATCACTAAAAATACTTAAATTTTTCGTTTAGCACGTTGGATTGTAACAAACTTTTATAAATATATAAAAGAAAATATTATATAAGAAAGACTAGGGAGGGTTGATAGGGTTTTTATTTTTTAAATATCGAACCTAGAATAAAGTTTCATATATCATTTTATTTGTTATACAATCAGTTATTAAAAAAATTGCGACATAAGTCTAATATTTAAGAAACTTGTGAAAAAATTTATTTTAATCATGAGAAAATAATGGATTAAAGAGCCCCATCCCACATATGGGAGCCTTGACCTACTTTATTTCCTATTGAAATAAATAAAATCAGTTTTAAAAAAGACAGAATGATTTATGCTACAAGGTTTAATATTTATAAAAAAAATGTTTAGTAAAATATGATTTGTAAACGTACCTGTGCAGACAGAATTCAAGGCACAGGACGAAAATTCCGTTTTAAACATCAACTTTTAATGACACTCGATCTAGCACACTAGTTGCCACATAGTTTGGTTTCATTTCATTGTGTTCAACTTGGTGAAGTTTGGATACATACTTTCCTAACGTGTTTTAATTAATTTTGTTATTTTGTAGAAGCATGAAGACTTGACATTTCTTAAGGCTGCTTGCTTTCATCCTTTCTAGTCTTTACCGTTCTTCCTTTACCTACTATGGGTACTATTTAAATGAAATAAAAGCTCCTATCATATATCCAATTTTTATTTCATTAACGTTTTTCTTGCTTCTATAACAAGAAATATTCTCTAAGCATCTTCCTTTAATCAATTTTAAACATTTTCCTTTCTACCACCTCATTTTATTGTAGCTCTACACAATAAATTTACATTATTTAAGAAATGTAACCATTAACCCCTCGCTATGTACAGTGTATATTAAAAAGATTCCCAAAAACTCATAATTAAGTGATCTTTGACCATGGTACTCCCTCCCTCACATTGATTGGGTCATGCCACCCCGCATACGACTTTTTAAAGAATAGCACATGGTTACGTTTACCCTAATATACTGTACAATCTTTATGCTTTGAATAAAAATTCAATATTTCTGTATTACATAAAACATACTTAGCTAAATTTCTATAATACATTTTATCTAACAAAATGTTACAAATTGTTTCTAAAAAATACACTTTTTAATCTGAAAAATCTTCACAATTGATTTTTCCGCACCTTTTTAAATTATCTGCATGAAACAAAGAATATTGTTCGAGCATTTCAGTAGCTTTGGTTGCCACCTATTAGCAAAGCTCTAAAATTCTTTTAAATATGAAAACTAAATGGTGGGACAAGCCTCCCCAGTTTCCCCTACATATAAATAGAAGAATAAAAGATATAAAATAGGTAAAAAAAATAAAATCTAATACATAGATATTAATGCCATACATTTTCCCTAAGGGATTTGTAAAATATAAATTGTAAAACAAAGTTTTCAATCTAAATTTAAGCGCTACTTTTTGTTCTGACCGTCATTAATTTTCCTACGTGACTGTTTAGTATCCAAAGCATGCTATTTTATAATTCTTTCCCTAAGTAATTGTTTTATAATGTTGTTATATTTAATGGTTTTAAATGAATAACTAGATAATTATTCATTTTTAGAAAATATTTCTATGATGTCATTAATTAAAGATTGTTATTTATTTTGTAAAAAAATACTGTAAAAATATGAAACTTCTTCCCCATTCAATATTTCTTTTGATAAATGATTAATTACTTAAAACACAAAACTCTCAAAATATGTATTTAAAACTTTTACTCTATAATTAATAGATATTCTTTGTTCGACAGTAAATGAAAGCTATTTCAGCTTGGAAGTATCAGCCTTTTAATATATTTTTAATCCAATTTGACTAAAAAGTATACATGATTTTATTATGTTATCAGTACATTTAATTTTTGTGTTAAAATAATTAATGTATGGTATATTGAAAAAAAAAATTGAAAACTTTAAATACATGTACTTGCTAGTATTATTAAAAATGTCGTGTTTAATTTTTTCTACAATTTGAAAAAAAAATTGAACTGATTAGTAACAAGCCGAAATAAACATTATACAGAGAGCAGATTGTTTCTTCAATAATATAGAAATATGTTACTTAAATTGGATAGAAAAAGTGCTTTATCAGTACAATATAAAGCCCTCACATTAAATATTATAATTTTTTTAATGAGGCAATATTTTATGCGTATATATATAAGTTGAGAAGTAAAACAAATAATATGAATGTAAAGGGTTCCATGTGACAAACAGTTAATTATAATTTTCCTGAAAAGTACAGAAGACTTTAATGATATTAGCTGGCTAATAATGCAATCTATTGAAATTTCAAATATATGACCCACAAAAGAGAAAAGAAAAACAATTATTTTTCATAAATAAAATCAAATTAATACGATATCTAAACAAGACATATTTTTAAATAATAATTTTATGTTAATTTTATGGTTTCATGCATGATTTTGCTATTAAAAATACCAGAAAGATTAATTTATGGTAATAATTTCAAATACAGTGTGTCCACGAAAAACCTGACCGACCTTCATTTTCGCTTCCGATGGTCCTAGATGCTTACTTCCAATTACAAAAATGGTTTAAATAAGGTAAAGAATTAGTTTTAAAGTGATTTGGGTCAAGAAAAACATTTCTTAAAAAATAATTAAATTTAAATTTTTATACGGTCCCCCGGTGCTATAAGTTATATTTAGTAAAATTTTCCTGTGATACAAAAAATGTCCCGTTATTCTGCGATTAAAAATGACCGAGTAATAGCTGTTTAAATTTGGAGCATACTTTTTGCTGCAAATTAGTGGTCATTCACAAATTTAGTAGGAATATGATTCCGTCAGATTATTACAAAAATGGTTGAGAGTAAAACTGATATTGCAATATAAATTTGAAATCTTTAATCATTCTGAAATATTAGTGTAAAATATGCAATTTGTAATAAACATATAATAAGAAAAAAAACAGAATTTTTCTTAAATAAAATTATGAAAAACAACAGCCTCAATTCTTTACAAAATGATACATATTTTTAAATGCTGTTAGATTACACCGTCTGTCAAATTTTGGGTTGTGCCATGTTTTTTTAGCTTTTGAAAATTGATTATCATGTATTTTTTAGCGCTGAATCCCAAAATGGCCTTCATTTTAAACCATCACGAAAGGATTTTTCTCAGATCGCAAATTTCAAAGTTTAAAAGCTTAAAGTTAAAATTGATGCCCCCCCCCCCTCACCTTCGAACCTCATCGGACCCCTGAGCTATTTAGCTGTAAGAAACCCAGTATAAGCCGGAAATTGAATAAATTATTGAATAAAATAAAATAAAACTGAATTAAAAAGTCTTATATCTATTTTATAGTATTAGATTTTTCGCTATTTGTTCACCTTGAAATTTACGACTTGCGAAAAATCATGACATGATGGTTAAAGGCGAAGGTAATTTTTTTATTCAGCGTTACAAAATAATTAAAACGTAATTATAAAAGTTAAAAAACACAACCATCGCAGGTTTATGTTATCTAATCTAAAATTCTTTCTTAAAATTGTTGACTGTAATCCCTTCGATTTTTTTTTGTGTTATCCTCTAATATAAGGATATATAAGATGGTAAATCTCGAAAATCATATTAATATAGCATTGTCATCAGATTTAAGTCAGTATGTAAAATTTAACTTCGATCGGAAATTTGAAAGTGAGTTAATGTTTGAGTATAAAATTTTAATGGAAAAGATGATCGTTGCAAGTTAAATTAAACATTATGAAAATAAATTGCAGATTAAACCAATAAAAACCTTCATGCTTTTGATTTCCTAACCTGACGAGGACAATAACCATTTTTCCAAATGGTTAATAACATAAGTTTTATTAAAAGAAAATCATTGCCTCAAATCCTTACAAAATACAACATATGTTAAAATACAATTATTGTAACTAATCTGAAACTTAACTAATAAAAGTTAATCGTAATATTTGTACGATTCCTTTTAAAGCGCAGATGCCTTGGAATAAGTTTAAGTACTTGATATATGACCCCTGAAAGCATGATAGAAATCATCTGTTTTGAGCTGCAAAAAAGTGGTATAAGTCATGCGTTTCAAAGTTTCATAACTCAGCCAATTTTAATGTTAGCTGAATGGGACTTTTTTTGCACTACTTGTTAGTATCACAGTAAATTTTTATTAAATATCACTTATAGTACCGGGGGACCGTATAAAAATTTAAATTTCGTAATTTTTTAATAAATGTTTTTCTTGACCCAAATCGCTTTAAAAATAATTTTTTACCTTATTTAAACCATTTTTGTAATTGGAAGTATGCATCTAGTACCAACGGTTGCGAAAATAAAGGTCGGTCAGGTTATACGTGCACACACTGTTGATAACTTTGTAATGAAGATTATCATTTAAATCATGACAGAAATATAAGCTTAATGCATTATCTTAATAGAACAATCTAACTTATAAGAAAATAAACACTAACTTGCTAAAAATTATAATATTTATACTTGGAAAATCCTAATAATACAAAGATAAAATATCTATAGATAGTCAATTTCATATATGTTAAACGACGAAAGAATTATTTTTATTACGGATGATATCGAAAACGGCCGAAACGAATTTCATGAAACATACCTCTTATACTAAATCGATCATGAGAAAATTAACTATTACGATCTCGAATACAAGAAAACTTCTGTTGTCATGTGTTGTTTTCTAATTGTAGAATGCACCTTCCGCGCTCCGGCGTCTCTTACATAAATTGCATTCGATCGGCACCACTTTTTAAAAAGAAGTTTGCTTCAAGTACACAATTTCAAAAATGCTCAGATTAAATAAGGTAAATTTTATTTTCCTTTATTACTGGTGCGAAAAACAATTTTTGCAAAGGAAGATGAATGATGTATCCGCAGCGGAGCCAACAATGTAGGAAAGGTTAAAAAAACTCATCGCTGAAAATCCTGCATTCTACAATTAGAAAACACTCTTAAACGAAATACACAAAATGCGTCTCCTATACTAATTCGAGTACATGAAAACTATCTATCTAGGTCCGAAATTCAAAATGTTTTGTTTTAATCGGTTAACAGAAAGACAGTACTGAAATGATGCACGAAAATTACTGCTATTTATCAAACAAGGCTCGAACAATTTTCACAAATCGTGGCTCCTACAATAATTCGAACACGGGAAACGATGTAGCTGAAATTCCTGCATTCTACAATTAGAAAAAACTCTTAAACGAAATACACAAAATGCGTCTCCTACACTAATTCGAGTACAAGAAATCTATCTAACTAGATCCGAAATTCAAAAAAGTTTGTTTGAATCGGTTAACAGAAAGACAGCACTGAAATGATGCACGAAAATTACTGCTATTTATCAAACACGGCTCGAACATTTTTCACAAAACGTGGTTCCTACAATAATTCGAACACGGGAAAAGTAGCTAAAAATCCTGCATTCTACAATTAGAAAACACTCTAAAACGAAATACACAAAATGCGTCTCCTATACTAGTTCGAGTACAAGAAAACTATCTATCTAAGTCCGAAATTCAAAATTTTTTGTTTTAATCGGTTAACAGAAAGAGAGCACTGAAATGATGTACGAAAATTACTGCTATTTATCAAACACGGCTCGAACAATTTACACAAAACGTGGCTCCTACAATAATTCGAAAACGGGAAAAGATGTAGCTGAAAATCCTGCATTTTACAATTAGAAAACACTCTTAAACGAAATACACAAAATGAGACTCCTATACTATTTCGAGTACAAGAAATCTTATCTATCTAGATCCAAAATTTAAAAAAAAATTGTTTTAATCGGTTAACAGAAAGACAGCACTGAAATGATCCACGAAAATTAGTGCTATTTATCAAACACGGCTCGAACAATTTTCACAAAACGTGGTTCCTACAATAATTCGAACACGGGAAAAGATGTAGCTGAAAATCCTGCATTCTACAATTAGAAAACACTCTTAAACGAAATGCACAAAATGCGTCTCCTATACTAATACGAGTACAAGAAAACTATCTATCTAGATCCGAAATTCAAAAAATTTTGTTTTAATCGGTTAACAGAAAGACAGCACTGAAATGATGTACTAAAATTACTGCTATTTATCAGTTAAATTTCAGTCAGTTAAAATTTCAGGGAATTTTTTCTTCTATGGTAAATCCAGTACAGAAAATGGTCTAGATGTGTGCCTAATTCGGAAAAATTATTTTAGACATGTAAGAACAAACACATTATTACGAGTGCTGATGTAAAAGTTTTAAATTCAAAATGGTTGCGATAATTTTCATGACATAAGTTTTATATACTAATCTCAGAGCATACAAACCATCTAATTAGGACTTAATTTCGAAAAAATAATCTTTGATAAGTTTAAACAACTTTTTCTGTCGTTTATATAATATTAACAATTATTAAAACTTTTCCTTAACGGAAGTTCTTGCAGTATTATTTACCATTGAGCAGCACCAAGATTACGGAAGATTCTATTTTTTGGAAGGTGTATTGCAAGTCGAACTTCCGGTCTGTCAGCCATAGTCTTAGGACAGATTGACCTCAGACTGTTTAATTTATCATAAACAGAATTGTTTTGCAAATGATGTATGAATTGTTGTATTGCACTAAGACTTAAAATTTTCTGCGTCACCTTCGAGTCTCAATATACACGAAACAAGATGTTATGTACTGTTTCGAGAACGAATATTTAATCAGATAAGTATCGGTTTTGTCAAAGTTAACTTTGATGAGTTAAAAAATCTTATTACTAATATCTTGCTAACGCACTGTCATGCACAATAGAGTTAAGGGCAGTTGGAAGTACCTATACCTACCATGTTTAATTAATGTACCTTTTCTCAGAAATTACAAAAAATATTCACTTGAATTTTTTAATATACATAATACGAATAAATACTAATAAAGTCAAGTCATATTTATAAACAGATAGTCCTCAGCTTTTGTTTAATATGGAATGAAAACCACTTTCAAATAACCATAAAATCCATTTTTCCAAAGAAAAACACTTTTATAAAAATATTATGCACATGTTTGTAACAAAAGTACACTCAAGATTGGGATATGTGCGAAATATTCTGTTAAGATTGAAAGTAAAGATTTGTAGTAGTTTCTATTAAAAGTTGCATTGAAGTTCAAAAAGTAACATTTTGAAAAAAATTAGTTTAATGTTTACGTATGTAATGTTTATGTATGATGCAAACAAACCTAATTACTTAAGATTTTTTTAATTCCCTGTCGTCGTAGAAACAAAAGTTACATACCATTCAATAGGGGAGCAAATTATTTAAAAGATTAAACATTTTTAAGACTTTTTTCACCAATTTGACTTCCAACTGCCCTTTAAAATTGTTGAGCTTAAATTGTGCAGATTAAGTATTTTTAGATAGCAAACAAAAGTATCAAAAAATGTCATGGATTATTATTCTGTTTAACGCAAAAAATTTATAGATATAGATATATCTAAACTCGGTCTACAAGGTACTATTTAAATTAATTTCGCATTATCACCCAGTACTGTATTAGGCAGATTTCGTAAGAAATACTACCTATTACATTCTCCCCTACGTTGTAAATACCGAAAAACTTTTGCAGATCTACGCTGGTCATGACCCTTAGAACGCAAAACCATGCCCAGTTCAAAACTTTATTTATTTATCTATATATATATTATATATATATATATATATATATATATATATATATCACTTTTTGATGGATTCGATAACTACGATAATTCTGCACAAATCTCTTCCAAACTGATATATAAAATCAACGGGCAGAACATCCAAGTTCGTTGCCATCGCTCGGCCAAGTTCGTTATTGGACAAAATCGTAGTTTAATGTTTACGTTAAGGGGTTGAAAATAAGGAGAAGTTTTGTGAAAACCTAAAAATCCCCATAGCTTCTTAATTACAATACATATCAAATCAGTTTAACATTATTATTACTTCGATGGAAAGAGCCAAAAATTTATGTACCACAGATGTTCGATAAAATTAAAAATGGGCTCAAGGGGAGAAAAAAATTACATTTTAGGAAAGAGAAAATCAAAACTTTGTCAATTCTCAAGATATCAAATTCACTTAAACTTATTCTAAACCTTCCGAATACTATCTACAAACTTTTCAGTTTGACAAGTTTTTGATAGGACTCTTAGCGCAAAAAAAAAAAAAAATAAATAAATAAATAAATAAAAATGAAAAAAAGGGGGGATGTCCAAGAAGATGAAAAATTCATGACTTTAACAATTTATAAGATATCAAACGCGCTTATATTTATTATAAATCTTTACAATATTATCTACAACTGTTACATTGTGAAGTTTTTGATAGGACCAACATTTACAGCAAAAAGAATTTGAACAAAAATAGGGGTTGGAAAATAACTATCGTATAATTATGATTCTGATAAAACCAGCCCGTACTGAAAGATGAAAGTAAAAACTAGTCAAAAGCGGCCAGATAAAATTGTTAAACTGGGTGTATATCTCATATTGATTTAGTTTCTGTTGGTGATACACTATATGGCCAATCATGATTCCCCACATGCGATTTTAAACGTTTTGTTAAATATCTAGAAAAATGCATGAGGAATTATCCTGAAACACCAGGTGTATAAACAGAATAGTATAGGTCATATTTTCCGGCGAAATTTTTTTTTCCGAAACCCCATACGGGCCAACAAATTGAAAAAGAATCAATATCATTTGGATAGCCCTTTAAACACTAATGTAGCAAAAGAGTTCAAACTGTAGAACACGATTAAGAGGCTTATTGTAATAAACTGTGCTCATTTTTATGATGATAGTATGTATACTAGAAGAGAAATTAAGGATTTATAAAAAGAGTCCCAAATTTGCTTATAATTTGCAGAATTCTTAGTATAAAAAAAATTCCTTTTCATAAAATATGAAAGCAACATTGTACAATCAGAATTAAAAAATAAGAAAAATTGGATGAAAAAGGAGCAGGTTTACTAAAAAAAATGCTTCACTACGCATGCGCGAAAGCAATCAAAATATAATGTATGTAACGTACTAGCTAAGTGTGTAGAGCAACTTTTGAGAAAGTCTAAAGAAATTAGCTTTAAATTTCTGAAAATTATCGTCGATAGAATAACGTCCATAAGAATAAGATACGATAGAATAAGCTCGAAGTGTTGTTCCAAAAGGAAACAAAGAGATGAGGAGCTGTACACAAATTCCGTTGATTAGTGCCAAGATAGCGTACAAATATTGCACGTACTACTTATATTTGGATACAAACCATCATATTTTTGTTTTCTTTTGGGAACAACTGATATCGAGCTTATACTATCGACGATAATTTTCAAATTTTTCAAGCAATGTTGCTGAGACCTTTACAAAAATTGCTCTATACGCTTAGCTAATACATTATGCACATTATATTTTGATTGCTTTCGCGCGGGCGCAGTAAAACTTTTTTTGAAAACCTGTTCATTTTTCATGCAATTTTTTTTTCTGATTGCAGGATATTGTGTACAATGTTGTTTTTTAGTATTTTCTGAAAAGTTTTTTTTTTTTTTTTTTTTTTTTTTTTTTTTTTTTTTTTTTTTTTTTATGAACTCTGCAAATTATAAACAAAAAACTTGGCAAAATTTGGGACTGCTTTTATAAAAACCTTAATTTCTCTACTAGTATACATACTAGCCTCATAAAAATGAACAGTTTTTATTACAATAGGCCCCTTAATCATGTTCTACAGTTTGAATGATTTTGCTACATTAGGGTTTACAGGGTTATCCAAAAGATATACGTTCTTTTTCAATTTGTTGACGGTCCCGCATGGGGTTTCGCAAAAAACTTTTCACCGAAAAATATGACCTATACTATTCTGTTTACTCACCTGGAGTTTCAGAATAACTCCTCGTGTTTTTTTTTTCTAGATATTTAACAAAACGTCTAAAATCGCAAGTAATCAATCATCATTGTTCATATAGTGAACTAGTACTTAACTTCGAAATCTTCCTTCGCCTGTAGGCCGAGCCGACAAGGAATTATTTACTTTAGTTGTATAGTGTGAAGAAGATTTTATTCAGTCAGACATACATATTTATAAATTCGTAATTAAACATGATTCCATGTTAAAACATTATAAAAGGAGCATAAATATGATATTGGTATGAATTTAAATAAAATATTTTTCTAGAAAAATGAGACTTCACAAAATGTTATGTCGGTGACATGGCTATCACACGCTATGGTTACACGTGGCCACACATGGCTACACGTGCTATCAACTCTTCAAGTTAAACCATCTTAATCATTTATTTCCCTTAAAGGACTTTCCAGAAAACAAAACATCTGTTTTGAACAAATTGTATGTAAAAAGTAAAGAGCTTTAATATGCCTCTAAGATATTGATTTAGCCGGAGGGTGAAACCCATTACCTGCTTAAAGAAAATTAGGTAGGAATCTGGAGAGAAAAACCAAGCAAGTAAAGTACCAAAAGTGTTTTGTCCTTTTACCCCAGATACGTTTATATGTGTTTTTCACAGCAGCTTAAAAGGTAATAATTGCTGGTGAATAATGAATGGAGGGAAATAAAGAAAATATTCATACAAGGGAAATATTATTTGCAGATATTAAAATTGAAGTAATTTTTGTTTATTAGGAATCTCTTGATATATTTTAAATATTAATGATCATTATTTTTTTATATATATTTTTTAAATTTAATTTTGCTGGTCTATCCACAATAAAAATATTGTAATACAATCAAGTGCTATGTTTTACAATGTAAAGAAAAATGCATCACTTTTATTTAAACGTCATGTACAACAATTCCCACATCACTTTAAATGTTAAATTATTTTATTCATGAAATATTAACACAGCTATGAGGCTAAAATATAGCTTAACTAAAATACATGTATTTATTTATTTATATTTAAGAATATTTCTTGCAAAAATCATATTTAGAAAAAAAAAAAAAAAAGAATGAAAAAAAAATCTTGATTATAAAATATCGCTAAAACAAAGGTAGGAAGATGTAAACTTAAAATACAATATAATAAAAACAGTCACAAGTGTTGTTAACTCAGTCAATGGACCAAATTCTTCCTTTCGGTTCGAGACTATAAAAATCGTCATTTTACCTTATGTGACGTCACAGGGATATTGTCTATCGCACTTATTGCATGCAGATGATTACAGAAAATTTCGCTTACATTTAAGAGGACCAAGTAAGCGAAATTTGGGGAAAAAATTGATTTTTACTTTTTTTATATCATTTAATAGATTAAACTTTTATTTTTCCAACGATGTGTCACACATATTTATATATTTTAAAAAAGTGTTGGAATTATTCATTTTTTCTAAGAGTACTTCACAGCTTAATGTCCATTTAAATCTTGAATTGACTTTTTTTTCAAAACTTGGATTTTTCATGTTTGTGTTCCTTCTTTTCAATATCTATTAAACTTAAGAACTCAATTTTCTTAAATATATTTATTATGTTATACTGTATACTGTAACGCAGGGATTTGATGATTTATTGAGAATTATTTATTTTATGCAGGGAAATCTTACTACAAATGCTAATTTAAAAATGCCTTTCAATAAATAATAAATAATTAATTTTCAGGTTCACATAGAAAGAAAATTGTTTGTTAAAATACGTAAAGCATGCTACTCTAACTACTCTTAAAATTCTAGACCTCTATATTTCACCATTTCCGAGAAGAAAGTACATAAAGTTGGTGTATTTTAACATGGCGGAAATAGACCTTACCCGGTCCCCTTAAATGGATATAAACAGTTTAGAAGCTGTTTTCGGCTAAGGCTAATGTCAGACGGACGTCTTTTTGCACGCTTTTTTCCTTACGTATTATCACTACACAATGCTAGCAGCATTGTGTAGGAATAATACGTAAGGAAAAAAGCGTGCAAAAAGACGTCCGTCTGACATTAGCCTAATTATCAATAAAGAAATGGAGCCTAATCATCCTTTCGGTTCGAGGATATAAAAATAGACATTTTACCTTACGTTACGTCACAGGAGTATTGTCCATTGAAAACACTAAAACAACTTTTTATATTACTTTAACTTATTTTTTTAAATAAAAACATGCCGTTGTTCATAAATTACTTGAAAAGAAAAAAAAAACCTAACCGTATTTAAAGTGGTGAGTCGGTTTAAGAGTGAGACCAGTTACCTTCTCTAACAAAATTGAGTTTAAAGTAGAGTTCTGCATCGGGTCATGTAAGCCGTACTTACGCGAAATTGAACCGATATGTGATTTTGGTCGGTCATGTTGACACAGCATTTTTTTTTTTTTATTGTGACTCGAGTTCGGGACGGTTTCGAATTCAGTTTTGATTATTTCGATCCAGGTTGACACAAAATTTCAAAAGGAATTCTGAATGTGTTTCAATTTAAAAAAAAACTATATATTTCGTTATTAATGAGTGTAGATTAGTTTCAATACCAGATTTTTTCACATAAAGCCTACATTTAGAAAGAGGAAATATCAAGAAAAATTACTTCGTTAATACATGTTATGTTGTTGAGATAAGAAGTTGCAAATTATACAAAAAAATGATTATTTATAAATAAATGTACTTCTACTTACCAATTTATCCGTATTACAGGGTGCTAAGAGCCGTTAAAAATACAATTTTCTACAACTTTAAAATTACCCCAATAATTGGTTTTAAACATTCCTCCAAGACCTCCGTGAAATAACTATTTCAATATTAATTTCAGTCGTTCAATCGTTTTACTGGACATGTTTCGCCTCATCATTTAGCTTGTTGTGAATTTCACGGTCTCGGCAAAATGCTGTCTTGAATATGCTTTGCGTTTTCTTTTAACATGCTGCTTACTGTCCGGTCAAGGAGGTTGAGTTTATATTCGTCAGAAGTAATTAATGATTCCTCCTAAGACCTTGCCTATAGAAAATGTCTTCTTCGCCCAAGCGAATCGCTTCTGCATATTTATTTTGTAAGTAAAGGCTTTCTTAGAGATGATAAGTAGCAGACTACATTGTGTAAGCCAACTTTGAACAGTAAATGCATTTATATAAACACCGTAAGTATTTTAAAATTCAACTTTTAAATTAAGAGTACTTGTATGATGCTAGACTCATCTATTTCAGATATTGATTTTCAGAAGTTGTAGTTACCTTCTTTCACTATTCAGGCTATTCTCTTGACAACATCAATTTCAAGCTTCAAATTAATCGCTCCAGCAATTGCAAGCTGATGGCAAGATTATAGACTGATTTTTTGTGTTGATCACACTTATCTCAATCCCTTCTTTTAATGTATCGAAAGTATTGAAACATACTTTCCGAACATTAAATATCAATTGGTCATTCTCTCTTTTTGGTCTCTATTTATGAAAACTGCTTGATGCATTGCTTCGTTATTGTTGTATCACGCAAAGTCATGTGCAGTAGTGCTATACGTTCTTAAAAAAAAAATTACTTTTAGGAAAGCAAAATCGTGCGTTACAATTGAAAAGGTATATTTTTCTAGGTGATAGGATTTTCTGACTGTCATTTGTGTTAAAGTATGGATTAATTTTCTGCCCGTTCTGATTCGGGTTTGAAAATTTAGGGTTTAAGTATGTTGTGCTTCTGATTGACAATATGCACAATTTTCGATTTTGGATTGGGCAGAACCTAAAACGTGCAGGACTTTAGTATGGACAGCTTCATATTTTTCTTATATATAAAAAAACATATAAATTTATACGCAATTAAATTATATTATGCTTCTCACCAGAAATGCATCATAAGCAAAATGAAATATGGCTCTTCTCTTTAGCTTTATTTACAAATTTACAAACTACGCTTACTGAAAAATACCATAAATTTTTACATAATAAATTATAGTATAAAGCTTGGAAATACCATAATCAATGAACATTGAAACAACTTAGAAATATTTGTATATGCAGCTCTGTATGGGCATGAATGGAAAACAATTCGAACAAGATTTCTAATGTTTCAGTAAAATTCTTATTTCTGCACAGTTCAGATATTTTGTACCAATACATAGTACAATTCTTTTTTATTTATGCCATCATTGTTTTTTTCATAATTTTTAAATGCCCCCTGAAACGCGGTCTTCCAACATGATTTTTCCCTTTTGCGAAATCATATCAAGCATCGAAAAGTGGTTTAATTCAGCATTTATGTATTTTCATATCTCTGCGCCTTTTAAATGCTAAAATTTTGATAATGACCTTATTTGTGTATGCGACATATTTTACTTATTGATAAATTTTTTATACGGGGGGCCGTATACAATTTCAAATTTTGTGTTTCTGTGAATTTAATCCCCTGGAAATTTTAAACGATTTCATTTAATGTTGTACCTTTTTTTACACAATTTTGAAACATGTAATATATGTCTATCATACGTATTTACGGAATACATGCTGATGTCAAAGTTTTTTGGACACCATGTATATTCTAATTATAGTGGTTGAAGATACTAGCATTCTGCAAGATTTTGATTGTGATACAAATGGATCATTATATAAGTAAAATGACTTTTGACAATATTCTTGTTTTTATGGCTAAAAGAAAAAAAATGCAGATAGCAAGTACTGGAGTGTTGTAGCACTTATTGAAGCAGGGTACTCAATAAGAGTTGTTTTCTTTGGCGTTGAACGTTAATTAATTTCTCCATTGTGGGAACAATTTCCAAAACGTCAAACAGCTGTCCTTGGTTTTTAAGACTTACCACATCCTCTGATGACCGGTATATTACTGCAACAGCCAAGCGGAATCGACAAGTAACCCTTGCAACTGTTACATCCTTTATTGTGAAGTATTTATTATGACAATATCGATACTATTGTGCACTGAAGGCTCCAGATGAAGGGGATGCTTACTCTAGTACCATGTGTTTGTGTTCCACTAACCAGTTAACCCAGAGAGAGAGGATTCCAGTGATTTTGTCAACATGTCAATTGTTGCAGATTGGTGCAGCATTCTGCTCACAGACGAGTAGTATTTTTTCCTGGAATTAAATGATAACCAACCATGATATGATTTGGAGAAAATGAGGCACATGCAGTCAAGCCAACGCCATATAAAATCACGCATTCAGAGATGGCAGCTCATAGTACGAGCTGGAAGTTCAATGAAATATTAGACTCAGCTGTACACTTTAAAACGGTTGTTTGAAGTAACCAAATGAAGTCCTATTCTTATTGTGAGACTCTACGTTCTAGTATCAGGTTATGGTTTCCTTCTTATGGATGAAAATACTCGTCCGCATTCAGTCAACATCGTTGACGAGTATATGTAGAGTCAAGATAGGTCCAATTATTGGCTTATTATACCGATCTTAATCCCAATGAAAATCTTCAGAGGTCACCTGGCACGCTGCGTTTGCCTGAGTACCTCCTCTAACATCAGAAATTTGAAATTTGTTCTAATGGATGAATAGACATAGCGATTATCTGTGCTTGTTGATCACCTCCTTAGAAGAATGGAAATGGCTGTACAGTTTGTGTGAATGTCCGGAGTGATCACACACCTTATTAATGAAAGTTTGTATTGATTTTATGGCTTTAAACATTATTTTGTTAATGATACAAACGACACGTAATCATACAATTAAATATTTCCTTTTTCATCTTTGTACATAATTCTTGTTGACTATAATGCATAAACACATTTGCTAACATCCATGTACAATTTTGTGCTATTCTAAGGCTTACTTTTCCAATTTTGCTTTTTTAACTTTTTGAAGCCAGTGTATGTTTAAGTCAAACATTGAAATATTTTACAAAAAATAAAATAAAAATATGAAAAGGAAAACTTGAATGTAAAAACTATAAAGGTATTCCGTAATGCTTTCATCCAAGACTTTTAAAAAGTCTTATTTGCTTGCCATTTTCCTTAAAAAATCTTCAAGAAAGTAAAATCTCCTATTTCTTACTAACTGCATGGAAAAAGCAATGACCTCTATTGGCAAGGCCTCTATTAATCCAAATATTATGCCTTTAACGTCTTGATAATGCCGGAAGGCGAAACACATTATCTGTTCAAAGAAAATTAGACAGGAATCCGCAGGATAAGAAAGTAAAATTTAAAGATTTTTCTTTTAAATTTTACACCAAATATCTTTAAGTATGCTTCTAGTATTTTTCGAAATGCGATAAAAGGCAAGGTTTATAATTAATTCTTGATAAATAATTAAAATTTTGAGTCAAGGAAAGTACCAGTTAGATGAGTTTAATTACATATAATAACAGAGCTAACAAATTTTACATATTATTGTTTGTTCTTCATAAAAAAATAGTTTATAAATTTTTGATTTTTTGTGTATCTCTTATCGGGATAATTTGATTATATAAATCTGATGTTCGTAATTTTAATATTTTAGAAATACTACAAATGATTTTTTTTATAACACTAGGGGGCTCGGCCCCCTACGAGCTACGCTCGCCAACCCCCGGCCAGACACCGCAGGCTCTAAATGCACACTAATTTGATCGGCTTTAAAAAGATTTCGAAAGACTGAATTATAATTTTAAAAACAGTGGCGATCTCCCTATAAACGAATTTCTATTCATTTCTCTTTGATTGGGGAATTTTAACGCCAAATCCGCTGTGGTACTACTTGATTATCCCGTCGACCAATTTCACCAAATTATATAAATCGCCAAACCACTCGCCAAATTATACAAATTGACATAATTTTTATTTTAAATAACGAAAGAACAAATAAATTAGTACAACATTAATAAAAATACAAATAAAACGTCGAAATAAAAATAACTTGATGACGTAGACACGTGTAACAACATTTCAAAATAAGCTAATATAAAAGGAATTAAGTAAACAGAGTCTTTTGTCTCCTGTTATTTTTTAACAAAGCGAAAAGAAAGTTCTTTTTAAATGAGACATTTTAAATTAATCGTTTTTAATCTGACGTAATTTTTACCAAGCTATTCTTTCTCTTTTAAATAATCACGTGAAAGTACTTTTGTTAGCAATGAAATATTATTTGCATTTTCCTAACAAAAATAGTTGAAAATATCCTCTCAAAATATTAAATAAATGTCTAGCGCAATTTCTAAATTTAAACTTTTTTGCAATATTATTTTGTGTTCATTTTATGTAATAACTATAATGTGACGTAAATATGACGTAATTTCTCCTAAGATTTCTAACGCATGTTAATGAATTTATTATTTTACAATACGTAATTTTTAATAAGTTCCTGCTTTTTATACATAATTATTTAATTCTAATTTGAAAGTTTTTTTCCTGTTTATAATAGTCACGTGTAAATAAGTTTTTAATTTGAAGCAAACATTATTGCTTGCGCTTTTTATACAGTTGGCAACAGTTTAAATTAGTACAATTTTCTGAAATCTGTAAAAAATATCTCTAGAAATGCTGAAAATTTGAATTTAAAATAGAAATAAAACCTGAAAAAATGAGTCAAAATAAAAAACTTAATGCAATCTGCACCCCGGCAAATTCTAACGCATAAAATGATCTAAAAATGATTACACTGCCATCTATAGTTTTTGCTGCTATAAAACTTTTTTAGTAGAACGATTTTGTCCAACTTTAGCATTAAATATCTCTTAAAATAATTCTTCGATTTGAAAACTGTCTGCATCAGCGTGTTTATCAAACATTTCTGTATAAAACCACCGATTTTGATATTTTTGTATGCATTATTTTTCTCAATATTAGCGAAGTAAGACCTCCGGTCACAAAAAATTCAAAACCGGCGGCGGCGGCGGCGGCGGCGGCGGCGGCGGCGGTGACAGCGGTAGTTACTTTTTTTTAGAATAGAGAGATTAAAGCGATATATTCCCTTAGAATGAAACCATGTGTGTGTTGTGTAGTCTGCCCTTTTTACCTTCACAAAATGAATAGAAAATTAGCTACATCCATAGTAGCAGTTGGTGGGAAAATTTGGTTGTAATATGAATTAACAAAGAAAGATATTTTTTCTATTCGAACTGTACTTAAGTCACTCCTTGTACGTCAATTTAGGGTTGCTATGAAATAAAGAATACATTTCAGGGTTGCTTTTGTAGAAAAAAGTATTATGCCCAAATCTAGGAAAAGCAGTACATAGAGGAAATTCGTGTATTATGGAATACTTCAATATCTGATGATCAATATCTATGTTACAGAGAAGCTTATATCTGGCAAAATACTTCCTAGTACTCCCATGAGGTACTGTGCTCAATTCTGTGTATATAACTGTTGTTGAGTGACACGAGGAAATAAAGACTTATTCTCAATTTTTTTTTCCATTTTTGGAGATACGTTTTATTGAATTCGTATTAAATTATACAGTCTCGTTGTCAGTGAGATTAACCAAGTTCAGTATAAAGTAGAACATTTATATGTATTGCTATATTAGTCAGTTTTCTCTATGCTAATTTGTTGACGAGTCAAAAAGGCTGTCTTTTTCAAGATAGTGTGTCGAGTAACATGGGATAACATCTACAGAAATGTTTCAAGATGGTTCTAAAATTTAAACCAATTTTTCAAAGAATCTTATGATTTATAGATGATGTAATAAGGTTTACTCATTGCGTACTTTTATTATTGTTTTAAATCGTTTTTATTTTTCTATCAATTTTAATATTCCTTATGACCCTATTCTATTTTACACGACTGGTAGGCAGTCATTACCGAAAAGTGTAACTTTTTTCAATAGCTAAATATTGATGTGCATTTTTTTCTCCCACTTTAAACGCATTTAAAATGCGTTAAGAAATAGTCAAAATTTGTCTTTTATTAACTTCAACTAGATCTCATTTTTTTGTGATGGCATACAAAGAAAATGGAAAATGGTGTTATATAATACCCGAACTCCCTCTACAGATAAGCGCCTCTAGACATCTTCTATAGCTATTTTGAGATCATTCCCATCAATCTTTAATTACATACGTCCAACATGTGTTTCATTACATACATTTCTAAAAAATAAAGATGTTTGTTTATAGGGTTGATTCTACAGTTAGGCCGAAACTCCAAATAACTCGACATTTCTAAATTCACTTTACAAACTAATAAATATCATTTAACATTCAACTTTTAAGTAAAATTATTGCAAATAAATACAGTGTAAAACATACCAATATTAGAATGCTGTAGGCCAGATGATTTTGCAACAATATGCTTTCAAAGTTGATGCGTCTGCTCAAAAACTTGTAAAAAAATACATTTTTTTTTTCCAAATAGTAAGTTTGGCTATACAAATTCTTTTTGACTGAAACATATTGTATCAATTTAATAATTCTAAAAATTAGTGTCGGGCTTTATAGAAGATAAAAGCAATTTATACCTATATTCCCTCATTATACCTGAATTACTCCAACAAGAGATAAATCTGAGCGCGCTAAAAAAAGACATTCTAAATGAATAAAACGCTTTGTTTTATGTTATGATAAATGCATCAATAGATCAACTGTACAAACTAAGAAATTTCTTTCACGTCAAATTATTCTAAGCAAATGCAATGTAAAACATAAATGTATTAGAAAGCTGTAGGCATCGAATTACTTTGTAACAATAAGCTTACTGATGTTATTGCTCTGCCCACATGCTTTTTTTTTTTTTTTTACAAAGTGTAAGTTTGACTATAAGTAATTCTTTCATCTTGAAACAATGAGATACAGGTTGTATAAGTTTATACTAAAAACTAATGTTAGGTTTTATATAAAATGAATGCAATTTATACCAAAATTCCCACGTTATACCAGAATTGCTGCCACAGTTGATAATTTGAGCATGCTAACAAAATACTTTTTAACTAAGTAAACCGCTTTATTCTATATTATGAAAAATTCATAAATGAATCATACACAACAGCAATATATACACATACTAAATATTCCATTACTTGAAGATAATTACATTAAAAAAATTCTTAAAATTAACTTTACAAACAAAGAAATGTCTTTCAAGTCTAATTATTGTAAACAATTCAATGTATCTTATATCTGTACTCGAAATCTGTAGACATTCAGTGACTTTGTAACAATATGCTTTTGAAGCTGATGCTTCTCCTCACAAACTTCTAAAAAAAAACTATTTATTTTTCAAAGAGTAAGTTCAACTATCCAAATTTTCTTCAGCCTAAAACAATGAGAAATATTATGTAAGCATATTGTTTAAATTACATAATTTTCAAAACTATTGTTATGTTTTATAGAAGATAAAAGCGATTTATATCCAAATTCCCTCATTATACAAAAATTGATCCAACAATGGATAAATCTGAGCACGCCAAAAAATACATTCTAACTGAATAAAACGCTTTATTTTATATTATGAGAAATGCCCAAGTCAGTCATACACAACTGCAATATGTAAAAATATTCAATGTTACATTAGTTGAAGATAATTACTTCTTTTTATGTTTCTTAAAATTAATTTTACAAACTAAAATATCATTTAAGTCAAATTATTATATACAAATGCAATGTAAAACATACTTGTATTAGAAAGCTGTATACATTGAATGATTTTGTAACAATATGCTTTTAAAATTTATGCTTCTGCTCACAAACTTTTGAAAAACAAAGTATTTATTTTCAGTTTATATTTTCAGTTTATTATAGTTCAGCTATCCAAAACCTTTTCAGCCTGAAAAAATGAGAAATATCTTGTAAACATATTATTTTGTTTAAATTAAATAATTTAAAAAAAGTAGTGTTACGTTTTATAGATAAATGTAATTTATACCCAATTCCCTCATTATACCAGAATTGATCCGATAATGGATAAATCCGAGCACGCCGAAAAGTAGATTCTAACTGAATAAAACGCTTTTTAGGGGAAGGTGGCCTAAAATGATCCTAGCGGGCAAAACGATCCACATAGGTTTTCTTCCAGACAGGTCGCGCTATCTACAGGGTAACACATGAACTAGTTGTGCCAAGTGCAGAAGAAGAAATGGCGGTATTCAAATGTTCGCTGTATTACGCAATTGAACATATTTCTTTTAAAAGTGGGTTTTTTTAACATATGTTATAAGCACCAATTTTCATATTTATTTACATATACAGTCTATCATGTACAGAAATATGACTTGGTTGACTTAAAAGAGTATGTTTTTAGATGTGGATTGCACATGCTAAGTTTGTCATGTTTCTCGGCGTCATGTAGTTACATAACGTAAAACGGATGGCCATCTTGAGGGTAAAATGATGCATTATGTGGATCGTTTTACTACCATTTTATTGGCTGCAGAATATCCGGTAGAGGTTACCAGCCATTATGGGAGCCAAATGTGCCACTGCCTTAAACTTTTCTCTTTGAGTCTACGTGTTATCCTACCGTCTCCAAAGAAAACGCAGTCAAGCACTTCGAGAAAAAGGAAACCGATGGAAATTGTCAGTTCAAAGAGAAAGAATCAACTGAGCTTTAGAATGAAAAAGAGAAGATAAAAGAGGCTGCATCAAAGAAAATCTAATTAAAATATGCTAAATATAAAAACGAAATAGCCAGAACCAGCAAAGAAAACAGCATGAAGTCAAAGCAAAGACGTAATCTCATCAGTGTTGCCAGTGGGCTACTTTTTTAAATTCCGATTTCTTGTTTGGTACCACTTTTCTGAAATGGTAAAATTCCCCATTTTTCGCCTTAATTAATCTGTCGTTAAATAAGGCGAATTTTACTATTTCAAAAAAGTGGTGCTAATCATGAAATCTGAATTTAAATAAAGGAGCCCTCTGGCAATACTGATTCCCATAAAAAAGGAAAAGGTGCCTAAAAACCAATATTTGGAATATAGTTAAATATTAGAAAGCAGTAAACCAACGTTTAAAATGTGTTATCCTACCGTCTCCAAAGAAAACGCAGTCAAGCACTTCGAGAAAAAGGAAACCGATGGAAATTGTCAGTTCAAAGAGAAAGAATCAACTGAGCTTTAGAATGAAAAAGAGAAGATAAAAGAGGCTGCATCAAAGAAAATCTAATTAAAATATGCTAAATATAAAAACGAAATAGCCAGAACCAGCAAAGAAAACAGCATGAAGTCAAAGCAAAGACGTAATCTCATCAGTGTTGCCAGTGGGCTACTTTTTTAAATTCCGATTTCTTGTTTGGTACCACTTTTCTGAAATGGTAAAATTCCCCATTTTTCGCCTTAATTAATCTGTCGTTAAATAAGGCGAATTTTACTATTTCAAAAAAGTGGTGCTAATCATGAAATCTGAATTTAAATAAAGGAGCCCTCTGGCAATACTGATTCCCATAAAAAAGGAAAAGGTGCCTAAAAACCAATATTTGGAATATAGTTAAATATTAGAAAGCAGTAAACCAACGTTTAAAATGCGCAAATAATGCGCGAAAAGCAGCAAACAGCTGTTTCGAATCTAGAGTGAGATTCTTCTTCAGTAGAAGATAGGGGAAAAGGAACAGCGTGCTAAGAAAAGCAAGGCTGACAAAGAAAAATGCTATTTTAATGTGCTTAAATAGTCCAGGTTTTCAGATGGGGCGGAAATAGATATTATTTAACTTATTTTTGCGTTTATTATGGGCTATTGCTTATGGATCATAATTTTCAAATATTCCATTTTATTGTTTTTTCAAATTATTTGCGGCATTTTTTATTTTAAAATTTGCATAAAGTAAATTATGTATGCTATTTGATTGTAAAACGTATTTTATTTCATCATGTATTGCCATAATTACTTTTATATCCTTTATTTTGCAGATAAAAAACAATTTGCAATTATTTTTTAATGAAGAATCATTTTGCCCTTTGGTGGGAGTAAAATAATCCTTTGGACACGTTTTCAAAAATCGATTTTTTGCATTACTGAATTTGAGTTTAAAATATTATTAAAGCATGTATATGATGTAAAATATGGTGTAAAACATATTAGCATTGAACCAAAGTTTTATTTAAACAGCATTGTTATTTTACACAAGTTTTCACCTTAAGCGGATAATTTTAGGGTACCTTCCCCTATAAGAAATGCATAATTTGATCATACCCGATAACAATATGTAAAAATATCCGATGTTCTATTAGTTGAAAATAATTACATTATTTTTATGTTTCTTAAAATTAACTTTACAAACTAAGAAATATTTTTATGTCAAATTATTGTAAACAAATGCAGTGGAAAGCATACCTGTATTAGAAATCTGTATACATTGAATGACTTTGTAACAATATGCTTTTAAAGTGAACCCGTCTGCTCACGAACTTGTAAAACAACATTTTTTTCCAAAGAGTAAGTTTGGCTATCCAGAATATTTTGAGACGGAAACAATGAGAAACATTTTATAATTATTTAGTATAAATAAAATAATTCTAAACACTAGTGTTAACTTTTATAGAAGATAAATTCAATTTATACACAAATTTCTTTATTATTTAAGAATTACTACGACAGGTGATAAATCTGAGCATGTGAACAAAATACATCTAACTAAATAAAACGCTTTATTCAGAATTAAGAGAAATTCAAAAATTATCACACCCAATAGAAATATATAAAAATATCAAATATTCTATTAATTGAAGTAAATTACGTTTTTTTTATATTTCGCACAGATTATTTACAATGAGTTATTTTAATTCTTTTTCGGTTTGATTAAAATTTCATATAAAGAGAAACATAGTTGAAGATGTATTGGGTGATTCAAAATAGAGGTCGCTGCGATTCTCTCTAAACCGCTGATAATAAAAACGAATTTCCCATTATGAAAATATCAAATGTATCCCTTAAATAGAGTACTTATTTCACAAGAGGTTTATGCATTTTAATAAACAAAATTAAAATTTTTATACGTCACTGGTTTCTATAATTTATATTCAGAAGAATTTTCCGTGCTATCAGGATTAAAAATTAAAACAATTCAGTCTCCTAACACAAATCCTTATCTGTTATGATACACTTACGCTTACAAAGTATCAGCTTTTCACGGAAATAAAACGAAAAGACGATTGGTTAATATAGGGAAGTGGTGAAATTTCACAGAATTCAAAATAGCATAACTACGTACATTTTGTTTGTACTTGACAGGTAACAGAGGGAAACAATTAAATTAAATTTTTAAGACCCTGGGACAGTATAAAAATTTAATTTTCGTAATTTAATATGTATATATTCTTTTGAAAAACAAATGTCATATCAAAAAGACATATCAATCATATGGGGACGAGAGTCTTTTACAGAATTTTTTACCTGTTATCAACGGTTTTTCATAACTGAAATTTTGGTCTAACTGAATAAAGGAAATCCCATTATTAAATAAGGCAAAATATTCAATAAATATAACTAATGGGAATAATCAAAGATTCTGAGCATTAGGGTGTGCCGAAAAAACTTTTTTTAGAAATTGATTTTGGCATAGTTCGCAAAAGCTGTGTAACGAGTCAGTTAGAACTCACAAAAATTTTCATCACTATTGCTCAATTTTTAACCGCGCCCCTCTAACTTTGAAAAACAGGAAAAAAAGAGAAAAATCTTTTTTTTTTATGAAAAAATATATTTTGAAAAATTTTTCAAAATTTTTATTAGCATACAGTGAAAATGTTACACATTGGGTCAGTTAGAACCTACAAAAAATTTTATCAATTTCTATCAATATTTAACCGCGCACCTCTGACATCAAAAATTGGAGAAAAATGAAAAATATACTGGATTTTCTAAAAACTTGTACTATGAAAATTACTTTTCGAAATTGGTATTGTCATTAATATTTTTTATATTAATTTTAATTAAGCATATTTTTATTGAATTGCACACTGACAGAATACAGATCAAGACAAAATCTATAAATGTGATGTGCATTTAATAATACCGTACCTAAAGTAGAGCAGTGGTCAAAATTACTAGAGTAGTACTGGCTGATTTCGATTTAGTTTCACCTGAGAAACAAATTTATATAGCTGATAAAAACAAAGTGAGAAGGGAACTAGAGAAAAAAAGGAAAAAACTAAGGGGGAATGATTTAAGGGCATTTGAAGTGACATCTATTAAGAGTTTGTATTTTGATGGACGCAAAAAGGATACATTTAAACAAATATCCGGCCATCGAAAATTAACATCAGAAGAGCATGTCGCATTAATAGAGGAACCAGATAGCAAGTATATAGGTCATATATCGTTAACTGCTGGTGAAAGTGGAAATGAAATAGCCCAAATTTATTATAACTTTTACAAAAACGTATAATTTGAGTTTGTAGATCCTATCGGTTATCGAATGTGACGGAACAAATGTGAATACGGGATGGAAAGGCGGAGTCCCCTTGAGACATACATTTGAAGACCATTACAATGGAACATATTTATGTTACATACTAATGAGTTGCCACTAAGGCACCTTATTCTGGAAGTGGGCTTTTGCCAAAAGAACCGTATTCATATTCTGGACCTATTGGATTGCTTCTAAAAGATTGCGAAAAAATCCAGTGGTCAAATTTGATCAAATCTACTGTGCTCTTTAGACTATGGATCTGAAAGATATCCAAAAGCTAATTACTGACCAACTATATTTGTATCGCATTTGTCTTGCCAAATTTGATAAAATTCACAACATGGTAAAAGATGTACTTGCCCTTCTACAGTGGTGGAAAATTGGCGCAGAGGAGGAGCCTATTGACACCACTAAATTTTCGCAGAATTTTTCGTCTTATCTAAAGACAGTTTTTATTAAGATGAAGAATACCATAAAATATTAGTGGTGTCAATAGGCTCCTCCTCTGCGCCAATTTTCCACCACTGCCTTCTAATATGAGTGACAATAATCCAGGTAAACTCAGTCATGCACGATGGTTGACTACTGAAAACCGTTTGTTATGGTTTTACATTAGCACACCATGACCGTCACAAAATCTTATAATACTCGTGAAGTATGTAAGGAAATATTATGCTCCAATGTCGTCTGAGATAAAAATGAAATCGAATTCTTGTATAGTGCCCAACATTACTGAAAAATGATTTCCCTTGCAAGGTAGCTTCCAGATAATGCTAAGCAAACTATTTACGAAATATTCTCAAACAATGCTTATTTTGCGCATCCTGAACACCTATTATTAGAAATGCTATATGATTCTAGAATGATTCTATATGACACTTATTCGGGAATTAGCAGTTAGGCGCATTCTCAGCGACCGAGATAAGAAGACGAACTTGGGCAGATTGCGTTTTTTGGAGTTTCCCAAACTCAATTTTGAAGCAGATATTGATTGAGCAGATTTTTATATTGATTTAAGTGATTGGTCAAACTTATTTGTAACAGACTCACCTCTTACAATGCATATAAAGGACAAAGACTTAAAAGAAATGTGTAAAGAAAAACAGTTTCCAATACTAACATTTGGGGAATTTCCATGTCGCACGCAATCTGTTGACCGATGTGTTAAACTAATATCTGAAGCTGCAATGAACGTTTGTGGTGAGACTACAAGAGATGGATATATTCGTGCAAGCTTCAAGCAAGGAAAGAACTTCCAAAATTCAACAACAAGGGGCAATATTATTCTAACGCCTGATATTCAATTTGCATCAGGTATTATTAAATGCATTTCAAATTTGTAGATTTTTGTTTTAATCTGTATTCTGTCTGCTGTGATTAAAAAAAAAAAAAAAAAAAAAAATGCTAGTATTCATTTCGTAAAAAGATAATAAAAAGTAAAATTACGTAATAATTATAGAATTATTATTATTTAATTAATTAATCTATTTAATTAATCAATTAATGTCAATACAAATTTAGAAAAGTAATTTTCCTAGTACAGTTTTTTTTAGAAAATCCGATATATATTTGTTTTTCTGCAATTTTTTATGTCAAAGGGGCGCAGGTAAATACTGAGAGAAATTGATATAATTTTTTGTGGGTTTTAACTGATCCATTGTGTAACATTTTCATTGGACGCCGGTAAAAAATTTGGAATATTTTTTTAATCTATTTTTTCACAAAAAAACGATTTTTCTCCTTTTTTTCAGTTTTTCAAGGTCAGAGGGGCGCGGCTAAATATTGAGCAGTATTGAAATTTTTTTTTGTCAGTTCTGACTGTCCCATTGCACAACTTTTGCGTACTATGCCAAAATCAATTTCGAAAAAAAGAATTTTTTTAACTTATTTCGGCCCACCCTACTGAGCACCTTATGTGTCACATATACGTGCCACACTAAATTTGTCACACTAAATTTGTATACATATTGCAATCGGCTTTTTTTTCTCTCAGTAGTTTAAGGATTCACCACCATAACTTCTATTTTGAATCCCCTAGTGTAATTATTTAATAATAAATGTGATAACTGAGATTTCTCCCTAAATTAAGTCAATAAGTTAAGCTTACAGTTATAATTTAACTACGTAATCTGAATAAACCAAATTATCACAAATCTATCTAAGATAACACTTTAATGCGATTCAAAGTAAAAATTTCAAAACTTTTACTCACTGCATTAATAAAAAATTTTAATTATGCACATTAATATCTAATATATAAATTATTATTTTGTCCCTTTTGAAAAGAAAACTAGCAAAGAGAGGAACATATTCTTATATTCCAATGAAGAATTTAGATTCTAATGCACGAAAATATTCGACAAATGACCACAATTGTCTGGAACAATATTTTTCATTTTAAAAATTAGATAACAGATACTAATGAGATTTTAGAAATATGAAATGGGGTGAAATGTTTATGATCCATAGCCTATGTGGCATTACTCTAAAAACTCCCGAAGTTCTCTTCACTTTATAAGTTAGCATCAGTTTAATTACTTCACAGTGCTTATAGATACTTATTTGAAAGCACCACTGCTTCCGAATAATAATATTCAGTTTATTTAATAGTAGAATACTACATTATTATAAGGAGAATATTACTATTCGTAAATAGTAGTATTTAAAAATAAACGTTTCTACGCACTCTATACTTGTTATCTTTCTAGAAGGATTTTCGACGAAACAACTTTTTGGAACAAATATCATAAATAGATAGTTCTAATGCTCTTTGTTGCTGTTGATGGACCCCGAGGATTACACTCATTACATGTACTTCAAAAATTAGATGGGATCTTTGAAAATCAAATAACTGAAATGTTGAAAGATGTTTAGTCATAATTCCCAGATACATGCAAATTAGTCTTGCAAAAAGAGTAAATGGTAATGTTCGTTCGTAAGCAAGACGACATTGGCATGAATAACAATATAAAAAAAAATGTTGATTCATTAAGCAATTATCGATGACGTTAAATTGAAGGTAATTTAATTTCCTATGGGACTTCATAATGCACTTCAAAATGGATTTTTTTATTGCAAATTGTTTCGTACTTCCTGTTTTTTCATATACACAAAATCTAATTTATAAAAATAAATATTATATTTAAATCATGTACTACTTCATGGCTAAAATTTCAAAATCTCAAAGTCCCGTACATATCCATAACATCTGCCCTATTTTGTTTTTCAAAGAATATGTTTATAAGAGAAATTTTATTTGCAGTTTATTTCAATAAAGTTATTATGTGAGAAAAGTTCATTTTCGGTACTAAATTTACTGAAACAAACTATGAACTAAAAGTATATAGAAAGTATTTTTATTATTTTGAAATTTTGCAACATTATGCCGTTATAGAAATGTAAAAAATATCAACGTTAAAAGTATCAATAATTTTAAATTTTAAGCATACAGGTTTCGTAGCCGATAGCATACCGTCATCAGTGTTGAGGATGGAGGAAATTTGCTCACATATATAGGAGAGATAGGGATCCGAGTTAAAGGTTTATTGACCAATAGGAAAACAGAGAATTGAAGATTTTTGCCCCTATCAATAAACTCACCCTTTCCAAACTCAAAGATCCCATTAAATTATAAAATTCATGGGGTATCTACAGATTTAATTTCTAGAAAAATAAACAAAATATTAAAATACAAGAAACCAATAAATCCTCTATTGCAAAAATTTGCTGGGAGAAGAATCGAACTTTTGACTTCAATTCGGTTAAAATAATCTCTAAACCTACTTCTAGACACGAACTTAACTTCCTTTCTCTAACGATATTGACGAAATTTTGTATTTTACCATTTTCGGGTTCGAGAAGACTATTGAGCTAGGTCACGTGTTCGAGAAAATTCGATTAGTGGGTCATTTTGGGTCATAATTGATCAGGGTCAAGCTAATTATATCTGAAAAACGGTTCAATAGATTTTGACTAAATTTTATATACAACCGTTTTGGGGCACAAGAAAACTATTGGGCTAGGTCACATGTTCAAGAAATTTCGATTAGTGGGTCATTTTTGGATCACTTCGGGTCAAGCTATTTTATCTAAAAAACGGTTCTAACGATTTTGACTAAATTTTGTAATCTACTGTTTTCGATTACGAGAAGCCCAATGGGCTAAATCATATGTTAGAGAAAATTCGATTAGTGGGTCATTTTTGGGTCACTGTGGACAAGCTAAGATTATCTAGAAAATGGCTCTAACAAATTTGACGAAATTTTGTGTTCTCTATCGTTTAAATTCTATCGTTTTCGGGCACGAGAATACCATTGGAATAGGCTGCATGTTCAATAAAATTTGATTAGTGGGTCATTTTGGGTCACAATGGGTCAGGTATGAATCTAAAAAAAGCTCAAACATTTTGACAAAATTTCGTAATATTTGGGCATGAGATAACCATTGAACTAAGTAACATGTTCTAGAAAAATCGATTAGTGGGTCATTTTGGGTCACTGTGGGTCACTAATTGTATCTAAGAAAAGGCTCAAAACATTTTGTCAAAATTTTGTAATATGTCGTTTCTGAGCATGAGAATACCCTTGCGCTAGGTCCCATGTTCGAGAAAATTCGATTAGCGGGTCATTTTTGGGTCACTGTGGGTCAAGATAACTGTATCAAGAAAAAAAACTTAAACAATTTTGACAAAATTTCGTATTATACCGTTTCTGATCATGAGAAGACGAGTGGGCTAAATCACATGTTCATGAAAATTCGAATACTGGGACATTTTTGGGTCATTGTGGGTAAACTAATTGTATTTAAGAAAATGACATTTGACAAGAAACATTTTCACAAAGTTCTGTATTATATCATTTCTGAGCACGAGACGGCCATTCGGCTGAGTCGCATATTCGAGAAAATTCGATTAGCGGGTCGTTTTTGGGTCACTGTGGGTCAAGATAACTGTATCTAAAAATGACTCAAAGAGTTTTGACAAAATTTTGTATTATACCGATTCTAGACACGAGAAGACCATTGGGCTAAGCCGCATGTTCGTGAAAATTCGATTAGTGGGTCATTTTTGGGTCACTGTGGGTCGAGCTAATTGTATCTAAAAAAGACTCAAAACATTTTGACAAAATTTTGTATTATATCGTTTCTGAGCATAAGACTATTGGGCTAAGTCACATGTTTGAGAAAATTCGATTAGTGGATCAGTTTTGGTCACTGTGGGTCAAGCTAATTGTATCTAAAAATCGGCTTAAACAATTTTGACAAGATTTTTTATTGCATTGTTTCCCAGCACGTGAAGACCATTAAGATAGGTCACATGTTCGATAAATTTAGATTAGTGGGTACCTTTTGGGTTGCCGTGGTCAAACTAATTTTATCGTTTTCAGGTTTGAGCATTTGTTAGATCGCATGTTTGAGAAAATTCGGTTAGTGGGTCATTTTGGATCACTATGTCTGAGGATCATGCTAATTGTATCTAAACAGCAAGAATGATAGAGTGAGAATAAAATATGGAATTGAACGCAAGGCTAATTTTTACCGAGCTTAGCTCGGTCATTCCTGCTTGTTATATATATATATATGCATATTCAATGCAAATAAAATTTTTAATTTTTTTATTTAGTAGGGAAAATAAATTTATAATTTAATAAAAGAATTTGAGGGAAAAATACTGTTAATGCAATTAATGGTTGCAGTGTACTTAAGTGATAAAATATAATTTTTAATTGTCAAAATGTATTACAGGTTTCTTTATACATGTTTTAAAAATATGTATAAAATATATAAAACATATATAACATATGTAATAAAAATATATAAAACATGTATAAAATATATGATTTAATCTGAGTTAAACTTTTTAAAATTTAAGTTACATAATTATTATTTTGGCGCCAGCTATCGACAATTAATCTATGAATGGCTCTTATTTTTTTTTCTGATTTATAAAAAAATGAAAGTTATTGATTTTTTTAATGCAATGCACGAAGACGAAAGCTAATTGACAATATGTTTTAAAATAGCATTATTAGTACTAATTTGCATGTCTTTTTGTGAAATAGTTCTTCAAATCAGTAAATAAATAGAAATACTTAATTCATCTTTAAAAGTTAAACTTAAACTTACACTATGTGCAAAACTACTTAAAAGATGAGACAATATTTAAAAAGATGTTAAATTACTTTAATACTTTAGTACTTTCAACTATAAAAACATACTCTTCGTCAGAGAAATATAGGAAATACTACTGTTATTAACGTCTAATTTACAAATCCAGGTAGATGGTGACGAAAGGAGTGAAATTGGAAGTCAATTTTTATATCCGGAAAACACTGGGCAAATAAAACATGAATATAGGGAAATGGAATATCACTGGTTTTATGATTCTTTAAGCAAACAGAACCAAATTCTGGATATGTTGTATATTATCGTACAACATATTTGGTTTAGTTCTTCAAATTTTGTGAGTGAAGTTCTTCCTTGCAAATTAAGTTTCAATGAAGAATGGGCTGTTTTTATAACTATTTTACCCTACCTGAATCTATTAGTCAGATAAGATAAAATTTATTACTTAATAATTCTTTTTATAATGCAATGCGATATCATTCTTTTAAAAATGCAAACACGTCATTCTGTCAGGCTATCTTCTAGTTATAAATAAAAAGGTAAATCTGTACTTTTCATTTATATTTTTTAATCACGGCATAATATTTTAGTTTCAGCAAAACACATATTTCCTTTGTAAACATAGTTTTAGGGACAAAAATTATGCATTAAATTATTTCATTTTTAAAAGGAATTGATGAGAAGTCATATCATCAACGTCGATGCAAAAATATTTTGGAGTCTGCATTCCTTTCCAAAACTTCGGAGGATATCGGTAGAAGTTGCACCATACTCCTGTACTCAATGATTAAAAAAATGAAAATGAGTTTTTAAAATTAAAATGAGTTTTTTTACTTAATTTAAAAAAATAGAAACTTTGTATTTTTTCATTCAAACTATTTTCTACAATTAAAAAAAATGATTTGTGAATCATTATTTTAAATAATGATTTAAAATAAAGAGATTTATATTAGCTTAGTTAAATTTAAAAACTAGAATCTTTGTTTTTTTTAATTCAAAGTTTTTCTCACAATTTAAATAAATATTAAAAAGTAAATATTTCAAATTTTTTCAAATCTTCCTCTGCTTGGATTCGATTCCACGATCTACCAATTAGGAGAGAAAAGACATACCACAGAAATACTGGTATCCAGACCGAAATAGCTTATTACAAAATTTGAAACAAATCATAATTATGTCAACACATGGCTCAGTTTCTGCACATCATCCCAACTAAGAAGCGGACTTTCCTATTTTCGTCCTTCTAGGAATGAGACGCTAGTGCTATGGAATTCGAAGATCAATTTATAGGCATTGCTATTAGAGCGCCATCTGTTAACGGTATTTTGCAACTAAATTTTGAAACTTCCGTATAATCTTTTTACAGCTTAACTAATAAACAAACTGTTTACCGCATAATTGTATTGAACTTTGTTTTTTAGATATTTAATTTTTAAATCCGTGTCATATTCGCTGGACACCCTGTAAAATCCTTTGCTAATACTTTCTTTAAATACATCGAACCATGTTTTAAGATTTCTTCTCATTTTTGATGTTAACAAATAGATCTATTTTTATTACAATCATTTAAATAGACCAATGATTCATCTTTTGTAACAACATTTTTTCAAAGATGTGATATAAATATACATTTTAAATAATAACAGTACTTTATCCTACAGTACTGTTTACACAGTACAGTACTACAGTTTACAGTTCGTAACAGTACTGTATCCTGCATTATCCAAAAAAATTGGATATATTTACTAAGTTAGAATAACACTCACCAGCCTGTCTAACTTACCCTTCAAATTCGAAGATTCCAAAGGATGTTTGATTCGGAAGGATTTGGTTCTGTGATTTCTTGTTTACTATTTTGAACCTTGATTACAAGTACGATTGTAATTAAATGTATTAGGTTTTAGTTATACATTTTTTTTGTATTTTATATATTTAACAACATATTAAACACAATTAGCAAAATTTTGACTGAATTAATTGTGAATTAATTCGTGTAACATCCCTCCAATAATTGTCACTTATAATCTGTAACTTTTCCTTCGTGATATTCCCTATAAAATCAGTTGCAAATTGATTTAATCTGTTTTCTAATTAGTTTTATATACCATCAGTGTCAAAATGAAATTATAGATTTTACTACGCTCCACAAAAGTTTAAAACGTTTGTTTCGCGTAGCATTCTGATTTGTACTAAATAATTATAAGGTTTTAAAAATCATTTACAGTGCTTTAAGAATAGTTTAAAATAATAAATACAGTAAAATTTAATTAAAATATTTTTTTCATCTAAGACTGGCATGTAGAAAAATACTGCGTGACACAGGAATTTTAATGAACATTTTAAAAACATGACATTTAATCCATGTCATATAGTTAAAAGGAACACTCTGAAAATCAAATATTAAAAATATTAAATGGCTAAATGATTCCCAAAAATTACTGATAAATGATATTGGTAAGTAAGTTCTGGCAAATCTCGACGAAAAATTCATAGCTTTCATTATTACGTTTAATTTCACAAGCGAAGTAATTTTAAGGATCTGCATGCAGAATTCAAGGATAAGCCAAATGATTTTTAGATGGAACTCTGCTGAAATTTTGCATTTTCACGGGAATTTCATACAACTTCAAAACAGTCAAAGGCATACAACTTTTATTTAGTAAATTACAGAATTGCTTTAGCTGGGGACGCCAAACCTATCGCAAAAAAGTAAAAAAAATCATCAAATCTTTTGTAAAAAATACTATTGAATACTAACTGAAATAGTGATTATTTTAAAGCATGGAAGAGTCTCATAAATGAAATATCTAATATTAAAATTATACTGTTTATATATGTTTTTTGTGGTTTCCGTAATAATATTAAAAATTTAACAGCTTCGTAATTAGTTCATAAATAAAGAATATACATGTATTATTGCATACCTTTTCTCAATGATGGTCGAATTTACCAACGTATTTTTTAACAAAATATATGTCGCACGTAATTGTTATATTTCCACAATTAAAAATAGAAGTGAATACTGGATTTTATCGTATTTTAATAAAATATAATTCTTAAATTAGGCATATAAATTTTAAACTCTTGTGTTTTTTTTAATAGTATTTATCAGAAAAAAGAACAAAAAACATGTCCCATAATATGTATTTCCCCGAAAATAAGAAGCACATTATTTCTACCTGTCAGTAATGGGATGGATGTGTATGCATAGGTATTGTTATGCCGAAAATATCTGACAAGTAATTTATCATTCAAGTATCCTACATTTATAAACACAATGGATTACTAGATTTGATCTTACTCTGATGAAATTCTTCCATTTATCGCACAAGGCTCTAGAATTCATTGAAAATGATATGGTTGACAAAACGAGACAGCGTATAATGCATGCTTGTTTTATGTACAATGAAAACATGATTTGTCTTCTTTTTGCGTTTGAAAACTTTTGTCATGTAATTTATCACACAAGTACTGTGAATGTTTTTTTAAAAAAACATATTGCAGAAATTAAACAAGTGTAGTAGTAACACGCTCTTAATATTTCACCAATTTCCTATCTGGATGCATATTTATATTGCCAATGAAAACATGTAGAAATATATGGATAGAATTTTTCAAAAATAAATGAAAATTGGTGAATTAAATGTCATTTTACACTAGACCCTCGTTAAATTTTCATCGTTTCTAACTCGAGTGTTATGACTTTGTTAGTCGAAGGATGGTACAAGCGAATTACTTTATTTATTATTGTTAAATTTGCAATGTTATTTTTTTTTAAAGCATGCTACTTAAATTTACGTATGAACATTAATTTTAGTATTATTTTATAACATAAGTAATTTTGATATATTATTTTAAATAAAGAAGTAATCGCCGCTACCTAACTGCCGAAAGTTAATTATTAGAAAAATGGTAATGGAGCAGAGCAGAAAACTCAAACAAAAAGTGTAGATTTAAGGTCTAGGACTGTTAGAAGCAACATTTTATGTAACGTAAAGCGAGGAGAGTCTGCGTACATTCCAAAAGAATAATAATAAAAAATCTAAATATTAATATTTTGCTAAACTATGCATGCATAATTTTGACTTCATTTGTTTTTTATGCATTTACATTGTTATTTTGTTGTTATAGTGTAATTTAATGGGACAGCAGTAATACAACGAAGAAAGCTATTTTGCGCAATCTCTCCTTACAGGGTAGGAGAGAATGTGCACATGGGTAGGAGAGATTGCGCACATATGTAGAAGAGATTATTATTAACAATAACTACAATTAAATTGTTAACAATAAAAATTAGACTTAATCGACATTGATGAAAGATTTTTGTGAGTAAATATTATTGTATTAGGAGTGAATATTTCAACCAAATGTTTAAATAATAAATAAAAGAAAGAATTTTAACAACAGTTAAAAATTTTAATTTAAATAGATTAAAATATCAGAAAAAGCAAGCCCTACTAAGATTACAAAATAACATTAATCTAGTTGATAACATGTTTAACTTGAAAATTACTTCATTTCCATTTCCACTGTTTCATTGCATTTTGTTTGCTAACGGATGTTGTCGTCGTCCACAATCGATGCACCTATTGTTGTAAATCGTGCACCTTTCGTGCAATCACCTGCAGCAAGCAATACATTGAATCCAGTCAGTTGCCGAAGTTATTTCCAGGTACAGTTCCAGACATTCAGTGCACTCATCCTCATTGACTTTCGTTTTTTTTCCCTTGAGTTTTTTTATCCCATTTTTTGTGGAAGCACCTTATCTTCAGGTGTTCTTTTTTTGTAGCGGCATCCTTCTTAAGTCTTTTTTATGTATATTTTTTGGATCACTAACATTAGTTGCACTCTGTTTCCTTTTGATTTCGATGGCATTACACTACTTGGAATTGGTGAAAGTTTTTCCAAAACATCGTATTAGAAAATTTATTTTAGTTAACAAAATTAATTTATTAGCAAATTAATTGTTCATAAATTAAAAAAAAATATGTATACATATTTAATTAAATTATTAACAAATATATTATTAATTTATTAACAAAAATAATTACATAAAATCAATTTAATAACAACTGCATCATTAATTTATTAATAAAATTTTTATCTGAAAAAGTATTATTTTGCAAATTAATTTGTTGCCAAATTCAGTTTTGATAATTATGTGTTTTTCCAAAATTATTTCAAAAATGATTCATTCATATGGTTTACACGTAATTTGCAATTCATTCAAATTTATCAATAAGCTACGTAATTTTTCCTAGCGCTTAAACTTATGGGGAAATGCGCCATCTCTCCTAAGTAGCAGATGCGCAAACTCTCCTATTTTGGTAAGAGAGATTGCGCGGCCTTTTATTTAAATATGGCCACTTCTAAAATGAATTGTTGGTGTTCGCATACGTAGTCTAGGTTAGTAGTTTATAAGAAATCGTTTGAGCTCAAAATATTTTGTATTACTGACGTTCTATAAAAATTCTGACGAACAGTTATGAAAATTCAAGCACTTACTTTGGAAAAACAAAACAAAATGGCAGTGCTTTATCCAAGACGCTTGGAACAATAAATATGAACATTCATGTAGACACTGCACTAATGCTGCTGTGCAACTACCTGGAGTCGCTGCGCGCGCACTCTATTCCTTTTCGTGGAATCTCTTTGTGCGCAATCTCTCCTACCCCGCGAACTCTCCTCGCTTTAATATATATAATAGATATATATACTATATCATATTCTTGTCCACCTGATAAGATAACGTCCAGCGGTAGATCTATAACTAAGCGACGTAGTATATGTAATATGCTAATACATTACCTGAAAAGATATCAAAGTGAAAATTCAACTCCCATCAAAATCCGTTCAATAGATCTTTTTGAATAGTCTTATTTTTCATAACCTAGTACACAAAAGAACCTAATTATGAATATTTACCTATGCATCATAATTAAGCAATGTAGAACAATATATTGAACACTGAAATATTTTCTAAAACATTAACTAACAGGGTAAGTTGCATTTAAATCTCTTAAGTAGAACCTGAGTTATAAAATATAGGAGAGAAATATGAATTTATATTATATATATATACCGGGTGTCCCAAAAAGGACTGACTGATTTTAAAATTCAATAACTTGCAAACGGTGACAGATATTTAAAAAATTCCTGCAGGAGGGTTATGCATAAGGTCAAAAGTTTTATTACAGTGATTTTCGATTTTAGTTCGAATTACATACAATAGATGGCGCTGTAAGCAATAGTCGCTAAATACAGGCTCGATTTCTGGTCCTTTCTCTTGTTCCATGCTGAAAAAGGAGATGGAAACGTATTATCCGGGCCACGAAGTACCAAAAATCGAGCCTGAATTTAGCCTCTATTGATCGCAGCGCCATCTATTGTTTGTAATTCGAACTAAAATTGAAAATCACTGTAAAAAAACTTTTGACCTTATGCATAACACTCCTGCAAGAATTTTTTAAATATCTGTCACCGTTTGCAAGTTATTGAATTTTAAAATCAGTCAGTCCTTTTTGGGACACCCGGTATATACATATAGTTAACAGATGATACATATTTCATAATCATATTCATCTAGATATATAACTTCCCCAATATCTCTGTAACTAAACAACGCAGGACAAAGTACTACAGACTGAATCCTTACTGAAACAATTACCTAAACTTACGGTGTCAAAACAGTAGCATCAAAATTCGTGTAGTAGAACCGGAGCTACTGCCAGTAGGAATCAATTACGAATTTCCATGTAAAGAACAGTCCATAAACTGTAAAAATACATTCTAAAAGTCTTCTAAACTATCCCTAAACATTTTTACCATAAAAGTTTCACTCAGTCTACTAAAAATTATTTCTTACTTTTAATTTAACTGCATTGTCAAGTCCTGCACTATACTAAACAATGCACGTGTTTTTTGAAAATAGTTTTAAAATTATGTTAAAATTGTTACGAAAAAATTTCTCAGAATCAAAGCAGGTAAAAACATTTAATGTACTAATATTTATTAAGTTTGAACCTTTTCAATAAAGGAATCTGTATCTATAGAATTTTCGTTCAAGGTCATATGGTATCGAGAACAATAGCTGCAGAATTTGTTCTCCATAAATTTTAGATTATAATGTTTTCAGTTGCCGTTTCCATCTCTTCCGCTGTTCTCAGATAATACCTTTCAGATTTTTAAAGTCAGAGCTTATGAGCAACATTGTCATTTGGTTCCAAAAATAAGGTATTTGTATTTATTTACATATTTTGCTATTTTCAGAAATGGAACCTACCATGACTATCAGTAAAGAGAAAGAAATGTTTTCTTCGACTGCTCGATTGAGAATTTGTATCTGCGTATAACATAACCGCAGGAACCGAAAGTTTTTTAGCTTGCTAATTGCCTTAATAAAGTAATAAACATATGATTTTTTTAATTTCGTCTATACTTTTTTATCTGGCGGATATATTTTAGGAATTATATCCATAGTATACTACATATACCTTAAACTTTTTCTGAAATACTAAGTGAATTACTGATATTCTAAAAGAACAATTAAAGTTTAATAAAAAATCCTCGACTCAGTAACACATATGAAGGTTTTTATTGAAGAATGATATAAAATTATTTCTCGATGAAAAATTTAATACGATGTGTTTCAATTTTTATAGAGTGAACTTTATTCAGCACATTTTATAGCAGACGATATTCTTTAAATCACGGATTATATCTAAAATATTTAAACATTTATCTGTATCTTCAAATGACTTTTTCATCTTAAGTAAACAGCAGAAATTTAAACATTCACCCAGCTTATTTTTTATACAAATAAAAAATAAAATGGAATATTTTAAGAAAGTACTAATTAAAACTATTTTTCAATTAAAATTTCTAATTGGCCGACACTGAAATTTGAATTTCTTTCTGAAAAAGAAATTCAACTCATCGAATTGAAAAAAAAAGTTAAATCAAAGAATTTCAATTTTTAATAAGCGGACTTTTTTATTTATCCAGCACACATGATACGTTTTATTATTCACGAATATACATATCAAAATAGTTTATAAAAATGTTTGTCTTTCCGAAATAATAGAAATTCTAATCTTCACCTCATCTTTTCATATGCTTTACGGAAATAATAGCAGATTCTAAGAAGGTTTCAAATTAAATAGTTTTAACATTTTCAATTAAAATTTCTAGTCTACTAATAATGAAACATAAATTCCTTTAAAAAAAGGAAATTCTATTCAATGAATTCAATAATAAAAAAAACCAAAAAACAATTCACAGAATTCAAATTTTTAAAGAGTGAATCTTTTTTCATTATTCAATTTATTATTTTACATAGCAGAAGATTTACTTTCGAACATATATACCTAATTAAACTATTTAAAATTTTGTTTATATATTGACGTGTGATGATGAGATCTTGTTCAAAGAGTAGAAATTGAAATCCTGACCGAATATTTTTTTTAAACACATAACAAAAATAATGCATGATCCGAAGAAACTAATTAAAACTTTTTTTTTTCAGTTAAAATTTATAGTTTGTTCATATTGAAGATCCAACATGTTTTAAAAGAAAAAAAATCCACAAAAGCATACCCTTATTGACATAGTAGAATCCCGGAATGTTTCTTTCTTCAAAGAAATGTTTTTTTACATCCCCTCCTCCACACACGCATTATTAAGTTCCTATATTTTTGACATTCAGGTTATTCAGGTTTATGCGCTGCATCTCAGTTAATTATTTTTAAAAGCATTTTTTGCAGATCTTGTCTGGACTCGATTTCCTGCAGGTACTGGACGATTTTATTGGTATATCGTTTAAAGAATGGAATATTTATTAAACTGTAGTTTATAGCTCCATATTTCTGACATATATATGTTTCCTAACTTATCATTAGGAACAGTGTTTATATTCTACAGACCTTTCTTTACTAGCATAACGACGAACCGTAAGTAATACTGGATAAACGCATGTAGGGGAGACTGGGGAAGGCTGGCCCATTTTTTACAAAATGATTTTTTATTTTTTATATATTGAACCTAGATTAAAATTCATATATCATTTTATTCGATATAGAATCAGTTATCAAAATAAAATAGATACGTTAGTGTAATATCTAAGAAACTTAAAAAACACAGACATTTTTAAGTTGGAAGTAAAAAAAAATATGTACATTGAATAAGTGTCTCTTTATCCGAGACATCCCAATACATAGCATATCCCTTTTCTGACGAAAGTACTTATTTTAAAAACTTGAAACTTTTTCTGTATTTTTACTTTTTTTCGAAAGTCGTGTTACACAAAGAACAGACATTGCACTTCATAACATGTCCTCCTATACGCCTAAGAAAATGGGAGGCTCCAAGAAAGTATCTAATTAAATTTGTTCGTTTCAATTAAAATTTCAAAGATGCCAATGCAGTACATGCACTTCTCTTTTAAGAAATGGAAAAAGAATAGAAAAATTAATTTCGAAGACTTTTTTGTTTCAATCTCAATGTATTTTGTCTACAAAATTGTTTTATAGTCCAGCTTGCACTTTCTTTCTTAAGGTCTAATATTTTGGACAACCACATCATTATGCTTCAGATTCTGTATATCAAATAATTGTTTTTAGATCAGTTATCTAGCAAAACTTAACTGGATTTTTCTTTGTTGTTAATGGAGACAGTACAATGAGTATTAAATTGTTGGTTAAAATTGCATATTTTTGAGAGATGAGAATCAAGCACAGGACTCACAAGATTTCTAAATGTTACTAACACTTTTTCCGTATAAGAGCCTTTTTATGTTTTAAATATATTTTTCCTTATTTAAAGACAAAAAGAGATAGTATGGGGTTAAACAAAATCAAGAATAATGTATATGTCGAAGCTAAAAAGTACGAACTGTGCAAGCCCTGCACGTGTTGTCCTTGATGTTTTGTAAAATGATCTTACTTTAGAATTGTGAAATAAGTCTATTTATTCAGAATTTTGTATACACTCTTTCATATCGACATCTTCTATCTGGAATGGTAAATATATACAGGGTGTATCTGATAAAGGGGGCAAAACATTATGGGGTGATAGAACGCAGCTATAATAATTTTAATATTATAGTATTATAATTCAAAGTTTAGATATTTTCATAAGTATGAATCTAAAATTTAAAATAAAATATTTACTTAACTCTTTTAAGGAGACAGTGGAGCTTAAAATCCTTAATTTTTTTTTTGTAAATTTCAACTTAAATATTATTTAAGGGTACATTATATACATTATGGCATGCATTTATCACAAAAAAATTTAAAAAAAAATTATTTTGGAGAAAAAATAGAATTTTACGCGTCATGTTAGAAATCTTCGAAATGCCCCATGCGTCTTCCATATCAATGAAAATCCCCAATATTTTTTATAAAAGTTTGATTTATATATATAAATAAAATAGAGCATCGAATTTTATATATTTGAATTTAAAGGTAAAAAAAAAATTCAAAATTTCATAATTTTTTCGAAAAAATTTCAAAATTTTTCAAAAAAAAAAAAATTAAGCCTTTAAATTCAAATATATAAAATTCGATGCTCTATTTTATTTCTATATATAAATCAAACTTTTATAAAAAATATTGGGGATTTTCATTGATATAGAACGCGCAGGGGGCACTTCGAAGATTTCTAAGACGACGCGTAAAATTCCATTTTTTTCTCAAAAATAATTTTTTTTTATTTTTTTTTGTGATAAATGCATGCCATAATGCATATAATGTACCCTTGAATAATATTTAAGATGAAATTAAAAAAAAATAAATAATAAATTGAAAAAATTTGAAATTTTGAAACTTTTTCAAAAAAATTTCCAATTTTTTCAAATTTTTTTTTAACTTTTAAATTCAGATATGTAAAATTCGATGCTCTATTTTATTTCTATATATAAACAAAACTTTTATAAAAAATATTGGGAATTTTCATTGATATGGAAGACGCATGGGGCATTTCGAAGATTTCTAACACGACGCGTAAAATTCCATTTTTTCTCAAAAATATTTTTTTTTTTTAGATTTTCTTGTGATAAATTCACGTTATAATGTATATAATGTACCCTTGAATAATATTTATGTTGAAATTTACAAAAAAATATATATATTTATAAGGATTTTAAACTCCACCATCCCCTTAACTTATACTAGCAAAATTTCGTCAGTACTTACCGAAGACAGCGGGGCCATCAACGTTAGGTTCGTTTAGAAAGATGTTTGTTTAAAAATGTAAATCATTCAACACGGTTTTCAGGTATATTTAAGGTTATTATCATGGGCTCGGATGATGGCGGCATGTCAGCTACATGTAGAATAATGTGCGTACAAAATTGTGATTGAAAAAAAATTGTGTATGAATTATATATATATTTTGCAGCATACCATCTCGACAGAAAAATAGATGTGTACAATTATTCCATAGTCTTTGAAGTAATTATGAACATCTAGGGTACTTGTGAACAGGAAGTTTTAGGCACTTAATTATCATTCCACAGCACCAATAACTTATTATAATTGAACTACTATGAGATTCAAGGTGTTTTCACATAGTTTTTTCTTTATCATAAGTTCCTGTCAGTAGTATGATAACTGTCACTAGTTGCAAATTTGTAAAATTTGTTCCCAATTACCCCCACTTCAGTTACGCAGGTGAAAATGTTTAATTGAGAATTTACAGCATTCTAAAAAAGGGAATATTTTGGTTTCAGAAAACAGAATAATACATTATAACAACTACTTGGAGACAATTCTGAAACTGAGTGGAAGCAATATATATATATATATATTGCTCATGGTACACTCATGGTTGCTCATAGGGATATAGTGCACATGGTACACTGTATCCCTATGGGTTGAACGTTATGTTTGGTGGGTGCAACATTATACAAACCTTTAAAAATCGAGACATGACTGACTCCATCTATGCAAAGATAAAGTGTGATATTAATGGTTATAACGTTTATAAAGATGGAAAAAGTAATCGTGATTTAGGGCTTACTAGAGAAAAATTGGTTGGATTGAAGGACGGTGAAAGCATTGTAACAGCTTTAATGAATTGTAACGGTAATGACAAGTTCAAGAGTATCAAATATATCATATTCAATGTCAAAAAGATGTTGATACCTAAGGTTTTGATTTTGTTATCGCAAAAAATAGGAATACATAACATAGATCTGGGTATTGATCTATTAAAATATAGAATAAAATTAAATAATTGGCAAAGTTACTGTAAGTCAAAGTGTGAAAATCAGGAAGATGCAGATAAAGTATATTTCGTTATAGACTACATAGGAGGGTGCTACAGTAATGTAAATTACAAAAGGATTTTTAATAAATATAAGGGCATGTTACCAATAAAAAATTTAAATATTGTTAAAGCATTTAAGTATGACAAGCCTTTAGGTAGAATGATCTTTAATTAGAATTATTATGCTAAAAATATTAATAGGAACGAAAATGCAGACATTTGTAAATGTAATGAGGAAGTGTACAACAAATATGTAGACAAACATTATGGACATGTAATAACTGAGAATCTAGATATCGTACAAAATGTCGAACTGAAAAATCAAATGAGTTATGGAGCAAAATACAGAATAAAACGGAGTTTCACGAAAAGTAATGCAGTTAAACGGTTTAAATATAATATAGAAATCTTTATACAAAAGTTAACTTATAAATACAGACTGCCTGGAGAATTATTTGAAAAATGGAATTATCATATTTTAAAGGAACTAGAGGAGACATACGTTAAAAGCTTTGAGGGTTTGTCCGAAGAGAAATATATATTGATTTAAGAAAAGCTATAAAAAACATCCAAGATGATTTTATAATAACATATGTAGATAAGGCAAGTACTAACTATGCAATTATCTGTAAAAAATTATATGGAAAAATATTAAGAGAAAGTTATGAAAACACAAATAATTATGAGTTAATTAGGGCAAAAATTAATGAGATGGAGAACAGAATTAGGGCAATGTATAAAAAAATTAAAACAAAACAAGATAATTTGAATTTTCCTTATTTGGTTTTAATACCCAAGTTCCATAAATGCCCTGTGAAATTTAGAACCGTTACATGTGGTTATAATTCCTATATTGAATGTGCGAATAAAAAATTATTAAAGGTATTGAAGAGAATATTTTTGAAGATTAAAAGTGAGAATTCAACTTTTATAATAAGTAATAGTTATGAATTGTTGGAAAAAGTAAAAAGGTATAAAAATAAGATTACAGGATTGTATGCATGTGATTTTGCAGATTTGATTAACAACATAGAGATTGAGGATTTGAGGGAGAAGATATTGGAGGTGTATAATAGGTATGGTGATTCATACATGGATTTAAGTGAATTTAAAAATTTGTTTCAATTGGTGGTTCAAGAGAATTTTTTATATGAGGGCAATAAGGTATATAAGCAGATTAAGGGTATCCCCATGGGGGGGGGGGGAGTTGCAGTTCAATTTTGGCCGACATGTATCTAGATATATATGAAAATATAAGTGAATTACATAAAGACATAATAAGTTTCAGATATATCGACGACGTTTTGATTGTCGAGCTGAATGGAATAAAGATTAACCATGAATTTAACTATTATCCTAAAAATTTAGAATTGAAACTCTCCGGTAGTCATAGGGTTGATTTTTGATGGGTTGATTTTTGACGGCCAATTATCTACACGAGGGATATAGGCCCGGGGGGAGTGCCCTCCGTGGGGGTCTTTCTAAGGGAACCTAATCCGTATTAACGCATGGAAGATCCACGGCTCGAAGAAAACCACGAAAACTCCAAACGATTAGGCCGACGGGCGCGATTGGGATCGAACCCAGCACCTCCCGTCTACCAGCTTCGAGAGCAGAACCTCTCGGCCACTGGTGGGGTCTCCGGTAGTCATAATAGTTGCAATACAAATTATTTAGATGTAAATCTAAAATTAGAAAACAGAAATTTAATTACATCGGTTTATGATAAAAGAGACGATTTTAACTTTAAAACAATTGCAATATTGAATTTCAATTCAAATGTCCATATATCGGTATTCAGAAACATTTATATTAACGGTTTAAACAGATTAAACAGATTGACATCGGATAGTGTCATTTTGAAAGAGGATATGCTTAAATGGTACGTCACTGCTGTGAAACAGTGTTATCCTGTGAGTCTGGTCAAAAATATGACGTACAATTATGCAAGAACTTGCAAGAACAGAAGTGAATTGATGCCTTTACTCGAAACGTGTGGTTTACGGAATGTAGTGGAAACAGATCGCTTTTGATATGGATTGATTTCAGTCGGTCGGTTTAATTTAGCTTTAATCTTGTTTCATTTGTTTTTTCAATATGGTCTCGACAGGTAAATCTGGGGAATGTTGCATGCTTAAAAACAGTTTTAACCCTGCATTAGCGTGTCATAAGCCACGCAGACCTGTCTCCATGTTTAATTAGCTATTTGCCTTGTTTCTTATGGTTGTTTTGTTTAAGTTAAAGTTGGTTATGTTGTGTTTCTTTAAGTTTGTGTATTAAGTTAAATTATAGTTCTTATTTGGTTTGGTTAAGTTAATTTTGTGCTTCAATTAAAGTTTACAGTTTGTGGTAATGCTTGAAATAACTATTGGAATTTTTTAACTATATATATATATATATATATATATATATATATATTATAAATGTTTCTTTTAATCTCGAAAATGTATTTGTTTGGAAGGAGTTTAAAAAACGCTTTTTGAAATTGTGAGAAACTAGGAAGATGTTATTGTACATTTCGATTTTTTTTTTTAGTGGTTGCATTATACTTTCGTAGATCAAGAAACATTTGTATATTTTTACATTGCACACACACACACACATAGACTCATATATATATATATATATACATTTGCATCTTTATCCCACGTGATATCCATCTTTTTATTCCACGTGATATTCTTTTTATCATGAAAAAATATTTTCATAGAGATTTTTGTTTACGAATATTCACAATTTTTTGTTAGTCTCAAACAAATTTGTATTATGTTTCATATCATTTTCTTACATAAGACGAAAAAGAATAAAACATTCTACGAAAATATCTAATTAAAACTTTTTTTTATTTATAATTAAAATTTCTAATCTGCCGATACTGAAAATTAAAGTTTTTTTCTGAGAGAAAAAAAAGTGTTTCAAAAGCAATCCCTCATTAGTTTCAGATCGAGATATCTGTCCTTTAAAGAATTTTTTTCTATACTTTCCACCCAAATTGTTAAGGTCTAATCTTTTCACCAGCCACATCATTATAGTTCAGGTGTTGTATCTCAGGTAATTATTTTCAAGAATATCTTTTTGCTGAGCTCGGTGGAATTTCATTTCCCGTTGGAAGAGGACGATTTTATTAGTATGTTACAGGAAGAGTGAGTGAAATATTTTATTTTAGATTTTAGATTTGTATTTATGAAAATATATCACTTCGAATTATAATGATAAGGTGTTAAAGTAAATAATTAGTTAAGAAATTTTATTTTAATTATTTAAGTTATCCATCATATGTTAACATATATATATATATATATATATATATTTGCATCTTTATCCCACGTGATATCCATCTTTTTATTCCACGTGATACTCTTTTTATCATGAAAAAATATTTTCATAGAGATTTTTGTTTACGAATATTCACAATTTTTTGTTAGTCTCAAACAAATTTGTATTATGTTTCATATCATTTTCTTACATAAGACGAAAAAGAATAAAACATTCTACGAAAATATCTAATTAAAACTTTTTTTATTTATAATTAAAATTTCTAATCTGCCGATACTGAAAATTAAAGTATTTTTCTGAGAAAAAAAAAAGTGTTTCAAAAGCAATCCCTCATTAGTTTCAGATCGAGATATCTTTCCTTCAAAGAATTTTTTTCTATACTTTCCACCCAAATTTTTAAGGTCTAATCTTTTCACCAGCCACATCATTATAGTTCAGGTGTTGTATCTCAGTTAATTATTTTCAAGAATGTCTTTTTGCTGAGCTCGGTGGAATTTCATTTCCCGTTGGAAGAGGACGATTTTATTAGTATATTACAGGAAGAGTGAGTGAAATATTTTATTTTTGATTTTAGATTTGTATTTATGAAAATATCTTCACTTCGAATTATAATGATAAGGTGTTAAAGTAAATAATAAGTTAAGAAATTTTATTTTAATCATTTAACTTATCCATCATATGTTAATATATATATATATATATATACATTTGCATCTTTATCCCACGTGATATCCATCGTTTTATTCCACGTGATATTCTTTTTATCATGAAAAAATATTTGCATAGAGAATTTTGCTTACGAATATTCACAATTTTTTGTTAGTCTCAAACAAATTTGTATTATATGTCATATCATCTTCTTACATAAGTCGAAAAAGAATAAAACGTTCTACGAAAATATCTAATTAAAACTTTTTTTTTATTTATAATTAAAATTTCTAATCTGCCGATAGTAAAAATTAAAGTTTTTTTCTGAGGAAAAAAAAAGAGTTTCAAAAGCAATCCCTCATTAGTTTCAGATCGAGATATCTTTCCTCCAAAGAATTTTTTTCTATACTTTCCACCCAAATTGTTAAGGTCTAATCTTTTCACCAGCCACATCATTATAGTTCAGGTGTTGTATCTCAGGTAATTATTTTCAAGAATATCTTTTTGCTGAGCTCGGTGGAATTTCATTTACCGTTGGAAGAGGACGATTTTATTAGTATATTACTGGAAGAGTGAGTGAAATATTTTATTTTTGGTTTTAGATTTGTATTTATGAAAATATCTTCACTTCGAATTATAATGATAAGGTGTTAAAGTAAATAATAAGTTAAGAAATTTTATTTTAATCATTTTAGATATCCATCATATGTTAACATAAAATAGCATAACTAAAACTTTTTTAATTTACATATTAAAAATTTCCTTCAATAACAGAGTTGGGCAAATATATAATTGCAACTATCCTCAATGGGATTAGAATTTAATTCTTAGTAATTATATTTAAATTTACACTCCGTAACAAATTTGTGCAGCCGTGTAGCCAGAACCAACCCCATCACATTGTTATACGAAATTTCTGTGTTTGAATGTGCGTAACTATAATCAATTACATGCAATTAAATTGTAATTACATTGGGGATAATTGAGATTACAAATTTTCCCAACTATGTTGAAAGTAATTTTTGAATAAAAATTTCTCAAAAACAATCAACAAGAATGGATGTTTTTTCTTATTATTAAAAACTGTTATTAAAATGTTTTGATAAATTTTAACATATTTGTTTATGTTTTAAAAAGAAAAATTATGTATTCATAAATTAGTTCTAGAATTGGCATCTGCCACACAAAAACATGTTTAGAAAAGCATTGTGCATTAGGGTGGGCCGAAAAAAAACTTTTTTTCGATTTTCGATGATGGGTAGTGCGGAAAAGTTGCCACAAGTGGCACTAAGTTTGCACAAACTACTTGAGATTTTTTTGGACAATTCCTTCATTTGCAGCATATGGCTTGAAATTTTGCTCAGATGCTGATTTTTTAGGTTTTTTAGCAAACAATTTAAAAATGTTAAATTAAATTTATTTTAGCTTAATTTACTTGAAATGTTACATTTAGTGCTCGAAATATTTAAATAAGCTCTGATTACGTATTATTTAATAGTTAAGTGCATTTTGAATTAGTTGACTTTTATAGCCTTTTCACGTATAAGTGGGCAAAAATTGTAAGTATTGTTTGGTTCGTTCGTCGGTTTCTCTCTTTTGTCTTTATTATGTTCCTCGTCTTCCTTCTCTTTTTCGATGCGTTCAGGGTCACATATTTGGATGACGGACCACAGCATGCCTTGACAGCAATTCTGGAAGGAGAAGAGAATGTGGAGTAGAAACCAATGAAAACACAATCAGCCATCATGAGGATGAGGGAGGAAATAGAGATGGGAGAAACTGCGAGATGGGATGTTAATTATCTTTATGTTTTAAATTCCAGATTTTGTCAAAACATTCAAATAGTGGGAACTTTGAAGCAGACAGTTCGTCTGAATCAGAATTTGAACCAGGGCCTTAAAAAGCAGACACTCCCAAACACATATCCCTTTCTCACACAGCATTCACAGCATTTAGAACTAGTATATCATGTAGTTAAATTGCGTTAAGAGCTTCATCTGTGCTTCAGGATGCAGGAGTTGTGACAACAGGGGTTGGGTTGGCTTGAATTTTGACGGCCAAATATCTACTCGAGGGATATAGGACCAGGGGGAGCCTATTCGTGGTCCTTCATGGGGGTCTTTCTAAGGGAACCTCACCCGTATTTACGCATGGAAATCTATGGTTCGAAGAAAACCCCGAAAACCCCGAACGATTAGGCCGACGGGTACGATTGGGTTCGAACCCAGAACCTCCCGTCTACCAGCTTCGAGAGCAGAACCTCTCGGCCACTGGTGGGGCGTGTGACAACAGGGAATAAGGAACTCGGCACCGATAAAGACTTGGTCAGTAGGCAGCAAAAGAAACTCGAAAAGAAGATACCGGAGGAGGAATATCATGGAGGATGAAAAATTACAACCATATTCTTTGATGGTAGAAAAGATAACATGATCTTCAAGGAAAAAATAGAACAAGCGGCCCCGTCCAGAGAAATACGAAGCACATATCCCTAATGGCGTGCGAAAATGTACATCTCGCTCTCTATGAACCTATTCCTGTTTCTTAGGTCATGTGGTTCTAGCACCTAGTTTAGACAGTTGATGTCTGTGTCAGGATTAAAGATCGTTCGCATGCAGAACACATATCAAATATTGCAGTTTCTTTCTTGATTTTTTCCAAAGCAGACTTTATTCTGGCTTAGAAAACTATATGATGATTTTGCTATTTCCCACAGTGACCAGATGGAGATGTCAAGTGACCCGAATATTCCAAACCACATTAAAACTACATGGTGATATTTGTTTTATCTTTCTGTCGACGATGCTCCTTGTCCCTTTTTTCTATGAAGATCGTTTTATTTTTTCTACTATCAAAAATATGTTTGTAATTCTTCTTCCTCCAAGATATTCCTCCTGTATCTTCTTTCCGAGATTCTTTTTCTGTCTACTGGCCAAGACTTTATCGATGACGAGTTTCTTATTCCCTGTTGTCACAACTCCTGCATCCTGAACCACAGATAAAGCTCTTAACGCAATTTACCTACATGGTATAACAGTCCTAAATACAGTGAACAACAACAGTGACAGAGTGTGTGAGAAAGGGATATGCATTTGGAGTGTCTGTTTTTGAAGACCCTGGTTTAAATTCTGATTCAGACGAACTGTCTGCGTCAAAGTTCCCACTATTTCAATCTTCTCACAATAGCTGTAATTTAAAGCATAAAAATAATTAACATCCCATCTCGCCGTTTCTCCCATCTCTATTTCTTCCCTCATCCTCATAAGGACTGATTATGTTTTCATTGGTTTCTACTCCACATTCTCCTCTCCTTCCAGAATTGCTGTCAAGACATGCTGTGAGCCTTCATCCAAATATGTGACTCTGAACGCATCGTAAAACAGAAGGAAGAGCGAGGAACATAATAAAGATAAAAGACAAAACCCGACGAAAGAATCAAACAATACTTACAATATTTGCGCACTTGTACGCGAAAATACTATAAAAGTCATCTAATTCAAAATTCACAGAACTATTAAACACTACATAATCAGAACTTATTTAAACATTTTGTACACTAAACATAACATTTCAAGTAAATTAAGCTAAAATTAATTTAATATAACATTTTTAAATTTTTTGCTATAAAAGCTCAAAAATCAGCATTCGAACGAAACTTCAAGCCATTTGCGGCAAATAAAGGAATTTTCCAAAAAATCTCAATTTTTTTGTGTAAACTTGGCGCCACCAGTGGCAACTTTTCCGCACTACTCATCATCGAAAAAAAATAATTTTTAGCCCACCCTATTGTATATCTTTTATGGACCGCAATGATATTAATTTTTTTAAGTATGTGTGGATTATACGTCTCTGTTTTAAATATTTCAGTTGAGAAAAATATTAACATTTCAAAAATAATAAAATTAAAAGATATTTCGAATGGAATCTGAAATTATCTTAACGTAATTTTAATCCAATTTGATTAAAAAATATGTATGATTGATTTGATATCGTTTTTATATCCACATTTTGATATTTATATGTTATAATAATTATCTTTATGTTAAACAAAAAATATTTTTGAAACTTTAAATAAATAGAATTGCCTTTATTAAAAAAATATATGTTTAAGATTTTTAGAATATAAACACACGTTTGAAGTAATTAGGATCATGCGAAAAAATCTTGTAACACAAAAAAGAGTTTTTATTATATAACATAAAAATAAGCTGCTTAAAATATAAGTAAACAGGAACCAAAAATTGTGGGTACAGCGTAGATTATGTAACACTTTCCATCGCATTCAGAATACTGTAACAAAACTTCACAGTTTATTAAGATGAAATATGATGCATAAATAAACAATTTGAAAAACTCATACCGCGTGTGAAAACCCAATTTCTGCTATCACAATCAAAAGTCGGGAAAATGTCAATTTTTGTGCAACCTGTATATGATCCATGGATTTATATGTAGACTGCATAGTATACTACCAGTTAGTTCAATGAAACGAATAGCATAGTTGAAAGATTTCATTCAGCAATGTCCGTGAATAAATGGAAATGTACTTGAGAAATTTTGTGCAGATGATCTATATAATTTATCCACACCAAGTAATATTTTATTTGTAGCCATATTTTGTGTGTCCCTGTAAATAAAACTTCTATTCTATGTACACCATATTCTACAATAAGCTCCGTCTAGTTCACCTCAGGTATAAATATAAACTTCAGTATGTTTAAAACATTGTAATATTATTAAAATACATCGCAAATGATTTTTTCACCATAGACCGTAATGTAACGGAATTATTTTGAGTTCCTCTGTAAATAAACAGCAAGTGCCATACATTTCATCTTCAATAGCCAACATGTTACAGTGACACCTAATAACATTTATCAATTTCATTATCAATTATATTCCAATTGGTAATTGGACTGTATTTACGTGAGTTAGAGTACGGACAGATAAACGAACGGAAAAACATATAGACGAACAGGCAAACCCGATTCATAAACACTTTTCAGCTGCGTTGGAAAGTGTTAAAAAGCTTTTCAACACAATACAGTGTCCTAATACTAATTATAATGCCTTTTTTTATGAGGGAAATCTTTTTAATTATCCTATTAAAAAATGATGCGAAGTAAAAGAAATAATTTGATTGTTCATCAGTCTGTATAACAAACTGTTAATTTTCATTTCATGAAAAGTGGAGAAGATGAATAAAGAGAACTTTCAGATAGAGTTTTCAGATATATGGCAAAAAGAAAAAATAATAAGAAAAGAAACAAACCTTGCTAACCTTCCTTTTTTTATTACAAATATTTTTTCTTTAAAAATGAAACCATACAAATCGGAAACTTTTTTCAAATACTATTTTAAATACATTTTTGTGATTTTACTTGTGACTTTTCTCTTGAAAAAAAAAATCCTAAAGGTCTACAAAAATAATTTCATGCAGAAAACGCAATAATAAAGATAATAATTACCTTAAGATAAAAAGTTAAGCCTTATGCATTATCTTAACAACACAATCTAATGCATACGAAAACAGTCTGATAATAAAATTCATAATAATTGTAATAAGGAAATCTTTATTATTACAAAGATTATATAATATCCGTAAATAGTTAATATCTTTTAATTAAGGTTAGTTGGGGTAACTGGGCAATGATTTTACAATGTGACTCTGGAGCTTCTGACAATTCAGCTTCAAAAAGCTAATGTTCATTTGAATTAAAGTATTAATTTCTGTAAATGTGTTCAGTTAGGTTCCCTCTACCAGACAGAAATGCTCAAAATTACATTTTAATATTTAAAAATATTAAAATATGCATATTTCATCTTCCTTTCCTCATGGGTCCATTTGCCCCCCAAAATGGGGTAACTGGACCTTGGGGGGGTCTAAGTTCCACACGCGTTTAAATTTTATCATATTGCATTTAGATCCTGTTTGAAAAAGTGTAAACAACTTAAAAAAATTTAAACCAGGCAGATCATGTAAATTATATGTCAATAAAGAGCGTTGTAAGGGAAATCTTTGCTGATAATATGTCTAAAAAAAAGCACTAAAAGTGCAAATATTACATTTATTTATGCCAAAAACACAAAAATTAAGTAAGTACTTATGTACTTTAGTATACATAATAATTATAAAAGTCACGTGGGTATTTAAAGGAAAAAAATAGCAAGGTAAACCTATAAACAAACGGCTACGTAAGTACTTTATCTTTGTCGAGGAGTCGCATTATATAGGGAAATTTTTATTGTTCTTACCAGAACCCTTAATGAAAGATGCGATGAAGATATTATTTTCAAAATAGTGGTAGGAACGATAAAAGTTTCCCTATAGAATGCGACCCCTGTTTATAGTACAATTTCAAGGTCTGGCTATCTCACTTTCAGGGGCAAGGTACTTGCATTCGTAAAATGTTGAAATAATTTACTGACACCAATATTTACAAGAGAATCTATCTGAAAACGAGTAAAAGTATATTTTCGCGTACTTAATAAAGGTGAAATTTTCAATATAAAATTCAGGTGCCAATGTGGCAATTAGGAATTAAAATTAAGTGATGCCATAACGGCATCACTGCCTCTCAAGGGGTCAAGAAATTTGGTTTGATACCACTCAATATGCTTTTTTTTAATTTCATTACGTAATTTTAATAAGGTATTCTATCATTTTCTTTATTGTGAGCAAAAAACAATCGATAAATTTATTTCCCGTAGTAAGAGCAACACAAAAATATTAATTATAACTATTGGGGTAACTGGATTCAGTATGGTCCAGTTACCCCATTCTTGAAAAATTTATGGGGTAACTGGGACACCGGGCTTACATTTGAAACATGATGTAAATATGTATAGATACCTAATAATATTAATGTAGTTATATGTCTAATCTTAAAAAAAAGTACTTACAGTATTTTAATAAAAACCCGAGGACGTTCAACCATATTGACGTTGTTTTAAGGGGGAAAAAAAAAACGTAAATTTTTGACAACCTATCACAGCAAAGCGAGAGTTATGATTGAATTGATAAACGTTGTTTTAGGAAGTAGAGATTAAGGGGCTTGTTCACAACAGCTAGAACTTACAAAACACCAACAGTTTTTTTTATAAAGTAGCCTATGGCCCAGTTACCTCGTGGGCCCAGTTACCCCAAATAACCTTATTTTGGAACTACCAAATACTGTAATACTTTAAAAATAAAAAATTAAAATGTTTTATTCCGTCACACAAAGATTTTTATAAAGTCATAATTAAGCATATTTTCATATTAAAATAAATAAAATGAGCTTGAATAGGATACTATTGTATTACTTTATCTACCGATATTACTTATAAGTGCCAGTAAAATAACTTGTTATAAAATTCATTTATTACATCGAATAGTAGTAATACAGTTTAGAATGATTTATAGATGCATTACTTTATCTTGTTCCAAAAGCATTACTGGTTACACAAAACAAAAATATTTTTAAAAGGATGATGTCTTTTACCTTTGCATCTTTTCAGCTTTCTTGGTTTGGGGGTGGGGGATTTTTCAATTCGGAAATGTTTCTACATTTCTGTTGTAATAACATTATATTTGAACATTTCCTACTTCTACAAAATACTAAGAAAAATATTTAAAATATATGATTTGAGTGGCATTATAAATATTACACAAAATCCCTATACATTAAAATTTAATTAATCCTTCTAAATCCTTCAATCCTTCTAAAATTCTTTTAAATTTATTAAATGATTATTTAAATCTTCTAATGTAGTTTTAAAAATTCAATGAAAAATGCTTTAGAAGATAAAACTTTCATGAATCCATAAGTCAGTACATAAAGGCTTACACTGAAAATATTTTTTTTTCTATGAAAATAGAACAAACTTTAATGGTAGTGCAATGATGTCATAAATGCTATTAACTTAGACAAGTAAACCACCTTAACCATTTGTTATTTGCCTTAGAGAAACTTCGGGAAAACAAAACAGCTGTTTTGAACAAATTGGATGAAAAAGCGAAGGGCTTTAATATTCTTCTAATCTGTTGATGAAGATAGAGGGTGAAACCCATTACCTCCTTACAGAAAATTGGGAAGGAATCTAAAAAGAAAAAAAAGACAAACAAGTTAAATACAAAAAAAGTTTTTTGTCATCTTTAATCCAGATAGGTTAATATATGTTTTTCTTAGTAGCATAAAAGGTAATGCTTATTTGCGATTTATGAGATATAGAAAATACAGGATATACAGATTCAAAGAAAATGATAATTGCAGATTTTAAAATCAAAATTATATTTTTTTCTAAAGTATCTGTTATTATATTTTAATTATTGACGTTCAATCTTTTTGCAATTTTTCTGATTAAATTTTGTATATATCTCTGCATAACTATATACGATAAAAAATATTCTAACTGAATAACTTTTAAATAAAGACACACCACATTGCTTAATGGTACACAAAATACGAAATTTAATATGTTAAAAGTTAAATTCTACGTTTCGAGCTGTTTCAACAGCCGTCTTCAGGAAAATATGATGGTTAAATGAAATGGTTAAATAAACGGTTAACGAATAACTTTTTTTTTTTTTTTTTTTTTTTACAATCTAAAGAAAATACAGAAAGTTCAGTTTCGATTTGAAATTCCTGTATTACTAAACCGATTTTTCAAACATTCTTCTATATTTCACATCTACAAGAATTTAAAAGTTTTTTTTTTATTATTTTTTTTTATTATTCATCGAATAGAAATACTTGTAAAAATCCAATATATAGCAAAGGTAATTAATATATATATATTTGTAAGGTCCCTTTTGCAAAAACCCCTTTTTGAAAATATATACAAAAACGAAATACTGAAATACTGTTGGAATAAAAATAGAAAGAAAAAAGCTTAAAATATGTTAAAGGCATTTTTAAGTGCCATTGATTCAACAAATGGTTGACACTGAAATGATATTTTTTTTTTACTTGAAATTCTTTTGAAAAATGAAAACATGCCATTTTTTGAAAATTACATAAAACAGAAGAACATTTTTTTATGATATTTGAGCTTACGATTGCACTGACGAATAATATGCATTGCCTTCTCTAAGAAAAGGTATGAATCGCATCTTCTTTTTCGAAAAACAAACGAAAACAAATTCTTATCAATATTTCACATAATTCGCTTATTTTATCGTTGTCATGAAAAATTATTTTAATTATTAATTTGTATGGTAACAAAATTAACAAAACATATTTTCATTCATAAAGAAAATAGACGAACACGATTAATTCCGTTAATATTATATCCATCGCTGTATTTTAAGCTCTCCATTTTATTCCTTTTTAACAACTTTTAAATTTTTTCACAAAATTTCATATTCATTATCCATATATGATCTTTAAATCCATATATGACCATGATCTTTACATAAATAAATTCTCCAGTTTTCATTATGAAGAAAACTCAAGTACATTATGTCAAATAGTTACAAAAAAAAAAGTTGTTAAGATGTCACAATTTACACTAAAAAGAAATATTTTTAGAATTTTCGAGAAATATTGAAGATGAATTTATTTTTCTCTTACTGAAAAATATCTGTTAAACAACGTAATAATCTTACAGAATATTTAAGATCTTGATAGAGATTATTATTAAAAATTTTTACAAATTAAGTTTCATGTATTATATTTTAGAAATATAGTTTAAGGTACACAATGAAATTTTCAAGTAATGCAAATTAAATGCGTATACTAATACAATCCTATCAACCTAACGTAATCTAAATCAATTTAAAGTACATCGTATTAATTAATTAAAATTATTATATAGCACTGCATTTATTTAAAGATAAAAAGTAAAGAACGTATTATTTTGTAACATGCATACATTATTGAATTGAAACTATATAATCATTGCAAATCGAGATTTCATATTACAAAATACAATATATAAATCGGAATTTTACTCTGGCACGCAATTAATATTTTCATTTACCGAATACTCATTTGATTGTTTATTACATTAGAAAAAATATTTTTGATCATATTCGTGATTCTATGGCTCAAAGGAAACAGAATGCATAAATTGATCATCGGCGTGATGTGGAACGCACATTGCGGTAGGACATTCAATCAGAGATGTAGCTCTTTTCTTTGGCCTTTAGGATTCGGTAATTACTCGATTAAGGAAACAGTTCCAAACAAACCGAACAGCTGACTGTGACGTGTTCCTGGTTGTCTAAGTATTACATTCACCTCTGAGGATTTGTATATTACCATAGCAGACAAGTGGAATAGTCAAGCGATCTCATCAACTGTTTAGTCTATGCTTGCAGCGTCATTTGATAAGGGAAGGTGAAAGGGAAATCCGAACCGTACTGCCATACTATAAGCCTAGCTTGTGACAATATCTGTAGTTATTGCCCATCGAATGCTCCAGATGAAGGAACTCTACGCACGAGAAACATGTGCTTGTGTTCCACCAACCGGCCAATTCAGATGTATGCGATTAAAGTGGTTTAGAGTGTATGGGCCTGGAAAAAATATGGCACAAGCAATCAGACCAGCACCATCATTGAACATCAAGCATTCAGAAGTGACAGCGTCATGATGCTAGGTGTAATTACAATTAGATACACTGGTGTGCAAAAATTAAGGAAAAGTCAAAAAATGCTAATTTTCAAATGCGCGAACACTCAAAAGGAAATAATATAATTCGAGTAATTTCTATCGCAAAACACAGCTAGTCCATATAACATCTCATTCATGTCACACATGGTCACAAGTGTCACAGTCACTACGGTGAAGCAAAAAAATAGGAAATTCCATGCATCTCATTATGAGTCTCAAATGAACACTATATGTGACTCCACTGAGACGTCACTGTGACTGCTGCTTTGTGACGAGTCACCATGTGACTTTACAATGTAGTTACATCGTGACTCTCATGTGACTGTCATTTGTAGACTCAATTTCAAAGTCATCGTGAACGCTGCATTGTGATAAGTTACCAAATAATGTCACATTAAAGTCACATGATTACTTTCAGGTGACAAAGTGACTACTGTGATGTCACCATTGTTCTCTTTTGGGAAAAGTCTCCATGTGACTATAATATGATATTATTTGGTGACTTATAATAATGCAACGTTCATGGTGACTATGAAATTGAGTCTAAAAATGACAGTCACATGATAGTCACAATTTAACTACATTGTAAAGTTACCTGGTGACTCGTCACAAAGTAGCAGTCACATTGATTTCTCAGTGGAGTCACATATAGTGATCATTTGAGATTCATAATGATATGTATAAAATTTCCTATTTTTTTGCTTCAGCGTAGTGACTGTGACATTTGTGACCATGTGGGACATGAATGAGATGATATATGGGCTAGCTGTGTTGTAGAGATAGTAATTACTCGAATTATATTATTTCCTTTTGAGCGTTCGCGTATTTAAAAATTAGCATTTTGTGACTTTTCCTTAATTTTTGATAACCAGTGTATATAACAGAGCTGCACATGTTCGAAGGTGGTTGTGCGACACCTGTAAAATATCGAAAGGAAGTATTCCAATTGTGAGATTCTAATTCGGCGCTAATAGCATTTGTTCTTTATTTTTTCCTTATGGATGAAAATCCCTGTCCCCATTGTGTGGACATCGTTGTAGAGAATCTAGAAAGTAAGGGCTTTTATATTTTGGAGTGTGCGGCGTATTCCCCAAACCTTATTCCGACTGAAAATCTTTGGGATACCCTCTGTCATGCTATATTTTCTCATATGGCTCCACTACATAGTATCTCAGAGTTGGTATCTGCCCTAATGGACTAACGTACAGTCGCACAAAGGAGTATTTTATGAAAAATGTGGACAAAATTATTTTGTGAGCTATATCAAGTTGAAATGTTGTAAAAAGTATTTAGAGTCATTATATATATATTTTTTTAACAAAACATATATATTTTTTAGAATTTATAAAACCGCTTTGCTTTCTAAAAAGTAAACTATCTATTTAAAACAATTTTAAATAAACATATATGATATTTAGTGAAATATTAATTTTTTTACACAATTGTAAAAAGTTCTTTCTTTAACTTACTGTTCTAAGGAGATTCATTTTCATCTGTTTCATCTTCATCCTCATCTTCCACTTCATCTGTTTCATGTTCATCCTCATCTTTCAATTCATCTTTCTCTTCACCTGTTTCATCTTCATGCGCATCTTCCTCTTCTTTTGGATATTGTCCATATGGTGTTTTTGCGAGTGATAGTTCTATTGTTTCGCTAGAAAAAGGCTTGAAATATTTATAAAGCTTTGGTCTTGAAGTACCGTAATTTCCGGTGTATAATCCGCGTATCAAACAATTAGATTTGGACCCAGAAATTTTATTTGATAAAATGCAACTTCTCAAATCACGGTAAATACTTGGCTTCAATTCTTAAATAAAATTTCTGGATCCAATCAGAATTGTTTGGCCCGAGAATAGTACGCCGGGAATTACGGTACTTATAAATTGATCAGAATTTAGTAAAAGTCTGTTCAAAACATCATTAATACATTGCTCTGGGGAAACTTTTCGGGAAAACCTTTACCTACGAGTATATTGCCGAAAGTGTTTGTTTCTAGCTGCAGCAGCCTCCTGCAAAATTTGACCGATGCGCAATATTGCATGTTTAATTACTGTAGCCCCATGTAGTAAAACTTTATGTACTGTTGCTGACATTGGGTGCCACCCATATAATTCACAATACAGATTTGCAGTTTCTTCGATGATCAGATTTCTTAACATCAATTCTATGTCCACTGGACAGTGCCTCTGAAATTACTTTGAACCTTTCATACGGTCAATATTTATTCCAGTGATTCGGGAAGCAGTATTGGAATCCATAAAAATATCTTCTATATTTATTTCCATCACTCATGTTGCCAAAACCAGCTTTGGGAATATCAACTAGAAGACCCATTTCTTCGTTGAAACTATTTTCAATTCTTTTTTTTTTCTTTCTGCCACAACTGTTTTGTCTTCATTGGTTCTCGCTTGCCACTTTATTAAAGGAATTTTATATTGCAAATGCAAAAGTGACTCATAAAATCGAATCTGTGCGTGAAGATTTGATAAACAATTCCTATGGCATCTGTATTCTCAGTATTCTTCTCCAATTAAAAAAATAATAATAATTTCTCCACATACGGTAGCATCTCATTGTTGATGAAGTATGGGAGGTAGGGGAAGTATGATATACTTTTTTTTACTAATTTTTTACAGCCCTTAGAAACCTATTTTTAAACAAATTTTTCGTGTTTTCTTATAAAGTGACCTTTTATTCATTTATTAAAAATATTGTGAATTTAAAAAATAGTCATTTAAAAAATATATTCCAATTATTGTGAATGGTTACTCTTGTACCAAATCTCCCCATTGCTGGGGAGGATTGACACACTAGCAAGGGAGGTTTGATACATTGTTATGTAAATTGAAAAAAAAATGCAGATAATTCAATTTATGTGTTATACAATTTTTTATGATAAATCTTGAAATACTTAAGCAAATTTTAAAAAGAAATGACATTGACATAGTTTTGTTTCAGAAATGATTTTTACAAAAAATATTTAAACACTTGCTATTATTTAAACAATTCTACTAACACACTTTTTAGAAAATAAATAATGAAAAAAAAAAACAAAAAAAAAACCTAGAGATCTTGCTGCAAGACAAAATGAAGTAAACATTGCTGATTTGCAAACAATTTAACATAAATTTAGCAGATTTAAGATTTATTTAACCCTTCCACGTCAAAGCATTTTCAATGCTAAAGTGTTGAATAAATGAATGGCACCAGAATTTACCAACAAAATTAATTTGAAATAAGAAACGGGCTATATTTCACTTAAATATTAAATGGAAAATATGTCATAAAATGCTGGTGCCAATGTGGCATTTGGGAATTAAAATTAAGCGGTTTCATAAACATACCACCACCCCTGAAATGTTTAATAGAAAAACTAATAAGTTTATCATTTTGGTAAGTAAAATCGGGTGGAGTTAATCTTTTTTTAATTTGCCCATATAGAAACATCTTCCTTTTCAGGCCATTTAAACTTTTTTCCTTCTACATGACGAGCAAAACGAACTAACCATCTATCATCGCACTGCTTTTCTATGTAACCTACATAATGTGTATGAATAATCTATTTGTTCTTCCTTACCAATTTCAGTAGCTCTTGTTGTAAAACAATTATGAATATTACAGTCCTATATTAGTTTACAACTTAAGAAAAACTATTAAATTTCAAATATATAAGTGTATCATTTCTCCCCAGCACTAATGTATCATTTCTCCCTATCATGCCTTATTGGATTTTCAATACTTTCTATAAATGCAGTTGCAAAATTCCAATCTGCTTTCTAGTAAAACTCACCCTAACAATATGCGTTACAAATAAAAAAAATTACAAGATATTATCTTCACAATAATGAGAGTTATGAAAGAAAATCAATATTTATAAAAAAATTACATTGATATTCCAAAAGTCTTCAAAATTAAAAGAAAAAAAACGCTGTCAGTTCTTTACTGCTAAGTCCAGTTAATGATGACCTCTACTAATAAAAGAACACTTTACATCTGATATAATGGCTGTTAATGCCATTTGTTGAGAAAAATTGTCAATGTATCAACCCTCCCTATGTATCAAACCTCCACTACCTCCCCTACTTGTCACAGCATTGGAAACCTTCGCATCTATCATAGTAGGCACCAGCGTGTCTTTTGCGTATTATAAACTACCATTATTAGTAGGTATATGAGTTTTCTTAAGATTTTTAACTTGATTTTCAATAGATTGAACTTCTTCATCAGTATTATCGTTCGTTTCATGAACAAAGCGAATGAGTATTGGCCTGAAGAATCTTGTAGAGGAAGTTAGAGGGCTCTGCCACAAAATATTTTTTTGGTCGCCAACTTTGCATATAAACGTAAAGGAACAATAGAACTCTGAATTATTGCATAAAAAATTGCATCACTATCAGAAATATTCTGAAATATCTGTTTAAATTGCGATTGTTGGTAGCCATCGCAACCTTATTTAGATATTATTTCTAAATTGCGATTTTCCTCTTCTGTATTATTTTGAATAACTTCTAAATATTTACAAAGTCTTAAAGGGTAATAATCAGTAATAGGGTAATAGGGTCAAGAAGATCCTATAGGTTAACTTCACATTCATCAACTCCTCACTTGGATAGCAATCTTTCTTCGCTTTCTTAATCAGAGAATAACATGGATAAATATCATTATTTACACTATGAATAATTTCCCATTGCTTTCTCGATAGATCACCTTCTACAAAAATTGATAAGACTGATAGTGTATGCTTTTTAATGATGTTTTTTTTTCTTTTTCTGAAGTTATAATTTTTTCTGTATTTGGTAGCTCTTGTTGGACTTAGAGTTATATGCTTTATGAGTGTCGAGGCATCAATATTAACAGCAGTACGTCGACTTGTACTAGCTGCATATGTTAATTGATCAATAGGTACTTACGCCCTTAAATCTCTTGTTTTTCGTCGCTTGCTTCTGTCACATAATTCGGCGAAAACTTTTGCTTGTCGACCTTGTTTATATATTGTACATCTAGTATCTTCTACAGCTAATTTTATGGAACTGTTAAGCCAATGTTCATTTATCTTAAGATAAATGCTTTTCTTAAGATAAAAACTTTTTTCCTATTGGCAGCCTCCAATATTTCTTTAAAACCCGATTTGAAACGGCTTAACGACCGTTTTAATTATTCTTGTTCATCTACCGGGCATTTCGTCAATTCTATAACTTTATTTTCTAAGAAACATATTTTTTCATCTATTTTCTTATCGGGACACTCTTACATAATGTCAAACATCAACTTTCATGAAACATCTTTTGCTATCACTGAAGTTTCTGAAAGAAAAATTACTGTTCTTTTTCAAAATATCGTCATCTTTTGATACCATTTTTTTATATAAAACGGTTAAAAAATATGACAAGTATGGGCAAGATTTTATTTTATGAATATAACAAGGAATTATTAAATTCTATATTCCAACAAAAAGTTTTGCCGGGAAACGTATTTATAAATCACTAAATATCTAAAGAACTAGTAAAAACTACACTTATTTTAAAAGATAAAACAATGTGGTTATATTTATAATTATATTCCTTTATAACTAACATTAAATAGAGTAATTTAATCTACATGCCTTACACTTCTTTGTCCATAAAGGTTTTTTTTTAGATCTCCACTGTATGCAACGATAAATGCAATTAAATAATGCGCTTCACACCACAGCTCTGAGAAAAGAGACATCTGCGATGCACGACAGCTGTGTTCAGACTGATAACGCGATGGGGAGTTTTACCGAACGTTCCTAAGATAGTGTTTACGTGAAGCATTGACTACTATGCTATACAAACATATAAAGTATTGCGGTTTTTAACGAAGTTCATTTTTCGACTTTTGTCCAGCTTTTTTTAAAAATACTCCTCTGTGAGTCGTGTAAAAAAAAAAACTAAATACCCCCTACTAACTCGGCAACAAATTGTTGTAGAAGACAGTGACTAGTACCAAACGACAGGAAATAAAGTCTACTTTTAAATTATGTATGTAAAATTGTCTTAAGGGACCATCTACATATCAACCGAACCCAAACTTTGTTTTTTTAATAGCAATACCCAAGTTTGACACCATTAATTGATTCTACACCCGTCAATTAGCGTAATCCAAATTTTCATGAAATTTGTATGATTAGTTTCCGAGAAGTTAATTATTTTCAAATGTGTCTATTTTTGGGGCCCTATCCAAACAGAAATTCAGTACTCGATTGTTGAAATGTTACAGAATGACTATGTCACTTCTAATAATGTATTATTTTTTCCAATATAACCATCTCACTCGCTTTATGTGTTCCGAATATTGCCTGCCCAAATGTTTAATTAAAATGCGTAAATTATATATATTTTTTCAAATAGTTGCTTCTCTAGACCTTATGAACCGCCCCTCAAATCATCATTTTGAAGTTTTTTACTCATAATTCTAAAACTTCTAGGAAGAAAAATTTGAAATTTGAAATTTGAATAAAGGAGGACATATATATATAAATCTATCAAAAAAATTGTAGGTGGCAATTGATATTTTTTTCGAATATTAATTTCATAATTCGTATTATACATATTTTAAATTACAAATTCAATATTTTTATCTTTGTTAAAAAATCTATTAAAAAATTATCACATTAGGATTATAATTTCAGTACATAGTAATAAAAATATCAAAATGTAATTTAACATTACAAGCTCTTAATTTTGAATGTTTATAATTCAAAAACTTATTATCCAAATGACTTGTCATTTCATTTGTAGGCATAGTTTCAATAGACAATTTAAAATATATTGTCAAAATTGGGTGTTGCTACTGAACAAAACAAAGTTTGGCCTGTTTTTGATTTTTAATTATCATCCTAAGCAAATTTTATATACGTTATTTAAGAGTAGACTTTATTTCCAATCGTTTGGTACCTGTAATTTTTTTTCTATTATAATTTTTCGTGAAATTAGTGCGGGGTGTTTAATTTTTTTTCCACGACTGTATATTGCTACCATCTCTGCTGGTTGATCACCTCATTAGAAGAATGGATAATCGCTGTAAAGTTTGTTTGAATGTCCGGGCATGTCACATACCCTATTAACATAAGTTTTTATTGTTTTTACGACTTTAAAAATACTTTGCCAATGACCCAAACGCAATGTCATCAAGCAAGTTACGAAAATTATTTTTCCTTAATATATAATTTTTTTTTTCTTAAATGTTTAAACACATTTTCTGGTGCAATTTTGAATTTTTCAAAGGTTTTCATTTCTATTTTTGGTAATTTTACCGTCACCTGCTTAAATCATGGTGGCCAGTATATGTTTATGTGAAAAATAAAATATTTTAATTTAACAAAGGAAAAAAATAAAACATAAATATCAATAAAGATATTCATAAGTTCTATTTAATTACGTCTGTTTAAAAGAAAAAAAAAACATTATTCTTCGTCATTTTCCTTAAAGAAATTTCGAGAAAACAAAATCTGCTATTTCGTACAAAACGGCATGAAAGAAAGTAAAGGACTTTAATAAGCCTTTAACCTGTTGATAAAGTCAGAAGGCAAAACCCATTACCTGTTCAAAGAAAAATAGATAGGAATCAGCAGAATAAGAAAGTAAAATATAAAGATATTTCTTCTAAACTTTATACTAAATACATTTAAACGTGCTTCTAGTATTTTTCAAAGTGCGATAAAAAGATTTGTTTATTGCTAATTCGTGATGGGATAGATGAAGAAAAATTTTGATTCATAGAAATTTATTGTCAGAGTAGTTGAATTTAAAACTGATGACTAAGTTAATCCATTTTAGGCATTAATGTTTATTCATCATAAAAAAAGTTATTAATATTTTATTTGCTTGTAACTATAACGGAAGAAAGTATTGTAATCGAAATTTTTTTACTTCCGGTTTTTCGAAGGATTTTCAATAATTTTAGGTATCAGAGATATCGATTTTTATCTGTTTTTAGAAAATGTTTGGCTGTTCCTGTGTGTGCGTGCGTGCATGCTTGCGTGTCTGTGTGACATCTTTGTGTCATTGATAAATGCATGAAGTTGTGCAAAAAATGAAGCAAAATATTTTCGCCGGATTTACACATTTTACGGATTCAAAAATTCCGAAAAACACGTTTTTACAAAATGTCTGTCCATCTGCAAGTCTGTTTTTCCATGTGTCCTCTTTATACAACCAAAAGTGTATGAAGGAATGCATTGAATCGTACCAAACTTCCTGTATATGTTTTTGACTATGCCCGTCAGATCCGAGTTGAAATTGGTGATTTTCCTTCGAAAGGTTGAGTGGCTGAGAGGTTCTGCTCTCGAAGCTGGTAGACGGGAGGTGCTGGGTTCGAACCCAATCGCGCCCGTCGGCCGAACCGTTTCGTAGTTTTCGTGGTTTTCTTCGAAACCTTGGATTTCCATGCGTAAATATGGGTTAGGTTCCCTTAGAAAGACCCCCCACGAAGGGCACTCCCCCCAGGTCCTATATCCCAAGAGTAGATAATCGCCCGTCAAAAATCAAACAACCAACCAACCAACCTTCGAAACGTTGTACTGTGACAGCGATTTTTTTTACAACATTCGGGAAGGGATAGACGAAGCTGTTGTGGTCTTATGGTATACTAGTTGCTCAGAATTCGACAGCCTCGTTCGTGATGCCGCGAAGCCGTGGATGTGTGAAGTGGTTATACAAGATTCCACTAAACAGAGAAATCGGTCGAAAGGTGACGCGGTGAAAGCGATTTTTAGTTCTCGGAAAGTGTATAAATTTATGGATAGAATTGAACCAAACTTCATATATACTTTTTCACTATGGACGTCAGGTCCCAGTTGAAAATGGGGATATTCCGTGAGAAAGGAGTTTTGTGATAGCGATTTTTTTTTCTAATTTTCATTATTTTTTGCAGTTTAAATGAAATATTTTTTAATAGTTCTTGAAGAAATGTTATTTTTAGATGTAATGTAAAAGGCCGAAGTTTGTATAAAATTTTGGAGAAAATCTACCTGAAGTTGGCGTTGTGACATAGATTTTTTTTTTTTGATTTACAGGACGGATGCTGTATCTATTGAAAGAAAACATACTGGATGACACCATTGTTCAATTTAGGTTTAATTTGAATATTTATAATAAGCAAAATTTCTCATGTTTTTTTATATATTAACCATTGATTAAACTTCATTACGAGATATTCCCCACGGTTTTGAAAAATGAATTTACAAAAATCTTGAAGTGTAATATAAAAATGTATGAGACAGAATAACGTTTAGGGATTGGGACATTCACCAAGTGTATCATTATTGTATATATCCTCTATCGGGATAATTTGGGTATACAAATTGCATCTTCGTAATTTTAAAATTGTACAGATACTAGAAATTTTATTTTTCGATTTAATGTAAGCAATGCGTTTTTCTAAAATGAAACTCTGCGTGTGTTACATATTCCTCCCTTTTTATCAAGGCAAATAAATAAATTGTTAGCAATTAACTCTATTTGAAGGAAATTGTCGTAGTAATATATAATAATAAAGATATATGTGTTTTACATTCCAACTCTACTTAAATTAGCCCCTTGTAAGTAGAGATATGTTAATTGAGATATGTTAAGGGCTCTCAGGACTCTTATTAGAGCTCTAAAATTTTCGAAATTTTAATTTTTTTAGATATTAAACCTCAATGTTTTCTGAACATTTTGATATAATTGTTATCTTGAAATTCTCATTAGTACAGAAGTTATGGCATTTAGAATTATACTCGCTCAATAGCTGAAGCGGTGTTTCCAAAACTTTGAAGTCATTTTTCTCCAAATGACGTTTTTGGGAATAACGCGCACGATATCTCAAAAACTGAATATTTTTTCATGAAATTTTCAAAACATATGTTTCATGTTAGTCTGTATAAACTGAACCTAAAATTTTCTTTTTATTGTAAAAAGACAATATTTTTTTAGGGGTTTATATTGTTGAAATTTTCTAAATTTTGCATTAGCTAAATACAACTTTGTATTAAAAATATAAAAAGGCTTTACATACAAAGTTATTTAGGTTCCGTGTAATTATTATAATCTGAGGTATATGTAGGCACCAAAATTTTCATTATAGTTGCAAAATGTATTGTGTAATCGTGCGCATAATCTGTTATACCGATTTTCTACTCGTCAAATGTCTGACAGTTTTGAGCCCCCTGTAAAGGCTAATTCTGCATCTTGCAATTTTTCAAATATTTGAAATGAAAGAACATACTTGTATCTTTCATTCCCATTTAAAATTGTGTCTTAATATCAAATACATTTTAAGATATTAAATGTTGAAAATGGTTCTTTTTTTTTCATTTTTTCCAATTTTAAGAGTCCTGAGACCCCTTAAGAAATAAAGAAGATATTGTATTTGTATTTGATTATTGTATTATTGTATTTGAAGATATTGTATTGTATATGTTAACAAAAATTTATTAGGCCTAAATCTATAAAAAGCAGCATACACTGATAATCCCTTCATCTTTTTCGTACGTACGTACGAAGAATGTCTGGTAAGTAATAACGAGCTATTTTATAGGGTTGTTTTAGAATTAGACCTTATACAGAAGGAAATTCACATTAAAAAAATTGTGCCATTTGATACTAAGAAATGTTATTTAACATTGAAATTTTAAGTCAGATTATTGTAAGCAAATGCAACTTAACACATATTTTAATTAAAAAGCTCTAGATCAGAAAGTTTCGCTCTGTGTGTGTGCGTCTGTCTGTCTGTTCGCGCTGACTACCATAATCTACGGTACGTACGATGCTAAAAGTTTTTGTGAGGATAGTCGAGTGACCTTCCTAGTGCACCTTGGACTCAGAATTTTAAATTTCTATTAATTAGTCGATTTATTAGTCGAGTTATTAGTTGAAAATGGCAACTCACTCTCATATCAAAGTTACTTATTTCATCTCAGTCAAGCAAGGTGCTTGCGCAAGCATAAAAACTTTCGATTTTATTTATATTTTTTAATAGTTTGTTTTAATCTAGATCGACCAAACCGAACGGTGCAGTTAAAGTTGAAAGATATAATCCAAAAGTTCGTAAATGCCACAATTAAATTTAAAAAAAAAATGTCGCCGAAAAAAATCTAAAAAAGGGTCGTTTTCCCAAAAAAGCTACACTGAAAGTAACTAATGACAGTATTTTAACACAATCTTTTTCGAGCATCCCAATGTACCAAATTTACGTTACCTACAAAAATTTCGAAACGGTCGGACAAATATAAATTTGTCCGGAATTTTGTGGGGGATATACTTAAAGGCGTCCTTTAACTGATTCTGAAATAAAAATAGTGGGATTTTGGGTGTTTTTAGTAGTATTTTCTATTTAAAAATATTTCGAGGCGCATTTCAAATCAATTCAAGCAGAGTCATGCCATGTCAGTTCCCTAAGCCATTTAATTCACTGTTACAAATTTCAATGAAACTGAGTATATTTATAGCTTATTTTAAGAAGTAATCACCTTTAATTTTCTTGATCCTAAGTAAAATATTTTTTAAGATAAAAAAATATCAAAATTTTGAAAAATTGTTTAAAATTTTTTAATGACAGTTCTATATTCAAAGACTGCATAAAAAATGTCATTTCAATATAAAATCATTAAATAAGTTTCAAATAATTCATCTGTGACAAATAATGTAGGCAGATTATTATTTTTTTGTTTTTTGTCAATTTTAAACACTAAGAGTGTCTTTAATCTTGTGAATTTTTAAAATCAGGAACTTTGTGTAAATTAATGTGTTAATCAAAAATTTATTATTAACCGAAGGCAGGGTGTTATTACCTTTTTAAATTGCACTTAAAAATATCTTTTAAATGGGTATAAAATAAAAATAGTGAAAATATGAGCAATTTTAACAAAACTTTCATAAAATGTGAATTTTTAATCATAAATACCGAAGCTTTTCATCCTAAGATGTACTATAATGACTAAGGTATAGATTAAATACTACTCTTGCTTAAATATAATATATACAATAGGGTGGGTCGAAAAAAAGAAATTTTTGATTTTCGTAACGATTTAGTGCGGAAAAGTTGCCTATTGTAATAAGAAAAAAAACGGCATAAATTTTTTTGCAATCGGTTAACATCTTCCATTCACGCATCGTACTTAAAGTTGATGAAAAATTGCAAAAATCGCGACTTTTCTCTAATTTTTTTAAGTTAATTAAAACTTTAAAAATAAGCATGCTTTAACCTTTTATGCTTGTTTCATACTTTACATAACCTAAATAAATTAAATTCTAATCAATAATCTAATTTTTCCGTTCGCGCAACATCTTAGAAAAAAACATAAATTTAGCAATTTTTCGCAATTTTCACCGTGCAACTCTTCGCTCGTTTTGTTAGAACAAAACGACCCAAAATCAGCACGTGGAGGTGGTTTGCACGTAGAGTTCCACCTCCGCCCTACCCAACCAACCATCCAGTTGTTGGGTGTGGCATTTACATTATATTTGCAACTATTTATAAAGGTTTTCTATAGAGTAGCATTATTTGGCTTACTGTGTTTTTTACGTTTTCTTTTTTTATATCTACTACACATTTAAAGTCTGGTATTTTGGAGAAATGAGGCATAACCTTCAGTGTTCTTCGGATATAGCCATCTCTAGCTTCATGTCCGTATAATTTATTCGAGGTCTCTGTCACAAGTTTGACACACATCTTAACAGTCTCGGTGTGACAGGGAAAAATTTGTATTTGTCTGATGAGAGTAGTGTCAAAAGTGATGAACGATTTAGCATCATCTTCACTCAAGGCCCGCGGCACTGGGGAAGGATACACCGCATAAGAATTTCAATTAATAACTTCGATTTAATCGGAAGCTTGAAAGTTTCCATTCGGTGGCATTACATTTCTAACAGTCTTCTTCTTTGGGACGGTTTGTCTTGCTTTTACGATTCTTCTGTAAGCAATATACCGAATAAGTTTTCTTTAAATGACAATCATTGCAAACAGAACATTCCCTGTGTGCGCAAAAAACGCATTTCGTTCTATTACTTGATCGACAGCTTCTAGTAATTCGTCGGATAAATAGCGTGATGTTTCGATTGCTTGAAATACATGTTTTGGTCCGTCAGTAAAATATTTGCTTATTTTAAAGCAAATTACACAGGCATGCATGATTTTATGAAGAAGCACACTATTTCTTATATGTTTTCGGGCAGTTAGTCATCTAGAATCGGACAAAGTACCATGCTCCTAATTCGCCAAGCCTTCTGGACAATGAGCCAAGGTGATTGCATTCAAAATGTCCCAAAAATACTGTTGTTGTTCGGTCAAAGAAGTTCTGCCTCTATCAGGAATCTAACAATCTGCGGATTCACAATCGATCCCAGGAGCATTTTCACAGCAAGTCAGCTTCTACCCGATTGACGCACTAAAAGATCTAGGGCCTTCAGTTTGACCGTGAATATGTTGGAAAAATTGGTGATAAGAAATCTCATTAAAATGCCTGATGCATATGCTCCACATTTTATTATTTTCTAGTTGGTGGAAGGCACCGTTATTCCATCCAGTGTTTGTTACAGTACCATCACACCCTACTACTTCTAGTTTTTCTAGTGATATTGATAGTTCAGACAAACAAGAAATAATACTTTGATTTATATCGTTTGATGAACTCGATGAAGGCGATACATGTCCAATATAAGTTGATCCAGATTCCTGGATAAGATAATAGTGTTCTTATTTCACATTCGTGTGAAATTGCTTGGCATTAAATTTTTCGCCGAACAAAGTATCTCATTTTTCTCCGTCAAAAAAAGAACTGAACTTTCCTCAGGGGGTGTGAATCGGCTTTTCAAATCCGTCCTTAAATAACTCTTGTCTCTTTTTTATTTTATACTTATCAACCACATCAGAAGAGTCTATGTCGGTTATCCAGAACACTTGACGCTATGACAGCTTTTGGCCGATCAGAAACTCCGAAACAATCGCTGTTTAGCGCTGTTGCGTTAATTTTAATTCTTATCTGCCATTTGGGGTTTAGTCGATGTACTCGGTTTGTATTTATCTTCTTCGTACTCCGAGTCTTCAAAAGAAGTGTGTTTGAGTTCATCAATTTCATAGTACACTGCCACTTTAGGAACTTTAAAACTATTTGAGCAACCACCCAGTGCTTGCAGAAGATCACGAGCTTTCCGCAAAGCTCGTAAAAAGCAGTAAAAAAAAAGCAGTACTAAAAAGCAGTAAAAATAATAAATGTACGAAAATTCACATTCTTAACATGTCAGATTAAATTGTTTATGGGCAGAAAGTATTTTCTTTCCTTTAAACAAATACATTTCCCCCCTTTTTTTTTTCAAAATGTAGGAATGGCTAACACAAGAAATCAATTGAGACAAAGATATATGCAATGCATTTTCTTTCTTTTCTGGGGATCAGTAAATATTCTCGCAGGATATTATGGATGCACAAATTTTACTTATTTTTACTCTTCTTCATCTTTTGAAATTGCAAACCCTCAATAAAGTGATTGTCACACGAAAATATGACATAGGTTTCCTTTCATAAGTACCAGTAAAATACCAATTTTAACCCCTAAAATTTAAAAACACCACCCCTTAGAGGCAAAGTCTGATTTTCAGTAATTGCAATGGATTCTTTTGTACTTATTTTCACCTCTCGTGCACAGCCAGTTTTATGACACATAGTTCCAGTCCCTTTACCAACACTACACTGCTCTACAGCGGACTTAAAATTAGCAGCCCACTCTTATTGAAAAATAGTTTCAGTTGTTGAAATAATAAATAAACCACATTTAAGAATCTTAATACCAACTTATTATCTTAGGCCGATAATAATAACTAAGCAACATAATGAATTTATAAAACCGCTTTAATTTAAAATACATGAAATGGTCGCTTTAGATGTTGTTGTTCATCGAGTCAATCAAAACAAATTAATAAAAAAAATTAGTGAACCTAATATGCTGACTGCAATGACACTTCTAACAAAACTAATTAATTCATGACCATCTCCCATCAAATCCGAAAGATAAAAAAGAAAAAATCAGCTGTAGTGAGAATGTGACATACTCAGTTGTTGTTGAGATCGAAATGTCTTTGTGAAATTTCCACGTGTACTTCAATAAAATATAAACATGTACGCTTTTTTCATTCATCCAAATTAAGTAAAATTATTATAAAATTTTGTTGTCATTACACCAGATGTTAAATTTTCCTTACATTCTGTTAGATAAGTTATTTACTTTCAGATCTAATTGACATAATATCATAAAGTTTACCATATGTATTCTCTATAAATATATAACCAATATATATACTTTATTAAACATAAACGAATAATTTTTAAATAATTTGTTTGGGAACAGGGATATATACACACACATCCCGTAAGGCATGGTAACGTCACGACGACGTCGATGTGAAGTCACACTGTGATTTTGTGACCGTCGATGTGACGTCATGGTGATTAGAATGCGAAGTCGTTATGGCCGTTTTAGAAGCCGTTTGTGACGTCACATTGTGACCACTCTGTGAAGTCACGGTGTGACAAATTTGTGAAAAGTGTGTCATTTGTGACTATTTTGGCATTAACTTTGTGACGAACCTGTGACGAAAGTGACAATACTTTGAAGTCACACTGTGACCAATTTGTGAAATATGTGTCATTTGTGACGAACTTGTCATAAACTCTGTGTTGATTTCAAATTAATTGCTTAAAAGGCGCAAAGGCGAACTAGTGAAAAAGATTCCATGCTGGAACTCGAACCCGAGCAATAAGTATAGCGCACTGACATTCTACCGACTAAACCACATGGAACGATACCCAGCCTGGAAAATTTCTCACTATTACATGTTGGCAAGGCTACAAACGCAGCACAGGATGGAATATTTATCGTGAGTCACCGCCATGGGGCAAACACGAAACTTAATTAAATCCAGCATCGATTGAAACTATATTAATACTTGGATATTTTTCCAGAGAGAACCATCCGCCTTGCATACAATATTTCAAATGAAAATCAAATTTCAAATTAATAGTTTAAAAGGCAATTTTAATTTGAAATTTGATTTTCATTTGAAATACTAGTTAAAAAAGTTTAAAGATTTTTTAGACACACTTAAAATGTTATAAGCGTAACACTATTTTTTTTCATAAACTGCGTATCCTATATATTATGCATAAATTATTTGAAGATGATATGTAGAGTAGATATTGAAATATGATTATATTTATGACATGCTATATTTGAAAACTGAGCAATTAAGAATGCCAACTGACGGCAGGTTTTCAAAATTTTGACAATTTTTTTCTCAGAAACTATTTCACCAAGGAGTGAAAAAAAATACTGGTGATCATTTCTTAATAGTAAGAACAAACACACGCAGTTTCATTAAAATCTGTGATGGTGGGTTACATATTGATATTTTACTGCCTGATTTGATGTGGAAAGCCCCATCAAGTCTTTTGTAAAATATACTGTTGTACAGCAATTGAAAGAGTGACTATTTTATAGAATGGAAAAGTATCAACTCTATAATTTTTTTAACATATTTTACAAATGACATATTTTTATATTATTAATTTTTTGTGATTGCTACAAAAAATATTTAACATTTTACAACTACATACGTATGTATGAATTATAGCAAACATATCGCTCACCCACAAGAAAAGTGACAAATCTAGACAAAATCAAATTTTACAGGATAGGCAAAAGAAAATTTGTATGATTTTACTGTAAAATTAAATTATAGCATTTAGCTCTGGCTGCAGGACTAAAAACATGCATGAAAACATAAAATCCTTAAAAATGAAGATGTAGTATGAAGTTTGGAGGACTGGATAATTTTACCTCCCCACACAACCCACCCTATTTTTCTGTGGTCACAAATGGACATATAGCGTAATAAAAGGATTTTCGGTGTAACTACACTTATGTAACTGTCTGTGTTGCAAGACACACCTATGACAGACCTGTTAGTATAATAAAACGCAAAATGAATTTTTGAGACATGTGTCACTTTCTTACGATTGAGCGACATGTACTACAGAAGTAGCCGATGTAGAAAAATACTCCTGTGTATTTTTTAACAAAATATATGTGACACGTAATTCTTCATTTCCCTTTTATAAACACACAAAATACTAGATTTTATCATATTTTGGTAAAATATAATTCTTAAATTAGGAACACAAATATTAAATGTGTATTTGTTTTATAGTATTTACGTGAAAATGTACCAAAAGTTCTCATATTATGCATTTATCCGAAAATAAGCAAGCATATCAATTTCTACCTATCAATACATGTAATGGATGAGTACACAAAAGTGTTTTTCTGTCAGAAAACATTTGACACGTAATTTCTCATTCAAGTATCCTACATTTATAAACTTAATGGATTACTAGATTTTATCTTACTTTGATGAAATCATTCTGTTTATCGCTGAAAGCTTTACAATTCTTCGAAAATAATATGGTTGATAAAACGAGATAACGTATAATTCATGCTTGTTTAATGTACAATGAAAACATCATTTGTCTTCTTTTTGGATTTGAAAACTTTTGTCATGTAATTTGTCACACATGTACTGGATTTTTTTTTTTTTTTTTTTTTTTTTTTTTTTTTAAACAAAAGATTACAGGAAAGTAATCTGGTTGAGATGCATGCACTTGGCGTTTCCCCAATTTTCTTTTTGAAAAAATGTAGATTGAGAATATAAAAATACAGAAATATACACATTGTTAATGTATATCAAATTTACACGTTGTAAAAAATTACAACTTTTAATTGCTAGAAGGTGTAAGGCTTTAAAAATAATAAACATAGTTTAATTTAACTGTTTACACGTTTCAAACCGAATCATTTTCAAAACAAATAAATAAAAATATTCCAAAAATGCATGATCAATGCAATGATTTTAAATTAAATCATTCAATTTTTCACGTCTCTTTCATTTTTTTTATTTTATTTGTTGAATGTGTACGTCTATTTTCGCAACCACTCAGTAACTAAAGCCATAATTTGGTAAGTTAAATGATCCTGTCTCGTTACATATGGGAATTTTACGAGTTAGAATCGCCATGGTTTCTCTTACAAAGGATATAGTATAGACTGGAGGAAAAATATATTACTTTCATTGAAATTTATTTGGATTATTTCTTCTTGAAATAACCCTCATAGCATGCATGGTCACAGTGACGTCATTGTGACGTCACTGTAAGTCACTGTGGTCACGTCACATCTGTGACTAAAATGCCACCACTCAGTGATGTCACATTGTGACTGAGATGTGAACTTCTTAGAAAACTTTAAACAATTATAAAAATTCTTCAAAACATGTTACTTATTGTAAAATTTTATTTTTCCGGCAATTAAAAAAATATTGTAACGTCACTGTTATGTCACTGCATGTAACGTACGTCACGTCATATATGTGACAAAAAAACCACCATATTGTAAATCACAGTGTGACAAAAATATTAACTTCAAACATTTTTGAAAATGAAGAGAAATATTTAAAACATGCCCTAGTTACAGCGGCATAAGGAATGAATATTAGTGGACAGCAAATAGTAAATTCGGACACGAAAAGAAGGGGAGGGGAGAAAAAGAAAAATGCACGGTACAAGTATCAACAAACTAGATTTCCATGCTATATTTTATCAATTTGATATCTAAGAAGTGAAAGTATACTTTTTTCATGATTTCAATTTTATCTAGCATTGCAATTTAATATAATAATACATCACGGATTGTTATTATTATAAAAGTATTTCTCAGAAAAATGCTATGTGCTGGATGAAACATATTTAGAATTAGAAATATTAAATCTATACACTTTACATATTTAGTTTGCAGCGAGGAAATTTTTTAACTTTTTTGGCGACCACTGGTCGAAACACTTCTGTGATTTCAAACTAAACATTTTCTATTACAGTTAAGTCTGCAGATTTTAATGAGCACGCAGAAAGAATCTTCAGAGTTTAGTCATATATGCATTTATTGCTTTATAATTTGCATTCAAGTCATATTTTTTTCCTGTTAATCTATTTTTAGTAACTGTTTTTTTTTTTTTTTATTTACTTCTTTCAGCCTTTTTAAATAAAATTAGCCTTTTCCGAAAAAAAAAATATATATACAAAATTTATGCAAAACACATGATATAATTAATTTTTCGCATTTCCAATTTGTGTTTTAGAGGTATGACTTTTAAAAAAGTTATTTTACAAATTGTTTTATTCTGCAGAAAATTAACATAAAAAGATTGACAGATTGACAAAGAAAAATTTTTTATCCTCGAAAACATTTTTTTTATTTATTAAGAAGATATTTTTTTATTTATTACGCATGAAACAAACTTTACTTAAAAAAAGGGGGGTGGTATTATTACCATTAAATTTATTTTTACACATTTTAAAAATTTAAGCAGTGTTTTATCTAATAAACTTCCGTTTTCAAATAATTTTTTTTGAAACTGATAAAAAAGAAATGGTAAAATGCATTGGAAAATTCTTCAAATAGAAAATTTTAATTACAGACTAACTCATAAAACTATTCCGCCTGAAAGTTAGGACTGCAAACAAACAGTTACATCAGCTGCTGAAGATCGTCTGCGTCGGATATAACCGCAACCGCAGGGTAAACAGAGAACTTTTTGTAATACACGCCGGAAAAGAACATAACCAAGCCTACAATGCCAGCTTTGTTTTTGCTTTTTTAAATGTAAGAGAAAGACGTCTGCCATTTTGGGGCAAAAATACTCGGATATTATTCATTTACAGCAAAAAAAGGTAAGTCTTATTTAATTTAAATTTTTTATTTCTGTTTGTATATTACGAGTATGAATTAAATAGTTTTATATTATACATATAGAAAGTGACTGATCTGGAATTGTTTTGAAGCGAAATTTTCCTAATCGACACTTTGTAAAATGTGTTAATCGGCCATCGCTCAAAAAAAAAAAAAAAAAAAAAAAAAAAAAATTCATGTCTACATTCATAGTGGGATGAATATAAACATTAATTTGCAGTTACTTGAGATTGAGACAGTGATGTGGAATTTTTTTCGGCTCCTTTTTTTTTTTTTTTTTTTTTTCTGATTACTAACACTCATATAACAGTATTTATCGTCATTATTGTTTTGGAGTTAAATATTATATTGGAATAGTATGATATTACAAAACTGTTTCAGTTTAGAAATTAACATTATAGTGGGAAAATGTCTTTTTACATATTATAATAGCGTAACTTTTGAAAGATTTTTTTTTTTTTTTTTTTTTTTTTTTTTTTGCTAATAATATTTTAAATTATTATTTAAAATCCTGAATCTTCATACCAATGTTTTCAGATTTAACATTTGCCAAAATTATAAAATAATAGGAATTCCTTATAACATTTGGAAAGATTTTTGAGAAATTGCTAAATCTAATAATGCATTTAATTCATCTATTGTAGTTAGTTGTTGTTTAATAGTACAATTAAAAATACTAATTATTATTTTTAGTGTTTTTCAAATTGGTATATTTATTTATTTATTTTTAATTGTATCTAAGCATTTTTTTCTATTTGCGATTTTAATCAAACATTTAATTATAGACATTCAGAATCAGTTATTAAATTTACTTCGATTGTAAACTCATTTTCTACGTTTTCGATATACATAAATATTGGCATTAAAGGTGTATTCGAAAAAATATTTTTCCACCTTCAACAGCTCGATATTTTCTGAGACATTTTCAGACTCATTTTTAAAAGTAAAAACATGAAACTTGCTGAGGTGATTTTTGAAGAGATGTTTAAGAGGCCGTGTGATTTCATTTTCCCCTCAATTCATTAGAATTTATGTTTTAAATAATTATTTTCTCAGTAAGACCTTTTTTTTTTCATTCCCAGATCTTCCGCTGTGAAAAATTCGGTTCAAAACGCCTACTTTGACAGCATTTTTTTTTTGTAATATTTTCTGCATTTATCAAAAAATCGAGAAGCACGGTACATTAGGTAGTTTCTAAATAAGAGAATTTTTCAGTTTGATGCGTTTGAGAACAAAAAGGAATTTAAAAATGAATCAGAAAATAAGCAGTTTGGATTCAAATACACCCTTAAAAAATAAAATATTATATTTAAGCATTGAAATAAAGTGTTTTTCATGCCTGATAGGAAGCTTATAGATTAAACTGCTTTAGTATATATTTTTTAAAGTTCATTATTTTACTTTTATATTTCCTTTCAATCATTTATTTACTTTTATATTTCCTTTTTAACACCTTTCAACAAAGTTGAAAAGTGTTTATGACTTTGGTTTGTCTTGCCGTCTGTCCGCGCTCTAACTCTCGTAAATATACTCGGATTGCTCTGAAATTTTTAGATGTTATTGACCTTTACCATAGCACGGTCCCTATGTGTAACGATGTTTGTAGCATGTTTAGTTCATTTACAGGTACAGTCAAAAGTATTCCGTTACATTACGGCCTATGGGAAAAAATCGTTTCAAAGGTTTTTTCATGATTTTACACGTTTTCATACAGAAAAAAATTGATATGCATTTATGAAACGTACTAAAATATGCATTCTGAAGAATACGAGATGCAAAGAATAGTTATTGTTCATTTACAGGGCTAAAAAGAAATTCCAATACATAATGATATAGGGGTGGAGGGAATTGTTTGCGGAGAACTATATTTATGTTAATCTATTTGATATGTAATGAAATTGATATACGTCGTTGAGGTTTGCATACTATGAATTATTCGGTAACTAACTCGGTCGAGACATTGGTATTTACTATATACAGACCAAGTTACATCCAAATCCGTTCATAAATACGCCTGCTATCGCGTGACAAAAATCAGGACGTTTCAAAATGTCAGCCACGTTAGAAATTCAAAATGCTATAACTCAGCCATTTCTTAAGATATAGACGAAACAAAAACTGCTCCCGAATCTTTTTATAATGGTCAAACACATCAGAAGAAAATATTTTTTCAATTTTCAATTTTTTGGTACCGCATTTCAAATTTAAATTTTTCTTAAAAATTTAAATGGCCGCCATTTTTAAAGAAGATGGTGGATGAAGCTGGCCAACGAACCCGGTCTAGACATTGGTATGTACTATGTATAAACGAAGTTACATCCAAATCGGTTCATAAATACGCCTTTTATCGCGTGACAAAATTCAGGACGTCTCAAAATGTCAGCCACGCTAGAAATTCTAAATGCTGCAACTCAGCCATTTTTTAAGATATAGACGAAACAAAAACTGCTCCGAATTCTTTGTATAAAGGTCAAATACATAAGAAAAAATATTTTTCCATTTTCAATTTTTTGTTACCACATTTCAAATTTTAAATTTTTAAAAAATTTTTAAATGGCCGCCATTTTGAAACAACATGGCGGATGAAGCTGGCCAACGAACTCGGTCGAGACATTAGTATGTACTATGTACACACCGAAATACATCGAAATCGGTTCATAAATACGCCTTTTATCGTGTGACAAAATTCAGGACGTTTCAAAATGTCAGCTACGCTAGAAATTCAAAATGCTATAACTCAGCCATTTTTTAAGATATAGACAAAACAAAAACTGCTTCGGAATCTTTGTATAAAGATCAAATACATAAGAAAAAAATATTTTTTCCATTTTTAATTTTTTGGTACCCCATTTCAAATTTTAATTTTTTTTTAAATTTTTAATGGCCGCCATTTTGAAACAAAACGGCGGATGAAGCTGGCCAACGAACTCGGTCGAGACATTGGTAAGTACTATGTACACACCGAATTATATAGAAATCGGTTCATAATTACGAGAGTTACAGTGTGACATAGGTCAGATATATATATATCAATTTTGAACGGAGGGTGGTTTCGGGGTCTGGGGTTCATGATCGATGAAAATATACCAAAATTTTTTGAAATCGCTTTCCTCCGAACGGCTGCAATAGGTAGCTTTTTGTAATGAAAGCTACCTAATAATAAACTTTTAATCTTACATCGTTTAGCAATTAAAAGTAGTATTCATAGATTACTGTTTAAAAAATGTATATGGATGAATTGAATGTCATTTTATAATGGAAATTCGTTAAATTGTCACCTCTTGCAACTCGAAAATTATGACGCTGCTAGTCGGATGGTGGAACAAGCAAATCGCTTTTTTTTTGGAATATTGTTATTTTTTATAAACATGATATTGAAACTTCAACATAAATAATAGTTTTAATTTGAAAGAAAAGTACTAACTTTGAGATATATTTCAAAGAAAACATTAATCTGGAAATAACCGGTTTCTAACCGCCGATAGACACACTACAGGAGAAAAATCAGTAATAGAGACAAAAACAGAAAAATATGAAAATTAAAAGTCCTCGATGGTTAGTACAACAAGAGATTTTTGTAAAATAAATTTATTAAAGGGTAATATTATAAAAAACTTTTCTGTGTTATAATGTATACATAACATTTTATTTCCTGCTAAATTTAGATTTTTTATTATTAAATAGTACTACTGGAATAACAAGTACAAAATATTTATACTGTTTAAAAGGTGGTTTAACATTTAGAAATTTTATTATATTAAATATTTCTTGTGTGTTTATGAAAATATGATGCTTATATTAAAGATTATTTTTTGTATTTCCGTATAACATCATTAAAATATCAAGTCCAATCAGTTTTGTAAAAAAAAAAAAAAAATGCTTTCTTTTCAAAGGATACGGTTTATGTATCAAAATACTAACAAGCTTCACCTACTTTGCTTTACTAACAAGCTTAGCGATATTTTCAAATGAATCTCAAATCAAAAGAAATCGGTGATTTCTTGTATTTTAAAGCAGTATAATCCTTGATATAGAGTGTGCTTCCGCATAACTGAAAACGATCGATTGCCATTGGCTATTAGATTTTCTAATGTGTTGGGAAAACATATAGGCCATAAAGACCAACGTTTTAAAGTAATCATTTATAGATAGATTTAGTAGAGAAATAATACCGTTTTGACAACAGAAATTAAGAAGTTTTATACACGCCATAGTACCGCAATGGAGAGTATTACAATGACAGCAGAGATTGCCCATTAAAACTAAATAATATTCGAGTGATTCATTCTAGTTTGCTAGTTCTTAAAATTCGGACCTCGGATCTGGGTGCCATGCGCGGATATTTTATTTAATGAAAACTTACTGTACGTTCTGTTATATTTCGTAATACAAGTCCTCTTCTGGAAGTTCTACCACGGTTTACCATCTTTGGATTCCAACAGAGTAAATTCAGGAACAAATGCAATTGCATTAATTTAGTCTGTAGTGACGGTAAACATGATGTAGAAGCAATTGTTTGTACAAAAAAAAAATCAAGTGCAAATTAATGAAAACTGGCGAAGAATCTACTAATTTCCAAACATATTTTTAAGCAATTTATATTCCTGCTGCCATCAATAAGTAGTGAAAATAAAACACATTTTAATAAACAAATTGAGAGCTCTCTTAAAAATGGTAATTTTCCTTAACGGAGTTTTGTTTGCTTTGAATTATTATTCTTAATTTAACTCTGAAAAACACTTGAAGAATCACAAGTGAAAAAAAATATATTCATAAAAGTTTACGACGAATTTATTAGAAATTATAACAATTTGTTACGTGAATAATAATAAAAACATTTGTCAAAAGAGTTTTAGTTTGCATTGAATTATTGCGTTTAAAATAACCCCTCAAAACGTTTGAAGAGTCAGATTAAAAAAATCCCTGCCGGCTCTGGCCTACAGGCGGAGGTAGATTTCGATGTTAAGTACTAAATTCACCAACAAAACTTACATCAAGATTAGAGATAAACCCAGTTCCTTCATTAAGAATGAGCTCTAGGGAGCTAAACATTTTGTGAAAATTCTAATATACACGAATACACACACGCATGTATATGAGATAGGTTTAAAAATGGCTAAAACAAATTCAGAGAACCTCAAAGTGTTAAAATATGTTAATATTTCTATAATCGGGTTTTTATCATGTTTAATGCGTTTCTTCAAACTCACATGACGTTACATATTCACCTGCTGAGGTCCATTATATTTCTAATATGACGCAATATAATTTTTTTTTTAATTCGTCAAATTATTTATTTCGAGTTTCCATGCTGAAATCTTGCTCTAGAAAACTTATGACGTAATATTCAATTTGTTTTCAATTCGTCAAACTATTTATTTAATTTATTTTTTCATGTGAAATTCGTCAATAGAAAAGCAATTGTTGTGGTGAAAATTTCATTGTTTTTTTTAATTGTTGGCAACTGCTATAACGAAAAATATTTATTTTTTCCTGTCATTGTTGTGTAAGAGCTGGTTTTATCAGAATCTTGTTAAGACGGTATTCAACATTTTTAACCCTCCCCCCTCCACCCCCCTCCCATTTCCATTCCTTTGGGCCGATTTTGCCCATTTTCAATCCCCGCCGAGATATTAGCCGTCTCAAAGTTTTCTGAGTCGAGTGTGAAAACGATCCGTGCATAACTGCGACTGTTATCGTGCGGACAAAATTTAGTACATATATATATAAACTTTTTAAGTGGGGGGGGGGGGGGGTTGGTTCCTGGGGTCCTATAAAGAAAAGTTATGAAGGAATTTTTCAAAAGTCGCACCATGGTAACGACTGCAATAGGTAGTATTTCTTTCGAAACTACCTAAAAAAAAAAAGTTTTATCTGACACCAGTCGTTCAAGTTCTTTCAGTTACCTACATAACGAGTAGAGCCAACAGTAATTTTCTCGTAATTTTTAAATCTATTATAAATTTAATTATTAAAGTGTTTATGTTTTAAAAGAGATAAGAGGAATGTGAATGAAGGTGATTGAAACAATATTTGGAGATTTATCCGAAGCGTCTGGATAACAGGAAAATATCACCCACCTCTAAAATATTATCTAACAGTGAAAATCTCATGAAAATCCGTTCAGCAGAAATCAAGTTATAAATGAAATGATATAGAATCTGCATTATATATGTATATAATAGATATATGTGTCATATTCATGCTCAACTGGTTTTAGAACTTTCCACCATAGCTCTTTAACAAACCAACGCATAATGATTTGTAATATCCTAATACCATCCTTGAAAAAATATCGAACTAACAGTGCAACCCCCCATCAAAATTCCCGCAGTAAAACTTATTAGAAAGTCGAATCTTTCAAAGTAGGGTTTACATAATTATCAAACTTTACCACCCAGCTCTGCATCTATGCAGTATGAAAGGCACTAAAACCGTGCCCCAAAATTACCTAACAGTGTAATTACCATGAAAATATGTAACTAGAACCTAAGTTAAAAGCTGTCGGAAAGAAATACGAATTTTTCTTACATATATATGTGTTTCTGTGTTAGGAGGGTTATATAATTTGTCAGGAGATTTTTCGCTTCGATTCTTGATTTTAGTTCTAAATAGCAGTCATAGATGGCGCTGCAATCTTTACACCCAGCATTGATGCGAATGAAGGAGGTTATAAATATGGATTGGGTCTCAGACGCCAGAGCAATCTTGTTCTTCGAGACCAACCCCCTATATTTAACCTCCTTCCTTTGCATCAATACTGTGTGAAGAGCGAGGCCAAAAAATTGATTTAAATCTTATTGCTTGCAACGCTATATGTCGCAGGTATTTGGAACTTAAAACTGGGGATCTCAATAAAAGAAACCTCCTTACATCTTACATATCACTCCTGCAAGAATTTTTTTAATAGCTGTCACCATTTCCAAGTTTTTGACTTTTAAAAACAGTCAGTCCATTTTAGAACGGTATAATTCATAAAAAGAAGAGAATATATATTTGATAATACTACTCCTCTCATTAGAGAACTTTCACACATAGCTCTAAAATTAGGCAATGTATAACAATGTTTATAGACTAAAACATATTCCAATCCATTATTTATCTAAAAGTGTGATCCCTATAAAAATCCGTTTAGTTGAGCCCGAGTAATAACCGTTTAGAATGAAAATGCATAATATATATAGTGATACAATGTAAATATATATATATATACCGGGTGTTCGGACTCAGCGGTGTCCATGGCTAATCACTAAACCGTTAGTCATAGACATATAGTTCCAATTACAAAAATTTTTAAAATCAGGTAAAGAAATATTTTAAAAGCTATTTGGGTCAATAAAAACATTTCTTAAAAAATTACGAAATTTAAATTTGTATACGGTCCCCCGGTCCTATAAGTTATATTTGATAAAATTTTCCTTTTACACTGACACAATTAAAATTGACCGAGTAATAGCTGTTTGAAGTTAGAGTATGTTTTTTGCTGCAAATTGGGGTCATTCACAAATTGAGTCGAAATATATTTTCGTCAGATATATTAAAAAATTGTTGAGAGTAAAATTAACATTGCAATATAAATTTGAAATCTTTAATCATCCTGACATATTAATGCAAAATATATAATTGTATTTCAAATGAAAATCAAATTTCAAATTTTTTTTGCTTAAAAGGCGCAAAGGCCAACCTAGTGAAAAAGATTCCATCCCAGGACTCGAACACGGGCCATCAGTATACCGCACTGACGTTCTACCGACTAAACCACATGGAACCATGTGGTTTAGTCGGAGAACGTCAGTGCGATTCCATGTGGTTTAGCCGGTAGAACGTCAGGGCGCTATACTGATGGCCCGGGTTCGAGTCCCGGCATGGAATCTTTTTCACTAGGTTGGCCTTTGTGCTTTTAAGCAAAATAACTGGAAATTTGATTTTCATTTGAAATATTGTATGCAAGGCGAATGTTTCTCTCTCTGGAAAAATTTCCAATAATTAATATACAATTATAATAAACATTTAAGAAGAAAGAAAAAACCAAATTTTTGTTAAATAAAGTGATGCTAAATTAACACAATTCTTTACAAAACGATACGTATTTTAAAATATTATTAGATTACAAAAGCATGCAAAAGTTGGGTTATGTCACGTTTTTTAGCTTTTGATAATTGAATCTTATGTATTCTGTACCGCTGGATATGAATTTGACCTTCATTTTTAAGCATCACATCAGGATTTTTCGCAAATTTCAAAGTTAAAAAGTTCAAAGTTAAATTGAATCTCCTCCCTCATCTCATCGAACTACTCAGCTATTTAGATGTTAGAATTCCAGCATAAGCAAAAATATCGAATAAATTATTGAATAAAATAAAGTAATATAAAATAAATAAAGTTTTACATATGTTTTATAGTATGAGATTTTCGCTATATTTTAACTTACATATTTACGATTTGCGAAAAGATTCTAACGTGATGGTTAAAAATGAAGGTCATTTTCAGATTCAGTACTAAAAAGTACGTAAAAATCAATTATCAGAAGTTAAAAAACACAACCACCTCCTCTACTTTATAGTGTCCGATTTTTATTATTCATTAAATTTGACAATTTATGATTTGCGAACTATCCTGACATGATGGTTAAAAATTAATGTAATTTTCGGATTCAGTGCTAAAAAATACATAAAAGTAAAAAAAAAAAATGTATTTATTGTTTTTGTATTATCTAATCTAAAACTTTTTCTTAAACCTCTTGGCGGTAATCTATCCTAAATTTTTTGTGTTATCCTGTAAAATAAGTATAAATGGTAACCACCGAAAATCATAATAATATTAGATTGTTATTGGAATTGCGCCAGTATGTAAAATGTATTCTCGATCGGATATTTAAAAGTGAGTTAAATTTCGAGTACAAATTTTGAACTGGAAAATTATGTATCCGAACTTTGAAGTAACATAAAAACTTATAAAAATAACATAATTTTTGTTAAAAGAAATCATAAAAGAAACAGTCTCAAATCCTGACAAAATAAAACACGTGTTATTTTAGCCAATCTGAAACTTAATAGATGTTAACTTAATTGTAATACTTGTACGTTTTTTTTTCAAAGTGCAGATACACATGAAATAAGATCTTCGAATACTTTATGCACTTGGTATGTGACCCCTCAAAGCCAAGCCGAACTCATTTGTTTTCAGAGCAGAAAAGTGGCATAAGTCATGCATTTTTAAAGTTTCATAACTCGCTCAATTTTAGGGTTATATGAATCAGACTTTTTTTGTCTTACTTGTCAGTGTAATAGGAAAATTTTACTAAATATAACTTATACGACCGGGGGACCATATAGAAATTTTAATTTCGTAATTTTTTAAGAAATGTCTTTATTGACCCAAACCGCTTTTTAAAAAGTCCTTCCGGCCAGTGCCGGGAGGAAGATGTAGCTTTCATATTCCTTATTTTAAAAAAGCCAACTTATATTATTCAAACACACGAAGCTCAATAAAGTGGAAAACGAATGTAGGAGATTCAATACTAATTTTTATCAATACTAAATCATTATGAATGAGAATTTCGCGAAATTACTCAGCTTTATCCAAGCTGCTTTTATTTAAAGTTATATTTGGCAGCCAAATTCGGCGATTTCTTAAAGTGCCTGCCATTTTAAGACAACATGGTGGATGAGGCTAACCAGTGAACTTGGTCGAGACCTTAGTAATTACTGTGCACATGCTCACTCATATCGGAATCGGTTGATATATACGAGTGCTGTCGCAGGCAAAATCAGATTTTTCAAAATGTCACCCACGTTAGAAATTGAAACTGCTATATCTGAGCCATTTTTTAAGATAAAGACAAACAAAAAATGCTCTTGAATCCTTATATCAAGGTCAAATACTTAAGAAAGAAACCTTTTTCAATTTCTAATTTTTTTGAACCTCACTTTAAATATATATATATTTTAATTTAATGGCCGCCATTTTGAAACAAGATGGCTGATGAAGCTGGCCAGCGAACTTGGTCGAGCTATTGATGTATACTATCCACATGCCTTCTTCCATCGAAATAGCCGAATACGTGTGGTATCGCGTGACAAATGCAAGATCGTTTCAAAGTGTTAGCCATGATAGAAATTCAAAGTGCTATAATTCAACCACTTTTTAAGATATAAACAAAAGAACAAATTTTCAGAAACAAAAACTGCTCCAGAATCTTTGTATCAAGGCCAAACACATAAAAAAATATTTTTCATTTTCCCATTTTTTAATACCTCATTTTAAATTTTAAATTACATTTTTTTTTTAAATGGCAACCCTTTTGAAACAAGATGGCGAATGAAGCTGGCCAACCAACTTGGTCGAAACATTGATATTTACTATGTGCAGAACAAGTTACATTCAAATCGGTTCATAAATACGCCTGTTATCGCGTGACAAAAATCAGGTCGTTTTAAAATGTCAGCCACAATAGAAATTCAAAATGTTATAACTCAGCCATTTTTTTAGATATACACGAAACAAAACCTGTTCCGGAATCTTCGTATTAAGGTTAAACACATACGAAAAAATCTTTTTCATTTTCCAATTTTTTGGTATCTCATTTTAAATTTAATTTTTTTAAATTTTTTTTAAATGGCCGCCATTTTGAAACAAGATGGCGGATGAAGCTGGCCAACGAACTCGGTCGAGACATTGGTCTGTACTATGTATAAACGAAGTTACATCCAAATCGGTTCATAAATACGCCTTTTATCGCGTGACAAAATTCAGGACGTTTCAAAATGTCTTCTTCGCTAGAAATTCAAAATGCTATAACTCAGCCATTTTTTAAGATGTAGACGAAACAAAAACTGCTACGGAGTCTTTGTATAAATTTCAAATACATAAGAAAAAAATATTTTTCCATTTTCAATTTTTTGGTAACACATTTCAAATTTTAAATTATTTTAAATTTTTTAAATGGCCGCCATTTTGAAACAAAATGGCGGATGAAGCTGGCCAACGAACTCGGTCGAGACATTGGTATTTACTATGTACACACCGAATTACATCTAAATCGGTTCATAAATACGAGAGTTACAGTGTGACATATGTCAGATATATATATATATATATATATCAATTTTGAACGGAGGGTGGTTTCGGGGTCTGGGGGTCATGATGGATGAAAATATACCAAAATTTTTTGAAATCGCTTTCCTTCGAACGGCTGCAATAGGTAGCTTTTTGTAAAGAAAGCTACCTAATATTTCTTTACCTGATTTAAAACCTTTTTGTAACTGGAACGGTATGTCTATGACTAACGGTTTAGGAATTAGCCCTTGGACACCGTTGAGACCGGACACCCTCAACTATTGTATTTATATATATATATGTTGTAGGCTAATTGAGAAATCCGGCTCTCTGCAAACAGCCTAGGCTCTTTGCAAAGAGCTTTTTCCAATTAGCCTGATATTTTTCAGGCTTATTGCAAAAAGCCTAGAAAGTGTTAGGCTAATTGAAAAATGACCACTTATTATCCGATCAGGGTGATATTTTTAGCTCACAGGCTATCAAAGCCTGAGAGATTATGTGCCCGCCGATTCTGTATGTACGTGTGTACGTACGTATGTACGTAACACGATAACTCTTGTTAGAGATATACGATTTGCTTCAATTTTTTTTTCTAGGTTCATTCTGATAAGGTGCTTCCCTGATTATTTTTTGGGGTTCATTGGTTAAGGATAAAGGGGGGCTAGTCCCCCCCCCTTAATTTATATAAATGGGTTTTTCATGCAGAAATATTCGATTTGCTCCAAATTTGGTATACCGGTTTATTAATTTAAGGAGCTGCCTTGATTAGATTTGGAGGTTCATTAGTTACATATAAAGGGCGGAAAGGGGGGGTTATCCCCCCCGTAATTTAGATAAATGGGTTTTTCATGCAGAAATATGCGAATTTCTATAAATTTGGTATACCGGTTAATTATGTTAAGCAGCTTCCCTGATTACACTTGGAAGATCATTATTATGTATAAAGGGGGGAAAGGGGGCAATTGCCTCTCCCCTTAATTTAGATAAATGCGTTTTTCATGTACAATTATTCGATTAGCTCAAATTTGGTATACTGGTTTATTATGTTAAGGAGATGGCTTGATTAGATTTGAAGGTTCATTAGTTAAGTTTAAAGGGAGAAAAGGGGGGGGTGGCTATCCCTCCCCCCTTAATTTAGGTAAATGGGTTTTTAATGCAAAATTATTCGATTTGCTCCAAATTTGGTATACCGGTTTGTTATCTTAAGGAGATTCCCTGATTAGATTTGGAGGTTCATTAGTTAAGTATAAAGGGAGGAAAGGGGGTCTAGACCCCCCCCCCCTTAATTTAGATAAATGGGTTTTTCATGCAGAGTTCTTCGATTTGCTCCGAATTTCGTATACCGGTTAACTATGTTAAGGAGCTGCCTTGATTAGATTTGGAGATTTATTGGTTAAGTATAAAGGAGGGACAGGGGCTAGTGTCCAATTAATTTAGATAAATGGGTTTTTCATACAGAATTATTCGATTTGCTTCAAATTTTGTATACCAGTTTATTACGATATGGCTTCCTTCATTTAATTTGGAGGTTCATTTGTTAAGTATAAAAGGGGGGGAAAGGGAGGCAATTGCCCCTCCCCTTAATTTAGATAAATGTATTTTCATGCAGAATTATCTAATTTAGTTTAATTTTTTTTCTAGGTTCATTCTAATAAGGAGCTTTTCTGATTAGATTTTAAAGTTCATTGGTTCAGCATAAAGGGAGAAATGGGGGAGCTAATACAACCCCCCCCCTTAATTTAGTGAAATGTTTTTTTCATGCAGAATTATCTGATTTGCTTCAAATTTGGTATACCAGTTTATTACGTTAAGTTGCTTCCCTGATTAGATTTGGAGGTTCTTTTGTTAAGTAGAAAGGGGGGCAACGGGGACTAATACCTTCATTTAGTTTTCGGGGGGCATTATTCTTTGAAATAAGAGTATAATGTACAATTAGTGTGAATAGCCTGTGAGCTCAATGCCATCAGTTTAACTGGGCGATTTTCTTTTTATTAGGTTTATCAACGCATAACCATACCCAAACCCGAAAAATAAATTACAACAGACCGTACCCCGATCCGAGCAAGGCAAAAAAAATTCATTCTACATGCAACCCGATCCAAACCTGAGAGTTCCATTTGAAAAAACATGAAATCCCGAACCAAATCTCATAACCGGCAAAAATATTCCAAAGATCCATAACCGGATCCGGACAAATTAGTTTCCGTGGACACGCAACGCTGCCAGAACCTAAAAATTCCATTCGAAGTCAACCTGAAACCCGTCCCGAACCAAATCTTAACCGACAAAAATATTCCAAAGAACTATAACCCGATGCAAGCCAGACAAAATAATCTCCGTCCACCGGCAACCCGGTCCGAACCTGAAAGTTCTAATTGAACTCAATCCGAAACCTGGTTGTGGTCGGTTTTCGGGTTGACTTCAAATGGAACCTTCAAGTTCGGATCCGGTTGAAAAAAAAATTAAACTAATTCAGATAATTCTGCATGAAAACCCATTTATCTAAATTAAGGGGAGGGGCAATTGCCCCCTTTCCCCCCTTTTATACTTAACCAATGAACCTCCAAATCAAATGAAGGAATCCATATCGTTATAAACTGGTATATCAAATTTGAAGCAAATCGAATAATTCTGTATGGAAAACCCATTTATCTAAATTAAGGGGACACTAGCCCCTGTCCCTCCTTTATACTTAACCAATAAATCTCCAAATATAATCAAGGCAGCTCCTTAACATAAGAAACCGGATTACGAAATTTGGAGCAAATCGAATAACTCTGCATGTAAAACCCATTTATCTAAATTAAGGGGGGGGGGGTCTAGCCCCCCTACCTCCCTTTATACTTAACTAATTCAGGGAAGCTCCTTAACATAATAAACCGATATACGAAATTTGGAGCAGATCGAATAACTCTGCATGAAAATCCCATTTATCTAAATTAAGGGAAGTCTATCCCCCCTTTTCCTCCCTTTATATTTAACTAATGAACCTCCAAATCTAATCAAGTCTTCTCCTTAACATAATAAACCAGTATACGAAATTTGAGCTAATCGAGTAATTCTACATGAAAAACCCATTTATCTAAATTAAGGGGAGAGGAAATTGCCCCCCTCTCCCCCCTTTATACATAATAATGATCTTCCAAATGTAATCAGGGAAGTTGCTTAACATAATTAACCGGTATACCAAATTTATTGCAAATGGCAAATTTCTGCATGAAAAACCCATTTATCTAAATTACGGGGTGGGGGGATAGCTCCCCCTTTCTTCCCTTTATATGTAACTAATGAAACTCCAAATCTAATCAAGGCAGCTCCTTAACTTAATAAACCGGTATACCAAATTTGGAGCATCATGAAAATCCGATTTATCTAAATTAAGGGGGGTAGCCCCCTTTCCCCCTTTATACTTAAATAATGAGCTTCCAAATCTAATCAGGGAAGCTCCTTAACACAATAAACCGGTATACCAAATTTGGAGCAAATCGAATATTTCTGCATGAAAAACCCATTTATATAAATTAAGGGGGACTAACCCCCCCCCCTTTCCCCCCTTTATCCTTAACAAATGAACCCCAAAAACTAATCAGGGAAGCACCTTATCAGAATGAACCTAGAAAAAAAAATTGAAGCAAATCGGATATTTCTATCAAGAGTTATCGTGTTACGTACATTCGTACGTACGTACGTACACACGTACATACAGAATCGGCGGGCACATAAGCTCTCAGGCCGGTGAGGTAAAAATATCACCCTGATTGGATAATAAGTGGTCATTTTTCAATTAGCCTAACGCTTTCTAGGCTCTTTGCAATAAGCCTGAAAAATATCAGGCTAATTAGAAAAAGGGAGATGGATTCTCCAATTAGCCCGGCTCTTTGGAAAGTGCCTAGGCTGTTTGCAAAGAGCCGGATTTCCCAATTAGCCTACGACATATGTATATATATATATATATATATATATATAAACTATCTCGTAAAAAAATTGAAACATAAAAGTGTTACTCCAGTTTTTCAAACATATTTATTACTTTCAACTTAACTATATGGATATGTCCTGTAATATAGTAAATAATGCACGGGATTTCTGAAATTAGGTTATACTTTTTGTGCAAATTGTTATAAAAATATTTCTCCGAACAAAGCAAGTAATAGCATTTACCACACTAATAATATTTATAAAGTTTGAAAATTTCTAATACACTAATCTTTATTTATATAATTTCCACTGAAAGTCATATGATATGGATATCAAAAGGAACAGAATTATTTCTAAATATTTTTCTGATTATAATGTTTTCAAGATCTTTTTTCGTATACTCTAATATTGTTAGATTATACCTGTCATATTTAAAAAGTCTGAACTTAAGGACGACTTTGTCATTTGATTCTAAAAATAACATATTTGTATTTATTTATTTATGTTGCTATTTTGAGAAATAAATCCTGCCATATCTACCTGCAAATGAAAGTGGAAATTCTTTCAAATGTTTGACTGAGAATGTGTTTATTGAATAATGCATATAACAAAATTCCAGTAAGCACATTTTTTAGACTGCTAATTTCATTAATATAGTAACGCATAACATAATTTTATTTTCATAATTTGGGTTAAATAATTTTATGTGATCTATGTATTTTCAGAATCAAAACTGTAGTATGCTAAGTATATTTTTCAATTTTCCTGAAATAATATTTGAAATGATGACAATGATATTGTAAAAGAACAATTAAAATTTAATGAGAATTATCTTGATTCAGTTACACATATAAAGATTTTTCTTCGACTATGGCCATAAAATTATTTGTTAATGGTATTATTAAAGCGAGTCGTTCGAACTTTTAAAAACGGAATTTTATCAGGTACATTTCAAAGCAATGAATATTCTTTGATTCACAGATATATATCTAAAATATTTAAAAGCGTTATTGATATATTGAAATGCTATCATAAATCATCTTGATCAATAAAGTGAAATTCAGACACTCGTCATTTTTTTTCATACTCGTAAAAATATAATGGAAGATTGTAAGAAAGTAAGTAATTAAAACTATTTTTTCAATTAAAAATTCTAATTTGTCGATACTGAAATTTGAACTTCTTTCTGAAAATTAATTGAACCCGCCAAATTCAATGAAAAAAACAAAAAAAAAAAGATATTAAGTTTTTAAAGAGTGAATGTTTTTATTTATCCGGTACACTTTAGATGATGTTTTAATTACGAATAGTTATCTGGGAGCACGGCAGTGCGTCCGCCAAGTTCGCACAAGCCGTAAGATACCTTTTCCTGAACCATAATGGCATACTTTTCACCCCCTAATAACGTCGTTTTTGGGAGAGATATAGAAATTTTTCTTTTATACACGTGTTCGTATGGTCAAACTGAACTAAGGTTCCACGATTTTATGTTTCTATATTTAGTAGTTTTCGAAATATTAAATTCCGAAAAAGTGCTTTTTTGTCACTGACTCACTTCGCATCATCAAATAACTAAGGTACTTCTAAAAGTCGTAGAATCATGAAATTTCGCAAGTAAGTCGGATTTGTAGCACAATTAACAAGAAAAATCTGAAAACACAGAATTTCTGCTTCTAAACCCTTCAAACAGGGGGTGTTCATTTGGCCGTAAACAGTTCCTTAACACATGCAATTGTGCCAATGTTCGCCAAAACTCGATTACAGAGTTTTGAAGGGGGTCACGTGATTTCCAGCACAATAACATTTAATATATATGCTTTTCCAAAGATGCTTGTTAAATAGATAAAATGAATATACCTAAAAATTTTAATCAGTATAGATTATGATATATTTACGATATTAAAACAATAAAACATTAAAAAATATATAACCGCAATTCTGTGCGTTTCCGCTATAGTAGCCTTGGCGAAATACAGAAAATAGCCTTGACGAGAAAAGAAATTTGATAATAACGTATTTTCTGGCAACCTATTTACTGTGTCATATACACAAGCAATTTTTCCCATATGTATACAATTTATTTAATGTAAGGAACCCGTTTATTTATTTTTATATACCAACATAAATAATTTGAATATAAAAAATAATATTTTATACATGTATAAATATAATGTTTATATGTATATAAATAACACAAAATTTCATCAGGTTTGTTTTCATAGCTGTTTATATCATTTGGCAACATATCTCAGTTTCTGAAGTCCGAATTGCGCCAAGAATTTAAAAACATGCCAAGGTCCCTATAGTGGAAAAATATCCTAATTCCATATGAAAGTTTTAAAATCTCCTTTTAATTAAATGAAATGTGTAACTAATAAACTGTCTTTAACGATGTGCGACAGATACGGCGTCCGAAGTTCGCTGCTAATGTTATCATATTGTATTATTAGCCTACTTACTGTTAATTTATTGTTAATTTTAAATCTGTAAAAGAAAGGTTATAGTTATAGATAAGATATGTTGGTCGCCAAAACCCGATTACAGAAATTTAGCCTGAGTTATAAAGGTGTTACATGATTTCAAACTGAATGAATTTTTATATGCTTTTACAAAAATCTTAATAAGGCAAATCTTTCAGTTTATCTGTCCATCTTTTACTCCCTTAAAACAAATTTTATTAAAGTCCGGGAGGCGTCTGCACAGATCATCACCTCATCCAGTTGACGGCTGAAATTTTAGGATTAGTTAAATATCGATTAGCGTATTGAAATGTATCTGGTCTGCCAAGTCATATCTTTGTGGAAACCACCTACAGACCCGATTTTACGGGTTAATTGGTGGATTTTCCATTGTATTTTCCTGCACCCATTCCTCCATGTTTCCAAACTTTTGGATGTAGGAAAATACAATAGTAAACGTATCAGTTAACCACTAAAATTAGGTCTTCAGGTGGTTTCTACCAAGATATGACTTAACAGACCAGTTGCATTTAAATATGCTAATGTAGTTTTAACTAATCCTAAAATTTCAGCTGCAAACTCGATGAGGTGATGGTGTGTGCAGACGCCTCCCGGTTTATTATAAATGTCGGAATTCTAATCTCAATAGCACTCTGGTCAATCTGGCAATTATCCCTACTATTTATGGAACACTATTCCTTTAAGTTCGTTTTAGTGATGTTAATGAGCTTATGCATATCATCATACAGATTATACATATGTATATAATACGTAATACATTTGCATAATACATATTATAGGTATGTGTATAATACATAATACATATGCATCATTATGACGTCAGAATAAACAAAACATTTTTTGTCGCCAAATTTGAGAATTGACATGATATATTACCAAATTTGGCGAAACTTTGCTAAATGTCGCCAAGCTTGGCGAATATTGGAAGCTAGTGGCTATTTTTCAATGAGTTAATTATTAATGCGAGCAATCTATTTTTATTTTTCCGCATATCATCTGAATAGTTAAATGATATAACGTACTAATATTTCCAAAGTGCTAATAGTTTCGTCACTGCCCAAAACCTCTGCTATTGTTATTATATTGTACTGTTAGTATACTTACTGTGACTATGTTGTTAATCTTTACACCGCTAAAACTTCTGTATTATATAAAGAGAATTTAAGGAAACTATTAAAGCATTGAAACTGCCAGTTCTTCTTATGATTATTATAATTCTATAACATGTAACTTGTTAATCGATATGCACGTTAGAATGAATCTTCTATAATCCGGTTCCTCGCATTTTAGTTTTCAGGTTTCGAATAAAATTTGCTAAAATCTTAAAACGATGGCACACTGATTATTTCTTCAACACGATCAGGTGAGAAGAATGATAAATTTTCAAATGGATCATGGCAGTGAGCCGGTAGACCTTCTATTCTTCCGTAATCGAGGGTATTGAAAAGGTTAACGTGAAACAAAAAGATATTAGCATCAATATGGTTTAATGCAAATGCAGATATTGTCAAAGGATTTCATAAGAACCATTTCACTTGTACCCAGTCGTATCAGTTAAAATGCAACAATTGGCAGTGAGCCCAATTAGAAAAGATTACTTAATAGGTTTAAAAATTCCGCATTAGAGAACGAATCGTAGCTGCTAGGAAGCATGCATAAGTGAGTTAAGAGATATTTGTCACGAAAGATGAAATACATAAAAACACAAAATATGCGATGTGCTTCCATGATCGTAAAGAGTTCTTGATTTCTCTATCAAAAGCTTCCGACTTGGTGAAAGAATGGGCAATTAAATTAAATTATGAATAACAGTAACATGATGCAACGTTTAACATGGAATTAATACGGTAAATACTAATTGCTAGAGACGGCTAGTACTTTAATAAGTATAAATTTGTAAAGCTCAATAAAATAAATTTAGGCATTTTTATGTTAGCCGGGCGCAAGTGGCAAATCGCCAAATACTGTTCACAACTCCATTGTTCATATTGCATTCATTTCATTTAATGATATATACTTTTCAGTCATCTCATTTAAAATAGATGCATTTCCCTGATTTTATTTAACAGAATATTTAACATAGAAATAAATAAATAAATAAATAAGAAATAATAACATAAACCAAAATATTTTATTTGAAATCCAAAGCATTGTTTCTAATTTACACATGTGAAAAATGAAAACTGCTATTGGCGAAAAAACAAAAGGCTAATGAGGAGATTTGCTCTCGGCTAACATAAAAGTACCGAAATTTAAGTTTTTTCATATTAATATAGTTTAGAATAACAAACTTGAAAAAACATACAAAAAGTAATGATATCCCAACAAAAAATTTTCGGTAAAAAAAAAAACGCCAAGTTCTCCTTAATGTTTCGGCCAGAAAAAGTAGTGATATCTGAAGTTCGCACAAGTTAAAAGCCAAACATCCCAAATCTTTCATTGAAAATGGCTTCCTGCGACTTGGCCGTTAATGCCTTCGGGAGAGTTTTCAAATTTTCAAATATGTACAAATGAGTTACATGCCAACTACATTTTTTTGATTATTTTAGCATTTTGTGGCACAGAGTACAGAAATAAAATACACATTTGAAAAAAGCATTTAATCAACTTCAGTCTATTTAAATGCTTAGAAGTTAAAAATAACAAATTACTTGTGTTCAGGAGATAATATCCCTAATTGCTAAAACATAATTAGTATCAGCTTTTAACAGTTTATAAATCGAATACCTCTTAATGTATGCAAACAAACTATAATAAATGTTCAAACTAAAAAAATCTCTTTCGTCAATACACAAGATTTCAATATTATACAATAAAATATAATGTAACATATTATGAGATTTGAAGTAAAAAAATTTGTTTTATTTCTTGGGTTTTACGTTAATAACTTTAGCTTTAGACCGTACAAAATGGCAATTAAACCACAAGTGGACTAAATCAGGGGTGTCCAACTGTGGCTCGCCGATACCTCTAAAATTTTAAAGAAATAGTCGACAAGTTGAATCGCAGCAATTCGACGATTAGATAAGGCAAAGATAACTGTAAAATTTTAGTGGTATCCGGCGGGCCACAGTTGGACACCCCTGAACTAAATGATCTGTAATCAAAACTAATGTTTGTTGAAACTGAATGGTAGCTATCAGAAATCTTTTACTTATAATGTCTTTATGTGAATTTGCCACTTTGCATTCTAATATTACTTTTAATATTTAAATAATTCATAAATGCGTAATTTCCAATCATTAATTTTGAAATGCTGTAGAAGGCATTAACGGCCAAGTCGCAGGAAGCCATTTTCAAGGGTCAAGGGTCAGCTAGGTGGGGAGGCCTACCAAATGGCGTAAGCACTCACAAGCCCCACCCAGCGGTTTCCATCTACTACCGCCGTCACCACACACACACACACACACAAATAATAATAATAATAATAATAATAATAATAATAATAATAAATAAAAGGCCCGAAGGGACCTACATGAAAGCCAATTGAGAATATTAAGATTAAATACAATATAAGTACAATATATACACGATGGAAAGCCCAATTTTTACTGGGCGTTTACGAGAGAAATTTAGATATTTGTAATTAATAAGATCATGAGATAATAGATAATAGGATTTTTAAACTTGTTGGAGCGGCAAAAGCTCAATTACTCTGCAAAGCTGGGCGTTCTGCAAAAATACAATAAAAGCTACGTATATGTATACTAAATTAGAAAGAGATTCATAATTTTAAAAATAATGTAGAATATAAAAAATAGGTAAAATAGTGAATAATTATGATGAATATTATATAATTATATACACACACAAAAGTTCAAAAGTCTATTGTTCTTGCAACAGTTCAATTATAGTTCAATCGTGTTGTTTTTGGCTAAGAGTTTATTTTGAATTGGTGGTATCTGTCTATTTTTTAAGATACGTTCTCATCATCATCTATAAATGGCAAAACATTTTGAAACAAATAATGGTTGTTTTCTAAAACTTTCATACATTCAATTATCTTTTGACAAAATGATGGATTTGACAAAACCACTGAGAACCACTGAGACAAAGAAATTTTTGGAGATTTTCTTATATGGTAATATGATGTAAGGGTACAGTTAAAGATATAATGCAATGATGTAGCTCGCTGACCGCATACACATAATGGAGAATGAAAGATTTGGGATGTTTGGCTTTTAACTTGTGCGAACTTCAGATATCACTACTTTTTCTGGCCGAAACATTAAGGAGAACTTGGCGCTTTTTTTTTTACCGAAAATTTTTTGTTGGGATTTAAAATATTTTTAGAAACGTGTAAATATTGTCAGGTGACCATGGATCGCCTTTTAGAGAGAATAAAAATTCAAAACCGCAACACATTTTTTTTCTTACACATAACAAAAATAGGTACTTGTTAGTTATCCCGTTGACCAAATTACTGTCGCCAAATTGTAAGATTAAATGCCAATAATGGTTGATCGTAAATGTCACATTCACTTGACAACACACGTTTACTTCATTAAGTGATTTTTATTTCTACGTTTATTTGTATTTTTATTAATGTTATACTAATTTATTTGTTCTTTCGTTATTTAAAATAAAAATTATGTCAATTTGTATAATTTGGCGAGTGGTTTGGCGATTTACATAATTTGGCGAAATTGATCGACGGGATAACTAAAAAGTACCCAAAAATAATATAAAATTCTAAGAATGTATCAAATGAAAACATTTTTCATTTTTTCAATTAATATACAATATAACCTCTTTTATCCGAAACTTTCCGTTAACCGAATTCCAATTTTAAAATCTTTTAGGTAGCTTTCTTTACAAAAAGCTACCTATTGCAGCCGTTCGGAGGAAAGCGATTTCAAAAAATTTTGGTATATTCTCATCGATCATGACCCCCAGACCCCGAAACCACCCTCCGTTCAAAATTGATATATATATATATATAACCATTAATTAAACATAACCTTCCACCGTCAAATATTATGAATTAAAGCTGAAAGTATTTAAAAAAAAAAAAAAATAATATAAGAATTATTATGGAAGAAAAAGAAAAAAGTGGACACCGACAAAAATTGAAAAGCTTATACATTGAATTACGTTATCAAGGGCACAGAATTCAATGATATAAGCAAAATGGTTGTTTTCTGTGGGAAAAATAAGCTAAAGCTAAAAGTTATTTTCCCCTGTGCCCAAACAACCATAAAATCAAGTGAATTGATTAAAAATGAAAGCAGAATAGAAACAAATAATATGAAATGGAAGAATCAATAAAACGTATTTAAATATTTATAGGATATAAAATATAAATAATAAACACCATACCGATTAATATTTCAGTATTTTACAAAAAAACACGCGGACATGGTTTCCAGTATATCAAAAAGATTAAGGTGAATAAAACAGTTAAGAAATCACATTAAATGATACCAAAGGATGCAGTTAATACATTTTGAAATAAAATTGAAATACCTTGTTAAACACATTTAATCTAATATAAAATAAATAAATATTAATTACATTATTTAAAATGCACTATTAAATTAATTAATAACATTTTAACAATATCGTAAAAATTTAGCTAAAAATACCCCCTGGTGTATTAAATTATAACTGAAATGGGGCTAGAAAAATTAACAATTAGAGCTATCTAAAGAGACAAATTTAGTGCCGCCATCTAGTATTACTACTATTAAACAACTAACGCAAGATAGATATTTGCAAGCATTTGAATGTAAATAACTGTATAAATAATTGTAAGCATTTGAATGTAAATAACTTCATAAACAGCAAAACCAACATATCCTTATATATAGAGAATTATAAACCGAATATAAACCACACAATGTATTTAAAAACTATTGTAAATAAAATTTAAAAGCATACAATATTCTATTAGCTAACTTATTTAAACTAAACTAAGAAATAAATAATTCTAGAACATTGATAATATATAGCATATAGCTATATGCTAAAAAACAAAATAAAATTCAGTAATAATTAATATAAATAATTATAAAATATAAAAATTATTTTTTATGAATTATATATCAGATATTTATAAAATGAACAGGAAATAAAAAACATGTGGAAGTAAATAGAAGGTTAAATGATACTTAAATACCCATTACTTAAAAATCACAAATATAGAGTGTGGATTATCTTCAGACATCCATAAAAAACCATAAAGTATGAATGTGGGACATTCAAAAACATTAAACCGATAATAAATATTAAAAAGAATAGAGTAATAATAATATAAATAATTACCCAATTTTAATGCATACAGTATAACTATATTTATATTATACATACTTATATGTATATTATTCACTATAAGAATGGCATACTCTTAGTAATTAATATGTTATTGTCCATAGTAAATTTAAAATTTAATAACAAATAATTGTAAATTAGATTAATCAATAATTAGGCTAATTATAATATTAATGAAATTCTTCAATTACATATAAAATATCAAATCAACATCCATATAAAATACGTAACAAAAATATAGTAATAATACAAGAGCCCCCAATTTTTTTTTTTTAAATTAACCATTGCGTATTATCCAGACAACACCACCCTCCTCCGTACTCTAACATCTACCCACCCAACCAACCTATAATATTTTTTTATATTATTTTACAATTTTTAATTTTTTATAGATATATTTTTTTATTTTATATATATATATATATATATATCTGACCTATGTCACACTGTAACTCTCGTATTTATGAACCGATTTGGATGTAATTCGGTGTGTACATAGTACATAGGAATGTCTCGACCGAGTTCGTTGGCCAGCTTCATCCGCCATTTTGTTTCAAAATGGCGGCCATTTAAAAAATTTTAAAAAATTTAAAATTTGAAATGTGGTACCAAAAAATTGAAAATGGAAAAATATTTTTTTCTTATGTATTTGACCTTTATACAAAGACTCCGTAGCAGTTTTTGTTTCGTCTACATCTCAAAAAATGGCTGAGTTATAGCATTTTGAATTTCTAGCGAAGCTGACATTTTGAAACGTCCTGAATTTTGTCACGCGATAAAAGGCGTATTTATGAACCGATTTGGATGTAACTTCGTTTATACATAGTACAGACCAATGTCTCGAACGAGTTCGTTGACCAGCTTCATCCGCCATCTTGTTTAAAAATGGCGGCCATTTAAAATTTTAAGAAAAATTTAAATTTGAAATGTGGTAGCAAAAAATTGAAAATTGAAAAAATATTTTTTTCTTATGTGTTTGACCTTGATAAAAAGATTCGGGAGCAGTTTTTGTTTCGTCTATATCTTAAAAAATGGCTGAGTTATAGCATTTTGAATTTCTAGCGTGGCTGACATTTTGAAACGTCCTGATTTTTGCCACGTGATAACAGACGTATTTATGAACCGATTTGGATGTACCTTGGTATGTACATAGTACACAGAAATAACTCAACCGAGTTCGTTGACCAGCTTCATTCGCCATCTTGTTTCAAAATGGTGGCCATTTAAAAAAGTTTTTTAAAAATTAAATTTAAAATGAGATACCAAAAAATTGGAAAATGAAAAAGATTTTTTTGTATGTGTTTGACCTTAATACAAAGATTCTGGAACAGGTTTTGTTTCGTCTACATCTAAAAAAATGGCTGTGTTATAACATTTTGAATTTCTATTGTGGCTGACATTTTAAAACGACCTGATTTTTGTCACGCGATAACAGGCGTATTTATGAACCGATTTGAATGTAACTTGGTCTGTACATAGTACATACCAATGTCTCGACCGAGTTCGTTGGCCAGCTTCATTCGCCATCTTGTTTCAAAAGGGTTGCCATTTTTAAAAAAAATGTAATTTAAAATTTAAAATGAGGTATTAAAAAATTGGAAAATGAAAAAGATTTTTTTTATGTGTTTGGCCTTGATACAAAGATTCTGGAGCAGTTTTTGTTTCTGAAAATTTGTTCTTTTGTTTATATCTTAAAAAGTGGTTGAATTATAGCACTTTGAATTTCTATCATGGCTAACACTTTGAAACGATCGTGTATTTGTCACGCGATACCACACGTATTCGCCTATTTCGATGGAAGAAGGCATGTGGATAGTATACATCAATATCTCGACCAAGTTCGCTGGCCAGCTTCATCAGCCTTCTTGTTTCAAAATGGCGGCCATTAAATTAAAAAATATATATATTTAAAGTGAGGTGCAAAAAAATTAGAAATTGAAAAAGGTTTCTTTCTTAAGTATTTGACCTTGATATAAGGATTCAGGAGCATTTTTTGTTTGTCTTTATCTTACAAAATGGCTCAGATATAGCAGTTTCAATTTCTAAAGTGGGTGACATTTTGAAAAATCTGATTTTTAGCATGCGACAGCACTCGTATATATCAACCGATTCCGATATGAGTGAGCATGTGCACAGCAATTACTAAGGTCTCGACCAAGTTCACTGGTTAGCCTCATCTACCATGTTGTCTTAAAATGGCAGGCACTTTAAGAAATCGCCGAATTTGGCAGCCAAATATAAGTGACTTTAAATAAAAGCAGCTTGGATAAAGCTGACTAATTTCGCGAAATTCTCATTCATAATGATTTAGTATTGATAAAAATTAGTATTGAATCTCCTACATTCGGTTTCCACTTAATTGAGCTTCGTGTGTTTGAATAATATAAGTTGGCTTTTTAAAAATAAGGAATATGAAAGCTACTTCTTCCTCCCGGCACTGGCCGGAAGGACTTTTTTTTATTTTACTATCACATTCCTTGTGTGCTAAATCCATTTTGAAAGTCTTTTTCTTTATATAAATATATACATATAAATATTTTCGATCCCCTTTCTTACAGTTCTTTGAATTCCCGTAAGCTACGACATGGAAGGAAGAAAACGAACAAATTAACAATTCTGAAGCTTTTGAAGGTTTTACAAAAGATTTAGCATGGCTGGAGCAGCTGAAACACTGTGATACTGGTAAAGTAATAACATTAAAAAACTCCGTGATGGAACTTCAAAGCAAAGGCAACTGAAACTACGAAAAACAAAACATTTTTTTTCAAACCTTTGTGGTATATATAAATGGTACTTGATTTCAAAATTAAAATTCAGGTAATGTATTCTTGTTTCTATTTTGCTATTGCGTTATTTTTATTAAGCAGTTGTTACCATAATAAGAAATATTGCCTATCTACTTAATCTTAATTGTTTATTGCATCAAATTTGATGGTTTTTCATATGTTTTAAATGAATTAATCGTCCGCAATATGCTGGTGAATTAGTGGTATTGTATTTGATTTTCTGTTGCATGTAATAGGTTCCATTTTTACTTTCAGTTTAATTGTTCAATTTAATGTTAGTGTAATATATTGATGCTAAATTTATTAATTTATTTTATTAAATGGATAGAGAGTGCCGGAGTATCATAAAAATCTACCTGACTCTGATTCTGTCCTTCCAAAAAAAAAAAATAATAATAATAATAATAATAATTAATAAAAAAAATACCCATATCGCGATTTTAGATTCATATTCGTAAATGTTTTCCTACTAATTATTGATTCATAGTAACATAGGAAATTCAATCAAATCATTTACTATTTACTTTTAAGTATTTATGCAAAACGAAGAAAGAGTTATAAAAACATTTATCTAGATGCCAACTGAATATATACTTAAGCGAAATAAACAATTGCTGTAAAAAGTTGTTAAATGAATAATTGCTGTAATCTTTTAAAGTTTAGTCAATATTTTCACCCTACGTTATCCGTTTTCGATCATCTGATAACACCGGCAAGTTTCCCCTTCGTTTTCGGCCTGCTGGTAACGGCAGTAAATGGACCGAACGCGACTGCTAACGTTCTAAAAAATGTCGCGACTACTCTCGGGTTAAAGACAATATTTACAGATATATATATATATAAACTTTCTGTACAATAATACCATTGAAAAACAATGAAAATGACCAATAATTATGTAATCACAAACACCACATAAACCAAATATTATTAAAAATGTATAAACATTTATATATATATATATATATATATATATAATAAAGAAAAAGGTAAAAAATATTTAACTTCGAAATTATAAATGTAAATGTTGTAACTACGTTTTATTTATTTATGTATTTGGTGGGGTGCCTGTGTGTGTATGAGGGGGAAGAGGAGAGGGGGTGGTCGCGAGATTTTGTGATTAAATCCATTTTTCAAATGAAAATGCACGATTTGTAGTTTTTCTACTTATTTCAGGGTAGGAGCAGCGCCCTTGAATAAAAACTCTGGATACGAACTTCGCTTATATAAAGCAAATAATAAATAAGTTATTGAAATTATATATTTAATTTAAATAAATTTGCAATTGTAGATTTAAATCTTAAGATGGATAAATTATTTTAATTAACAGAATCACTGAAAGGTTCATCTTAATAGGGATGTATTTTGCAGCAACTATTTAATTAAAATAAATATTCAATTGTATATTTCATAATAAGGTATTAATGTATTATAATTGGTATAATTTATTGTTTTATAATAACATTCATTAAAATAATAAAAACAATAAGAAAATTTTTTCCGAATTTATAAATATGCAGCAATAATTTAATTTAAATGAATTTTCTCTCATATTCTGGAAAACATTATTCTGAAAAATAGTTTTAACAATTGATGAAGGACAACAAATTTAAATTTGTTAGATACCGTCCCCAAGCCTCTATTGGATTTCAATAATAATAAAAAAAAACATTTTCTGCGGCATTGTTAAAAAAAAAAAAAAAAAAAAAAAAAAAAAATGTGTTTTTACTTACAGTATTGAAATTTAACAATAGATAAATTTTAGAAAAACATTTTTTAAAATCATAGTATAAACATTCACTGAATTATCAAAAAGAGATTTTTATTTGCGTAATTTCTAACCTACATTATAAAATTCTCATTATTTTTCTTATTGTACAAATAAAATATATGTATTTTCTTCACAGATATACATACTACATTTCTGAGAAAATTGTTTTATCTTTCGAATTTGTTTTATTGTACAAAAACGATACTTTTGAGATTTTGGAGATGCGGCAATTTTTTTACTGATTCCCACAAAATTATCTTCTCTCTTTTTTAATGGTTTGGCAGTGTTATTGTCTGTTTTCTTTCATTTATATGTTTCGGTAATAAATGGAAAGCAAGTTCTTACAAATAATGATGATGAATTTCCCTTTTTTTTCCATATTTAAACGATTATCAATTTGAGAATTTATTCGCACAATATTTGACAATTAAAAAAAAAAAAAAAAAAAAAAAAATGTAAGTGTCCATCCATCAGTTTTTTGTGCGAACTGTCTTCACAACTAATATAATAAAACAATTTTAAGTCACATACTCTATGAACGGGTAAAATAGCAGAAAGAAAGAAAGACGAAATAACAACAGGCAGAGATTCCATACTTCGAAGAAACTTTCCCCCACATATTTCGCGGAAATGGGAAAGGATGAACACGAGGAGGAAAAATTCAACTAACGCAAGTGGTCGCAACGCGGTCATTTAGACCGATTGAAACTTAATATTGCGATAAAATGCTAAGAAATAGCAGGAATGACTTGCAATTTTACTACACAAGAGTGTGAACGCTCAAGGTCAGCTACACGGAATTTCGGTATTGTAACTTTAACGGGAAATGAGTTACAGGAAGATAACGAATTTCGGGCGGGCAAAAGACCAACGCGCGACTATTAACGGGTTAAAATAGAAGCTCACTCGATTATCCGAAAATTTCGATTTTCCGAAAGATGATCGGTTTAAAGAATAATCTTTAGGATATTCACTAATTTCACGTTATTCTTAATTTAAATCAAAGTTGTGAGAGCTTAGATGAAGAATTCACGATTCGTGTTAAATCACATTAAAGTAATCAAGCATATTTCACGACTGAAAGTGACGCAGGTGTTGTTCAACAAATAAGCACATGATGATTTAAAACTTGAAAATTCTATTTACACTTTTAACTATATACAATATATACAGCGAAAACATTTGAATAATATTTGTTATTCCTCACTGGGAATCCAAGATAATCATATTAAATTCGGGAATATTTATTTATCCCTTTTTGGAAGATTAAGAAATACACAGCGAGCATGCTGCGTTCAAGATTCACATTCACAATAAAACTAAACTAAAAAAGGAACAAGAAAGAAAAAATGCTTTTTAAATATCAATTCTCTCGAAGGTCACGTGATCCTTCGCGGCGCCCGCCGTCTGGCTAAGAGAGGCCCGATCAAAGATCTGCAAAATATTCCACACGGTTCCAATTACTTCGGATAATCGAGATTCTACTGTATATAGTAATGTTATAGTAATGTTATGTATAGTTGCCAGTAATGAAAATTAAATTTCTTTTTTTAAAAAGGAATTCTATTCAATGAATTCAATAAAAATAAATAAACAATAAAAAACAAATAAACTTTAATGTGTTTTAGATTTGGTACATTTGCATAAGGGAAGATTTTCTTTCAATCACGCGTACATATAATTAAAATATTTAAAATGTTGTTTGTATATTTGCGTGTGATGATAATTCGATTACTTAAGGGGTCTCAGGACTATATTGGTGATCTACTATCAGGTTAATATTTTAAGTGACTGCTGTTTAACAAAACATATATTTGCTTTAAGGTGTCTCAGGTCTCTTAAAATTGGAAAAATGAAATAAAAAGACTATTTTCAACATTTAACATCTTAAAATGTATATGATTTTAAAGCATAATTTTTAATGGGATAAAAGATGTAAGTACGTACTTTCATTTCACGCATTTAAAAATTTTCAAGATGCAGAATTAGCATTTATAGGTGTCTCCAAACTGTCAGATATTTGATGAGCAGAAAATTTTGGTATAACAGCCTACTCGCAGGATTGCAAATAAATTTTGCAACCAGAATAAAAATTTTGGTGTATACTTATACTTCAGATTGTAAGAACTACCTTGAATCTAAAAAAAATTGTGTTTAAAACAATTTTATATTTTTAATACAAAATTTTAATTAGCTAATGCAAAGATTTGAAATTTTTAACAGTATAATCACTAAACAAATACTTTTTGAACAATGAAAAGGAAATTTTATGTTCAGTTTATACAGACTAACATAAAATATATGCTTTGAAAATTCCATGTGAAAATATTCAGAAGTTTTTGAGATATCATTCGCGTTATGCCCAAAAACGTCATTTGGAGAAAAATGACTTCAAAGTTTCGGAAATGCCGCTTTAGCTATTGAGCGGGTATAATTCTAATAGCCATAACTTCTATTCTAATGGGAATTTCAAGAAAACAATTATATCATAATATCCGGAAAAGGTAGGATTTTAACATATAAAAAATTTAAATTTTTGAAAATTTGGAATCTTTAACAGTTCAAAGACCCCTTAAATAGTATAAAATGAAATCATCACACCTTTTTTTTTTTTTTTTTCAACAGATAACAGAAATAGTGGACGATTCTAAGAAACTGTCTAAACAAAACTTTTTTTCATTTTCATTTATAATTTGTTGTCTGCCGATACTGAAGATTAAACATTGTTTTAAAAGTAAGAACAAAAAAAAAAATCTTCAAAAGCATACACTCATTAGCGTCGGATCCCAAAATCTTCGTTTTCCAAAAAAAAAAAAAAAAAAAAAAAAAAAAAAAATATATGCATTTCTCCCAAGATTGTTAAGGTCCTATCTTTTCGACATTCATATGATTAAGGTTTAGAAGTTGCATCTGATGTAATTATTTTTAAAAGCCTTTTAAGCAGATCTTGTCGGTACACGATTTCCTGCAGGTAGTGGGCTATTTTATTGGTATACCATTGACAAAATGGAGTAAATTGTGGGTTAAAAGTCCATATTTGTTTTTTTTTTTAATGTTTACTTACTATAAGGAACAGGGTTTATATTACATCGAAATGTGTTTACACTTACATAACGACGAACTGCAGGAAACAAAGAATAAACGGATGTATATATTCTAATTAGGTGTGTCCTATTACAAATATATATATATATATATATATATATATATATATATCTGCATTTTTATGCTTGCTAAATGATCCAACCCGGGCTTACTTGGTTACAAAATACAAGAAAAATCTTTTATATTGAAAACTGCAACATATTGTTTTATATTTTATATATACATTTTTTAAGGTTGACCATTTGCGAAGATCGTAACAACATGAAGCTTATTTATATAAAAAAAATTCAATAATGCATTCAAATAAAGATTAGAAATGTATGGAAACTAATAATTTTGTGTATTACCATCATGGCAGTAGTTCATATCCCAAGAAATCGCCGATATTTCGCTATTTACAACAGCCTTTCTATTCTGATAATTTTAGTGGTTTAAGCAGGTAGACCAACTACATGTGTGTAAAATTTGACTTATAAATAAAAAAAATATTGTTTTATTCATTTATTTATGAAATTTTAGTTTCGTTATAGAATATTAGATGAAAACAAATTCTAAACATTTTAGATTATCCTAAACGAAACCCGGCCAAACTTTTGTAATCGTGTTGCAATCGATAGAAATGTAAATAAAGGTTTAATACATTCGTGCCTTAAAATTATTTTAAATAACTATATAAAATCGGAAAAATGAAACATAGTTTTCAAAAGAATTGCATTTGAAAGAGTTTTTTTTCCTTATTCCACGGTAATAAATAAATAAATAAATAAAAAATAAATAATTTGTGCGACGTTTAGAACTTATCAAAATCGCAGAACAGCAAAACGTATCGGTCATTATTACCATTGCCAATATGACGTTTCTCACGGGGATATTTTCACTTTATAGTATACATTTTACAACTTCTTAACAAAGTACTGTGATTGCAGCAGTAGAAAAGTTATAGATTTAATGAGGATCAATTTTATTAAGAAAGCTTTTTTTTTACGGAATTAATTTTAGTTTTAATTAAATTCAGTATAAGATAACTTACTTTAAAACGACAGGGTTAATTTTTTCATAAGGAGTTTTGTATTTCATAATATATATCCCATTACACAGGATATTTCTTTAATTCAGAAATATAAAAATTCTTTATTGAATATTTGCCTCTTTAACCAAGACAGTCCGTTGCACAGTATATCTTTTATCTCGGGATAATATATTTTAAACCTTGAAACACTCTCTTTTTTTGTATGTACAGTTTTATTCGTAAATCGTGTTACTTTAAAGATAAAACGTTCTGCTTTATATCACATCTTTTTCTACAGGACAAGTCTCCAAGAAAGTATCTAATTAAATATGGTCGTTTTAATTAAAGTTTCTAATCTGCAAATACTGAAATGAAACTTCCTTTCTAAAAAATGAAGGAAAAATAGCAAAATTAATTTCAAAGACATACTCTGTTTAGTTTTGATCGCAATATCTTTTGTTCAAACATTTTTTTTTTTTTTTTTTTTTTTTAATATTCCCGCTTCTCCCTCTTCACCGCAGGTTTTTTTTATGTCTAGTCTTTTCCCCATTCCCGTCATTATGCTTCAGATCTGCATCTTAGATTTATTGTTTTTGGAGAAATATGTAACAGAACTCGTCAGAATTTTTTTCCTTGTTGTCAGAGGGCGACTGCAGAGAGTAGAATGAGTTTTAAATTGATGGTTAATAATGCATAATTTTTATGGATGCACAAGTATTCTGAATTTTCATATTCTTTTCCTGAATAAAAACATCTCTTTATTTAAAAACATGAAGTACACTGTAAAAAAAAAAAATCTGTAAAGTTACTAAAGTTTTTTCTCGGAAACTGGGATTCCAAGAACTTTTTATGTAACGGCAACAGCAAAAATTCCTGTAACAGCGTCTGTTACAGGAATTTTTGTTCTTGCCGTTACATAAAAAGTTCTTGGAATCCCAGTTTCCTAGAAAAACTTTAGTAACTTTACAGATTTTTTTTTTACAGTGTACGTGACTTAATAATGTGAAGATTACTGTTAAAAATTGTGGTACTAAATTGTACAAACCGTACGAACCCTGTACGTAATTCCTATCCTTGGTATTTTTTAACATGGATATTTCTTTCGAATTATGAAATGAGGTTATTTAGAATTTTTTATACACACTTGCAATATAGACGGCCTGTGCGTAAAATGTTAAATATATAGATTTTTGAATTTCTTGTTCAATATTACAAAAAAAAAAAAAAAAAAAAAAAAAAAAAAAAAAAAAAAAAAAAAAAAGAATTTTGCTTTTTATATGAAATTTGTAATTTTTTCATGAAAGATTATAAAATCTGAGTTACATAATGGCGGCTGATGTATGTGTGGAAACTGTAAAAAATTCGTAAGGTTAATAAAAATTATCTTTAGTAAGGTAGTTGAAATTTTTAAATAAAGTTTATTTTACAATTCATCTTACATTCAGTACAAAATAATGGCCTTATGACATAGTAAAATTACTTAAGAAACGGTTACTTTTTACAGATATGTTTTATTGATTACGAAAATCTATAATATTTATTTTTTAAAATGTGTGATGCATATTGTGAATCTGTTCGACATTCACGCTATTAGGGTTCAGGGGATGAATTTCGCGTATTTATTTTTTATGAGCACTTTTCTCCGAATTATGTTGGTATTTGATTTTACGACTGTGGTGCAAGATTTCATTTGTATATCATTAGAAATAGTGGAAAAAGTATTGAATTTATGGTTAAAGATAAATATTTGTGAATAAGCCTAAGTATGGCATTATGAAATCTTTTTATATTTATTAACGATTTTGTACACATTTTTTTATCGACCGTAAAGTGGAATTAGTCAATCTAGGCGGATAAATGTCGATTTTCAAAAATCGATTCCTCTTTAAGGCGTCTCAGGACTCTTAGAGCTTCAAAAATTGTTTTATTTAATTTTTTTTAGTTCATAAACTTCTATCCTTTCTGAACATTTTGGTATGACTGTTCCGTTGAAATTCCCACTAGAACACAAGTTTTGTCTATTAAAATTATACCTTCTCAATAGCTAAAGCTGTTTTTCCGAAATTTTAAAGTCATTTTTCTCCGAATGACTATTTTGTGTATAACGCGCAGGATATCTGAAAACTTCTGAATATTTTTTCTTAAAATTTTCAAAACATATGCTTTATGTTAGTCTGTATAAACTGAATGTAAAATTTCATTTTTATTCTTAAAAAAAAAAAATATATATATATCTATTTATATAAAATCCAAGTCTCTGTGTGTCCCTCACGATTCCGGTAGGACCACCTCATTGAAATGCGTAATTGTTGAAAAATACTAATGCAGGGTTACCACAGTGGCGCCAAATGTTGGCCAACTTGGCAATAGCTGGCTGATTTGGTGAAATTCCCATTTATAACTATTAATCTTTCATAAAGGATGTCACCAAAATTTAATTTAAACTCCGCTCTTTTAAGATATTTTTTCAAAATCTATGGGTGAGAATTTAAAGTACATCTTTACATCTTCCTCCCGATGCTACTAATAAAATAACCGCCAATAGACGACGCTGTACTGTATGAGCTCCTAACTGCGCGATTTTAATGTGCTTTAGGTACATTTCCAGTATAAGTGCCTTGGCGAAAAAAGAAATTTGGCAACATTTTCCCGGAACCTATCCACTGTTTCATTTTATATACACATGCATTTTTTTTTTCGATATTTATACGATTAAAAAAGCCGTTTCTCTAATTTTATACAGAAACAGATGTAATTTGTACATAAAAACATGAATATTATACATATAAAATAAACATATAAAAAAAAACACTCATCAAGTTTGTTTTCATAGCTGTTTATATGATTTGACAACAATTCTCGGTACAGATGTCATATTCGCCTCATATTGGCGCGATTTTTTTCGGTTGCCAATTTGGCGAAAACATCAACAGTATAAACAACATAATCCGGGTTACCACATCAAGCAAAATAACGACACTTTGGCGCAAGTTAAGCACCCTTTGCCTATATATTTGGCGTCAGAAAAAAATCGCGCCAATATGGGGTGAATATGACATCTGTTCCCAATTCTCAATATTTTTCCGTTATACGGACACCATGCCAAAATGTATGCGGTACTTTTCCATTATACGGAGAGCATTGTCGCCAAGCGCAATAGTTGGCGCAAAATGAAAATAAGGTGAATTGAAACATTTGAAAAATAAAAGAAAAAACATTCTCGATAGTAAAGTGGGCATTTCAAAGATATAACATTTGAAAATTACAAACTTTTACGAACTATTTTATTAAATCACAAATATATACTTAAAATAAGTGAACAAATAACTGTTATACTATAAAGTAATAAAATAAAAAATCATATTAAACTGCTGCCATAAAATTATAAATATCTTTCAGCATTGCAGTAAACATTTCATTTTTTGATTGAAGGCGTAGCCACATAAAATCTATGAGATACGACTCTAAATGATGACGAACAGCTTCCCGATGTCTTTTGTTGCGCCATTTTGCGATGCCCCGTAATCTTTCGACATTTGGAGTATGACATCCAGTATTAGGGTCGACAAAATTGTATTTGTGATTTACTGTGAAATGATCATAACCAGCACTTAGCAGTTCATCTGTTTTATATCCTTTCCAACAATCTGTATAAATAATACATGACTTTCATCTACTTCTATAATTTTATTAGGTCCACCGATTTTTCTATTTGGTCGAGAACATAAAGCATTTGCACAAACTTCTCTCGAATAACTATTCCATTCCACTGTTGTGTTGTGGTTCATATCAAGTTGCAGCTCACAAAACTCAATCGATGTCAACTCTTTGCACGATAAATATATAAACCTCAAAGCATTAAGAAAAGTCACCCGCGATCCTTTAAACCAAGTTTTTTGTCGTATTTCTACGCTTTCTTCGCATGATCGTAAGCTACAACTCAATTTCGGATTTCCAGAACTCTTCCAGAATTTCATTTCCTGATTTTTTGAACACAATCTTTTATTATGCAGAATTCCAAATTCCTGAAACAGTTTTATCACAACTTTCTCATCATCTGGTAATTGCCAAATGATAAAATCCATCTCAGCATCAGCAGTAAAAGTAAACTACAACTTTATAAAAAAAAAGCATTTTTAATTCGATTAATAGCAGATTAAAAAGCTTTCCAAGGTTAAGGTTAAACAATAATCATTCACGTGATTCACGTTTCATAAATAACAAATCACAATGTTTCGCATGGTTTACAATAAAAATCTACGATCAAGGTTGAAATAATTGGCGCATTAGCATACATTTTAGCATGCTGTCCGTATAACGGAAAAGTACCATGTATGCTAATGCGCCAATTATTTCAAAATGCTAAAATATATTTGTAATTTTATGCCAGCAGTTTAATATGAGTTTTATTTTATTGCTTTATTTTATAACAGTTATTTGTTCAATTATTTTAAGTATATATTTGTGATTTAATGAAATAGTTCGTAAAAGTCTGGAATTTTCAAATGTTATATTTTTTAAATGCTCACTTTAGTACGACAATATTTTTTCTTTTATTTTTCAAATGCCTTAATTCACGTGACTTTCATTTTGCGCCAACTATTACGCTTGGCGACAATGGTATCCGCATAACAGAAAAGTACCCAAATCTCACTTTCTGATGCCCAAATTACACCAAACTTTTTTTTAAAAATGCCAAAGCCCCTACAGTGGAAAAGTATGAAACTGTCTATTATTTTGCGCTATCTGTGTTATAGTTTATACTATATGCAAGGTGGGTGGAGCGAAGAGTTTAAACATTAAATATTAAAGTTTCGGCACAGATGTCATATACACAACGGGTACTTAACTGTCATCAAAGTGTCGTTATTTTGCTTGATATGGTAACCCAGATGTTGTTGTTTATGCTGTTGATGTTTTCGCCAAATTGGCGTCGGAAAAAATCGCTCCAATATGGGGTATATATGACAACTGTGCCAAAGTTTCTATAAAGCAGTGTAAGACTAAAAATTAAGAATAAAATAAATGCAAAATAAGACTAAAGAAGAAAGAAAAATCATGCGTTAAGCATATAATATGAAACACTTTCCAACACATCCTGAATGCTTTAACAAAACTTCGTTATTTAGGGAAATAAGGTAAATAAGATAACTAAGTAAACATTTTAGAAAACGCATAATTTTAAAAAAAATTGATATCAGCAGTTACCGTCCATAGCAATAGTACCGTTATTACATGCCACTATTTAGCTAAAATTTAATTAAAGCTACTGAAATCATATTTCCAGATATTATCATCCATAGACGGTTATGTATCCAATTCTTTGCGTGACCCTGTATATCATTTTATCTATATTCTACAAACATTTCTTAGTAATCTAAATGCAGTTCAGCGTAAAACTGCATAACTCCTTTAAAAACCACCTTTAAGCAATTTATTCTCATACTCAGGAACCCTTACGAATTCTTTTGTGTAGCCCTGCATATGAACTGTAGCATTTATACACCCGGTATAGTATGCATAAATGTAGTTAAACATAAAAGCGCATATCATAATTAAAAATGCATTTCTAGCAATCATTACTTATGTACGTACAATACTTCGGAGAAAAGTTTCTTGGCGAGAAAGAAGTTTGCCAACGTATTTTCTGACAACCTATTTACTGCTTCATACTCACAAGCAATTTTTTGCATACGTATACAATTTATTTAATGTAAAAAAAAACTATTTAACCATTTTTATAAAGAAACAGAAGTATTTTTTGCACAGATGTCATATACGCATCGGGGCTGGCGTGATTTTTCTCTGACGCCAATTCGGCAGAAATCTCGCTTTCGAATACCAGTTACTTATATATTTTTAAATTATTTGCTATCATTTTGAAAAGGAAATAACTATAAATAAATAAGTTTGAATAATAACTATAGAATAAAACAGTTTATATAATTTAAAAACAGAAAATAAAAGTAAATAAACAATGGCACAGATGTCATATTCGCCCCATAATGGCGCCATCTTTGGAACAGATGTCATATTCGCCCCATATTGGCGCGATTGTTTTCAGTTGCCAATTTGGCGAAAACATCAACAGCATAAACAACATAATCCGGGTTACCACATCAAGCCCTTTAGCGCAAGTTAAGTACCCGTTGCCTATATGATATTGGCGACAGAAAAAAATCGCGCCAATATGGGGCGAATATGACATCTGTACCCGATTTTTTTCTGACGCCAATGTCATATACGCAATGTATACTTAACCGGCGCCAAAGTGTCGTTATTTTGCTTGATATGGTAACCCGGATGTTGTTGCTTATGCTGTTGATGTTTTCGCCAAATCGGCGTCGGAAAAAAAATCGCGCCAATATGGGGCGAATATGACATCTGTGCCTAAACAATTTATTAATAAATAAAAAACAATAGCCGGCAAAATAACACCATTTTAGCGCCATAGGTATCCCGGTTCATATCTGAAATCTGTGCCGTAATTTGTATATAAAAAAATATTATATATATTTAGAAACGATTTTTTTATGTATATAAGTGCATATATAAACAAAAATAAAAGTTCATTAGATTTGTTTTCATAGCTGTATATTTTGGCAACATATCTCACTTTCTGATGCCCGAATTACGCCAAGCTTTTTTTTTTAAATGCGCTATAATGGAAAAGTACCTAAATAAATAATTAACAGAAATAACCAATTATACAAACTAAAACATTTTATTTCGAGATTAAAGCATTGTTTTTAATTTCGATTAAAAATACATATATCTTTGGATAACTTTAATTGAAATTGGGTTCACGGCTTAATATCTCATTCCATAAACCTAAACAAACACAAGTGATTCATTCATCGTGAACCGTAAAAAATATTAAATCATTGAGGTAATCATTCACAAAGTAAGTTCTCCAACAATCAATGGACAATATTCTAATGACGTCATAGTATGTAAAATGGTGGCGGTATCATTTGTTTATGGTTTGAAATCACAAAGATTTAATTTTGCAATGTCTCTTAGTTACATTATTTTATTGTCGTATTTATGAGATCAGAACAAAAGCATATTTTTTCATTATTTAGTTATTAAACACGGAAAAAAATTATAAATGTGCATGATTTGAAAAATTTAAATAATTTTCTTTCTTAATACTAAAAAATAACATCGGGAAGTAACAGCGAGTTTAAGTTAAATAAGTTTAGCTGTTTAATTCTGTTGTAATATTCAAAATAACTGTATTTATTAGATTTCAGTAAACAACATCAGGGCCCGATTAAACTTTGAAGTTAGAGGAATTACAATGTCATTTCAGGACCTTTCCTTTGGAGAAGCTTTTCTAAATTCCACATATACATGGAAACTCTTCAGTGTTAGAAATATTATTCCCAGGACTGGCATAACATGAGAACGGCCTGCAAATTTTTGAAAACTACTTTATATCAGAAATTTTACTAAAAACCGGTTAGTTTTTTCTTATAGAGACCCACACTATTAGAATTATGACAAGTTGCAGCCAATTTCGCCGAAGTCGTAACCAAGATCGTGAAGCACACACATATAATACCATTTTATGAAATCGTATACGATAATTTAATAGTTTTTACCTTACTTCAAGTGTGTAATTTATTTATTTTTAAGGCTTAATAATCTAAATTGTCCAATATATGAATTTAAAAAAAAAATGTAAACAAAGACTGAATAGACATGACCGCAAAAATCTGCAGAAAACTTGGAATTGTGCAGATTAGTGGTCTTCTACTGTACACAGTTTTTCAGAAATGTGTTTCGTTCTTAAAATGTGTTATTTTCATCTATCACTGCGGAACAAATGAGAAAACTCATATTCTTGCACATGAGTTGTATATATCTTTATATCTAAATTTCCGTCATTTTTGACGGGCTACCTTTCTAGTATATATATATATTTTAGGGGATGATACTGTTGAAATTTGAAAAATTTAGTATTAGCTAAATATATCTTTGTATTAAAAATATAAAAATGCTTTAAATAAGAAAATTATTTAGGTTCAGGGTAATTATTAAAGTGTGAAGTATAATTAGGCACAAAGAATTTCATTCTAGTTGCAAAATTTATTTTGCAGTCCTGCGCTTAAGCTGTTGTACCAATTTTCTGCTGGACAAATGTCTGAGAGTTTGGAGCGCCTATAAATACTAATTATGTATCTTGTAATTTTTTAAATACATGAAATGAAAGAACATACTTATTCTTCTTATTTTTTATAACAATAAAAAATGTGTTTTTAAATCATATACATTTTAAGATATTAAATGTTGAAAATTGTCTTTTTATTTTAATTTTTCCAATTTTAAGAGTCCTGAGACCCCTTAAAAACAAATAGGAAATGATACAGCGAAATAATTAACGAACATCTACCTTATCAAATCAGAATTTTGGTCAGCCGTTTGTGTGTATGGCAAGTTTAAAGTTCGTCACCATCGGCTGTGAGAGTATTTTCACATGACGTTATGTTTCAAGCCTCAACTTCTACTTTCCATATGATCCATTCAAGTTACATTTTGAAATATAGAGACATGGATAACTGTTAACATGATTAATGCTAATCTATTAAAAATAATATTTCGTATAAATATAGATTTCTTCATGAATACGGAGAGTTAAAAGTAAACATATTTTTCCTGTTCCTTTGTTTGACGAATTTCAATGAATTTCCAGGCACTTCCAAATACTTTTGCTTACTTGCATTATACTTTCTAATGTTATGAATTCATCAAAAACATACACAGAAACGCTCCGTTTTTCAAGATATAGCTAAACTAACGTAGTAATGCAATTTTTTATTTTTTCAACAATATATCTCTTTTTTTATTTAAATTTCTGATTTTTTTATTTTAAGACCACGGAATGTTTAAAATGATTCAACAAGTGCTATTACACATCATACTGCAGCTACATTTTCCCAGTATTAATATAAAGTTGAAATTTTTAGAGACTAGAAGGCTAACTTATGAGATATGTTCAGGATAATACATAAAACTACTTATTAATAAATAGTAACTGGATAGATAAAATATCAACAATAATTAAAAATCATTAAATATCATTATAAAAGCGAAAAGGCCAAGAAAAACATTTGAAAAAACTATGCTGATGAATTAAAATTTGGAAAGTAAGAGGCAGAAATTCGTCCAAAATGCTTATAAAAGTTACCTCTTCTGCAAATCGAGCAGAAAAAAACAAGATATCAGACTTGATTCCTCATTAAAAAGAAACATCAGATAATTCTCATACAGGCTTTTTAAACATTTGTTGAAGCAAGTATTTGCATATGATAATAAGATGTAATAAAAACTGTTATTTGCAAATTTTATCCTTGTTAAAGTATATAGTAAAATGATAAAATATCGCTATCTAGGTAAAAAATCACAATGCACGTCTGATATTTGCGCTAAAATTACCATAAATTCAGACGTATATTGCGAATTTTTAACCCTTAAATGTCGGTGATCCTTTTCGGCAACATACCCAATTTAGGCTTCTAAAATAATATTACTTAAAACAAATATACCATACTTAAAACAAAATACGATTTTTTAAAGTATTTTTCCAATGATTCATTTAAAAAATGAAAGCCGAAAATAATGATTACAATGATTTTTGAAAAATCAGGCATTTAAGGGTTAAAACAAGAAAATGGATAAAAATTAATATGAGCGCGTTTTTCTTAAATTTAAAAATAAAATATTAGCGGCTGATAAAATAAACGTAATAAATTAGAATTCGACACTATCGAACAAGAATCGAAGGCATACACAATTAAATTTTCAAAATGATTTATTATTCAGGTTAACAGATGAATTTTATCTTGTACTTACGGTTCGAATTTGTTCATATTTCCCGGGCTTACTAGTTATATTCTTCAATGATCTTTATTACATTTTCAAGATAAATAACTGGTTAAAGTTTTTTTTTTTTTTTTTTTTTTTTTTTTAGGTGAATACGGCAAATTTAGATAAAATAGATATAAATACGGTCTAAAATCAAGTGGTCTGTAAGTATACATAATTAAAAATATGTATATTTATTTTAATAGTTTCTTATTAAAAAGTTTATATATATATTTGACGATTTGTTCTCGAAAATATTTCAAAAACAGAGTTTTGTCTTGAAAAAAAAAAAAATACTTGATACAAAATCAAATTGTTTTGTCTGCACAGTTAATTGTGATACCGTAGATTGATTATAGGTTTAATATAGATTGCTTTATAGAACATATCTTATATAGAACATATCTTTTTTAGGGTTTCGTTCATCTCACGAAACCCTATTCGTCTCGCTCCTCTGTCTGTCTGTCTGTCCGTCACAGAGCCCGTTCTCAGAAACTATACATGTTGGAGACATGAAATTTTGGGTACTTATAGCTGAACACCTCACAACATACGAAAAATGATAAAATTTTGAAAAAGTCGTAAATTTAACCCTTTGGGCTCCCGCATGTGTATTTTAAACAATTCTTTCTAAGTGAGCTCCTAATTAATTTGGAGGCGTGAAATTTTGCATACTTATAGCTGAACACCTCACATCAAATGACAAATCATAAAATTTTGAAAATGTCGTACGTTTAACCCTTTGGGGTCATACATGTGTATTTTAAACAATTCTTTCTAAGTGAGCTCCTAATTATATTGGAGACATGAAATTTTGGGTACTTATAGCTGACCACCTCACATCATACGACAAATGATAAAATTTTGAAAAAGTCGTACATTTAACCCTTTGGGCTCCCGCATGTGTATTTTAAGCAATTCTTTCTAAGTGAGCTCCTAATTAATTTGGAGGCGTGAAATTTTGCATACTTATAGCTAAACACCTCACATCAAATGACAAATCATAAAATTTTGAAAATGTCGTACGTTTAACACTTTGGGGTCCCACATGTGTATTTTAAACAATTCTTTCTAAGTGAGCTCCTAATTAATTTGGAGGCGTGAAATTTTGCATACTTATAGCTGAACACCTCACATCAAACGACAAATCATAAAATTTTGAAAATTTCGTAAGTTTAACCCTTTGGGGTCCCACATGTGCATTTTAAACAATTCTTTCAAAGTGAGCCCCTAATTATGTTGGAGACATGAAATTTTGGGTACTTATAGCTGAACACCTCTCATCATACGACAAATGATAAAATTTTGAAAAAGTCGTACATTTAACCCTTTGGGCTCCCGCATGTGTATTTTAAACAATTATTTCTAAGTGAGCTCTTAGTTAGTTTGGAGACGTGAAATTTTGCATACTTATAGCAGAACACCTCACATCAAACGACAAATCATAAAATTTTGAAAATGTCGTACGTTTAACCCTTTGGGGCCCCACATGTGTATCTTAAACAATTCTTTCTAAGTGAGCTCCTAATTAGGTTGGAGGCGTGACATTTTGCATACTTATAGCTGAACACCTCACATCCAACGACAAATCATAAAATTTTGAAAATGTCGTGCATTTAACTCTTTGGGTTCCCGCACGTATATTTTAAACAATTCTTTCTAAGTGAGCCCCTAATTATGTTGAAAACATGAAATTTTGGGTACTTATAGCGGAACACCTCACATCATACGACAAATGATAAAATTTTGAAAAAGTCATACATTTAACCCTTTGGGCTCCCGCATGTGTATTTTAAACAATTCTTTCTAAGTGAGCTCCTAATTATGTTGGAGACATGAAATTTTGGGTACTTATAGCTGAACACCTCACATCATACGACAAATGATAAAATTTTGAAAAAGTTGTACATTTAACTCTTTGGGGTCCCACATGTGTATTTTAAACAATTCTTTCTAAGTGAGCCCCTAATTAGGTTGGAGGCGTGAAAAATTGCATACTTATAGCTGAACACCTCACATCAAACGACAAATCATAAAATTTTGAAAAAGTCGTACATTTAACCCTTTGTGCTCCCACATGTGCATTTTAAACAATTCTTTCTAAGTGAGCCCCTATTTAGGTTGGAGGCGTGAAATTTTGCATACTTATAGCTCAACACCTCAGATCTCACGTCAAATAATAAATTTTGAAAAGTTTTATGTTTAACCCTTTCAACTCCAGCTTGTGTATTTTAAGCCATTCTTTCTAACTGAGCCCCTAATTAAATTGAAGATTTGAAATTTTGCATACTTATTGCAGAACACCTGAGGCCAGGCGACAAATCATAAAATCTTGAAAAAGTCTTATGTTTAACCCTTTGAGCTACCACATATGTATTTGAAGCAATTCTTTCTAAGAGAGCCCCGAATTAAGTTGGTGACATGAAATTTTGCATACGTATAGCTGAATGCCTCAGACCACACGACAAATCATAAAATTTTCAAAAAGTCTTTTATTATTTAACCCTCTGGGCTCTAACTTGTGTATTTTAAGCAATTTTTCTAACCTCCGCCCTTTTAACCCGGGGAGGAATTTTCCAACTTTTGCCGACACCCCTTTGACCATTCTTTCATATTATGCACCATAGTCTTACATATTTTAGTTCCATTTTTTTCCGCCAGGTGCGCCTTCTTATCTCGGGTGCTATGTGCCCAATCCCCTCGACTAATATATCAACAGATAGTATGTAAAACGGATTTTCGTTTGGATACAGGTTTGTTTAGAATCAAGTGCGCCCCCTGGTTGTGAAATGTGGAACTAACAGATTTTTCAAAAGGATAAAGTTTTTGAAAGGAATATTAAACGAAACCCTCTGTGCGATCTGTGATCACACTTACCCACTTGTTTAATTCAAATATTGTTAAATAATAAATATAAAATAATTTATTTTCGAAAAATGCGTTATTGAATGAATAACATATTGACTACATTTATAAAATAAATGAAGATTCAAATAGAAAAAATAGCTGTGATATGTAACGGAATGTAGGTATATATGCATTTAAAATTGCTCCATCCATTTAAAACAGAAGGCATTCACCATTCATCAATATTAATAAATTATAATTTTTCTCTAAAGCATTTTTTTTTATATTCTGTCAAAAAAAAAAAATAATAAGGATACTAATCTGTCAAAAATTATTATTCTTGTACCGACAAAGTAAAAAATTTTCCAGAACTTATACTGTTTCTATTTTATTGCACTTGAATACCAATGGTCTTAGGACAATATATTGTGAAACAAATACGTAATCATTATTACAAAAATTATGATGCATTTTATGGTGCATTTGAATTTTTAATAAGATATTTTAAAACCTCAGTAATTTAAAAATACATTTGATTTTTGTGCGAACACAGAGGGATTTTACAGTTTATTTTTACTAAAGATGTTATGTTGTAACAGTCAATTAATTTTACTTTTAATTTTGTATTCAATAAAATAATTTGTTTTAGAACGATACAGTTAAATTGCCTAAGAGAGAGATGCATATTTATTCAATAAATTGTACGGGATATTAATTTAAATACAATATATATATAAACAAATGCTCTTTTAATTTAAATTAGTGTGTACAATATTTCATTTTGTTATTTTCTCACAAAACTCAGTTTTAAAATTTAAAATCTTCTTTTAGAATTGCAGGTTTTAAGAATTGTCTTCCTAAGCATAAATTACATTCCAATTTACGTGTTTTTTCTGTACAAATCACAGGTAATGCATGATTCTTAAAACAAAAGTAATTAAAAAATATTTTTTAATTATAATTTCTAAACTTACGATACTAAATAGGATATAAAGCTTTCTTAAATAGAATCGAAATAGAAAAAAAATGTGTTTAAAACATATTAGCAAATTCTACCATTATTCAAAAGCATATCATTAGTTTCGTATCACAATATCATTCGTTGAAACAAGTATTTCTATACATTTGCCCTACACTATTATGGACTAGGCTTTCTGACTCCACATCATTATGGTTCAGGTGCTGCTACTGAGGCAATTTCTTACAAATGCATTTTAACACATTCACGCCGGCGCGGTGGGTCACACTCGACTGTCTCAGAGTTGCCAAGTTTCCGGCTTTTTGCACACCACTGTTATTTTAGAGAAAATGTTGTTCCTTTAAATCGCCCAATTGTTCTAATAATTAAATAAAACTACATTTTCTGTATTAAATTACTGGTATCCAAAAAGCCGGAGACGTGGCAGACCTAAGACAGTCGAGTGTGACCCACCGGGCCGGCGTGAACGTGTTAAGAAGAACTTGGCGGTATTTAATTTACTGTTGGCTGTGGGCGATTTCATCAGTATATCATTGGCAATAGTGGCGTGAGTATTTCATTGTTGGTTAAAGACCATTAATCTTAAAACACTTTTAGCGTAGCATTATGAAATGCGTTTATATTCTTTAGATTTGTAGTCTATAGGTAATGTAGTGTAGAAAATGTTATTTTTAAAATTTATTCTTCCATACCGAAAAGAAAAGGGGTTGAATTTTCAAATATTGGAAATAAAACTAATACTAATTATTTTTCTATGATTTGCTGTTCCCGAATGATGCACCTAAAATAAATTATCAACTGATAATGTCAAGTTGTTGCCAACAGACAAAAATAAACTTGAGCGCACACAAAAAATGGTAAAATATTTTACAATAGGGAGACGCTGACATGGAATAAGTGTACTTATACGTAATGAAAATCTCAAGCTAGACGAATTGAAATTTATTATATTGACCGAGCATGATTGGTAATTATTAATAATAACCGCTTAATTTCATAAATTCTCACAAATTAATCATATTACCGGTTGATTTGAATATTATTTGGTAATTATTAATAGTAACAGATTAATCAATTTGACGGTAACTTATATATACACAAATGCATCTTGGACATTATTTTTATCTTGAAAATATATTTATAGAGATTATTTTGTTTATGCATATTCACAATTTAACATAATTCTCAAACAAACACACATTCTATTTTATATCACTTTCTTCCACAAGTCGAAGAGATTAAAATATTCAGAAGTATCTAATTAAATATTTTTTCTTTTATAATTAAAATTTCTAATCTATCGATACTGAAAATTAAAGTTTATTTTTAAAAACGAAAAAAAAAAATGTTTCAAAAGAAAACTCTCATTAGTTTCGGATCGCGATATCTTTCCTTTAAACATTTTTTTATACTTTCCCACCAAACTGTTAAGGCCTAATATTTTCTCAAGCTACATCATTATAGTTCAGGTGTTGCATCTCAGGTAATTATTTTCATGAGCATTTTTTTTTTTTTCGAGAAGCTTGGTGGAATTTGATTTCGTGTTGGCATTGGGCGATTTCGTTAGTATTTTACTGGAAGAGTGGGATATGTTTTTCAGTTTTCGTTTTGGATTCATTTATATGAAAAAAATCTTTGCTTAGAATTATAATGCTAGGGTATTTAAAAATATAATAAATTAAGAAATTTTATTATAATCATTTAAAATATTTATATTACGTTAAAACTTAATAACATATATAAAAATTGGAATAAAAATATTTATGATACATATTTTTTTTATGATTTTAATCAGCCATTTTTAAATAAAATCTTTTGGAACTTATATATTATTTTTTTTTCAATACAAATTTCTTAACAAGCATTCACAAATATTAATTCTGAGTTATTTTTATTATTATTAAAACAGATTACTACACATGAAATTTTCCCTAAATTGTGACATAGTTGTTTACAATTGAAAATACATCAATTATTTCATAATGAATAAGGTCTAGGATTTGCGCCTGTCATACAATACATGTCTGAAAAAGCAATATGCCCCAGTTATGAAACACGTTTGTATGTACTTTTTGACTACTTTGCTTAGTGTATATTATTTATTTATCACTGTTTTAAATATTGCAGTTAGAAAAAAAATATTATTAAAAAAATAATTAAAGAAGAATTTATTTCTTTCCTAGTGACCATTGACTCTACAAGCAATAGAAATTTAAATTATTATTACAATTTATTAACAAAAGCAACGGAAATTTGAACGGTTTATACGTCTATGTTTTAAAAGTTTCAGTAAAAAAAAAATTATTATTAACAAAAAAATAAAAGTAAAATGATTTTTCATTTTATCAGTGACCGTTGTGTCTAGAAGCAAAGTTTAATTTAAAGTATCATTTAAACGTGATTATCAAAACAATGCAAAGTTTAATTATATAAAAGTTTTACGGATATTTGTAGTCATTTATCAGCCTCAGGTCTCTTTAAAGAAGTTAACTATTCTTTAACTGCGATTTGGTTTCTCTAAAGTATGATGCTATAACGGGACGTGGAAACGAGACATGAAAATGCCAACATTCGTGTCAAAACCAAACTGAATTAACCACTCTATATTTTTCAAAATACATATGATGTTGCTGAAAAAAGCAAATTACAATGCCTGTCTAGGACCCTGATGACATCATATTGCATAGGCAGCAAAGTTTATCTATTGATAATTTCGAGAACATTCTTTTGTAATCTTAATGTTCTAAACTAAAATTCTAAATTAACTTGTTTTAAAACAATCTGTATTTTGGACTGAATATGTGTATTGTGATTTGGGTCACGATTTCAGATAAGTCTTTTCTGGTGCGTACTATCAACTCAGAATTTATTGCATTGCTTTAGAAATATCATGTATATACGAAAAGAATGTCTTTTAGTTAAAATGGAATGGTAGGGATATGCAATGGATATGCAAGGATATATATGATGGATATGCAAGATAATCTAAAATGATTATAAATGAAAATATTTGCCTTGTAAACAATCTTATAAAGAAACCTTTATACGCAGTACAAACAAATATTTAAAGTTCTTTTTCTTTTAGTATTTTATTAAAGGTTTTATGTTATTCAATCTAGTCACATATACAGATACATTCATAAACATAAAACATACATTAGCAGCCGATTTCAAGCATATAAGTGAATTATATTCATAAAATATATCCCCATAAAAATGCACCGATAAGGAATCGTGTACAATTTTTTCATAATATCTGCCGTGAAATAGTCTACTACTTAGACGTTTCCTGTTTCATTAATATAAGCCATTTAGAACAGCGATTAATTGAAACCATTTGGAAATATTATAAAGTCACCAAAACGCAACGTTTAAACACACAATAAAAACATTAAGTAATGTGAATAAAACCAGACGTGTGCGTTTCGTGAGTTCCAAGACTCACATCATCAGTGTATAAAATATATGTATAAAAACAGTATCCCCCAACTACATGCATAACCAAATGTCAGTAAACACAGCACCGAAAGCTCTAGCATCCAATGAAATCAAAGCGGAAGTGAAACATCGGTGTAACTTGATGGTCTTGATTTTACACTGATTTTATACATTGATGATGTGGGTCCTGGAACTGTTGAAACGAATACGTCTGGTTTTATTCACATTACCCAATGTATTTATTACTTGTTTAAACGTTGATTTTTGGTGATTTAGATTTCGATACAAGATTTTATTTACTATTATAAGGTACTCAAACCAAACATCAAGCCTTCGTCTGCACAGTGTTTAAAGTATTCTTTACGATTATTGCTTACAAGGAAGATATTGGTATTCGTAATTAAGGCTATCAATTTACCTCAAACTCTATATTTCAAACACTTTTCATTGTACATCTTCTTAATTTTTTGTTATTTTAGACTTTTAAATTATTTAGTTGAACTTAATTGAAAAAATTTTTGCGATTCGAATATATACAAGCACTTCCCTTCACGAAAATGTAAAAAGCCTTTAAATGACTCTGCATTATTTTAGAAAATTTTTAAAATTGACGTAGTATGAAAAAAGAATGAAAAAGGAGCCTTACTTGAAATACCCGGCATTTGTGTTCATCTAAGTAGGTCATTTGTTATCTGCGATAAGTAGCGAAAAACCAGAATCTTTTGTCTTTCAAGATAAATTCTCAAAATGCTTTCCTATATTTTGGTTCTAAAAATATTTGATTTGTAAATATCTTTATGAAAGCTCGTTGCATTTAAAACATTTTGTCTTCATTAACTTTGAAAAATTTATTTTTGCTTCTAACTGAACACGATCCAACTTTTTAAATCTAAGTGAAATAATTTTGAAATATTTTTAAAAAAAATTTAAGGAAAAAATATCTATCACTTTTAAAAGGCCATGTTACTGTTTTATCTAATAAATTTCGTTTGTTTCATTTGTTTAATTTTTTTCGAAAGTTTGCAGAAAAAAAATAACACTATAATCAATGTAATAAGGATATACCATTTTTTTTAAACAATTTGTGAGAAAATTGCATTCATAAAAAAAAAAAAAAAAAAAAAAAAAAAAAAAAAAAAAAATCAAAGGATAATTATGTCTCTGGTTTTAAAATGAAATTTCCAGAAATTGTAAATGTGTTCCGTAATTTTTTAATATGCGACATAACACTAATTTTAAACATGATAATAAAGTTTCTGGAAATCCTCAACATTTTTAATACAACTGAAAATTTAACGGACTCTGTAGGAGATAAATACATAAATACTAAAAGTTTACATTCTGCATCATTTGATGAATGTTTGATAGATATAACTATAACATGCATTTAAAAAGACCATCATTCTGAAATTTCCAATTGATGAATGTTAGTTTTTTTTTTTTGTTAATGTTTCAATAATAAGTATTTAAACTATATTTTTACATACACTTTTAATGTTTTGTTATGGGTTCAATCAAATTTTGGAGTTGAAGTAGCAGCTAAAATAATATGGTTAATTTTCATTCCAACATTTGTAACCATGGTTCAATTGTATTTACAAATTTTGAAACTATATTTCAACATCTTATGTTTGCACTGCAGAAAGGAAATATGGTTTAACCTGATACATTACAAAAACCCTTTTAACAATGTATATATGACAAACTTCACATTTATTTTTTCGTGTTTAGTAAACAAAACAATCCTCAGTGCTCTTATAATTTTTGTAATATACTTTTTCCACAGAAATTGATGCCTTACGAGGATCATGCAGAATTTGAAGATTGCAGAGAATACAAAATACTCTGGTGGACTAAACTTAAGGACGAGTCACAAAATGCCAATTTTCATTAGCGCGAATACTTAAAACGAAGTAATATAATTCGAATAATTTCTATCTCTGCAGAACAGCTGGTCCATATAACATCTCATATAGGTCGCACATGGTCACAAGAGTCACTGTCACTACGGCGAAACAAAAAATAGGAAATTCCATACGTCTCTTTTATCAGTCTCAAATGACTACTATATGTGACTCCACTGGCAGGTCACTGTGACTGCTTCTTTGTGGCGAGTCACCAGGTGACTTTACAATGTCGTTTCATTGAGACTCTCGTGTGACGCTCATCTGAAGACTCAAATTCAAAGTCATTGTGAACGTTGCATTATGATAAATCACCAAATAATGTCACATTAAAGTCACATGGTGACTTTTCATCACTTTTCACAGTGGTGACTTCACAGTAAGGCCTCTGTCACCATTTGACAAAGTCATGTGACAGAAAGTCACCATGTGACATTATTAGGTGATTTATCATAATGCAACGTTCACAATGACTTTGAGATTCAGTCTCCAGATGAGAGTCACATGAGAGTCTCAATAAAACGACATTGTATAGTCACCTAGTGACTCCCCACAAAGCAGCAGTCACAGTGACCTGTCAGTAGAGTAACATATAGTAGCCATTTGAGACTCATAAAAGAGACGTGTGGAATTTCCTATGTTTTGTTTCGCCGTAGTGACTGTGACTTTTGTGGCCATTTGTGACCTGAATGAGATGTTATATAGACTAGCTGTTCTGCAGGGATAGTAATTATTAGAATTATGTTACTTCCTTTTGAGTATTCGCGTGAATGAAAATTGGCATTTTGTGACTCCTCCTTAAGTTTTGTCCACCAGTGTAATGAAATTTTAAAATGTTAAATATTAAGATTGGCTTATTAAGTTATTCAAATGTAACAATTAAAATGATTTCGATATTTCAAAAGAATGAATTATAAACAGCTTAAAATTTATAGTTACGGACTTATGTTCAAACCAAAACAGACCATCAGAGAAACACAAGTCTTCAAGCATAGGTTATGAAACGATTAACTGTTGCAGAATACTCTAGCTACACTTTGCCGATTAATAGTGTTAAGTTAAAGTAGATATCTTAAATAATGAATTTTGAAGTCGCATAACTTTAAAAAAAAATTCAGAAATTACTTCTATAATCAGAAATGTTCTCGAATTCTTTTGTGCGGCTTTGTATATTACCAATAGATTTGTATCAATTCTACATAGTATGATAATATCTATTCTTTTAGTAAATTCATAGCACTGCTGAAATTTGAGGACTAAAAATGGAAAACGCTGGACGTTAAAAGAGGAAGTTTTTCAAATTAGCCAAAAAAAAATCTACTTCTAGTACTTACAGACTTTTCCCCTTCAATCTTTTTGGGCTCGTAGTTCAGCACTTTAAAAGTAGGTATCTATCTTCATTTCGTTTGCTGTTTAAAAACACAATATTATCATTTGTAAATATTCCTTTTATTTATATATTTAATATATTACATCTTGCTTAAAAAATTCCAATTGATGTAATCAGTGACAACATGATCAAGTTGTGCAATGGCCACCAGTCGCCGCGCATGGCACATTCAGCGTTCTCCACTTCACTTCGTGTTGCACATACAGCGTTCTCCGGTTCACTGCGTGTGTCACATACAGAATTCTCCACTTAACTTCGTGTAGCACATTCAACCAGCGACATTTTCAATTCGTTTTTGAACTATTTTGTATTAGAGTTCGCACTTCAAGGGTTCTCCTGTTTGTTAAACGTGGTATTTAAGAGATTTATTTCGTGAAAGAAAGTATTTTAAATTTTTCGGTAATTTCAGCGTTTCTTATTTTTAGTCGTGAATTCACTTTTTGCAATTTCCGTTCAAAAAAAAAAAAAAAGAAATGCGTCCTCTATTTATTTTTTGTACAACGTTTCAAGTTATCTAAAAATTTTGATACGTAGCACATATTAAGCTAAACATCATATGGCATAACGGAACACGCACTTTCAGCTATTACCGACCATAGACGGCAATGATCTTAGTTTTCTTTGTAACCCTGTGTATAAAAATTTTTTAATAGTCACAAACTATTTTTGTGTACTAAATATGGTTCAGCAAAAAATTCCATTACACAACTAAAAACAAAATTTAGGTAATTCCTGCACATAGACAGTAATGCAATCGAAGTTTTTAGTGTAGCTCTGAATATTATATAAATTATGTAATTAAATTATGCACAGCATGTGGTATGCAAAAAGATAATTAAACATAAAAAAGAAAACTAAATTTCAAAACATACTTTTAGCAATTATGGCTCATAACCGTACTGTGCCTATTTTTTGCGCTCCCTGTAAATGAACGATAAATTCTAAGCATTGTTTTATTCTATATTAATAAACTTGTATAGCATTTAAGTATGAGAGTAGCATGTCAATCTATTTCATTATTTTCTAAATATTGTAATTTCATTAAAATACACCGTAAACAACTGTTTCCATAGACTTATGTAATTGAATTCTGCTGTGCGACACTGAAAGTAAATGATAAATACTTTTACGCGATATTCTACAAAAATGATGTTTAACTCGCACTTCACAAACCATATGAATTTCATTATGTTTGAAATAGTGTATAAACATTAAACTACACTACAAATGATTTTTCTTACTAGACCATGCGGTAACTTTTGAGTTTCCGTGTGTATGAACTATAAATACGACGTACTTCAATTTGAATAGGGAACGTCGCATAGGAAATCTATATACCACATATCAAGACCTTACAAATCGAAGTAAAATTACAAGAGTTAGAGCACAGACACACGGATGAACAGAAAGACTAACCAATGTCATATACAATTTTGAACAACGTTATAAAGTGTGAAAAACAGAAAAGACTAGGAAGATATATATATATATATATATATATATATATATATATATATATATATATATATATATATATAAATGAATATACATTATGTAGGGTTTAAAAAAAATAGAAGTGTTATGATAATGAAAATTTGAGGAGACACAAATTTTGACTTACGTGTTTAATAATGTAATAAAAACTATAATAATGTATACTTTTATGTTTATAAGTAAAATAATTAAATGACTGAATTCTGTAATAAAATTTCAAACAGTAATGTTTTCGAATTGTATATCTTTGTTTTACAAAGATATTAAAATTTCATACATGAATTCAAAAGAATGATCATCATATGTTCTCTAAGGAAATTTACATTTCTGTACAAACTTTATTTGCCATTGAAATCCATCCTAAAATAAATGTTCTATATTCTTAACAACTTCTATTTATTGAAAAAATCTTTAAAGAATGTATTGAGTCTGATTTTGTTATCAAACAGAAAAGAAGTCAGGAAATATGTTGATATGATCTACAACAGCCTAAGCAAAACTTCCCGATAACAAAAATAAAGAAAAATTACGTTAGTTTGGGAAAAATATGAGTAGATATGCTATGTACTATTTTATAAAAATAATGTATTTTCAGGCAGCAAAGTTTTAGATAAAAGTTCACACAAGCATATAAATATACATGCAAATATAAACAAGAGTAACAAACTAAATGATTGTAATGTATGTACATTTTACTATACACTCATACATATTTTTTATAATTCTGAGTAATTTTAATTGCAAGGATAGTGTATATCTATTATACATAATATGGTATGTCACGAAATTTTCACGAGTTACCATCTATATCTTGTAAGAAGATCATTGTGATAAAGAATGAAGAAACGCGTTTAACGATTTTTTTTTACCCGACTGCCAAGAAGGGTTATGTGTTTCACGCGTATTTGGGTACGTGGATTTCTTTATACCCTCGAAACATCCCAACGACTGGGTGGATTTTAAAGAACGAGGTTTCTAACAATTCGTCTTAATCGTCCGATGGTTATAGGTTAGGTTTTGTTTTAATAAATTCAAAATGGCTGTAGATACGAAAAAATATTATACGCACCCTGTTGAGTAGCACATCATTGGATAGGTCTTTCAAAATGATGAGGATGTTTCATTGACTATTTTACAGTCAGAAGCTCTGTTTATATATTACACAACCTGAAAGTTGTGTAGGTAGGATCTCTAGCTTTACTACAACTCTAAACTTCATTGACATCTATAGGCCTCATCAAAACAGTGTTTATAGATAGGAACTAACAATTAAACACAGCTCAATCAATACAAGTAAATGAAAAAAATAGGTAAGTATTATAAAAAAATAGTTTTACATTGATGAGAAATAATTAATTAGTTCGCTTTTTACGCAGTTAGGATTTTTATTTTTTTTAATTTAATTTTTACTTGTTATATGCATGAAATAGTTATATGTTGTTATATGTATGAATTAATTTCTATATTTAAAAACTTAAATCAGGATAATTAACCATGAGTTATATATTTTTTATAAACAGCAGAACTTGTTGTATTTATATAAATAATGATTTAAAATTCGATTTTTTGTATGTTATTAATGACCCTTTTACTTTTCATAACACTGAAAACAGCGTTTTATTTTGAAATATTTTTTTCTTGTATATATGTAAAGTGATATTCGTCTATCAGACGAATGATTAGAATTTGGAAGTCTCATTTAGTTCTTTTCAAACTCGTTTTAGTAAACACGCTGAAGTATTTCCGCTAAAAATAATTTTTTGGCGGTACAACTGTACAGCTCATATTCAAAATATTAGAATAATTACTTTTTTTTACAATTTGAAAATATCGTTTGGTAATTTAATGTATTTTGATGCAAATATGCAAACGATATTTTTATTAAGAACTTATTGTTGATTAAACTTATTTATTATATTAAAATTAATATCCTTTTTGAAAAGATTAATTGAAAAAAAAATATTTTGAAAAGTCAAAATTTTAGAATATTTATTCAAGTGGTTCAAAATATTAGGAAATTTCACATTAATTTTCGTTTAATTATCGCCAATTCATAACTGGTGGCATCATTGATTAAATTCAGACGATTTTATTTAAAATTAGCATACATTTTGCAGTTTGTTTGCTTTTTCGTCTTAAAATGGGTTGTGTGAGTGATATTCCTGAACCTATTAAACTTCGTATGGTTGATTTGTATCGGCACCGTAAAAATAAATGTTATATAGCAAATTATTTACATTGTCGGCAATCAAGCGTTAGTAAAATACTAACACAATATTAAAAAAAATGAAAAGTTTCAAAATAATCGCCGAAGTGGTGCCCAAAACCAAAAATATCTGCTACAGATGACAGGAAACTGAAGCGTATAGTTAAGAAAGACCATTTTAAAAGTATGCGATTCTTGCAACGAAAATGGAAAGAAAAAGGAGTCGTTTCTACATCGACAACATTAAGACGTCTCCATAAATTTAAGTTTCAATCTCGTGTACCGAAATCAAAAACCCTCATGACTGCAAAACAAATGCAATTGATTGAATTGTCATAAATCAAGACGTTTATGGAGCGAAGAAGATTGGACAAATATATTATTTAGCGATGAAAGTATGTTTAGTGTTTCATATGGTAATCAAAGTTTCTTATCTTGGAGAACAAAGCAAGAAGCATTTGATATAGAATTCCTTAAAAGTTCTGTAAAATTTGCTGCTAGTGTCATGGTTTGGGATTGCATGAGTGCAGAAGGACCTGTAAAGTTATACATCGTCAACGGAAAAGTTAACTCTCAAATATATCAGGAAATTTTGGAATATTACATGATTTCATCATCAGAATATTTATTAGAAGATGATTTCATCTTTAACAAGATTCAGCGCCACCGCATACCCCGGTGTCGACAAAGAATTGGTTCCGCCAACGCAACATTAAGGTAGTTCCTTTGCCACCAAACTCACCAGACTTTAATCTCATCGACAACTTATGGTGTATTTTGAAGAAAAAACTCCAAGAAAATCCTCCTAAAACTGAGTTAGTGGCACGTATAAAGTACATTTCGGCTAATATTGATAGAACTGTTTGTAAACACCTTGTATATAGTATGCAAGATCGATTGTACGCTGTTATGAAAGCAAAAGGGGATGCTACAAAATATTAAGTACCATTTACTTTATATTCATAGGGTAATATTGTTGCGTAAAATATATTATTGTAATATTTTGAACCAAACGAAATTTTATTCTAATATTTTTATGTGATTCAGAGAGCTATATGCCTAATTTATTGTACTGTATTTTATATTTTGTAACCGTTAAAATCTCATCTAAAAATTCCAGATTTAATTTATAAGAAATTTAATTGCATTTACTTAGTATCAAAAATAAATAAATGAAAAATAATTTTCTGTTATTACTTTTTCTCAATTATTCTAATAATTTGAATATGAGCTGTATTACTCAGAAAATATATCAAGAAAATTCTGCTTGATAAAATTACCTTTCAAACTGATAAATGCATGTCATTTACATATAAAATATTGCGTTAACGTTTTTGTGTGTTCAAAATAGTTAGAATTTGTCTCCCTCTTTTTCTTTTCTTTTTTCGTCAATTCATATACAGTAGTGAAATACGTTTAACACGAAACTGCGGGGACCGAAAAATTGTTTCGTGTTAAAAGAATTTCGCGTTAAAAGATTCTTAAAAAAAGATCAAAACTCACAAATATTTTCGACATCATCAAATTTTATTTCGATTTCATGTTAAACTACTAGTAAGTTGCAACCATTAGGATGAAAAACAAGTAAACAAAATATTCTTTTTGGGGGGAAAAAAATCAGATATCTTTTTTTGAAGTATCTTTTTCATCATTCTGAAATCTAGCTTCTTCGAACTAAATAACTTAAGCTGTCTCTAAATCTTCGTGTTTAGCAGTTCTCATACTTTTTCTCTCAGGCTTAAACATACTGCGCTCAAACATTAACGTAATGGGATCCCTGTTTTTTTTATTAATGTTGATAATGTAGAATTGCCAATGCAAAACTCTTTGCAGATTTCTGTTTTCGTCCTTCTTCTTCATCAACTGCATTAAGCAGCTCCATCTTCATTTGAAACGAAATAACAGTTTGTTTTCGCACCGATTTCTCAGTCATTGTGCTCATAAAACATAAGCTAAATTACAAAAACCACGAAATTCTCTGATTTTCACCAAAAATTCAGTGGTTTTAACACAAAATTCACCGGTTTCAACTTAAACTAACTAGCTCGAAAGAATTATTTTTCGTGTTAAAAGGACAAAAATGTATGAAATTGCATCATATACTGTCCGGACCGCTATATCATTTCGTGTTAACCGATTTTTCGTGTTAAGCGTTTTCGTTTTAAACGTATTTCACTGTATTACATATTTGCAATGTTAATTGAAAACGTAAAAATAGCATATTTGAAAAGAATTTTGTCAAAACAGTGAATACTTTTTTTCTCCTTTGATGATGAAGCTTTCAAATGCACCATTTTGGCTGATAAGAAAAGAAGCTAACTGTGACTATCATTTATCGAAAGAGTACGTGAATACACAAGAATTTAAGTCAAACAAAAACTGACAAGTCAGCAATTGGACATAGAACACGGCAAATGAGGTACGTTTTTACAATAACTAGTTTTATAAGTATTAAGATCTTGGTGCATTAACTGCTGCACTCTTATTCAACAATGCATTGTAACGACCGAAAAACTCCGCAGCTTATTTTGTTTCGTAAGTTGCGAAACTGTTTTTGTTCAGCGGTTGTTCCTCAATCGCAGCCTAGAGTCAGATCTTGTCCACGGATCGCAGCCTATAGTCAGATCTTGCCCATGGATCGCCGCCTGAGTTTCGGAGACTGATCAGCCGTGCTCTCGTATCGGAAACTTTTTCGATATGCGGAAAGAGAGATGAAGATGTGGGGTGAGAGGTCAAGTGAAATTAAGAGAGCTAGTTGCTTGTGAGATGAAGATGTAACTTGGGGAATGTTTGGCAGATAGTATCCGAGCTGATTTGTGTAATGGAAGAAGACTTTTTTTTTGTAGCCGGAGAACGAGTGTGGACATGGTGGTTTTATTGACTGTGTTTTTAAAGTGGCGGCTTTTTAGAGATGTGCTGAGAAGTAGTCCCTTTTGTTTAAGAGTGACGATGTGTTTTTTAATGGTTGAAGAGATTTATTTTGAAATATAAACTGCTAAATAAAGTTAATAATCGATGTTAATCGTCGTTTATTTAGTGCTACCAAAGAACCAGACGACATCGTTACAGTATGAATAAAAAATTATTACGATTATATATATTAAATTCAGTAATACGGAAATAATAGGACTCCATCTTAAACAGGGCGTAATTACCATGGCAACCTAGAATCATCATCTATCATTGGATACCATTAAGTTAATTACGTATGACAGGATTTAATAGAATGAAGAAACTTTTACTAATATCTTTTTAAGGTTTTACTCGATATTAAATGTCAAATTATTCGTTTAGGTTGTTTTAGCGCAGTTATATGCGGACAGTCGGACAGAAAGAAGGATACACCAGGCGAGAACTATAGTGGCTATGTATTTATATAAATACGAACGAACCTAAAAAGGTGTATGGATTGTTTTCTCAAAATACCTCCCTTGTTTTGCGAATGTTTACAAGTGTGATGCGTTGCGAATATTACGCAAATATGTAAAGTAAGCATCGGGAATCAGTCAAGTAAATTTGAAGATGAAGACTTTTAAATAGTTTGCTGATGTGATAAGTTTTCATTTCATAAGAGGTTTAACTCATTTAAAGGGACGGTGAAAGTTAAAAATTATTTTTTTTTTTTAATGTTCTTCATATAAATATGAAATTTTGTGGAAATGTACATTTCACCATAAGTACACTGGTGGAAAACAACTTAAGGACCACTGTTATTTTCAACGGTTACGGTTCGAAATAGATCCGCAGCAGCATGTGTAAATTTGCACGAATGCGGGATGTACTCTATTTTGTGAAACCTATGCAAATTTTCTACTTTCGCATTTGTCGATCATGTGACAACAGAGATAAGAGATTTTAGGCAATCGGCGGGGGCTGTGAGGTTTCATTAGATGTAAAAGTAGGTAGGTAGATGTAAAATTAAAGGAAATGGAGTGAAGCTTGAACAATGAAATTTTGAACATATCTTCAAGGCATAATTTAGATGATATTACTCGTGGTAGAATAATCGGAAAGTTGGAAGAAGGACGCAAAAAAGAGATGTTGCCTGTCAATTGAACATCACGTACAGTATTGTTTCTAGGCTATGGGCGCAATTCCAAAACAGTGGAATATGTACTAGGCGCACTGGATGAAGGCGTCCTAGCAGTATGATGTCCCAAGAAAATCGCTATATTGTTATTTCAGCAAAAAGAAACCGACGCAGCAGAGCTGGTCAATTAGCAAATCAACTTTGTGCTGCCACAGGAACTAAAATATCGCGGAAAACTGTTGAAAGACGTTTGAAAAAGGATGGACTATACGCCCGAAGACCTGTTGTGTGTGTCCCACCCTCGAGACGCCAATGCAGCACACGTTTACAGTGGTACCGTATGCAGCGCAATTGGACTGATGACGACTGCTCTGCCGTGCTCTTCTCAGATGAGAGTAGATTCAGTCTATCGCCTGATTATTGACGTAAACTGATATGGCACGAGGTTGATAGTGCTTACTGTCACGAAAATATTCTACAAAGAGATCGATATGCGACTTCAAGTATCATGGTGTGAGCAGGCATCATGTTCAATGGCCGCACGGATCTCTATGTGCTTGACCAAGGGTCCATGACCGGCAGACGGTACATTGAAGACGTTCTGCTTCGACATGTTCGACTTTTTCGAGGTGCTGTCGGCGAAAAGTTTCGTATTATGGACGATAAAGCACCTTGTCATTGCTCACAGACGGTACAAGATTGTCTTGAGGCCGAAGATATCCATCGCATAGACTGTCCAGCACGTTCTCCCGATCTGAATCCCACTGAATATGTATGGGATGCCTTGGGTAGACGTATTGCTGCTTGACAATTTCCTCCCACAATCAAGGAACCCACATCCATGCAGTGAAGGAGTAATGGGGCAACTTCCCTCAAGAGCTGCTGAATCATGTTGTTCTGAGTATGGCACGCCCTGTTGAAAGTTGTCTGGAATTATACGGTGGCTACATCCGTTATTGATATGGCACTGACGATTGTTAATTGTGAGTATTTTTCGTTCTTTGTGTAGTCATGTTTTCGGACAATATTCACGTTTCAGAAAAAAAATCTCTGGTATTGCCCTGGTAATGCCTTTCAACAATTTTTTTATATTAAATCCTGTGTAACATCATTTTAATACTATCGTATGCTTCTTGACCCACAATATCACGTAGATTCACATTTCCGTATTCATTTATTCTGGGTCCTTAAGTTTTGTCCACCAGCGTATATAGAACACCTTAAAAGAAATTTCCAATCTTATTATAATTTTAAGATAAAAAAAATTGAACCGAAATTTTAAATTGTTCCATGCGTCTTAAATTTTTAGATATATCCCCGATTTTGCATTTAAATCACTTAAAACATTATTACAAACAAATCTGTGCATCGATTTTTTAATCCCTTGAATAGTTAATTTTTTAGAAATTTTTTTCTGAATTCGATATCGATTTTCATCAAAATTTTGCCTTTTAATAAGTTAAAAATCAAATTTAACTATCTTAATGAAGTCAAATTTTAAAATGCATACACAGTTTCTTTGAAAGCAATATCAGGATTCAATTTCATGAATTTTGATCAAAAATTCTGATGCGTGGAGCATTTCAAAATTCTAAAAATGTTGAAAAATCTGTTTTGAGAGAAATAGATTTTAAATATAAAAAAGGGCCGAAACATCGTTTATGTCAAAATTCAAACCCTTGTAGCTTTGCAAAAAATAATCTCAATTACTTGCGGTTTTTTACAAATGGTTCAGAAGAAGCTAGGAAATAATAATAGGCACAAAAATAATTTTCGATTTCTGTATGGATAGACTAGACAGGGAAACATAAATTTATTTAATAATCCGATAGAACTAATTCTGTCAAAAAACTATTTTGATTTGTTATAGGTATATTTATATACGCAATTTAGTCATTCTATATTAAATATGTATACTACACCAAGGGTTAGTTATATAGTTAGATCCAGTTAACCTTATCTAGTGCCACTTCATCTACTACATTCTCAAAATTTCTTTCTCTGTCTTTACTTTTATTTCTAACTTCGGCGTAATAATTGTCAAGAATATGTGAGATATTTTGTGTATGAAGGAGACGTACAATGTTTTAATATATTAACGCTGCTACTTTAAATGTCATTCAAAATTAAGCAAAACGCAAAGTTGAAAAGAATTCTTACTACCGGGAAATTATGTACAATATTTTAATTCATTAAAGTTTAAACGTAAGTCTAGCGTGAGTAAAGGGCATCCGTCAATGTCGATGTAATGTCGAAGTCTCCATCAGAAGCATTGTGATTTTTTCACATTTTGCCCGAGAAGAAAGTCCATTATTATTTTTTTTTTTTTACTGAACCAACGTGTCTAGAGTTCGAAAACAAGCGACGAATAAATTGCGTATTTGAAGAGAATATTTACAACGGAGTGCGAGAAAAAGGCACATTACATCGTTATCAAGCTTCTACATATTAAAATACATTTCAACTGCAAAAGCAGGCTCCTCTGCTCTGAAGAGTTTTAAAATCGAATAATCTCGCTGATCTAAATATACCACGTTAATTGCGAATCATCTGTACTTAGACGAGCAATGCTTCCTTCAAATCAAGGTGCAAGTTTTGCTGGATACATAATGAATATTACGAAATTAAAAAAATCGATAAATTTCCAATTATAAAGTAACTAAAGAAAAATAAGTAAGAAAAATATTGAAATTCAGAAAGGAAAATCATTGAATCAATTCTCCGAAAAAATACGCAAAAAATGCACTGAACTTAAAAACACGCCAAATGTACGCACTTTTATTGAATCAGCCAAATACCATATTTTCTATAATCTGGGAACTAATTGTTCAATTTTTTTGCAATTAACGAAAATTATTTCGGCTTGTAGTGAGAATAAAGTGCAAAAATAGCTTAATTAAATAATGATTTTATCTAGTAGTTGAAGGATATAGAATCTAAAAAAAAAGTTGTATTCTTGAAATATTATGATTCCGTGATAATAGTATACATTGTAAACTTATTCAAATTACTTGTTCCGTACGCCTATATAAATTGAACAATACTAAAACATCGTGCAATGCAATCCGATTGAAATTTGATATTCCCATCAATAAATTGATGGGTATAGTCTAGATGATAATAAAAAATAATAGAAATAATTAAGACTATATTAATTTCTATTAAGGTGGCGACAGCTCATGAAAAAAATCTGTGAAAAAATGGGGAAAATGCCAGCATTTTAAGTTAGAATAAAATGTCCTATTTAAATGCGAGAGTATAAAAGGCGAATTTTCATAAAAATATAGTACTTTTATTTTTTCTCTTTATTTCATGTCTGTATGCACCCGTTTCAATGACTTTTAACAATTGTTTGATCCGATAAATGGGTGTCCTAACCGACTCATTTTGGATAGTGCGGCGTACATACTGATCAATTTAAGTATACATTTAATAATAATAAAATTGATATATTTTGATTTCATATAATTTGTACATAGAAAATATGTCAATAAAGCTATTGGTGCATTACACTATTTTTTATTTTATTTTTTGCATTGAAATAAATAATAGTTCTCCCAACTTCCATGGGTTACCGTAATATCTGATGCAACACGTATTCGTCCTGTAAATAGGTGATCCTGTTGCATAAACTGGTTTTGCTTTTTGGAATCAGTTTATATTTTCAGAAATTGTTTTGTTTTTAAATTTGTAAGTATCATTCTGTTAATTGCATTCAAATATTTTATTGACCGTTTCAAATTCATTTTCACTGTTGCAAATACTGCAAATTTTAAAACAATATACTTACTTACACTATGAGAATTAATTTCTTCATCTGAAGTTACAATATTATCGGATAACTTTCTTAATTGCTCTTTTCATTTTCTTAAACCGTGCTTTTTCGTCTGAGTACAATTTTCGAAAACTACGGAGAATCAAATATCCAAACTCTACGCGGCCGGGAAACTAAAGTGAAATATTTCGGAAGAACGCGGCTCGCTTTGAGATTTTAGGTTACTCCTATTGCAGATGCACTGTACATATATAATCATGATTCCGAATTGTATACCTTTATCATCAGAAGCCAACGGAATTTCTTAAATTAAGGGGGTTCTCCGTATAACGGCCTGTATTTTAAGCATTTTTTGGGAATTATTTTTCACGACAAATGAAAAAATGGAATTTTGAGTTTTTTATTATGCATTAATGTTATTTCAAGAATATGTAAAACAAATTTCAACCAAAATTCTTTATTACAACGTAAGTTTCACCACTCTGAAGACACCTGCCTCCAAAAAGAGGACGACGTTCATTTCCTCCCCGATTTCGGCTGATTGGCTTATCTGAAAGAAAAAATACAAACGGCGTGTTAATCTGTAAGCCTAAATGCATCGAATGAACTAGAATCATTTGAAAATATTGAAAATTGGGTTTTTGGTAGACTTGTGAAAAGAAAATTCAAATTTCATGATTTTATTTTATTTTTTTGTTACGAAAAAAATAGAAAAATCTGAATTTTAGGATTATTCTGGTTCATTTCGTGCGTCTACATGTGATGAGTCTACTCTATAAATTGAAAGTAAATAGGTCAAACCGTTCTCGAGATATGATGGAGGAAAGTTTGAAAAACAACCTTTTGATAAAAACACGTTTAAAGTTTCAAGTACGGCTAAAACGATGAAAATCTTAACTTACCATCAATGTGCAATGTGTGTCCATAGAGTATTCCTTCCTATTCATCTTGGAGGTCTTTCAATGCGGATTGCTCTGCTCTGGCTTCCATTCTGCCATTTTTCGCAACGACAAAATAAGTGCCTAGTAATTTTCTTTTATACCTGTGTAAAACACTTAACTCGGCGCTCGAAACATCTGCTTCTTCTAAATGCTATATCTTTATAACTAATTCGAATTTTAGAAAATTATTTTACCCTAGTATTCTAGACATGTTAAGGAATCAATTTATGCAAAAAAAAAAAAAAATCGATTTTTTGAACCTATCACACGGGGCAAACTCCTTAAAGAAACATTTTTAAAACAAAAGTTTGTCTTGTGGTTAGGAAGTTTCGAAAATTTTTCCGAGTAGTTCTACAGTGTATTAATAAATTTCTTAACTTTCCATAAAGTCTGTCAGTCAGTCAGTCAATTTCCGAATTTTCCTCGCTAATGTTAAGTTTATGGGGGTAGAATGCTTTCGTAGATTTGAGGGGCTCACAACCAAGTCCGTTTATCTCTATTGTGAATAATAATGCATTAAAGGTCTTATTAACGAGTTAATTCATGTCAAGTGGTTTATAAGGATTATATATGTCAATATTCAATTTAAAATATCATTTTTTATAGTGGCATGCTTTTACAAATCACAAATTAATATTTCATCAAAATTGGGAGGGTCATCAAAAACAACATTACTTTCCATTCATATAGTTTATGCATCGCATGGTTCACGAACATTTATTTTTTAATCAGAAGTTTAGAAATTGCTACTTATTTTAAGTACAACATTTTTGTGATAGCAATGAGGGAAGATTTAGACAAGAATGTACAGCAGATGAAAAAGTAGTACACTGAGGAATGAACTTCATTCTGTATGGTTCTTTCTTCTATTTCTTCCCCAACTCTGTACACAGATGCAATCTATAAGAAAGTATCTGAACAATTGACTTGTTGCACTACGGCAGATAAAACACAGTTTACTGCACGTTTAACATGAACTATCTCATTTCTTTTAAGTGGACTTGGTCTACTATGGTTCTGAGCTCCTCATTTAAAATATTTCCTTAGAAACTTAATATTTTTAAATCCTTTTATCTTTGTACTCATCTTAAAAGAAAATATTTCTAAAAGCTATGCTTAATTTAATATTTCACGTGTTAAAAGCTCATGATCTGTGATTAACAATTTAGCACTTCACATAAAAGTAATTACATATTGTAGAAATATTTTGAAAACTAAGCATAAAAGAGACAGCCTTTAATAAGAGTACACAGAAAATGGAAAGTTTAAAATATTAATTTCATGAGGAAATATTTTAAATATAGGAATGAATCACACACTCGTAGACTTAACATAAGCGAGGGTAATTCGTAATATGGCTGACTAACAGATTTAACTGAAATTATCAGTTTGTCAGAGGCTATGAATTATCAAGTAAACGATTAAAAACCCTAAATTGTATTTATATATTCAGGAGTACTAAATAATGTTCATTTCATGTTCACACATGGTTTCTTTCAAAATACAATATTTTGTAACGCAGACATAAATCAAACTGTTTCTTTGTTCATCTTACATATATTTGAAAAGATATTTTCATCTATCAGTCAAACTATACCCAAACTATTCAGTAACACCAATAGTGCCTACAAATTTCGAAATTTTATACGCAATATCATCTGCCGGCAACGAAGAAAGGAACAAAGTTATAGTATCTATTTGTGAAATAGAAGATAATATATTATTTTTTTCTTGGATACCAAAAAGGAATTCGTTTTCATTTTTCCAAATTTTGTAGTTTTATGTTACGAACTTTGAAGATATTTTTATCACAACTTTGCATTATAACAAGTAAAAATGATCTTTTACTGGATATAAAACAATAAAAATTTACAAAAAAGTAGTGAAAATATTTACTTCATTTTGTGTGCATTTTTTGTAAGACTGTTGAACAATAATTAGGTACCTTTTGTCTAAAATAAAACTTCCTGATTTTTCTGAATTGAATTAATATTTGTTTCAAAATACGTTATTTTGTAATAAAAAAACAAAAACAAAATACGTCTCTGTTTATGTATACATACATTTAAAAAACTTCTTTTTGAAGAAAAATGTTCCTTACTATTCAGAAAATTCAAGAATGTACACAGACAAAATATTTCGAAATTTCGTAAGCAATATTTCGTAACACGACAGCAAAGAAAGGCACACAACGTTTTTCTGCATCAATTATTCATTAGAAGCGTTTTTTTTTTTTTGTTGTTGTTGTTGTTTTTTCCCAAGATACGAATACGAAAAAATTAAAAGAAAATTTCCTTAGTTACATGCAACGATGTTTTGCGACAACTAAAGCTTAATTCTAATAGTATTGTTTTCAAAAATATGAAACATCTCAATGTTAGAAGAAAACAAATTAGTAAAGGACACTATATTTTGATTAGTTTCTTTTTACAAAGTTATGAAACAATGATCAGATAAATTTACCTTAAATATTACTTCCATACATGTTTTAAATGTATTTAGATAAATTAAATATTGGATAACTACGTTTTATCCAGATCTAAAAATACTACAAAAGAAGTCTGTATTTTAACAAAACGGAAGACATGCGATTTCATTATGACAATGTACATTATAGTAAAGTTTTTATATGTTTTTTTAAAAAATGGATATTTTGACGTTTCGAGTCATTTTGATAAATTTTATGTTATGGTTTCTTAAAAGTATTAGTTTTCTCATACAGAATTTACTTTTACAATAAATTCATTATAAAACAGGAGTTAGAGCATATCATGTTTTTGATGATAAATTTATTATATTAACAAGTTGGATGTGCCAATTCTAAAGGTTTCTCCTTTATCATACATATTAATATTTCAAAAAGTTTTTATATATTTTAATGCTTCCGTTTTATTACTTGAATATTAATCATTCATCATAAGTTTCTGCTTGATTGTACTAATCGGAGTAAAAATTAGTTAATCTCAATAATAATACTTAATTAAATAAATGCTTTTCGATATTTTGTTGCAAATCAGCTGCCTAGGAATCGACGTTTTAGCTGGATACAAATTGCCCGTTGCTTCAGGAAAAAGCGATGTACAATAGAACAATGCAAAAGAACGAGAAAAAGTGCTATTACAGCGCTCCTTAAGGCGGAAAATTTCCTAATTCATTGAGGATATGCTGACCATAGCCAAAACCATACACAAAAAATTTGGTTCAGTTCTATGCATAATCTCACAGAGTTTTCGATGGTACAATAAAGAAAATGGTACAAAAATACACAAGGACATACGCACATACGGGCGGACAGACAGACATTTTTATAAACATGTTTTTAGACACCAAAACATGTAAATCAATTCAAAACCGGAAGTAGAAAACAATTTTGATTACAATACTTTTTTTCTTATGAAAGAAGAATGTAATAAGGAACGTATTTTCTTCTTTGAAACACTAAATATGCGTCTATTCAGGAAATCAATAATGCCCACACGTAAAACATTTCGAAATTTCGTAAGCAATATCGTATATATGAAGAAAGACGTTAAACTTCTGCATCCATTAATGCAACAGAAGATATTTTATTTATATCTTGGTTACCAATAAGAAACTTTATGTATATTTTTGAAATTTTCTTCGTCATATGTGAAAAACTTTTTACATGAACTAAAACTAGATTTCAATTGTACTGTTTTCAAGAATATAAAAATGTCAGTATTAGAAAAAAATATAGTTATAATATAATAATTTTTAAATATAATAATTGTTTATGAGATTGTGACATACTAGTTATCAGAATTTTACAATAATATAAAAAGGTCTTCAGTATATGTCTTCAAACTATTTCTATAAATTAAGTATATGGTAACATTTATCTACACGCTATCTAATAAGCATCTCTATCAATACACTTAATATTTGAAATTTTATTATTTAACACAAAGAACACAGGAAATGTATTAACGTTAAGTATAGAAAGAATGGTTTACTTCAGTAATTGTTTTTAAAGGGACTTTCCCTAAATTGCATAGTTAGCGCAAAGTCGGTCTTGTTACTGCAAAAGTATTTATGAGATGAAACTAGATTTAACTTGATGACAGTTTTGTACATTTGTGTTTACATGTGTATGCGTATGTGTGAGTACGTGTGTCGGTTGTCTGGAAACATACAAATATGCATTAAAATGGAGATTACTTTAATATTTTTATTGATTATATTAAGAATTTCAATTTTGAAACCATTTTTTGTCCATGAAATGAGAATTTTTCTATGCATTTAGTGTGATATTTTCTTTTGAGAACGACAGATAAGAATTTAAAATGTACAAACTGTAATCATTGTTAAGCTTCTGCTATGCATATATGAGAACACCAGAAGGCAAGGGGTATAAGTGACAATATTAAAAAAATGAGTTAAGTGCACGGTTTATCTGGAAATAAGTCTATTTGTTTGTAGGTAAAGATATATAAGTGATTTTTTAATTATATGCTGTGTTCTAAGGGTCAATTACTTAACCTCTTTCCCGAAACCGTGAAACGCGTTGAGCCCAAGGGGTATAAGTGCACTCTATCCGTTGACGTCTACATAGGCGAACCGTGACTAACGAAATACAAGACAAGTTCATGACTTTTAAAACGCCACACGAATTTGATCATCTTTAAACGGCGATTGACACAAAAAGACGAAGATGTTTCTAACAAACGGTTGCGAAACATAGTAACCAAAAAGAAACAAACAGTTTCTGGTGTACCATCACGATGTATTTCACGATGAAAGAGGAAGAAAAGAATCGTCGAATAAAATTCCACAAGACGGTACTGATGTCATCAATGAACACTTAAACAAGTTTCTACTATACACAATCCATTATACTAGAGAAAAAACCCCAACCGTAAATACTTGAATCTAGAACTCAATTTAAAGCAGATGTACAAACTCTATGTTCAATTTTGCCGTGAAGAAAAGCACGTAGAGCTGGTCAAGGAAAGTTCCTATAGACACATATTAACACCCATTTTAATCTCAGTTTTTACCGACCGGAGACTGATACATGTGTCATGTGTGACAAGCCACAAGTGAAAATAGACCATGAAAATGCAGATGAGAAGCAACAAGCAGAAACTCAAAAGGAACTACAATTTCACAAAGTATAAGCTCTCAGATTAGCCAAAGATGCATTCCACAATTTAAAGGATGATTCAAAGGTCGCGATATGCTTTGACATGTAAAACATCATGTCAACTCCTCATGCAACCATTTCAAAGGTTTATTACCTACGCCAACTTTGGACGTACAACTTGAACATTCATAACCTTGAAAGCGGAACTGCCCACATGTACATTGTACATGTGACATGAAGGCCAGGCTTTTCGTGGTTTCCAAGAGATTGCATCCTATCTCTTGAAGTTCATAAAAACTTGTCCCTCTCAAGTCAGGCATATTACAGCTTTTAGTGACAATTGTTGAGGACAAAATAAAATCCACTTGATTGTGAAGTTCTGGCTGTACATCATAAAAAATACACGCATAGAAACAGTCGATCATCGCTTTTTGATTTCAGGACTATGACCATGAATATGAGCAAGACTTTGGGCTCATAGAAATCAGAAAGAAGAGGAATAAAATGGATCTGTATGTTCCAGAGCACTGGGTTCAACTTTTAAATGATTCCAGCAAAAAATACATTGTAGAAGTACTAAAATATGAAGATTTTATTAGTCGAGTCACTTGCACCATTCTTTATAAAGTCAGTGAAAAGTATCCGAAATATGCAATGGCTGCATTTTGAGGAAAAAAAAACCCATTCACATTATTCTACAAAGAAACTGATGGTGGTGAATTAGAAGCTTTCCACGAGCTAAAGGTGAAGTTCAGCCGTTTCGGAAGCCGTTTCGGACCTAGAATTCTGCCTGAGCTTCTCATAGCACAAGAAAAACCAAAACTCAAGTACCTTAAGTTTAAAAATCTCACTGAACTATTGCAGTTTGTACTATCAGTGTACCGCGTTTTCTACCGAGATCTTCCTTACCAAGTGGCACCTACACACACTGAAGCCCTGCACGCTTCTGAAGATCAGGCTGATGAGCCTAATCGTGTTTATGAAACTGACGAGGATGAGATAACGTAGATGTTCGCATGTTATCACTAGAAGAATATTGTTCCATATATTCAAACAGTTTTGTGTAATTTTTTTTTTCCTTTTAGTATTTATTTTCTTATACGTTAAAACACTATGCCGTCCGGCGACACCACAGTGGTGACGTGCGTAAACTAGCGGTCAACGGCCGGTGACACCACAGTGGTGTCGTGCTCAAATTAGCTGCCAACGGCCGGCGACACCACAGTGGTGTCGTGAGCACAATTTTCGCTCAGTGGTCGGCGACAGCACTTTAGGATCTCCGGGTCCAAATATTTTTCTCAAGGATACGCAGAGCATCGAGGATATCTCAGGATTATATATTGGGAACGATATATTTGAATATATTTGCAATGAAACCAACAAGTATCACAGTCAAAATTGCGATAAAAGGAAACAGAATAAAAAAATGCCAAATTTTTGAATGTTACGGCACTCGAACTGAGAAAATGGTTTGGGCTTGCTATCCTTATGGGTATTGTAAAAAAAGCAAGGATAGATGATTATTGGTCAACGAATCCGTTGATAGACACACCGATATTTCGCAAAACGATGTCGCGCAACCGATTCAGACAAATATTATCATTTTTACATTTTTCTGACAACAACAATAAACCGAATAATGCCGACCGCCTTTTCAAAGTGCAATTCATAATTGATTACCTTACCAAAAAGTTTAAAGAAAATTATATTAATTCGGATAATGTGTGATTCGCTTACGGGATACATTTCTTCATTCAAGATATATTCCGGTGACAATTCAAGTGATCCGTATTAGCACTGCCGGAGCCAAGCGAATAAATATTTACGAATCGTGCGGACGGCAAAGTGTTAAATAAATGCATTTTAACGGTTAAAAAATTGTAAAATTTCAATGCTTCAAAACTTATAATAAAATTTTAAAACTTATATTAGAACAAAATTTTGCCCTTTCATTCATTTGTATAAACATTGTTCTTAAATTTTTAATGAATTTTTTTAATTTCATGATCTTTCATTTTTAAAACTTACATTAAAATAAAATTTTGTCTTTTCATCCATTTGTATCAACATTGTTCTTAAATTTTTCATAAAATTATTTTTTTTTTTTAATTTCATAATTTTTCACTTCTTGTGTACCGCTTGGAAGCCAAAGGGTACAAGTGCCGAATGATGATCAATATCGCTTAATTACATATATATATATATATATAAATTGTACTCCGCTTTCTTTCTCACAGTTATTGAAATAAGAGTTCAAAGACCATTAAGAAATATGCAACAGTTTCATATTCCAATTCAGTCAATTACAATTGATACTTAACTTTGAACTCAATTTACTCGAAATCTAAATTTTGTCACATGTATCCCTTGGCTTCTGAGGTCCCCATATATATCTACCCTATATATGTAAAATCCTAATAAAACGAATTTATGAAACGGATATATGAAACGAATTTATGAAACGATTCTTTGAAAGGACTAATTAAACAACTGATTATGTTTCACTGCGTATTCTCCTAAAATATGGAATACTTTGCGATGAAATTAACACCAAAAATCAGTATTGATCAGCAGATCTCAAAACTGGTATTAGAATTTTTAAATTCGAATTAGTTTTTGAAACATTAATTTTTTTTCTAATTTTAAATACATTTTTCTAATGATCGCAACTCAAATTTTAATCATAACAGATATTTTTTTTTCATATTTCAGAAAAGGTTATTATTTTAAATTAATTTGGCGACCAGTTTGGCCCCCCCTTAAATGTATGCTAAGAAATGTATCATGCTACTTTTATTCATAATTCAATTTACTTAAACAATCTTTCGCCAAATCGAAAGATTCTGATAGAGAAATCAATTCTGACGGTAGTTTTATGTCAGCGAGACGCAGCCGATAATTCACCAAACATTTTTCCTGTCGCATTTTTTTATATTTCATTAATTTCATTTAAAATATAATCCTTTCATTCATTTTATTTAAAATACACAAATTTCATTTAAAATTGATGGCTTTCTTTGTTTTTAAAACAAAACGAAAAGGAAAAAAAAAAAATAGGCACAGATATTAACTACGCACCGAGGTTCCTAAGTGGCGCCAAAATGGCATTATTGTGATTGACATAGTAACCCGGCTATTGTTGTTTATTTAATAAGAAATGTTTATTTACTTTATTTCTTTTTTAATTATATAAATTATTTTGTTCTATAGTTATTAATTACTTTTTTTATATTTCCTTTAGAAAATAAAAGATAATAATTAAAAAATACTGTACTACTTAGTTATTCCGTCGGCCAATTTCGCCAAATTATACAAATTGACATATTTTTTATTTTAAATAACGGAAAAACAAATAAATTAGTATAACATTAATGAATATATAAATAAAACGTCGAAATAAAAATCGCTTGATGCCGTAAATACGTGTAACTTGCTTAAAGTCAAGTGAATGTGGGTGCGTATAACATATCTGGCCAAATATTACCACTCAAAAAAAAATGCTAACTGGCGAGTTGAAAGAAAGCTATTGGCGATATTTTCATCCGGCAAGCGTAACAGTACCAAGAATTCTTTGCGACCATGGCAACTTTTATGTAGTTTTAGTCGAAAAAAAATATTTTTTAATAAAAATGGAAAACTTACGTCCCCATTTTGGCGCGATTTTTTTCTGGCGTTAATGTCATATACGTAACGGGCACTTAACTGGCGCCAAAGTATCGTTATTTTGCTTGATATGGTAAGCCGGTCGTTGTTGTTTATGCTGTTGATGCGTTCCCCAAATTGACGTCAGAAAAATATCCTGCCAATATGGGGCATTATATTATGGGGCATATGTGACATTTGTGCAAAATTTTCAAATGAAAGGGGAAGAATTCAGACCGTATTTGTTTATGGCAGTTGATGACTTGAAGTATTATAATATAGATGAAATGATGGCGATAGAATAATATTTGGCTACTTATCACCTGTACCTGGCTAACATTAAAGTACCGAAATGGCACCTACAGTATAAAAAGCGAAGTGGTCCGCCCGGAACTGCTGATGATAGTCACATGACTTAGGCTATTGTTATAGAGATTGTTTTAAAATACCGGAAGACAAATAATCTGTATACTTAATTCATTTTATTTTAGCTTATTTTCAAATGTTTAACTAATCTTCTTTAATCAAAAACGAAAACAACCATTGGATGTCTTAACAGCAACTGATTCGCCCTTAATTTTTTTGCAATCAAAGGGAATTTAATGGAAACCCGTTTACAGGGAGATCTGCACGGCTTTTTTCAGTATAATTCAATCTTCTCTAATATTTTTAAAACCCATCAGATGAACGTGTTTTTAGATTCTGCGGTGTTTGAACGGGGGTTGGCGAGCATAGCTTGCAGGGGGCAGAGCCCCCTAGTATATCTATCTATCTATATATAAAAGCCTTTCTCTGTATGTATGTCCTTTGTACAAATCTTCAATTTTTAACCGATTTGCACGAAACTTTATGTACATACGTTTTAGAACCTGCAAAAGATCGCTGTCTACTTTAAAAAACCATCAGTCTACTATTTATCCCTTTTTTCTACCACCTTCCATAATTTAACATTAAAGAAATATCTGCTTTTTAAATTTTATAATTCAATCGTTTCTTTCCTGTTGCCACACATCTAAAAAACTGCTCAATAATTAAAAAATATATATATAACTCGAGTATTTTGTTTTATTAGCCAATATAAATTCAGATTGTCTATATTTTTGCTGTTTTTGAAATTGAGTTCATTCAAATAAGAAAATGCACATTTTTCATATATTTATGTAAAAACTTTAACTAAGCATGTATTAAAATGACGTAGTACATAGTTGAGTGTTTCTAAAAAATCTATTTAAAAAATCTGTTTTAATGAAGTCATTTCAATATCAAGAAATCAATTTAGGAAAAAGATAACAATAAAAAAAATCGTTTGCTAGATATGTCAATGTCGTCAACATGATTTCAAACTGGTTCTAAAAACCGGTTGCTACAATTTATTTCCTATTTCTTTGTAATGCTGTATCTTTAATTATATCATATAGATAAATGTTTTATTACCTGAAATGCAGTGATAACATTCTACGATTTATATCGAATACGGTTATATAAAATACGATTTTTCTACGATCCATATTAAATATAAATTATAACATACCTACTATATTTTAGGGTAAGCTTTTTTCTTTTTTAAACAAAATTTTATGACTGGCATTACGATTGAACACGGCTGCGGAATTGGATTTTATGAATAGAAATATGAGTTTCCATTTTAAAATTATCAGCAATGAATTTTTGTAAGCATGTGTTAAAGATGCCTGATATACTACCCGTTAATAGAACATAAATAAAAATAGTTTTTAATTTGAAACACGAATATATTTTTAACCCTTATTATATTTGTTAGATTTCTCAACAACTGCAGGGAAAAGTATTTTTGGTATTTTCGTTTAAGCAATCAGTTTCGTTTTATGTGAGTGGCACATTTCTCCCGCTGCGGACAAATTCTCCGAACAAATCTTGAATTAAAGGAAATATATGGATGAATTTGATCTTGCATTTTAAAGCAATATGTATCTTTATCTCAAATTATCTCATTTTTATTATCAAATGTCCTTCCGTATGGCTGAAAACAATACGATCACCACTGCGCTATTATATTTTCTAATGTGTGAGACAAAATTTCGGCCTAATTTTTTAGTTGATCATTTACAGTAGGATTTGGTCTCATTTGGAATGATAGACGGATATGCAATGTACGTGTAATGCAATTCGTGTTTGCCCCATGTCGGTGTATGTATTTTCTAATGTGTGAGACAAAATTTCGGCCTAATTTTTTAGTTGATCATTTACAGTAGGATTTGGTCTAAGAATGATAGACGGATATGCAATGTACGTGTAATGCAATTCGTGTTTGCCGCATGTCGGTAGCTCACGGAAATAATTCTATCTTGTGCTGCGTTAGTAGCCGTTGACAACATGTAACAGTCAGAAAATTCCATTCTGGGTATCGTTCCATGTGGTTTAGTCGGCTGAACGTCAGTGCGCTGTACTGATAGCCCGGGTTTGTGTCCCGGCATGGAATCTTTTTCACTATGTTGGCCTTTGCGCCTCTTAAGCAATTAATTTGAAATTTGATTTTCATTGGAAATATTGTATGCAAGGCGAATGTATCTCTCTGGAATAAATAATATTGAGTGTAATATCATAAAACAGTAAAATTAGAATTTCAACATAAACTTGCAACAATGTTGGGAAAGCAAATAGACGATAACAAAAGTTGAACAATCTGATTTATTGATCAAAGAAAAACCCGCAGCACGTGCTCAAATGTGGCGTTCTACTCGTGTCGTTGCAAGGTTCATATCGGCGAAGGAAGGACTGACGTACCCTCTACAATATTCATGATGTATTAATTTAGTTTGTGGCAACATTGATTCTCGCTACGAGATCTTCAATAGAAATAACAGGCGCACGGTGAATGATTTTCCTATTCTTCATCTGGCCAAAATTATTTTTAGCGCCACTATAGTCGCATCGCAATGAAATTTAAAATTTTTATTAATATTCTCTATTGAATGTTAGGTGTTGGAAAATATAACGTGTAGCAGTCATGATTTCATTACAGGGACATTCAAAAGAATTTCTTTACATTACGAGCTATGAGGAAAAATCGTTTTGGGTGATTTTCAATGATGTTTCATAATTTCAAACACTTTGAAAATTATATACATACCTATGAAGGGCACTACAAGATGATTGCTATAGAATATGATATGGATAGCATTTATCGATCATTTACAGGGACACTAAAAAGAATTATGTTACATTACGATCTATGGAAAAAAATTATTGTGGCGCATTTTGTTCATGTTATACTATTCCAAAAGTATTTAAATTTATATATATATCTCCAAAGTGCTCTATCAATGCTTACTAATGAATATGAGTGCATAGCACTCACCTTTCATATACAAGGTCACACAAAATAAATCAGTTATATTTCTCTAGTGCATTTTAATTCGTGACACTTTTTAAACTATAAAAATTGCAAACTATTTAGTATGTAAAAATTCTATAAATCATATACAGGGCTGTACAAAACATCTGAAGTGCATTTCCGTTTATTGGCGGAAATTGGTGACGAGGTATTTTTAATTGTGCTATGCGTTCACTAACTGTTCCAAATTTTAGCATGTTATGAATTATATGATAAATCTATAATTCATATGCAGGTTTTTACAAAATTTTCAGTTAGCTTTTCGACTTTGGTTGAATTTGCGTTTTCAAACGTGTTATATGTTTTACAAATTATTACTTAGACGTCGTTTATCACGTTATTAAGATATGAAGTTCTATTATAGTAGTCAGAATTTATTAAAAAATATTTCATAATCTGAATGACGCATGATGTTCTTTTTGATAATTTTAATGATATTTTCTTAAAGGTATGGAAGCTAATGTGATAAAACTATTTTTGCATTATTGAAAATTGCTGTGTTGTATATTATTTTGTATATTTATATTTATCTCTGCACAGATGAACCTAATGTAACGAATAGGAATCATAAGATATCATGGGAAAATGTCTACATTATGTTTTGCATTATATCAAATCTAAATTTGGAGAATTTGTCTGAATCAATTTTCTAACCACTCGAAATTTGCAGCCATATAATATATTATGCATTATATATTATGCCATATAATATGTATTCTGTCTTGAGATATCTGTTCCAAATTTTAGCATGTTATGAATTATATGATAAATCTATAATTCATATGCAGGTTTTTACAAAATTTTCAGTTAGCTTTTCGACTTTGGTTGAATTTGCGTTTTCAAACGTGTTATATGTTTTACAAATTATTACTTAGACGTCGAAAAACGTATCGAAAATATTTTCAAACAAATTCACATTCTCGTTATATTTTAAATCTTACTGCTGCTGCATAATGTTGTAAAAGTTTATTTATGTGACTAACTTAAATTCTGCTGTCTTTGATTGTAAATAAACTGCGTGTGTTGTGTGTAGAAATATGAAATGAGTTAACAGGAGATTAAAATAAAATTATATATTGAACTAGTTAGAATTTCCGGTATGTTCACAGGAATGCGTGTTTGTTAATTGACAGTAACTGTAGTTTGGATAACCGGCTGCGAATTTAAAATGCTTATGTGTTGATGTTCTCAGCACAGCGGTTGAATTGCATCTGCCTCCTCTAGTGTAGCTGCGCTGGAAATCAGTCTGAACCAGGAAGTGGCCTTGAAAAAATGTTCTTGATAATACACTCAACAGATGACAGATATATTTAATAAAGAGAGTTATTTCACAAACAAAAGAACCATGATGTTTCAATTTCAGTTCTTTCAATAAACATGAAATAATCCTAAATTATAACAATTATTTAGATTAAATGTATTTTTAACACAAACAGTTATCTCAGTAAATAAATTGTCTTTTCTAAATTATAGCTCCTGATTATTTATGGTTTTTTACTGGATTTCAATGATGAAGTTATTTATAAATGATTATGTTTGTGGATGAGGAGTTATGAGTTAAATGTTTATTATATAAGCATAATAAACATTGATAAAAAGAAAATGGTACTTGAGAAAAAATTTTAATAAAAAATTATGTAGACTTAATAAGTTATAAACAATTCTAAAAACTAGGGTGGCACTACAGGGCAGACTAATTAAATTGGAACGAAAAGGTAATAATCTAAACTAATTAATCATATCATAATTGAGCTTAATCGTGCTTTATCATATAACTTTTGCTATATTAAAACTGAAAAATTGTAAAACAAAATACAGAGTTTTTTTGCGGCATTAAATGCGAAATAACAGCTGATATGTGCAAAATTTATGCACATAAATCCGATAAAGTAAAGTCCTTATTTTGTTTGGAAGCGTCTATAATTGAGCAGTATATTTTATTCCGCTTCAAGTAACAGATTAAATAACTATACTCAAATTGATTGATTCATTACCAACTAAGAAGCACCAACTTTGAACTAGTCTTTGGACCATACAGTTATATTTATAGCAAAACCAATAGCATATATAGCAAAATAATATAATTATAGGGTACAACGCCCAAACCATTGAGCTATAACATGCAAAAAATAAATTACGCTACGATACATTTTTAAAAAAACGACTTTTGGCCAGCTAGAATCACCCACCGTGAGGTGTCTTGTACACTAAACATTCCATGTGCTCCAAGAAAAAGTCCAGTGAGTTGGGATCCAGTGAGCGAGGAGGCCAAAGCAAAGATCCTTCACGTCCGATCCATCGTGTGGAATATGTGGCATTTGCGTAAAATTCACCGCGCCACTTTCTGAAACATACCCATTTCATATGCCACCGCTCGCGGACTTGTAGAAGGAGCTTCTGCAATTATCGCCAAGACTCGCTCTTTCATTTCTGGTGTTCGTACATTTCGCTAAAGTTCTGTATTACTGTTTGAGATGACAAACAAACCAGTTTCATGCAGTCATCGATCCACACTGATGAAGGTAGGATGACTTGGAATACTGCTGTTTGAAAACCGTTACTCAGACAAACTTCGTGCTTCGCGGCCATTCACATTTGCTTCACCGTATGTGAGACGAATATCCGCCAATTTCTCGTATGAGTACTCCGCCATTGCCTTCACGAAACGTTTAAGACGATGTTATCAATGGAATACTATATAGCGTTGATATAGCCGTTTTGAAAGAACAACTGTTATTCTGATTGGCTGTTTATAGAACCTACGGTGCTACAAATTCTGTACTTCTCACTGGAGATTTGCTTACGGTATGTATGGTTTATCGCACATCGTTCATGTCAGCACAATATGTCAATTAGACCTATACCTGCTGCTTCAAGTGGATTCCGAACCACTACTGCACCACTACTGCACCGGAATTCGGTGAAGGAACTTCTAGACTGGACGCCACTGCGCTATCGATCAGGCCATCTCGCTTAGGAGATATGCTACTTAGGAAGGTACAAAATGACGTCACAGGCGATTACTAGTTTATGCTCGACCCGTTTTGATATTACATTTTTCTTCTCTTAGTCTCTTATTTTGTAAAAACAATTTTGACTCACCCTGTATGGATGCATATATATGGATGCTCGCGAGTGTGTGTCTATGTTAGTAGTTAAATTAGCAGATTATATAAAATGAGAAGCATTTTATTATACTGACATAGAAAAAAATATAAAGTGTCAACGTATTTAAATGCTGTTCCCAACAAACGCAAGTAACATTTTAATTTTATTAATAATAATTATTACATAAATCTTTGGTATAAGTATTACCTTGTGCCTTAAATATAAACACTGTTCAACAAAATGGAAAATTTCACCCAAACCATACATTAAAATAACTTCATAAATGTTTAATACATATTTATCATCTTTGTAATATTTTCTTCCATGAGACGTATCAGTTACGCTTACATAACCTTGAGAAGTAGAACATAATTAAAGCAGGGAAAGGTATAAACACAGAAAAGTTTACTATTCTTAGCAGCCCTTCCTTGACCTTTGCGTAGTTCAAGCTTTAAATCAATTTTATGAAGTCACTCAAAGTGTGAAACTATGACTCTTCATGAATAAAACATTCGTTATTTAAAAGGATGCTGAACAACATTCTTATTTATATATGTAGAATATTTTGCAGTGCTATAAATAAGAAGGTCACATCAACACAAACTACAAATATTTTAACAACATAAAAGAATGAAATTTTGTTTATGTAAGTGAAAAAGTTTTATACAGGCTGGATACACTGTCATAAAATATTTATATTAATTTAGCTACAGTTTTAAAATGTAGAGGTGCATATGAACCCGTTGGCGAAAAACAAATGTTAGTTGCATTATCGCGAAAGTTACACAGTAAAAGAAAACCTGTAAAGTTACTAAAATTTTTCTAGGAAACTGGGATTCCTAGAACTTTTTATGTAACGGCAACAACGAAAATTCAAGTAACAGACACGCTTTTGCACCGTATTTAAAAAAAAAAATAACTGTAAGGTTACTAAGACTTTTTTAGGAAACTGGGATGCCTAGAACTTTTTATGTAACTGCAACCCGGGTTACAGATAAAATTTTAGTAAGATTACTCTAAATTTAGTAGATTATTTTGTAAAGCTACAGATTTCTGTAGCTTTGCAAAAACTAGTTTTGTAGATTTACATCTTTTTTTGTACAGTGTACAGATAAAATTTTAGTAAGCAAACAAATTCCTGTAACTTTACATGTGTAGAATTACAGATTTATTTTACAATGTACTGTGCGGGTTTTTCAGGTATTTGACGTTAATGCAACGCATGCTTAATGTAAAGTACTGTTTACTTTTTTTATTTCTTTGTGTATCTCATCACCTTAATAGATGGAAATAATAGAAAACAATTATAAATAAATATAACATATTTCACTGTAACAATATTTATCATTCACTGAGAAAAAAAAATACCGTGTCGTCTGTATTAACTATGTGATAATGACTTGTACATTTGCACTAATAAGCATTAACTGTGTTTTTAAACTGTGTATATAAGCATTAACAGTTTACATACACTTATAGTATGTAAACTGTTCCTTTTATTTGCTATTCATGTAGAAGGAATAATTGTTGATGTTATTATTTCTTGTACTGCGATGTGGATATAATATCACGAAATTTCGACTTCATTAACCAGTAGTAAAAAAAAACTTGTATGTATAATTTTCAGAAGAATGAAAATACGAAATGTGAATTATTTTATAATTTTAAAGAAAGAGTTGAATCAGTGTTTAGTGATTAAATATTTTAAGCTAGTTTATGTCCTTTTATCACATTGCAGACTTACGACCACATCTGGCTTCCCAGGGCACATAAAAGAAGATGGGACCACAACAGGATACAACAATGACGCCGTTAACCATTTTTTACGTTATTTTAACACAATCAAGTAGGTAAGTTTTTAAATAATATCATTATATATCTATTTTATTAGATGCATACTTTAAAAAAATAATGTTTCGTAATTATGATTCAAAAGTGAGTTTTCATCATAGCATATGTTAATACTACTCATTGTGCCAATAAAAATTAATTTCCAAGATTCGATTGACATACATTAAATCAGTAAAATAAGTACATTCCTTTTTCAATAGCGTAAAAATAACAAATATCTTTGTTCAATAAAAGATTTCAAATTTTTGGTTTTTAAATTTAAATAAAGTAAATTTGCAAAGGAGAATAAAAATTTAAAGTTTCAGATATCCAGTCATGTAGAACACTCATTTTCTCCGAATACTGAGAGGACTAATTCTCCAAAAACCAGTATAGATATAAAGTCGTTAGTACATATACCTGAATGATCTTTTTCCTCTTCAGTAATTTTGTAGCTAAAATGAAACGCTTTAACCTTTAAATGCATAATGTAACTTAGTAGTTATATGATCTTTTTTGCTTCCTTTTATTTTATATCTTCGCATATTAATAAATTATTGTCTTTTATTACAATGTAAGCTAAAAGTAAATATATTACCAGCAGCTTCTTCGCCCAAAGTAATTAAATTATAACTTCAAAAACACTTTCAAATCACCTTGTAATAACTTATATTTTTTGCTTTGATAAATAGGATTATTTCTTAAACTTTAGAATATAAGAAAAATAATGCAATGGATTTACCTGTTAACCTTTAAATGCATAGTGTAACTTAGGAGTTACATTACTTTTTTTTTGCTATTTGCAGCAACCTTATGGTATTTTGGTGAACTATTATGTGTAACTTGCGTGTGATAACATGCAGTTAAGGTCGGGAATTTTGTTTTGCTCTGATTAGTTGTCACGGGAGGTTATAACATCTTTTATTGATACTACTTGAAATGTGCTCGACTGGCGTTTATTCTTTATACTTGTACGGTAGTAACTATCAATTTTATAAAACTATTAAAACGTCATAAAATTACTATATCATTGAAAAGTTGTTATTGTGCAGTGTAAACACTTTTTAGTATGTATATAATTTAAAATCATCATTTTAGAGCACTTTTTTATGTAACACAGAAGTGACATTAAGACGTTATGTCCAGCAGAAATAAAATGATTTTTTTTTTTATTTTTGAGTAGCGAATAATTAACAAAAATGGACTCAAGTATAATTTTTCCAAACAACATAAAAAAATAATGCATTAAATTGTTAATAAGAGAGAAAAAAATTGTTGATGGTAAAAAAAACAAATTATCAACTCGTAGATCGAAGAACTGGTGGTAATAGAAATCTGCTGGAAACTTTTTTCAAAAAAGATTCCTATGATACAGCCTTTACCCTATTACCAATCAAAATTTATGTTCACACTGTCTATAATTTTACAGAGACATTCTGTATAATTCGGAAGTGAAATATCCATATAAACAATCGCTAATTGTTTTGCATTAAGTTTTTTCACATTTCCCAAATTCTATAACAATAACAATTGATATACGTTACTTAGATGCACTAGAAAAATATCCAATTCGAAGATTGTGAATTTTAATACACTGGTATCCACATCATTAGCACTATAGTTGAAATGTACATTTTCAGTACGAATTGACGCGAATCAGAAATAAACGATGCAGATATCTTATACTTTCAGTAATTTATTCAAGAAAAATTAAAATATTTCGAGGAGTATTTAAAAATAATATTATATATACTTTTATGTATAGAAAACAAAAATACTGAATAAAATAAAGAAGCAGACAGTTTAATAATATCATTTGGCACAGGACTGCACATCATTGCATCACACACACAGATAGAGAGATGTAAAAAAGGGAAAGAAACACAGTATGCGTGATGCTTCATTTATATACTGAGAAAATTTCGTAAGCTGAGTACATCTAAACTAAAGCATTGTATGCAACTCTTAACATAACCCAAATTTGTGCTCGGCACATATCGTCAATGAATTGAGCCAGATTAACTATTTAAATTTCCCTTCTGCGTTAATAATATTATTTGTTATCCCGATACATTATCAACTGTCTTTTCCTGATATTGATATTTAGGGACTGAAGTTTACCAATTTTGACGCTTCTTACTAAAAGACAGATATTTAGAGTTCAATGATGGTACATTATAAAAAATTTAGAAAATTAAAACACAACATTAATTAATTAATTACAGTATAACTTCAAAAATCCGGCATTCAGAAATCCGGCAACTTAAAAATTCCGGTACCAAAACCATCTTTCCCTTCTTTTTTATTTTACACATTCATGTTATAGGAGAAGAATAATAGCAAATCTTTAAGAATTAAAAACTTCAAGATAGGAAATAAAAATGCAAAAAAAAATAATATTTGACTTTTTTTTTCATTTGTCAAATGCGCTTATTTTCGGATTTTTTTTTTTTGGGGGGGGGGGCGGGGGAGCTGCGCCGTTGCTTAGCTAAGGGAACAACTTTGGCGAATGCGTAGCACAATAGTATGCGGCTATACGAATTTTCGGCAATGGCGACATCAATGATGAGAAAGGATTTCAGACTTTCACATTTCCCGTGAAAAGACCGCAATTTATGAGCTAATTGAACATGCAAAATCATAAAATGCATTAAGTGGCAGAAAAAGCGATATAGATGATTGGCTAGTCATTGAATAAAATGCATCAAAAACGAATAATTTAACGGACAGTGAGATCGCTGACGCTATGCTAAATAGAACCGTCGATAGTGCTAGTAGCAACTCAGAAGACGAGAATAAGTAACCAGCCGAAGAAACGTTGTCCTTAGAAAAATACATAAATTTGACTGGAGAATTAATATATGGGTTAGAGAAATAAGACTGTATTTCCGAAACAAATATTTTTCATTTGTATAAAATACAAGAAAAGAAAAAAAAACTTGTTAAAGAAAGGCCAAAATAATTGAAGCAAACAAAGTTGACATCGATGTTTTCGAAATTACAAGAGAAGAAATTTAATTCTCTTTTTCTTACGTAATTATCACTTGTAATGAATTAAATTATGGCCGAAGGCACCATTAAGAATAAAGTACTACTTTATTCTTTAACTCTTTTGACATTCCTAGTGACTACTTTTAATATTTCTTCAAAAATCCGACATTTACAAAAATCCGAGATAGCCTCGTTCCCAATGATGCCGGATTTTTGAAGTTATAATGTAATTAAAATATACTTATGTATAAAATTGTTTTGCGGTCTATTCGCAATGTAACGTAGCAACGTGTTAAAATAATAATAAAAAAACTTAGAATATCTAAGTTTTGGAAATTTCTTATTTTGTAAAATATTAAAAAAAAAAAAAAACTTGGAGTTACTGTTTTTTGGATCAGAAAACAAATTTTTCTGGGAAACGTTTTTTTATCTGTTCCGTTTAGAGATAATTTTCAGACGGTCATCTGCTGGTAATAAAATGGGAAATTGTTATATATTTTTACTATTGCTAGTAATTATTCTGTAAAGTATAGTGCTAAAATAACAATAATAGAATTATTTAATTTATTATTTAATAATATCCTTCATTATACTTTGACTCAGTTCATTATTATATAGTAAAACATTCAATATTTCATTCCTTAGTATAAACCTGTTTTATATACACAGTACACAAGAAAGCTAAAAATAATTTTATCTTCGATAATTTCCTATAAAAAATATATACAACAATGAATAAGATCGAAGCTTGTGATCATGAAGCCTTTTACAAGAAAAAGACAGGAAAAAAAAAAAAACTTAAATGACAATGCTCATAAAGGTGTTCCGAAAAGCTATCACCTTGGCAAGTTTAAAACATTCTAACCTCTTGATATTTACCTTAAAGGAGTTTCAGAAAACCAAAAATACCTCTTTTGAGGAAATTGCATGAAAAAAGGAAATCTCTAATGTGTCTTTAGATTGGCTATAGGACTGGAGGATACAATATCTTTCAAGAAAAAACGGTAACAATCTGAAAAAAATATTAAATAATATAGCTGACATCTTTCCGTAATTTTTTCTCAACTATGTGCTCTTATGATTTTCATTCTTAAAGACAATAAAATGTCCTTATGTGATAAGATGAATGAATCACTGAAATATGTGTTATTTAAAAACTAACATTTGGAGTTGGATTTATTTCTTATTATTTCTATTTCTCACTGTAACTTCAACTGGGTTATAGCTTGCTAGTGAAGGTTAAAATTAGCAAAATCGATTGAAAGTAATATGACTTATTTTAAAACGTTTTAACATTATTTACTTTAAAGAATTAAACTTAATCCAAAATATTTGACAAACAAAAAGTGTTTTCATCTCAAATAATTTAAAAAAATTAAAACAGACATAATAATACATTTTCTGTCACAATACTTAGTGTTAAAATAACTATAAGAGAATCATATAATTTATTATTTAATCATAAACATCATCATACTCATTGTGATTCATTGTCATACTCAATGACTCAACTCATTATTATATAGTAAAAAATCCAACATTTCTTCCTTTTAACATAAATTTGTTTTAAACATACAATAACCAGAATCGTAGAAATAGTTTTATCTTCTATAAAAAATATATACAACAATGAATAAGATCAAAGCTTGTGATCATGAAACCTTTTACAAGAAAAAGGCTGGGCAAAAAAAAACTTAAATGACAATGCTCATAAAGGTGTTCCGAAAAGCTATCAAATTGGCAAGTTAAAAACATCTTAACCGCTTGTTATTTGCCTTCAAGGAGTTTCACAAAAGCAAAAACAGCTGTTTTGAGGAAATTGCATGAAAAGGGGAAAGCTCTAATGTGCATCTAGATTGGCGATAGGGCTGGAGGGTAAAACCTATTATCTCTTTCAAGAAAAAAAGGGAAGAATCTGGAAAAATATTAAATAATATAGCTGACATCTTTCCGTATTTTTTTTTTTTTTTTTTTTTTTTTTTTTTTACTGCGTGCTCGTAAGCTTTTTCTTTTTTAAAGACAATAAAATGATCTTATGGGACTATAAGGTAAATTAATCACCAAAACACATGCTCTTTAAGGACTAACATTTGAAGGTGACTTTATTTCCTAATATTTGTATTCCTCACTCTAACTTAAAATAGGTATTGGTAGGCTAGTGAGCATTAAAATTAGAAAAATATATTGAAATTCGATTTTATTACTACATTTTAACATGTCAAAATTTTAAAAAGTGAACTTATTGCCATATACTTGACAAAAAAGTGTTTTTATTTCCTTTAGTAATAACAAATAAAAACGCGCATAATAATGCATTTTAATTGTATTTTTTTCTCAAAATACATATTTCAAAGCCTATACATTCCTTGAAAACCGATCAGAATTAAAATATGGTCCTCCTCGAATATATTCTATTTTCATGTAATTGATACATGACGTACAGAAAATGGAAACTTATAAATTGCAAGAGTCATTTATACAGTCATAGATGGGTGACCATTAGCTTCCTATAATGTTCACTTTTTCAACGCTGCGGTACATATTTTATCACGATAATTTTTTTCGTAGTTGTTGCTGACGATGATTTCCTTAACTAGCTCTAACTAAATTGTTTTATTAAAGCTGTTACTTTACCTATAGACATGCCATAGAGTTACTAAAGTCATGTTTTATTCGATTAGGTATTTATTTATTTATTCGTTTTTGAAAATCCTGCAACATTTAAAATCATAAATTCAACATGATGGTACGATGCCTTTTTATCAAAATAGACAATTCTGATTTGATTAAATTGGCAAGATAACATTTCTCATTTTGTGACTTAAATAAGCATTCAAAAGACGAATTTCCAGTCATATTCTCCGCATAGGGTAATTGACATCGAATGACCCATGTTTAAATTTCTTCGATAAGTTTTGATTTTCTCCAATATCCTCAATATACCCAACGAACAATCTGTATGCATATTGAAACAAATAAATGCATCCATTTTGAAATTTTAAGTTCTTATATTAGTTAAAGACTTCATTAACTTATGAATGTTTAAGAAAAAGTCAGTTTGGGGATAATTTTTGTTTTCCTTTTTTTACGACAGTGATCTAGTTAGAAAAAGGTCTAACTATATTTTAAATATCATTTTATCATTCAAATAATAAAAATATAAAACAGAGAAAATATATTAAAAAAGGGTAAGCATGAAGCATTCTAAATTTTACTATATAAATTTATTTATAGCTTTAAAAATGTTACATTTTTATTAAATTGATTTTATTTTATTTTATTTTTTATTTTTATTTTTTTTTTGTATTGAATGCATGACAAAGAATTCAAAGAACACTTATTTGAAATTTTCTTGTTTGAAGAATATAAATAATGTAAACAAATCCCTTTTGAATTAATGAAAAAAATAAAATAAATAAAAAAAGGACACCATGTACAATTTAAATAACTAAATAACAATGTTATAAAACACACATTTCTAAACAATATATTTCGTGAAAAATATTAAAATTGCATTAAAAATACACAATCGACAGTTTCGACAACTGTGGCCGGTTTCAAAGTCAAACATAATTACGACATTTTACATCTTCACTATGGTTGAGAATCCCAGGCATGAACATTGACCAATCAGTATGAGCTTAATAAAAGAGTTAACGGACAGCAAGCGTCATTTATTAATGTAAACTATTCAATAAATTTAATCAAATTGCCTGCAACAATAATATGTCGTAAAACATTTCTCGAATTTCGTTGTTTTTGTTGAATTAATAGCTTAGATTAATAGATGGCATTTGTTGTCACTTAACTCCTGAAATAAGTTGATACTGATTGGCCAATGCTCGCGCCTTGGATTCTCCAACATAGTGAAGTCGAAAAGCATCTTAGTTACGTTGGATTTTAGATCCTGAAGATGACCTTAGATGTAGGTTGAAACTGTTTATTTGTGCGTTTTTAATGTAATTATAATACCCTTAATGCAATACATCATTTAAAAATGCGTGTTTTAGAACATCTTTATTTAGTTATTAAAGTTAAAATAATGTGTATCCAATCATATTAAAATTTAATTTAGTTGCGATATTTACTAAAGGTCTCTTACAAAATTTTGCTCAAGAACAAAATGTAATTAGAACTTCTATTATCATTTTACACAGCCAAAAAATACGTAAACATATAGAAAACATTTATATTGTGATTTGCAATGATTTACCAGCCGTTCATGTAATTTAAACTCGTATATGGGGCATTCTCACAATCTTTTAACTTTTATGTCCCTGAATAATAATTTTTATTTAAATACATTTTTTTGTGTTTTTTTTATTTCATATACTGGGGAACATCCCAGTGCAGGATTGCATAACATTATTAACGAGATAAATAAGTTTTGAACGATGTTGGGGGGCCAATTACCAGGAAAACTCCTATACCGTCCCATGTCCCTAGTGCTGATTTTTAAGTTTGGAGTTGTCTGTATAAAATTGTTTCAATAAAAGTAATTCGACGTAATTTTTTTTCCGAAATTAGGACAATTATTTTATATAAATAAGTAGCAAAAAATTAACCTCCACACATTTTTACGATTGATATTATTTTTTGAACTCTGTCCCTGGGTTTTTCATCCTTACCGTCCCTCTCGCTAAACTTATACAGGAAATCACTTCAGATGCAGCCGCAGAATTTTTTTCTCATGCAGAAATATGCTAGAGAAAGAATGTCTAAAATCCTTTGACAGGAAATTTACTGCAGAATTTAAATCAGCATTTAAATATCAATTTCAAGTTCGTGGCTTTATTGATAGTCTTACCGTCACCAAGGTATTATTCCCGCAGTATTCGAGGTAAAAAAAAAAAAAAAAAAAAAAAAAAAAAAAAAAAAAAATGAATCCAATGTTAACAACTGTTTCTAAAAATCAGTGAACATTGTGGCTGTCATTTAGTCTTAACATGATTTTCCGAAAAATAGTAATTTTCCTTACCGCCCTTTTTCTCCCATTTCATCCCTTTTTTCCTATACCGCCCGCCTTTCTTACCTTACAGTCCCTTCTTTAACACCCCTTTAAGACAATGTTATTCAAAAATTCTGCATCAAAAGTACTAAATTTTTATTATTTCTTATTTGAATGTCCTGTGGGTTCTATACAAATTCATTATAAGTAAAAGTTTAGAAGAAAATAAAAAGGTATAGTGGTAAAATGGTAAGGAAAATTAAACTCGCAAGTTTAACTTAAACCTCAGTTAAATTAAAAAAAATCGCTGCTGACCATTTTTTCTTTATTTTGAATCATTAAGGCATTCGTCTATCAGATTAAAATGTTATTGTAGCAAGTTTAATTTCACGAGATTTTTTATTCCCGAAAGGCAAAAGATTGTGAGAATGCCACCTATATGAGGGAAAGTCACAAGTAGGTTACAAACCGATATGATAGGTCAGAAATTAGTAGTAAATTGTTTCCAAACATGCCAGTAGGTGGCAGTACAATCCAACTCTAAGATATTAATTTCGAATTTATGAGACAACAGTTGTACAAGATGAGCTGGTGCATTTGAAAATGGCGACTGTGCTCGAGGAGTGTTCGATGATGTGCTTGAAGGATTTCGGTGGAAACTCCTTCCACATCCACCTTACAGCCCAGACATATCCCAAGCGATTATCACTTGTTTGGTCTGCTGGAATTGTATCTGACTGGCAAGCCTTTTACGACTGACGCAGACGTTGAATGTGAGTTACGTAAATGGCTGAGAGACAGTCCAAAGACTGTTATACAGCAGGTATTGGAAAACACATAAAGAGATGGGACAAATATATCAATGTAAAGAGCAATTATATACAGAAATAAACATAGTTTTCAAGTATTTATCTTGGTTTCCCTTTTTTTACTGGTTTTGTAACCTACTTACTGACTTTCCCTCGTGTGTTTAATTAATGTGACAATAAATTCTGGATCCTTGTGTTAACATTCTTAGTTATATCTTCAATATTTTACACGATCCCTACTTTTATACAATTATATTAGGTTCAAATGTATTAACTTAAATTATTGAAATTATTTCGTCTAATTATATGGGATATTTCAGTATATTTTTTACAAACTTTAAGACGTGGTACAACACATTATAACAAAAAAATTAGCATCGAAAAATAAGGGTCACAATATGCTCATTTAATCAAAATTACAGGTTTTTTTCATTATAATCTGTGCGTGAATGTTTGGTTTATCTTTAACAATAATTAAGATAATAAACGATAAAACAAAAGTATTTTAATGTATAGAATTACGTTAATTTGACGAAAAAGATAGAAGTACACTTTAACGGGGTCGGGACGCAGTTTGTAATGGCAATTGTTTTCGAAAAACCGATCATTTAGCTTAGCATTGTCCACTGATTTGTTGCTGATGGTTACAATTTCCACATTTGAGAAGAAATAACAACAGATAATTCCATAAGGGAACAGGACAATTATACAGAAGCAGCAATTCTCATAAAGGGTCTTGAAGGATAAAAAATATCAGAAATCCAAGAAATAATTACTGCAAAATTATTGCAAGTAGAACATTTGCCATTATTCTATAGCAGAACATCTAAAAACAGAAAAGCTATAATTATAAAAACCCAACAAGAATCACAGTTACTAGAAATTTATCAACATATAGAAAAATAGAAGATATAAAAAGTATCACGGAAATACAATACAGAAAACATAACACTAAAAGAATTATCATTATAGGTATTCCAAAAGATACACAGGGAGAATATCTTATAAATCAAATAAAGCAACATCCAAACATAAAGAAAAGTTCATACATCCAGATTCAAAAAGTAATACAAAGAACTTCGTCAAGATATTATCAACTGCTCCTCGAGGCAGACAAGACAACTTCAGACACACTTTTGAGCATGGAACTTATAAATGTAAGATTACGAAACTGCAGGATTCATCCTTACAGGCCAATCATCAGGTGTGCGAACTGTCAATTGTACGGACACTCCGAAAGTAACTGCAGGAGAAATTCAATATGCGCATTCTGTGCGATGGGTCATCAGACCACTAGTTGCACGAATATAAACAAACAGGATCTCAGAAACTGTGCAAATTGTATAAACTTACCAAATTATTATAAACACACAGCGAACTCAACACAATGCCCCACCTTTATGAATCAGATTAAATACAGGAATGACATTTCCAGTCTAGGGACTAGTGGCCTTGGTGGTGGTGGCTGGTTTTGATGGGACTAGTTATAACTACAAGGTGTATGAACTTATACATGAACTTATATGAACACTTAACTTTAAAAAGTTGTGGGTAATCTATAAACCCTCGTTTGTACATAACAATATTTAGAATAGTTATAATTAATCTTAAAACTTATTTGTTTCCAAAGGGTTCCGCAGGTAGTAAAACTTTTCCCTACCCTCGGCTTGGGGGTTACACCCAACCATAAGCCAAAAGCGGGTTCCCAGGGTGGGTGCTTACTTACTTACTTCGATAAATGTGAAATTAACACAAGGCATACTGAAAGTAGCCACTATCTTAATCCAGCCTGAGCTAAATTATATAATTTTCTTTTTAGAATGCAGTTGACATAAAATATGGAGCATCGACTGAATTACTGCCCACTTTTCGCAATTTTCGGGATTTTATCACAATTTCCACAGAATATATTAATACTGTTGTAAATATAAATTGTTATCGCCCATATCTTGAATGAGTTACTTAATCAAATATGAAACTATTACATTTCATTTTCAGGGACACAAATTAATAAAACATTCAAAACTTATTCGCAAAATAATAGCTGGAACTTTGAGCCAGTTCAAACAAAATCGCGAGAGTGTATTGATTTTACAACTATCTTAAATTGGCTCATTAATCTTTTATGTAGATCTTATAGTTCGTTTGCAGCGATATAGAAAAGCAAAACATGCAAAACCTGTCATCACGATAACTTCCGAAATATCGAAACAATGCGAACTTACTTAATCAATGTATTCATCTTGCCAGGATCTTGTATGCGTTATCTAATCAGTTATTTAGATGTTATAGTTCATTTACAAGGACATACAAATATTTTTGATGGAATACATTAACTAGTTTGTATTGCAACCACATTTGAGAGTTGAATATATACTGTAGCCTACGGAAGATTTTAAAATAACGTTTTCAACAAATTTTAAAGATTTTTGATGTACTTATTTCCGATGATTTCAATTACATTTGGTAATCCAAAATGTTTCTCTGGAAATTACCTTTACCTCCAAAAAAACAAATTTAGAATTCAGGCCTATTTATTATTGCATTAGATCTAATGCATATAAATTAATATAAAAAGCCTACTTTATTAAGTGATCCGTAATGAATTATATTATTCTTTACAGGAAATAAATTTTGTTTCGATATTAGGTCATTTTAAATGCGTGCCTTTTACAATTATTAGAAAGAAATTATTTGGACGCTATCTTGTACACATTGACTCAACTCTAAAAAAATAATTTATTTGAGATTTAGAATGAATTCTTTGCTTTTATGTAATTTCTCAAGAGTCAAAATTATAAAGTTTAATCAATACTTTTAATTAATACAATTTTATAGAAATAATGTGTCATTACTTTTTAATTTAAGAACCCTTAATCTCTCCCTAAATTTTAATATTCCAAATGACTTGAAACTTTTTAAAATACTTTTCAAAAGAAATTTTTCTGTTGAATTATTATAACTTCTTTTTAGATAAATTAATGAGTTTGTTTGAAATGAATGAATAAAAAAAAAACCCGCATTTCTAAACTTTGGAACACAGAAGATATACAATTTTAGATATACAATGTTCTTTGTTTAGTTATAATATTTCCTCGAGAATACGCAAGGTAAACTAATTAATGGAATTATTTTAGAATAATAGCCTTATTTTTATCTCAAAGGAAAAATTAACATATAATGCAAGTCTAGTGAATGCGCAAAATAAGATATAAACTCTTATGCACAATTAATAAAAACATAATTACATGAAGTTCTACACACTGCAATTTTGTCCTCTTTTTCAATAACTACTTCAGAAAAAATCTCTATCAGTTTTTTAAGCAAAAGGAATTGTATACTTTGTTGTAATGGATATATATAAGTAATCTATTTATATCATTGACCTATAGCTAATTCTCAAACATATAGGTGTGTTTCAATTACAAAAAAATCCTTCCTCATCGCCGTAAGATATTTAGTTTAAAATAATAATTATTTTTTATATATTTAAATGACATTTACATATTTAAAAGATATGGAATTAAAATATTAATATGATTAACGTTCGTATATATTCTGTTTATGATGCGTTTTCAAATGAAACCCGATCGAAGCGTTCAAATTGACGAATCAGTGATTAAGGTCGAAAATGGGCTTGAGAAAGTAATGTAATAAGTATGTAGCATCCATTGCGTCGCGAAACGGTCATTTTGCTCGCGTTATTTGAATTTAAGATTATGTTCAGATGTTTGGAGTGATTATGAACCCTTTCAAAAAATACCAAAGTGCATTAATGCAAATTTTATCGGCAAAGGGTTGAGAGCCTGTTGAGATTCATCGGAGAATGGTTGCTGTGTGTGAAGAAAATTGCTTATCAATGAAAACTGTCATAGATTGGTCTCGAATGTTTCTCGACAACGGTGAGGAAATGACGGACTTAGTGCGTCCTGGTCCAGCGCACAAAGTTGTTAGTTAGATAATGATTGCGGAAAGTGACTCTGCTATCAAGATGAACAGCCGACGAAGCATCCGTGACTTGGCAATTGAATATACCTTTTCCGTGTGTTCAAACAATAACCGAAATCATTCTTCGCCGACGGCATTTGACACCTTCATAAACAATGGGATGCATATCTCAAGGTCATGGGTGACATTTTCTGAACAAATATGTATGCTGGACGTTTAATTATATACGAGTCTTTCTATTCATTCAGTATTTTGTTTTCTTTATGGATGTTCTGTTTACTAAAACTGTCTAACTGTTTTCATTTGAACACGCCTAATAAAATTATCATTTTATGAATTTATAAATTTAGGTCTTTTTTTGACACTAAAAAAGTAAAAACATGCTTTGTTAATATCCCGTAGAATATTGCGGCTGGAAATTTCAACAAAAGTGATCGAAACCAATAAGTATATGATCATAAAGTTAGCTTGCCGAGTTTAAGAATTGTAACTTTCCGAGGTACAGGGATGACAGAGAAAAGAATGATTCCCCGCTCCATCTCAGCTCGGGTAAATCCTTAATGAGGGTTAAATTCCTATGTCAGATACTATTTATCATCAGCACATACAAATACTTTTCAAAATAAACATATGCAAAATCAACTATCGAATTTTGCAAAATTGAGGAAATTTAATAAAAATGTACTTTTTAAGAAAATGCAATAAGAAATATTCGGAACTGCTTAAAATTGTTATAAATAAGTTCACATTATGAATGTAATTTTTGATTATATGAAAACCAATAAGATACGTATGAACCCATGACTGGGGATTAACCTCTTAATTGGGTAGATATATACAATATTTTGAGATTATAAAATTTCGAATGAACTCATGCTGAAAATTTATTCTCACTTTTATTGTAAAACTCTACACTTTTACTAACTGTGACTTTAGAGAAAAAAGAATATTTAGTAGTTCCAAGAGGAGAAGTTGATTTATCTATCAGTAGTAAATCTTGAAATAAAAATCAACTTGCATTTTATTTTTACTTGTCATTCAATGTTATTTACATCAATCATAATTTTGGCATCCTTCAAATACAATGAGGTTAAAAAAAGAAAAGAAAGAAAGTGTATCTTGAAATTTTAACTTTTATTGAAAATATCTAACATCATATGACAGTTTCAAAGATTTAAAATATATACAGGCACATACCCAGAAATGAGAAACTAATAGATAGAATTCGCTTTTTATGATATTTCCAACTGAACCATTTTTTGTTTCATTTTTTAAGTTAACTGTGCTCAAATTAAACTGAACATATATTCTTTAAGTTTTTCGTGTACCTTAAGTAATTTACATTTGAATGTAGATGTATAATTATTGATATATTTTATACATTTTGAATCATTATATATATTTTTTTATTGTATTCTATTAAAATTATTTATGATTTTCACAATACTACGACACCTACCACGGATTGGGTTTCTCATTTTATTATTATAGATATTAATCATATTTTTCTATGCATTGGAAATATAATATTTAAAATCTTAAGAAATAATCAATTCTCCAATAAATTAAAAACACAGTTTCTTTTCTAAACCAGTATATATTTATTCAGCGTTTGAAATAAGTGGGAATAGGTTTCTTAAAATCATTGAAAATTTCTTGTTACATGGAATATCATGTAAATTTTATTTTCCGCCTATTATCTAATTGAATTGAAAACATTAAAAGTTTTTTATTACTCTAAGGGAGTTATTACATATTGGCCTTCATAGTTACCGTGACGTTTGTGATGATTAATGAATTCACAATGTCATCACATTGAATGCCTCTATAGGGTTTTATTTTAAAATTTCTCTTAGTTACGTTATGTATTGTCATCTTTATGAACTCAGAAATCAAACTAAAGAAAAGAGAAGCATATTTATTTCATTATTGAATTATTTAAAAATAGAAAATTTTATAAATGCATGATTTAGAAAACAATCCTTAATACTAAAAATAAAATTGAAGTAACAACATGTTTATGTTAAATAAGTGTAATTTAGATACTTTATGAAGAATTTTCAGTTTAAACACTAAAAATTTCAAAATGCTCGACAATAGTTGTTGTCATTTTTTGCACCTGTAAATTAGAAACAGTGCTTTGGCTCTGAAATATTTTTTTTTTTTTTTTTTTTTTTTTTTTTTTGTAATTTACACTACATAATAATAATTATAGAGTTAGAATATCGAAAGAAAAAAAGGGTTGCTATAAATAGTATTATAAGCGCTATTATTGTCGCGGTGTATTTACGTGATACGGATCTTAAAATTTCGTAGAAATTAAGGATAAATGCCGAAGTCAATGTGTTACGGAATTATAAAAATCGCAGTATACTGCCCGATTATTTCACATTATCCATAATACTATTAAATAATCATAATAATTGTCTGAGCGAAGCGAAGGCTAATACTCAGCGAAATATTACTGTCCGGACACTTTACTACTACGATGGATATTAACGCCATGTCCTACTAAAAAAAAAGCCTAATAAAAACCTTTCGTCAAGCATAGCTCAAAAAATATTTGTCGGATTTCGTTTCTGATTGCACCAGAATGTATCTATGAGGGTTGCCTACTGAATGCACCTACTATGAAAAATAAGTTCCAAACCGTTTAAAAATTATATAGAAAAAACTCTTTAAAAAGCACAATTTATCTGCATACGTCACAGAAATTTGGTGTGCGTCACTTTCACCGGTTGATGTTTTCGTAGACAACAGGTTTGAACACATGGAGCAAATAAAAAAAAAATACGCACGCAGTAATATTGAATAGTTCAATCACGATCAGTTTGAATCAGTTTCAACCACGTGGTCACAAAACTTGCAACAACCCGTGGCAACCAGTTTTGGTGGGCAAACAATTAATAATACAGTATTCCGTACCACGGTGACCGTTTTTAGCCTGTTGTATAAAATCTAGCATGTTGTATGACATACAATTGTGGATGATTAAAACAAAAGACATGAGTGTTTATTGATCCGGAGGTTAACTTTCTCTGGATGTCTGTCTGTCTATCATACAGCATGCAATTTTCTTGTAAAGGATGATATTATTATGCAGTAAAACCTCCATAACGGACACACCCGATTAGTGGACACCTCTATTTAGCGGGCATTTTTTCGATTACCAACCCTTAAATAACTGTACATTTTTTACTCTCAGTAGCGAACACCTCCAAATAGAGGACAAATTCTGCCCTCCCGAGGTGTTCGCTATTCAGAAGTTTTACTGGTAAAACCTCCATAGCGGACACACCCGATTAGCGGATACCTCTATTTAGCGGACATTTTTTCGATTACCAACTCTTAAATAACTGTACATGTTTTACTCTCAGTAGCGGTCACCTCTAAATAGAGGACAAATTCTGCATTCTCGGGGTGTCCGCTATTCAGAGGTTTTACTGTATATAATATTTATAATTATTTTACAGGGCCGCACAAAAGAATAAGAATATATGAAACGAATATAAACTGAATTCGAGATTGGAAGATCGCTGATGGTAATGTAATTTTAGGATGTTGTTACAGTCATCCGCAGCATGTTTTTAGAGTTTCGTCCATCTAACGAAACCCTACCTGTCTCACTCCTTTGTCTGTCTGTTTGTCCGTCTGTCACAGAGCCCGTTCTCAGAAACTATATATGTCGGAGACTTGAAAATTTGCATACTTATAGCTGAACACCACACATCAAACGGCAAATAATAAAATTTTGAAAAAGTCTAATATTTAACCCTCTGGGCTCTAACTTGTGTATTTTAAGCAATTTTTCTAACTCAGCCCCTAATTTAATTAAGTTGGAGACATGAAATTTTGCATACTTAAAGCTGAACACTTGCGATAACACGATAAATCATAACATTTTGAAAAAGTGATATTTAACCCCCGGTCTCTAACTTCTGTATTTTAAGCAATTTTTCTAACTCAGCCCCTAATTAAGTTGGAGACATGACATTTTGCATACTTATAGCTGAACACCTCACATCAAACGGCAAATAATAAAAATTTTTAAAAAGTCTAATATTTAACCCTCTGGGCTCTAACTTATGTATTTTACACAATTTTTCTAACTCAGTCCCTAATTAAGTTGGAGACATGAAATTTCGCATACTTATAGCTGAAATCCTCACATCAAAAGACAAATAATAAAATTTTGAAAAATGTCTGATATTTAACCCTCTGGGCTCTAACTTATGTATTTTAAGCAATTTTTCTAACTCATCCCCTAACTAAGTTGGAGAATTGAAAGTTTGCATACTTATAGCTGAAAACTTGCGATAACACGATAAATCATAAAATTTTGAAAAAGTCATATTTAACTCTCCAGTCTCTAACTTCTGTATTTTAAGCAATTTTTCTAACTCAGCCCCTAATTAAGTTGGAGACATGAAAGTTTGCATACTTATAGCTGAACATTTGCGATAACACGATAAATCATAAAATTTTGAAAAAGTCATATTTAACCCTCCGGTCTCTAACTTCTGTATTTTAAGCAATTTTCCTTACTCAGCCCTTAATTAAGTTGGAGACATGACATTTTGCATACTTATAGCTGAACACCTCACATCTAACGACAAATAATAAAATTTTGAAAAAGTCTATTACTTAATTCTCTGGGCTCTAACTTGTGTATTTTAAGCAATTTTTTCTAACTCAGCCCCTAATTAAGTTGGAGACATGACATTTTACATACTTATAGCTGAACACCTCACATCAAACGACAAATAATAAAATTTTGAAAAGTCTATTATTTAACCCTCTGGGCTTTAACTTGTGTATTTAAAGCAATTTTTCTAACTCAGCCCCTAAATTATGTTGAAACATAAAAATTTGCATACTTATAGCTGAATACTTCACATCAAACGACAGATAATAAAATTTTGAAAAAATCTAATATTTAACCTCTAATATTTTGTCTCGCGCAATTTTTAAATTTAAACTGTTTTGCAATACTATTTTTTGTTCATTTTGCATAATAAGTGTAATGTGACGTAATTTGTTCTGTTTCAGATTTCTAACGCATGTTAATGAATTTATTTTACAATATCCTTTCTCTTTTAAAATTCACATGTAAATATAGTTTTTATGGCGTAATTTCCAATAAGTGCCTGCTTTTTATACCTAATTATTTAATTGTAATTTGAAGGTTTTTTTCTGTTTATAATAGTAACGTGTAAATAATTTTTTTTTTATCTGAAGCAAACATTATTGTTTGCGCTGTTTATACAGTTGGCAACAGTTTAAATTAATACCATTTTCTAAAATATGTAAAAAATATCTGTCAAAATGCTGAATATTTGAATTTAAAATAGAAATAAAACCTCAAAAAATGAGTCAAATTAAAAAAAAATAAATGAAATCTGCAGACTGGGATCTTCTATTGAATAAAATGATCTAAAAATGATTAAATTCCCATGTATAGCTTTTGATCTTATAAATTTTTTTTAATAGAACGATTTTTTCCAAATTTAGCATTAAATATCTCTTAAAATAATTCTTCGATTTGAAAACTGTATGCATTAGTGTGTTGATCAAACATTTCGCTATAATACCACCGATTTTCATATATTTGTATGAAATAGTTTTCTTAATATTAACGAAGAAAGACATCCGGTCACAAAAAATTCAAAACCGGCGGCGTCGGCGGTGGCGGTGACAGCGTTAGTTACTTTTCATAGAATAGAGAGATATATAAAAATGGAAACTTGTCTATCTGTTTGTAATTCTATAAAAAATCCGCAATTTGGAAGCCAAAATTGTGAAGAGATACGTACGTGTGTATTAAAACATGGCCGAGACCACTAAAGTAATCCGGAATCGAAATAACTTATAGTTAATTTTTAATTAATAAAAAACCACCAATTTAACAGCAATTTCTTATCAAATTTAAACATTTTTCGTTATAGCAGTTGCCAACAATTAAAAAACACAATAAAATTATTACTACAACAATTAATTTTCTACTGCAAGATTTCCACGTGAAAAATAAAAATGAAATAAATAGTTTGCCGAATTAAAAAAAAAAAAGTGAATATTACGTCATAACTTTTCTATTGCAAGATATTCACGTTAAATATGAAAATGAAATAAATGGTTTGACGAATTTAAATGAAAGTGAATATAACTTCATAACTTTTCTATTTCTATATTACGTCATATTGGAAATATAAAGGTCATGGTGGATATAGTATAACGTCATATGAGTGTGAAAAATGTATTGAAGCATAATAAAAACCCGATTAGGGAAATATTGGCGTATTTTAACATTATTGCTCCAATTATAAATTGAAATAAGTTCATTTATAGCTGTATTCTTTTGCGTCTGTTATATACATTTATACATTTTTATATAGCGTTTTCATATGATTCATTCACAACATTTCGACTGCTTTTTTTAATGCTTGTTTTGTGTTGTATGTTAAATTTTGAAATTGATTTTTCAGAACAAACATCCTTCAAATTCTGGGCAACGCCGGCACTTTAGCTTGTAACAGATAAATGGCTTTTGTATCTGTACATCTAATGCTAATATTATAAAGCGTTATAATATTATAAAGTATATAATATTATTAATGCTTGTACGTTTGAGAGGTGTTATCTTTGAAACTACATAGCCAACTTAAAAAAATGTTGGTGGCCATCTCTGCTCCGAAAAAAAGACTATTTTATGCCAGTGCAAGAACCTACATCACTGCAGGAGCAAAAAAGTTCTAAAATTGTGATTTCTGCGATACTGATTGGGTTAGAAACTTTAAAATTGGTGCGTTAGTTACTTTTAAGATGTAAATACTCGTAATGAACGCTCTGTAAAAAGTTCAATTTGACGGATAAACGTAAAAATTTCTAGAAAGGTTCTAAACTATGATTTATTTGGAATACTGAAATTTTTGGGATACTGTTGGGGTTAGAAACTAGAACTTTGGCATGGTAATTAATAAGATCTGAATGCTCGTTATAGAGCGAATTCTAAAAAATAGAAAGACTAAACAAAGCGGAAAAAAGTTCTAAAGATGATCTAAGTAACGAAGAACATGGAACTGTTAGGAATATAAACATGAAAATTGACATGGCTGTATTTATCATGACGTAAATTCTCGCAATAGAACAATTTCTAAAAATGTTGCTATAAAAAACAGTGCAGAAACAAAAAACTTTCAAAAATTTTCTATTTCTCTGTTACTGCTGAGCCCAAAATTTTGAAATTTTGCTTCGTGTTAGTTTTAAAATATACAATTGTCTCTATGAATGGTTTCTAAAAAACTTAAAATTTAAAAAGATGAAATTAACGGAAAGCGATCTCAATTACCATTAATTTGGAATTATTAGGTACAGCAACTTTAAATATTTCATAATGCTGCATTTCCTCCGCAAAACATGCGATTTAAATGCAACAAAACTGATTGATACCCACCTAGCATTAAATAAATTGTGTAAATATTGAATAAAGACCTGTATGAAACAGTGAATAGGTTGCCCGAAAGTACTTGTTAAAGTGTTCCTTCTCTAGGCTTTTCTCTCTCTCGCCAAGGCCACTAACAGAGAGAAGTGCCGTTTTAAATGTGATATGAATTTTTTATCCGATTCATTTTTCTAGACATTTTATCATAAGGTCATATTCTCAATTATCATTAGTAGATTTTTTATATATTATCTTATTCTGGTGAAATTTTGTAATCGGGTTCATATTGGCGTATGTTAACTTGCATGATTTGCTGAATAAATATGTATGGATTTGTAAATTACTTAAAATGACACTTTGGCAGCTCAAAAGTTATGCAGACGATATATTCAGATCTTGTGTCATACTTTATGTTGTAATCATTGCCGATTTCTTTTATTTAATACATGCTAAATACAGCTCAACTTGTGCAGAATATGTTTGAAAACAAAACAATACAGCGTATGTGCTGGCCAGCATACACTCATCCTTTAAATCCGATCGAGCATATCTAAAACACACTCTAACGAAGCATTGCATGCCACTTTTGATGTATTCGTTACTTTGATACTATATTAGATTTTGAGAAGAGAATTCCTTAAATGTTATCGACAACCCCATTGCATCCGTGGAAAACAGATATTGTACAATATTAACTATTCCGGGGGAGCACACACCATATAAAGTATAGTCCATTCTTTTTAAACATCATATATTTGTCATTTAAAGTTACTCAAATTGGTGCGGAGCGTCTGATTATGCTCTTGACATCATTTTATACAGTTAAAATTCCGATATAAGTAAATTAGTTTTTCATTTTCTATTTTACTTTTAATATATTGCGTACTTTCAATTTTATATCCATGCATGGCTGTCTTGAATGGTTTGATTTCCCATTTTTTTAAACAGTGTATACGAATTTATATATAAGATTTTGTAATTCTACAATTCGTTTATTTTCATCATTTCAATTTTTCGCAGTATATGGACAATTAAAGATAACATCTCATTTTCTTTGCTTCCACATGTTATTATTAAATCTATGTTCTCAGTAATATCGCTCAGACTAATCCCTCTGAGGGAAGTCCTAGTAGATTTTATAATGTTCCGTATTCAAATATATTGCGAAGGTTATATGCTTTGGATGAATATAGGATGTATTATATAGGATGAAACAAACAGATATTAGCAACACTAATTTTAAATGTAAATGTGGATATCATTAATCGATTAAAAAAAATTCCATTGTACAAAATTTTATTAGCTACAATATGCCAATATGCAGTGGTCTCAGTTACGAAAAATTACTTAGTAGATTTAAAAATCCCCGACTTAGCTAACGCATTGAAACTGATAAGCAGACTTAAATAAAGCATAAATGCTTAAATGAATTAAGCGGTATTTGTCAGGAAGCACGAAATACATAACATCAAACGAAGTGCGAATTGCTACCATGATCGCAAAGAATTGTGGATTTCTTTATCAGAATCTTAAGAATTGGCGAAAGATTTAGCAAGTAAATTAAATTAAGAATAAATATAACATGATGCAATGCTTAGAATACATTAAGGGAAACAAAATTGGTCGCCAAAGGCGTCTAGTAATGAATATATCTTGAAAGTCCGTGGAAGCATTTGGAAGTCCCTACATCTGAAACACTATGTTTAATTCCCTGACGTTTAAAAAATTAAAATGTTTTACATTTTTTTTTAAATAAAAAATAACTACTTAAATGTATTTAATCAAATTTTAACTGAAAATGTTTTAAGAATTTTTTTTTTTTATTTGCTAAGCAAAATATTTTTCCTTCGTCAACGTTGATTTATTTTTCAGTGCCATATACGAGTACATACCAAACCATCATTATGTAACAATGAAGAGAATGAATATTTTTTGCAATTTTATTAAATCATATTCACGGCCGGAGTAGCGCAGTTGAAGTTTATTCCAACAGAACGAAAAATGTCCATACCAGGAATCAAACCTGGATACTTGGCGTGCCGTATCAATTCTTTACCTGTTAAGCTATCCAGACGATACCTGGCTGACATAATTCACTCTTATTTGTTGGACATGGATGCGAACTGCAGAGCTAGTTTCATTCATCCGAGCTATAACTACAGCATATATGCTATAGTTATAGCTCGGATGAATGAGACCATCACTGACTCATTCCAGCAGCTTTATCAACGATGTCATAAGGGTATTGTGGACAACGAATATTACTTCGAGGGTGATTAAAGGTATTTTGTTTCCATGTTTTGTTTTATTACCCGACTGAAAAGATGGGTTATGTGTTTCATGCAAATCTGTGTATGTGGATTTCTTTATACCCTTGAATCATCCCAACGGCTGGATGGATTTTAATGAATGGGGTCTCTATCGATTCGTCTTAACGGTCCGATGGTTATAGGCTAGGTTTTGTTTTTATAAATTCAAAATGGCAGTAGAGACGAAAAAAATTATGCACCCTATTGAGTGGCATATAATTAGATAGGTCTTTTAAAATGAAGACGGTGTTTCATTGATTATTTTACAGTCAGAAGCTCTGTTAAAATATTATACAACCTGGAAGTTGTGTATGTATTGCGGATCTCGAGCTTTACTGCAACTCTAACCATCATAGGCATCTATAGACCTCGTCAAAACAGTGATTATAGATAGGAGCAAACAGTTAAACACAACTTAAAAGTCATCAATACAAGTAAATAAAAAAAAATAGGTAAGTAATATAAACAATTAATATAAAAAAATATTTTATGTCAATTCCTAGTTGGGTCAATAAGAGAATTTTTTTTTCTCTCATTCTTCTTTCCTTTTGAGTGGTGCTTAAAATGCCTTGATCAAGAAGAGGGCTCTCTCGGTCTTAAAATACGTTGATCAAGAATATCTCTCGACTATTGAAAATTAATTAATTTAATTTAATAACGAATTTATATTTGAAAAAACTGGATTAACATTAAGTGTCAACCCCTACAAGTTTTAAAAAATCTATTTGAGCTTGATTGGATGAATAATAAGTATTTTATTAACGATTGAAAATTTGAACAAGATATATATAGCGAAAGTGTGAGCTAATAGTAGGAATTGAAAAAAAAAATAGTTTCACATTGATGAGAAATAATTAATTACTTCGCTTTTTACGCAGTCGGTTTTTTTGATTTTTTATTTTTTTTTTTATGCTTCTATTCACGGAACTTTTTTGATACACCTTGTATATTGTTTTTATTTAAAATTTCAAATTAACAAATAATAGTAAAAAACATCCGCCATCCAAGTTACTTTTACAAAAAATACATTTTATGGGGCGAATAGTGTTTGAAACGAAAGTAAATTTTATCTAGAATTTTGGCAGACGATTTTTTAGTATGCAGGTACTAAATATCCTATCTTGCAAAAGAAGATATTACGAAACTAAAATCCGTATTTATTATAAATTTTAACAAAATAGTTTACTTTCTTTATATTTAGTGAAACATTTTGTTTGAATTACTAAATAATTTGAAAAATATATGTTACTCATTCACAGGTTCATCTTCATGCGTTGAAAGCGCAGTATAAAGACATTCCTCTTAAGTTTGTCATCACATTAATTGAACACCCTGCATAGACGGAATATATGTATACAATTTTACTGACGGCTTAAGCCAAAGTAGAATATTCGTTGCGTCGCCCCAAATCGTATCTCTTATACATCGAACTAAATCTAACAAAACCTGAAAAGATTAAAATGTCCCCTTTTCTTGTTATCACGCAGTGCACAACTTAGTTTATTGAAGATGTTATCAGATTCCATTCCATTTTATTCTTATTGATAAGAAACTCAGATTCTTTGTTCAAATTCCATGTAAAGTAAAAAAAAAAAAATCTAAAAATATACAGGTTTTATCACAGGACAACCTCAAAGAAAAAGTAATTTATGGAGAATTCAAATGTTCTAAAAAAGAGAGGATAAAAAAAGTTTCTATTGTTCCGTATTTTTGCTCTTATTTTTTTTTATTATTATTCTCGAATATAATGTGACTATTTGTAGGAATAACGATTTAAAATTACTATGAGTTTTATCTTCTTAAATTCGGTTATCTTACATTTCATTTTATTATTATTCATACGATATTCAGATTCTTTGTTCAAATTTTATGCACAATAAAAAAAAGAGTATACAAGTAAACATGTTCTAAAATTTACAGTTTTATCCCAAAAAACCCCTAAAAAACCAAGTAGTTTATGGCAAGATTAAGTGTTCTAAAAAAGGAAATAACTTTTTTCTATTGTTTCGTATTCTTACTTCTGCTTTTTCCGAGTATTCCCAAATATAGTGTCATTGATTGTACGGTTAGTGATTTAGATTTTACATGCCTTTTAACTTTAAATTATATTATTTATCTAAATAGAAGAGATAAAATATTTTACTCTTTAATAATTTACATTTGCGTTTTAAAGTTTAGTTTAATCTTCACCATCACAAAATACAACAATTAAAAAATAAATTTATGTATCATAGTACGTTCCTATACCATGATCAACAGCACAAATAATTTTCCGAAAATTTCAGATTGATACGCTAATTTTTAACATTGATGACACACCGTTTAATCTTCATTAAAAAATCCGTATTTAAAGCATTTTAGTTTATTATATTTTGTGCTAAACTGTTTGCTAATGGCAACACTTTTTTGTTGTTAAAATAGAGAATTTTTTTTTTTTTTTTTAAGTAATGAATCCCGTAGATAAATGATAGGCATTTAATAAATAGTTGTGCTTTCAAATCTCAAAAATTAAACTCAAAACTGTTTTATTAAAGAAGACATAGTACATGCACCAATTGTTGTATCTGATTAGCAACTGAGTCGGCTCTTCTTTTATAAAAATCCATGTCCACCCGACCTATAGGCGGAGGTCGATTTCGAATTTAAGTATACTAATTGCACCAACAAAAACTAAATCATTATTAGAGATAAACCCATTTTAACAATTTTATCTAGCCGCTTTTGACGAGATTTTATTTCATTTTTATATAATAGCTGTTTTTATCAGAATCCTGTTAAGGCGGTATTCAAAAAAATACTTTCCATGCTCAACAACTGTAAATTTTCTGACACATTTTCAAATTTGTTTTTAATAGAAAAAATATGAAACTTTCTGACGTGATTTTTGAAGAGATTTATAAGCGACCTGTGTTTTTATTTTTCGTTCAATTAATTAGAACTTGATTTATAGAGAATTTTCTCAGTAAGTTAATATTTTTCGTTTCTAACACAATCGCTTCGGGAAATTCTGTTCAAAATGTCTACTTTGACATTAATTTTTGAAATATATTCTGCCTATATCAAAATATCGATCATTACGGTATATTATATCGTTTCTGAATAAGAGAATCTACCAATTGGATGTATTTGAGAGCAAAAATGAATTTAAAAATGAGTAAGAAAATGAGCAGTTTGGATTTGAATGCACCCTTAATAATATGATTTTTTTCTTCAATGACTATGTATTTTTAATTTGTTTTTTTTCTGTAAGAATTGGTCTTATCAAAAACTTGTCTATATAAATGTTGTAGACAATATTAAGAAGATATACGATACATTCATGCGGATTTTATATCTTGTGAATTGACGGAGTTATGGATTTTTTTCTTCTTCAACCCCCTCTTTTGGTTTTCGTTTTTAATTTGTTGTTGCTGTAAGAATTGGTCCTATTAAAAACTTGTCTGTATAAATGTTGTAGACAATATAAAGAAGATATACGATACATTCTTGGGGATTTTATATCTTGTGAATTGTCGGAGTTATGGATTTTTTTCTTCTTCAACGCCCTCTTTTTGTTTTTGTTTTTAATTATTATTTTTTTTTTTTGCGGTACGAATTGGTCCTATCAAAAACTTGTGAGTATAAAAGTTGTAGATAATATTAAGGAGATTTATAATAAAATTAATTGGATTTGATGCCTTGAGAATTGACGATGTTATGAACTTTTTTCTCCCTAAAACCCTGTTTTTTGCTCCTCTTGAGCCCATTTTTATTGTTATTAAAAATCTGTGATGCATAAAATTTTGGCCCTATTTTTAGAAGTAATAAAAACTTTAAACTGATTTGATATGTACAAAAATTAAGAAGTTATAAAGATTTTTCGGTTTTCACAAAACCCTCCCTATTTCTATCCCCTTGGTCCGATTTTGCTCATTAATGAATTTGACGAGATCTTATGCCCCTTGATTTAATGTATCAGTTTGGAAGAGATTTTTGCAGAATTGCGGAAGTTACCATGTCCAGAAAAAAGTGATATATATATAGATAGACAAAGTTTTTTTACTGAGGATGGTTATGGGTTCTAGAGGTCAGGGGAGAATGTAATAGGTGTATTTCACGCAAAATCTACCTAAAAAGGGACAGGATCCTAACACCTTCTCTGTGTGATATTCCGTCTTGCTCGAACAGGAGGCATTGCAAGAAGCATGTCCTACAGCATCTGTTGTGAAATAATAAATAGATATAATGTGATTTTTTTTCAAGAATAAAACATATATATAAAATAATATAAATTGTGGAAATATATTACATTATTCGTGAGTTAATCGCGCATTTAATAATCTTCTGATCGAATGGCCTCGCAGATCGTTCACAGTTATGTGACAATTTCTGTCAAAGCAGTTAATGATTAAATGAATATCTTTAAATGAATTGGCATGCATAAAACATATTGTCATATTTAGGATTTTGGACGTCTGGTTAAAGTTTGCAAATGCAGTATTTGATAAATGCAATATCAACAGAAATGTTTTGAATAAGTTTTTGATCTAGTACACACACGTTTCATTAAAGTACGTTTTTTGATTTAAAAAAAAAATGCAGTTAATTGAAAGATAGTGAAAATTGACTCAGGGAATAATCTTAGAGATTACAAAGCAAAAGACGTAATTAATACTTAGATTTATTTTCAAAACCAATATTATGATATCTCTTGATTCACATCTTTTACACCAAATAAAGGTGTTTTATTAAAGGATTCATCCATCTGGTACTATGCTGTGTATTGCACTGATAACTAATAAAACTATACCAGCTTGAAAACTCGATTTGGTTTTCGTGTTGAGGGTGATAATTTTCTTTAACTTGGCGGCTTCGATCCTTTAAACCCTCTATCTTAATGAAGAGTGTATAATAGAAAAGCATTAGATATAACTTCAATTGTGTGACTATATCCATGATAATTACACTGTGAAAAAATGTAGATGTTTTGTAATCTAGGAAACTGCAATATAACCATGAACGCAAAAATAAAATAAAGTCTTCTGAGTTACCGAGTTATTATTAGTTTAACTCTTGTGAGAAAAAAAGGTCAATACACTATCAAAACTAATCGGAAATGTTTCCGAAAATTGGAAACAGCAAAACAAATATTGTTTTAATAAATTATTGTTTAAATATCGCAAATATATTTTTTTCTGAGGTTTCTAATGATAAAGAAAGCTTTTCAGAATATATGGTAACGTGAAAGAAATTATTGTACATTTTTATTCGTGGTTATATGATATTTTCGAAGATTATGAAGTACATATATATATATATATATATATACAGAATGTGCAATTGATAATTTCTAAACAGTTAGTTATACACATTTAGATCCAAATACAACACTATTTTCAATGAGGTAATAAATTATTTTTAGAGTCGTTTTCATCAATAAAAATATTTCTTAAAAAGTTTCGAAATTTAAATTTTTATACAGTGCTATTATCCTATAAGTGCTATTTAGTAAAAAATTCTTATTACACAATAAATTTTTTTCAATGGGATGGATCAAATTGATTAACAAATGTTTTTATTGATCCAAATCATTTTAAGATATTTCTTTACCTCATTTAAAATATTTTTGTAATTTTTAAAACCATATTTTGTATATATATATTATACAGTATACTACAGCACAAAAAATGCAAATACAAGGAAACACTTGTAGTGAAACATGTACAGGGGAGACCGGGGCTTGTTGGCGCAGTTTTTAATTATTGATTTTTAATTTTTCTTTACGTTTTTTTATTAAACTTTAACTGTACTTTTAAAGAATGTGCATTGGGCTATAAGTTCCCGGAGTTTTGAGTTTGTAGCTTTTGTAATTTATGTTTAGAGGGAGTCTAAAAGAAAAAGAAAATTGTGTGCCAACCTACCCCGTGACGGGGCAAGTTGCGTATACCTATGGGTTAAGTTGGCAAACGCTTTATAAAAATTTAAATGTAACTCAAATAAGACAAGCAGTTAAGAGAAATCAATTTCATTATTACCAGTAAGTTTAATCAAAAGTGTTATCGCCGTACAATGTAAATTCTAAATTACACGGACATAAAAATAGTGAATAAAACATTAACATTGAGTAACTTCTGTCTTACTCGATATCATCATCAGAGTTACAGTTATCACAAATAAAAAATCGAGTGTCTCCGTTTGGGCAAGCCTCGTGTGCCCAAAATCTTGCATTGCAACCACTTTTCTCGGTGCTCACACTAGACACCGAGCCAACTTGCTCCGTGTTCAATGCGCCTACTAGCCCATAATAAATTTCTTCACAAAAGAGACACGTAACCATCTACGCATAAATAATCCAAGTAGTCACGTATGGGATAGGTACAATTAATCATACACTAAGAAAAACTGCACAGATTAAATCGCAATTATTAAGATAAGTATTAGAAATTAGAAAGAGAATGAAGCAACTAAAAATTACTTATGAATGCAAAAAAACAGAAAAAATGTAATAAATGTCCACTGCATGTAGGTAACTCTGCAAAACTACAATGAGGATTGTAAAAAGCGAGAAGAAAGGTACTCTGCAACTGGTTGCGCAATCTATCAACAAACAAGCAATTTACAAGGATTGCACCTACATAACCCTGTAGCCAACTACGATACGGTCTCACCTACATTCCCCCCAACATCGCTAAAAATATATTACTTCATTAAATTTTTAAATGCGGCTTCTCTATTCTTAAGACCTAATCAGATAAAATATTTTCTAATTGTCACGCACATATATTAAACAGTTTCACTTTTAATCCGTAATATGTACAATGAAGATATATAACCATTATATTTATTATTATTTATTGAGAGTTTTCTAAGTATGATTTGTTACATAAAAGCAGAAAAAGCATGCCATATACTCGTTTGGATGCAATTAATCTTAAAAAGAATGAAATAAATTGCTGTTTTTATATTGAGTACGGTATTTAACACTGTTTAAAATAAACATAAAATCTGCGAAATACGTCATTCTCAATGCATTTTATTCTATCGTAAAATGAAATAAAGATTTCTGTTTTCATTTCAAACTGTGGGTAATAAAAAAAAAACCTTCACAATTCTATTTACATATCAAAAACATTTATTCAGATTAAATCTATCAAATGACGCCAAACTTTCAATTATTTCTAAATACGAAGAAAGCTACAGGATTTCTTTTGAAAAATATTCTCTGCTATTATCCCATAAAAGCATCTCTTCCCATTTTTTTTTTATACAACGGATCAGAAAAAATTAGATAGAAAAAGATTTAAACAAACTACTTCTATCTTGTTCGATAAAAATAATGATAAATGAAAAGGAACCCCTCTTATTGAAAAGACATATTGGATATTTTATTTGATAAAAAGGAAAATCAATTCGTAGACGGTAGGAAAAATCAATACGTGAATGTTATATAATTTGAAAAGTATAGGCTGTTTTTAAAATATTTTAACTAATATTGCATAAAACTAGATAATGTATTATTTTTTCAAATTAGGTACACAGAGTAAATCAAATTACCTAATGATGCAGAAAAATGATTCGTCAGTTTAAAGGTTGTTGAAAATATCGGAAATCATTTAGAACATTTATTCACTGTTATGGAAGAGAATAATAGATTATTCATTCTGTTTTGAGAATTATATTTTTTGTAAATAATGTAAGTGTGATAAAAGATATAGCCGAATAAAATATTCTTTCATGATTTTACATAAGTGATAACCTCAGCAGAATTATTGTAGTAATATTTGATGAAAGCTGCAGATATATTTTGACGTAAAGCAGAAAAGAAATGTACTGCAACTAACTCAGTTTAAGAAATCTAAATAATATCAAATTGTACAATATAGAGCAGTTTATAAATTTATTAATCTCAAAATATGTTCAGATTACTTGCGGGATAAGTATGTCTTTACTTTAGATACATAAATACAAATGGGTAAGGATGTATGGCAATTTAACAACAACGTCCCCATCGTCCCCATTTAAGACACCATACATTTAAGACCTCATACATTAAAGAATATCTTATACAGGGTGTGCACTTTGAACGGTGTCCAATGACTAATTCCTAAACCGTTAGGCATAGACAAATAGTCCGAATTACAAAAAGGTATAAATAGGATAAAGAAGTATTATAAAAATCGATTTGGGTCAATAAAAGCATTTCTTAAAAAATTAAAAAAAATTAATTTGTATACGCCCCTTTTATTCATGCTGTTGTTTTTAACGACCGTTGATCGACAGAGAATATAAATACCGCTCCGATTATACTGCGCAAGGCGGATGCAGATATTATAAAACAATGCCCATCAAACAACAGAACGAGACGAATACTGACTGGCCTTCATTGTTTTAAGCACAGTTTTAATATTTACGGAAAGGTGCGGAATCTCTCACTTATCGACAATCCATGGACAGTATTCTGCATATCACTGATTTTTCATGTGGGTGACTATCACTCGTATGGAGCCAACAGCAGTGTTCAAATTCAGTCCCAGTGTTATCATTCAGGACTTTCCATGCATTGGCCCAGTGTGGCCAAGTTTTCTATATCATGATTTGCCAGTTCACCCATTTTACAATAATTATCATTCGATAAAATTTGTAGCGATCCTTATATAAATGTAAGCTTTAATATTTCATTTGAAAATAATAGTTTTATTTATTTATTTATGTTTTATTTATTACAATTATTTTTCTAAGTTTCATAAAAAGTTTTAGCTGGTAAATTTTTATATAATTTCATTATTCTAACCAAATTTTTAATTTAGCTTTATAAATTATCCTAAACTATTTTTTGGAAACAAAAATATTTATCTTTTCCATAAAAATAATTTCATGAATGTAAGAGTTCTTTTAAGATTTCTATTGTATAAAAATTCATTATTTATATTAAAATTGGTTTACTCTTTTATGCACTATTGAGTTTTAAAAAATCTTTGATTCCTGGAGTTTAATATTCATTTCTTGAAGAAGTTTTTCTTTATGCAAAATATCAAGAATAAAATCATCCTTAAATGCATAAAATTTTAATTGTAAATTTTACATTTTAAAACTATAAAGTAACATTTATACAGAGAGCGTAAAACCGAAAAATAAATCTTTCATTTTATAAAATGTCTTGAGAATTGGAAATATTTTTTTTTAAGAAATCTATTTTCAAAAGAGCAAAGCGCTAAGTAGTAAATCTCATTTCACTGTAAAGAGTCTTTTGCATTTCATTAAACGTTCGTCATTCATTGACTTTTTAGACGAGAGGAGTTTTTTTAAAGGAAATAAAAATCTCTGTCTCATATATTTATTTTCAATCATATATCGTCTGTCAATTGCATCTGGAAATAAAAAAAAATAAAGATTTTTTTTTATTACTCTGAAGATTATTTGTTTTAATTTAAAAGAAAAAGTTTGATCAAAGTACGTTTGTCGTTTCGAGGAAGGTGAAGATCATGTGACACAACTCAAAAATTCGAGGTTTCATAGAAGACACAGATAATTTAATAATGTAGACGTAGAACAGTTTGGCGCATTTATGAGAGCTATGAATGAATTCGAAGTCGCCGCTGCTTTTCGACGTATTAAAATACATGGATCATTCGAACTCCCTGTTTCATTTCTTAACCGCTATATCCGTTTATCTCGTCCGCCATTATGTGTGGAACAGGCGGAAAACTACTCCCAGACTCCCGGCAAAGTAGGTAGACCCAAAAACGAAATACACTTACCCGAAAAAGTTAAATGCTAATTGATTAAGTTTAAGAAATCTGCCAAGTATTCCGGGTGCGTTGGAACGTTTTATGCGTCCGCGTTATAAAGAGGCGGTTTCGAGTTCACTCATATCTTACGTAAATAGTTCATAAAGCTGTATAGAACTCTATAGAACAGTTTTTCTATATAATACTATTTCTATAAAGTTTTTAAGAGTTCTATAGAATACTTTGTCTAAAGGAAATGTTTCTATAGAGTTCATACGTTCTGTAGATTTTTTTACTATAGGACAATTTTTCTATGGAGTGACATAGATACTATAGAGTAGTAGGTTTCTAATTCACACATATTTTTTAGAATATTTTAATAGAAACTCTATATTATTGCTATAAATATATTTACAGAAGCTCTATAGAATTTATTTTGAACTTCTACAGATATTTCTTTAACTTTTAGCTAAAGTTATAGAAAACGGCCATAATTCAATAGCATATTCTATAATACTTTTTTTATAATTTTTTTTTAATAGAAAGGAAATTTTTGTAAGGGATAGCTCTCATTATTTCTGTGTTTGCAAATGCATAAATAGCATAATTTAGCTTTTTTCTAAATAACTAAAACTTATGACACCTTTTCTGTAATAAGATGTATTTAAATCAGATGTATTATTGCAATAACACGTAAAGTCATGTTTGTGGAGTTCTGTCACTTTTTTTACCGGTAAGCAATATTATATTTAGATTGTTGAATAATATCTTTTCATTTCCAATGATGAAAATATGAATATTAAACTCTTCTAAAAATGTCTAACAAATATAGAGAGATAGAATGATTACATCTTGTGAATATTTTTTATGTACTGACTATTAACCCTTCTTGTCCCAAGTTATAAATGGATGAAAATTTCATCTTCTAAAGCATTTTCGTGCATTTTTGAAGAGATACATTTGAAGCTTTACGCAGTCATTTAATAAATCTGCTGGGACTAGTAACTCTGTTATAGAAGCTCTCTAGTGGTTTGAATTTGAACGTGGCGTAAAACTAAACCTATGTGCGAAGCTAACTCTATACTAGAGGCACTCTAATTTTCCGAGGTACATTTGGTTTTCCTTGGAGTCTACAGTTCCGTGATTTAACTATAACCGCATGCAAATTTAGGTGTCGGTGTTCATTCTGCAGGAGTAAAAATAGTCGAGTGAAAATGCGATACAGTGAATTTGGAATTCGGTCGTTTTCTGCCATCTCCGCTAGTAAAGCTTGCGGAATCAAAGATTGAATGTGCGGAAAACAGCTCGGTAAGCAGTTCTCTTTTGAGAAATTATGCTGAGAAATAAAGTTTCCTCACAGCCACGGGCTGTACTAACTACGTTAAATTGCAGATGCCTGTTGACATCTTCCGACGGAAATTAGCCATTTAGTGTGTTTCAGGAAAGTTAATTTTATGGGAGTTGGTTTTGATTTCATATTCTTCTAAAGTTATATTTAGAGAAGATTGCTTTTTAGCAAAGAGTGGTGGCTAAATTCATCAAGATCTTATCAGCTGATCCCTTCCATGAAGTTTTAAATAAATCAATTTAACCTTAGATTACCGTCATGTCCTCTCATTCACGTGGCGGCCTTGCCTTGCACGCCACAAATCTTATAAGGATTTTCCAATTAAAATTAATTAATTAAAATTAAAGTTATAGGTATTTTATGTAAAATGTATAACTCCACTCAAATCTTTTATTTACAATCTCTTTTTTAGTATTTTGTAGAATTAGGAAATGTACAATTATAATGTTCTTACAACAGAAATATAGAAATATTTCCTCACGGAACCCTCCCCTCTACAAGCTTTCAACGTCAAGAAAACAGAAAAGATGTAAAGGCAAAAGAAACCATCCTTTAAATATGTATATATATCTATATTTTGTGTGTGTGCAACCAATTATGCTTTTGGAACGAGATAAAGTAAAGTATCTATAACTCATTCTAAACTATATTACTACCATGTAACTATTAATTTAGAGGAACTGACATATCCTTAAAATAGTGAAGCTTCAACTGTAACCACTATCTCAGGGGTTGTTTACCACCGGTGGAAACTTCCACAAGTAAAATTATATAGAAATTTTCTCCTTATTTCAACGCCTTATTACTGCAAAATTCCATTATTAAATAATGGTAAAAACAGATTTTCATTTTTACTGGTAGCATTTTACTTTTACGGTAGTCACGCCCTGCGTTTCTGCCATATTGTGACAACCAGGGAAACAAACTGACAGTTTTAATAGGCAAACTGACACCAGTAAGAATAAATACAAAGTTTGGCCACATTTGTGAAAACAAATTTCATGAATAAGACGCTTAAATAAGATGAAATTTTCTATTCAATTTTACTGGTGCGACGTTTGCCTCGGCGGTAATCCGAAACTGAAGATCCAATTTTAAAAAGGCAGCCGCCATATTGTGATAACCTCCTCAGTTAGTTCACTCGCAACTGATAGATAGTATACTATATGTCGCCTCCACTTTATTCCTAACTCCATTATTACTACTAATCGATGTATTAAATGAATTTTATAACAATTTATTTTAACGGTATTTTAAAGTATTGTCAGGGGCAAAAATGGTCAAACGGCTCTTAATCGGCCAATCACCAAATTATACAATTTATTAATATTTTATTATAAATTTAGCTTTTACCAGGTAATGTATCGTGAGAAAAATTTAAGTACGCCAATGCATAATTTCCGAAAAAATAATTGTTCCTTTTGTATTTCATGAAAGTATTCAAAATTATAAATTCTTTTCACAAAAGATCAATTTTTGAAAGAGCAGAGGCAATAAATCTCATTCAGTTGCATAGTGACTTTTTTCGATTCATTATACGTTCATTATTCATTAATTCTTTTCGAAGAGCGAAGTTCTTTTTAATGATATAAATTTTTTTATCTTCGATATTATCTTTCAAGCATATATTGTATCTCATTTGAATCGGAGAATAATTGAGATAGAGAAAATGTGTCATTATTTGGGAGAATATTTGTTTTCATAAAAGAGGAAAAAAGAAAAAACGATTGGTCATATATGTCCTTTTATTCTTTTCATACCTGTGGTGCACAAACGTGGACCCCTAAATTGATTTCAAAATTATAACTAACTGTCTGATTTGTCGACGTTTTTAATTTACTTCCATATAGCTTAATTTTATTTGTTTTGAACAAAAACAATAAATGGCACCACTAATGCACATTTCCTTATAAAATAAATGTTACTCATCTGAGTTTGTAAAATGCTTTCAAGACAGGGTTGCCAAAAATGTAAGAAATTTTGATATTTATTTAAATTATACATTAGAGAATATGTGCCATTATATTAAAGAATAATTTTTGTTTTCATAAAAAAGGGAAAAAAGAAAAAGATCATCGTACATATCGTTTTAATCTCTTCAGGTCTGAGATACACAAATGTGAACCGCTATTTTTATTTATAATAGGAAATAAATTGTTTGATTTTTCTAAGTTTTTAAATTATTTATATAGAGCTGTTTCGTTTTGTTTTTCGCTTTGAAACGAAACCAATAACTGACACCACTGATGCTTATTTCTTCATAAAATAAATATATTTTTCATCTGATTTTTCAAATTGCCCTCAAGTCTCTGTGTCCAAAAAGTAAGAAATGTATATGATTATTTAACTTAATCCCTAAAGAAAATGTCTCATTATTCTTAAGAATATTTGCATTCATAAAAAAGGGGGGGAAATGTTAATCATAGATGTTGCTTTAACCTCTTCATACTTAAGGCACACAAATGTGGACCTCCATTCTTTTCATAAAAATAAGTAAACTGTTTGATTTTTCTACGTTTTTAGTAAACTTCTATATAGCTACATTTTTTTGCTTTAAAACAAAACCAATAAATGGCACCTTTCATGTTTTTGCCTTATAAAATAAGCTATATGCACCTAGAGTGTAGCACATACAAGTAGTGGGCCACTAATTTTTTAAGTTTAAAAACAAACCAAAAATATATGTCATGAAAACGACTTGAAGAAATCTAATTGCCTAACATACTTAAATGTTAACTTTCCACAAAGTGGTTGTAATTATTTTTGTTATCTGCTGGTACATTTGCCTATTTTCTAAAGTGTCTTCAAAAACAAATTTTTTGGCAAATTCTTAGTGATTTCATTAAGACATAAGCTTTTATTTAAAACACCGTTTCTTTAACATTATGTTTATATAATTTGATGGATCAGTAGAAAACGTAATGAATAATGCGTCAGAAATTTAGTAGGCCCACTACTGTAGCATAGAGGAAGGTAATATTCAGAGGAAGATAATAAAAATCAGCATCAGGGACACGGGACGGTACAGGAGTTTTACTGGTATTTGGAGCCCCAACATCGTCACAAACTTATTTATCTCGTTAATATTGTTATGCAATCATGCAGTGGGATGTTCCCCAGTATATGAAATTAAAAAAAACACAGAAATATGTACTAAAATAAAAGTTATTATTCAGGGACATGAAAGTCAAAAGATTGTGAGAATGCCCCATTTGTCGTTTTAACCTCTTCAGATCTGAGGTACACAAATGTGGTCATATATTTTTTTCATAACAGGAGCTAAACTGCTTGATTTTTTTCTACTTTTTAAATTTATTTCTATACAGCTTATTTTGTTTTGCTTTGGAAACAAACCAATAAATGTCACCACTGATGAATATGGACTCATAAAATAAATGTTAATTTCATCCGATTTTACAAAACGCCTTCAAGAAAGTGTGGCCAAGAAATGAAGAAATTTTGATAACTATTGAGCTTAAAAACTAGAGAAAATTTGTCATTATTATGAAGAATATTTTGTTTTTACAAAAAAAGGAAAAAGAAAAGAACAACTGAGGACGTGAGTTTCAAAACTCGCCTTATCCATAATTTTAAAAAATGAGTTTTCTCTATCAATCTATTCTATTGTTGAACCTGGATCGAACAGATTTTACAATCTACAAAAAAACTAGTTCTGTCCTGTACTTCGGGCATTCTAAAATCTTGGTTTACAATGAAACCCAATGTACGCAGTCACAGGTTTTTCTCGATTTCCCAAAATTTGATTTTCAGGATAAGCAAGTTTTGAAACTTACGTCCTCAATTAAACATATATGTCGTTTTAATCTCTTCAGACTTCAGGTACACAAACTTGAACATCTATTCTTTGCATAGTAAGAAGTAAACTGTTTGATTATTCTACGTTTTAAATTTACTTCTACTTAGCTTTTTTTTTTCTTTTTTGCGGAACAAAACCAATAATTGTCACCGCTGGTACTAATTTCCTCACAAAATAAATGTTATTTTCATTACAGTTTGCAAAATGCCTTGCAGACAGTTGGGCCAAGAAAGTAAGTTTAACTCAAACGCTAAAGAATATGTGTCATTATTTTCATGAATATTTTTTTTCATAAAAAAACGAAAAAAGAAAAAAACGGTTGATCATATAGTTCCCATCATACGTAGTATAGCGTGTGAAAAAAAAATTGACGGGTTTACACGTTTCAGACACTGAGGATTCCGAAAAACTTATTTTTAGAAAAGAAATTCTACGTTTTAAATTTACTTCTATTTAGCGGATTTTTTTTGTGCTTTGGAACAAATCTAGTAATTGTCACAACTGATACTTATTTCCTCACAAAATAAATGTTATTTCCATATGAGTTTGCAAAATGTCTTCAAGACAGTTGGACCAAAAAATTAAGGAATTTTGATAATTATTTAACTCAAACACTCGAGAAAATAAGTCATTATTTTGATGATTTTTTTTTCATAAAAAATGAAAAAAAGAAAGAACGGTTGATCATACATGTCGTTTTAACCTCTTCAGACCTGAGTTGCACAAATTTTGACCACTATACCTTTCGTCATAAAAACAAAATTGTATGATTTGCCTGCTTTTTTAGTTTACCTCTATACAGCTAAATGTTTTTTTGCTTTTGATCAAAACCAATAAATGACACCACTGATGTATCCTCACAAAATAAATGTTATTTTCATTTGAGTTTGCAAAATGACTTGCAGACAGTTGGGCCAAGAAAGTAAGAAATTTTGATAATTATTTAACTCAAACACTAAAGAAAATGTGTCATTATTTTGATAAATATTTTTTTCATAAAAAAACCTAAAAAGTTCGAACGGTTGATCATATAGTACCCATCATACGTAGTATAGGGTGTGCCTTGTATTCGTTTTACAAATTGAAAAAAATTTGACGGGTTTACTCGTTTCAGACCTTGAAGAGTGCGAAAAACTTATTTTTAGAAAAAAAAAAATTCTACGTCAAAAATTTACTTCTATTTAGTGGAATTTTTTTGTGAGCTTTGGAACAAAACTAGTAATTGTCACAGATGATACTTATTTCCTCACAAAATAAATGTTATTTTTATCTGAGTTTGCAAAATGCCAAAAAATTAAGAAATTTTGATAATTATTTAGCTCAAACACTCGAAAAAATGTGTCATTATTTTGGTGAATATATTTTTTTTACATAAATGAAAAAAGAAAGAACGGTTGATCATATATGTCGTTTTAACTTCTTCAAACCTGAGTTGCAAAAATGTGAACCTCTATTCTTTACCTCATAAAAACAAAAACTTTTGATTTTCCTGCGTTTTTAGTTAACTTCTATACAGCTAAATGTTTTTTGCTTTCGATCAAAACCAATAAATGACACTACTCATGTTTATTTACTCACAAAATAAATGTTATTTTAATCTGAGTTTGTAAAAGGCATTCAAAACAGTGTGGTCAGGAAAGTAAGAAATTTAGATAATTATTTATCTTTAACTCTTTACAATAAACAATTTTGTACATTTGTAGCTGATTCGTTTGTTTAAAAGCCTTCAATTTGTTATTGCGTAAATTTAGAATATTAATAATTGAATTTATATATTAAGTGGAGAAATAATTGTAAATCTAAATTTGTGAGCCTAAATTAACAGTTTATCCAAATATCATTAAAAAAAAAAAAGGCTGTCGTCTATGTAGTCATTTTGTTTCTGAAAAACTAATGAATGTGTATTTGTAGTGTTATTTTAACTCCAGGTCTCCAGAGTTAAGGAAGGACGAAAAAATCATACTATCTTTGGATAGTGGAATAATGTTTGTCAATTTCGGTGAAAGCTGAAATACATGAGTTATTAAACCCTTTTAACGATATAGAAGAAATCATCAGAAATACAATTATTGCTCTTCATAAATACTTTTCACAGCTGGGTGGCAAATAGTTAAAATAAAAAAAAATATGATTCATTTATTATAACACTACTTGGTATTGTTACAATTTGATTTTGGTCATATTTGAAATAAAAGCTAAAGCATCAATGAAGATGACTTTTCACCATCTATATTTATAATTTAAGGTAAAAATACATCCTTGAGTTTATCGAAAATATTAAAGATTTGAAATGCCTGTCACAAATAGTTAATTTCGTAATATGAAACACGCGATATTTTTTTTTCACTGCCGAAAACCACTTTCTGAAATCTATTCAATGTTTCTTATTCTTTGAGATTTTTGACGAAGCGTTTTCTTTTAAATTGTAGAGATAAACAAAATTGTATATTTGGTATTTGCTTACAAACATATGTCATCTCTTATTTAGCATGGACAATACAGAAGTTGTTTCATTTGTTAGATGTTTATTTGCTTCCGTTTTGAGTGCTATTTCTGATGAAAGATATGGAAAGAGTTTTACATCCAAAAGAAAGTTTAAGTTCGTGGGAATTCTATGAGTGTTATTATGAAAGAGTATAAAACGCCCCAGAAAGCCAGAATAAAAAAGTTGTTCATATTTTGTGTCATTGCAAAATTTGTGCCCTTTTTCATAGATGGCAAAAAGTTGCAATTTTGACTGTTCTTGTATATCTTTCATAAAATATTATTAATATTATTATCTGCATGTGCCCTGAGTGAACATAACGTTAAAGAAATTTTTATATTAATTTGTGTGCAAGATTATTATTCAAAATGGAAAATGAAAAGTTAAATTTTCGTCATGTTTTGTTATAATGAGTTTAAAACAGGTGTGAGTGCTGTGCGTGCTACAAAAATATTCATGACGTTTCTTTCAATCGTGCTCTCGCTCATAGGAGAATTATAGTAGAACCACTTTACCAAATGCTTTTGTCGATTTTCAAATGATGATTTCAATCTAAACGATGAAAGTCACTCTAGGCGACTTTCTGGGATTAATAATGACTTAATCCGTTATTTAGGGAATAATAATCCACGAATTTGTTCTGAAGAGATTGCGGAGAGACTAAATGTTGACAATTAGATTTCATTTCGCCATTTAATGCATCTTGGGTAAGATTCGAAACACGATGCATCAGAAATCGTGCATGATGTTTTGCAATCGCCCAATACGCTGTATTATACAGGAAAATTTTAATAGTGGAATAATTCCTTTTGGTTTTAACGAGTGGATATAAAGCTGAAGTATCATATAAGTTTGCTATGAATAATTTTTACTCCACTTTAAGGTATACATGTGCCCCCTGATGCTTGCGACTAATTAATACCACGATATTATCGTGCTAATCTAGACATGCTACTAATAATAAATGCTACAGTATATAAGTGCTGACATTCTTAAAAACACAATATACATAAATAATTATAACAAAGGGCTACTATATTGTTTTCGATGTATTATTGTTACTGGGGCATTCTCACAATATTTTGACTTTTGGGGAAGAAATCTGACAAAATTAAACTTGCTAAAATAACATTTTAATTATTTTATTCTAAATTTTCACTTATAATGAATTTGCATAGTACCCACAGGACATTCAAATAAGAAATAATAACAATGTAGTACTTTTAATACAGAATTTTTGTATAACATTATCTTAAAGGGGTGTTAAAGAAGAGACGGTAAGGTAAAAAAAAAAGGTATAGTATTGGAAAAAAGGGACGGTAAGGATGAAAAGGTAAGGAAAATTACCACCCATTTTTAGGAAAATCATGTTAAGACTAAGTAATAGCCACAATGTTCATTGATTTTTAGAAACAGTAGTTAACATTGGATTAAATTAATTTTTTTTTAAATTTACCTCGAAAAGTGCAGGAATAAACCTTGGGGACGGTGAGACTACCAATAATGCCACGATGCTTGAAATTGATACTTAAATGCTGATTTAAATTCTACAGTAAATTTTCTGCCAAAGAATTTTAGACATTATTTCTCTAGCATACTTCTGCATGAGAAAAAAATTGAAAAAAATTATGTGGCTGCATCTGAAATGATTTTCTGTATAATTTTAGAAGAGGGATGGTAAGGAATCTAAAACCCAGGACAGAGTTTAAAAAATAATAACAACCATAAAAATGTGTGCAGGTTAATTTTTAGCTACATATTTATATAAAACAATTGTTCCAGTTTCAGAAAAAAATTACATCGAATTATTTTTGTTGAAACAATTTTATCCAGACAGCTCCAAACTTAAAAATCAGCGTCAGGGACACGGACGGTATAGGGGTTTTCCAGGTATTTGGACCCCCAACATCGCCCAAAACTTATTTATCTCGTTAACATTGTTGTGCAATCATGCAATGAAATGTTCCCTAGCATATGAAATTAGAATAAAAACACAAAACAGTGTATTAAATAAAAAATTATTATTCAGGCACATGAAAGTCAAAAGATTGTGAGAATGTCCCTACTAAGCTATTATACCAGCTTAATTTAATTTAATTTTTTAACTTAATCTACTTTTCATGAATTTCCATTTACATGAGCATGTGAGTTAATACCGTAATTGACAATCAACAGAAACTTAAAAAGATGGATTATATATTATTTATACATTATAACATAGTTTATGTTAATTGTGTTAAATTATTTTCATGTTATATATTAGAAAATAACACAATTTGATTTAAAGCGTATTGTATCGAAAAATGATTATCATAACTTCCATGCTTTTAAACTTATTTAAGCAAAATATTAACTATATATATATATTTCTTTTTTAGAATAAATCTTGCCGCAATACGAAATTCGGTTTCTAAACATCGTCTAACTAACATACTTCCATCCATGCTTGTTTCTATTCTATCAAATGCTGTTTGACGATTTGTAATTTTTGAAAAAAAATTCTTCTTTTATTGTTTTTTTTCCTTTTCAGAATCGCTATTTTCTTTTTCTTTTATTTTTACGACATTGACACCGCATTTGCATTACGACATTTGCTGGTAAAAAACAAAATTTTCACTGATTCCGTGAATCGCTTGCTAATTGAAATTTTATCCGCATCAATCGATGTGCATAAAAAGGTTTACCGTAATAACTGAAATTGCGTTAACTGAAACAGCGTAAAGCGAAAGGAACCTGCATAGCAAATGGAGAGAGATGCGTTCATTATATAATATACATAATTTCCATCACTAGACATACTTCACATTATTATTGCTAAAAATATTAAATGTATTCTTTGAGGCTGTTCTCAAATCCAAAGGGTCAACTTTCTAACATAAGTTTTAATTCATTTTTATTCGGAAACTCATGCAACTAGAAAGTGTTCTTATTCAAAAACTATGTCATCGAACTGTTTTTTCCATTTTCTTGTAAATGCAATAAATAGATCTTTCAGAAAATGCTGTCAAAGTGGGTATTTTGAACCGAATTTCCGAACGAAAGAAGAAAATCCAGTCAGTAAGGGGAGAAAAATGCCGTGTCACTTGATCAAAATCGCTTATAACTCAATAGGTAATTGATTGATCTAAAAATAGAAAACACAGTTCGATTCCAAATCGATTCCATGGTCAGGCTTTCCAATTTTATATCTTCCCGTTAAAAAATGAATTTGTAAATGTGTCAAAACATTTTTCACTTGTTGAGCAGAGCATTTGAGAACACAGTTAAGATATAATTTTACCGAAAATATCAATTAAAACGTTTATTTTAAATGTGTAATATTTTATTTTAAGTTATTCAAAATAAGTCTAATTAATAGATAGCGTCATACGAAAAACTACATTTATATATTTGTTTCATTTTATCAAAATTATTGAAAATTTATTTTCATTTCACTAAGGAATTCAATTTTTAAAAGTGCAAAACGGAAGGCAATAAGCTCATCTAACTTCAAAGAGTATTTTCTGCTGTTCATTAAACTTTCACTATTCATTGCCATTTTTTAAGGACTTCTTTAAGGGAGTTCTTTTTAAAGTTATAAAAACCTCTCTCCGATCATTTTTTTCAGGCATATATGGTCTGTCATTTGCACCTAGAAATAAATGCGATAAAGATAATTTTTTCATTAATTTGGAGAGTTTTTATTTTCATTTAAAAGGAAAAAGGTTGAACATTATATGTCGTAAAAAAAAAGAAAAAAAAAAGAATGAAGGGTGTTAGATTTAGTATGATGGAATATTTTTCTCGATTTCCTATGAAGGGTCAAAACATTTATTGTCAATAACTATTTGAAAATATTTTTTATATCTTCCTTCTATATAACAAATGAGAGGTAGCTATACATTCATTACATTATATAGATAATTTCGCCGATAAACGAAAAAGAAAGAAAATAGTTGTATTTTTATAATAAGAATAAGTATTTACTATGACTGAATTCACATTCAAATTTAACAAGCACGAATACATTAATTGAGCAAAATTTTCGCTACTGATAATTAAATTGCTTTTTTGGATTCATAGAATGTATTATAATTTTGGAATAATTTCAATAAAAAAAAATCAAGCGGAAAAGGAAAGCAATATATCTCATTTGACTTCAGATTTTTTTTTTGGGGGGGGGGAGTGGCGGGGATATTCATTAAAGGTCCACAGTTCACTGAGATTTTATATGAACAAAGTTTTTAAAATTATATAAAAACCACTTTTTGTTGGAAAACGTCTCAGTGTAAGTGATTTTATGTCCAAGATCACCTCGCTTGTGAAATGACAATTTCCTTATGACATGTGCAACGCGTCTTCATTTTTTTTAGTTGTGAAATATGTTCCAAGATGGCGACACTTCCCTGAGCTATGGTGGCGTAAGATCACGGACTAGCGAACAATTGTGTAAAAGACTTTTGTTTCGAAAAGGCGACAACAGATAGCAGCACGAGAGAACTTTTCTGATAGACTCATTTTAAATAGAACCTTTTTTTTTTTGCTTGTTAAGCAGTTTTTATTGTTTCAGGCTTTTTTACTCTGTTTTAACTCTTGTGGGCCCCTTTATACTTCTCACTCGAATGGCCGATGTTGTCGGGCCAACAACGCACGAATTTCTGTGCGTTGTTCTATTGTTATAAAGAAAACCTTGTATCTGCTTGGATTCCATATCATGATCCAAATTACATTACTAATCTTATTTTATTCTTCTTTTATAGTGTGAGTGTACGACCTTATGTAACCAAGATATAGCATTAGATTAAACGGTTTTATTCTGCACTTCTGCTCGTCAATGAATACCACTTACACATTTTTTCAAATAAAATCAATCGAGTGTTTCTAGGTGATCATCGTGAGAAGTCAAGCACTCTTTGTTCACTTACCAGAAATGTAAGAAAAAACTTTCTATCTTTCATTATTGATGTAAATACTTTTGGTATAACAATCTTATATTTATACTGGGTCCTTAGCTTCAAGCTAATCGCGAACTCACACCTTCTAGATATTTTAAAAGATTATGAAGGCTGAGTTGAAAGGGAAAGTAAATAAATAAATTAAAAAAACCCAGTAATAAAAATTTGTTTATCTGATTGTGATAAAATGATGAACAAGATGCACATATGAGATATGAAATATTGAAATATATACATGAAAATAAAAATAAATGTGCATGAATAAATAACGATATATATAATATCGCAAAAAAAAGAGTATTATTGTGAATAAATATTGATTGATTATTGTGAATAAATGATCATTTTATTTATATTTATGAATATATTCTAAGAAATTATTTTAAGAAAGTCACAAACTTCTTATAGTAAATATATTTGTTATCAAAGAATTTATAAAACTTGAATAACACGCTATGTCTGCCTCAAAAGAAATTACGGCAGTAGAGAAATTAAATGATAATAATTATAATCATTGGTGTTTTAAATTAGAAAATCTGTTAATTAAAGATGACTTATTCAAATATATAACAGAATCTCCACCTGCCACACCCGATGATTCATATACTAAAAACGCGGCTAAGGCGAAAGCCATAATTTGTTTGTGCATTGAAAATACACAAATTGTGCACATCAGACATTTGACATCTCCCAAAGACATTTGGGAAAGATTAAATAGTGTTCACCAAAGGGCGAATTTATCATCCAAATTATTCCTTTTGAGGAAACTATATTCGCAAAGGCTCAACGAGGGCGGAGACTTAAATTTACATATCAACAATATTCTAACTATCCGCGACAAACTCGCTGCCATTGGAGAGCTCATAAAGGATTCGCACATTGTGGCTCTTATGCCTTGTAGCTTGCCTCAGTCATATGCTCCTCTTATAACGAGCATGGAGGCTAGAGACGAAAAGGATCTAGACCTTGAGTTTGTAAAAAACAAGCTCATCGATGAGTACTCTCATCGAATCGAATACAAAAACACCAGCACACGACCAAGGGACACAGCATATAAAATTATAAATAAAGGAAATAAAAAGTATTGCAGCTTCTGTCAACGAGATGGGCACGCTCTTTCAGAATGTTACAAATTGAAAAGCAAACAGAAAAACAATTACCAAAGAAGTGAAAATTATAACAGTAATAAATTTAACAACCATGCCAACTTTAATGCCAATTCGGTAAACACCAAAAATCAACACAATGGTAGTAAAACCGACTCCTCGAATTTTTGTTTCAACAGCAAGTCAAATATAGAGGATGAGGTCAACCAATCGATCATTCCTCTCTTCCCAGTGGAAAACAATTTTGAAATTGAGTCAGTAAAAATTAACCAAACACAAACAACAGATCCAAACACATATATCATTGACTCGGGTTGTACCAGGCACGTTGCATCAGCAAAAACAAATTTTGCTACATTCACAGCCGGGAATTTTGGGAATATAACAATCGCTAATGGAAAAAGGCTTAATTCGGAAGGTATGGGCGACGTAAAAATAAAAACAGACAAAAGCCACTACATTACACTAAGAAATGTATTGTACTGTCCAGAACTAAAGGGCAATTTATTGTCAGTTAAGAAAGCCACTGAAAATAATATAAAGGTAATTTTCGAGAAAAATGCATGTTTATTTGTCAAAGATGATAATATAATCTTGACAGCTAAATTAAATGATAATCTCTACGTATTAAACCCTGAAGATGATTACGGCTATACTATAAGTACTCAAACTTTCTGTAACAATACAAATTGTATTTCATTGTGGCACCGAAGACTCGGACACAAAAATTTTGATGATATTAAATACCTTGTTAATCATGAATTAGCCAATGGGATAACAATTAACAAATGTAAACATGACACGCGATGCACCAAGTGCATTGAAGGGAAACTTTCCGCTCTGCCCTACCCTAAAGTAGCCACAAACAGAAGCAAAGACATCGGTACCCTCACACATTCCGATATATGTGGCCCCATGAATACTGAAACGATAGGACGGAAAAGGTACTTTATAACATTCACGGATGATTATAGCAGGTACATAATAACATAATTAATCGCGCATAAATCGGAAGCCGTTATAAAACTGAAAGAATACATAGCGCTAACAAAAAATAAATTTTCAAGTTGATAAAGGCAATAAGGTCCGATAACGCAAAAGAGTATATCAGTGATGAATTTGAAAACTGCCTGATAGAAAACGGGATAGAGTGTCAATTGAGTGTTCCCTATTCTAGCCCACAGAACGGCGTTTCAGAAAGAAAGAATAGAACGATAGTGGAAATGGCTAGAACCATGTTGTCGGACGCCAAGTTACCTAAGCAATTCTGGGGGGGAAGCTGTCATGTCCGCCACCTACCTCATCAACCGTCTACCAACAAAGGCTAACAAAAATAACATGACACCCTATGAACTTTGGCATAAAAGAAAACCCGATCTCTCGAACATCAAAACATTCGGATGTAAGGCATTTGCCTATGTCGACAAACCTAAAAGAAATAAATTAGATGAGAAAGCCATCGAGGGAATAATGTTGGGATATGATTTCAGAAGCAAGGGCTATAGGATATATACGGGTGAAAATAAAATTACAATATCTAGAACCGTAAAATTCTTCGAAGAAGGTATAAAAGATGAGGAAATTAAACCAGCCAAAGAAAATCAAAACAACGAACAAACTCCCGCAGATAATATTGAAATTGATCTAGAAGAGCGCGACGATGATCAGAATAACACCCCGACCGACACATCCCTTGAGGCGAGAAGATCGCAGAGACAAAATCGTGGCGTACCACCTAACCGTTATGGAATAAGCGCAAACCTGTGTCAAATTCAGGAGCCAAAGTCATGGACAGGCCTACAAAATATCAATGACGCAGAAACTAAAGATAAATGGCTAAAACCCACTAGTGAGGAAATAGATTCTCTGAAGCAAAATAATACTTGGAGATTAATAAAACATATCCCGGGAAAACGCGTCATAGGTTGTAGGTGGACGTTTAAGGCAAAAAGGGGAGCCAACGGGTCTATAGAGCGATATAAAGCCAGATTGTTCGCCAAGGGATATGCTCAAAAATATGGAAGCGATTTCGACGAGACCTATGCACCCGTTGTAGCGCATACCCCCCTGCGAGCATTCTTGAACGCAGCGGTGTACAAAGACCTTAAAATAACTCACCTAGATGTCAAAACTGCTTTCTTACATGGCGATTTAGAAGAGGAGGTTTATATGCATCAGCCAGAGGGATACATAACAAAAGGGGAAGAAGATAAAGTGTGTAGTTTAGACAAAGCGATTTACGGCCTTAAGCAGGCAGCTAGGGCGTGGAACCAAAAAATAAGTAAATCTCTAAAAGAACTAAATTTCGTTGAATGCGCGTCAGACAAATGTCTGTACAAAAGAGTCCAAGATGGAAAAATCGCATACATAATAGTGTACGTTGATGACATCTTAGTCGCAGGAGACAAAACAGACACACACGAAATATACACTGAATTATCAAAGCAATACGAAATCAAAAATTTGGGTCAAGTAACACAATATTTAGGCATAAACATAAAGGAAACAGCAAACGGTAATCTAGAATTAGACCAGGAACACAAAATAATACAAATCGCAGAAAAATTCAATTTGTTAAATGGTAAGCCTACGTATACACCCATGAATACTAACTACTTTAATCTAGATCCAAACGGGAAACTAATGGGAGATAACGTAAAATTTAGGCAGGCTATAGGAGGGCTTCTATACATTGCAACTTTAACTAGACCCGACATAGCATCAGTCGTTTATATCCTGGGAAGAAGGAATGAATCCCCAAGGGAAGTCGATTGGCAAGCTATCGAGAAATTAATTAGATATCTGCTTACTACCAAAGATCTTAAATTCGTCATAGATAAAACAAAACCTCCAATCCTAACAGCATATAGCGATGCCGATTGGGGGAACGACAGAATAGACAGGAAATCAACCACTGGAAACTTGTTTAAATTAGAAAATAATATATTGGCGTGGTCATCGAGGAAGCAGAGTTGCACAGCACTCTTGTCCACGGAGGCTGAATATATCGCTGCCTCTAATGCAGGTCAAGAGATTTCGTGGTTGTTAGACCTGTTAAATGACCTCGAACTATGTCAACAACTACCCGAAACATTGTACGAAGATAACTTATCAGCCATAAGATTGACCGAAAACGAAAAGACACAGACAAGAACTAAACACGTGGAAGTTAAGTATTACCACATCAGACATCTATGCCAGAATGGCATAATCAAAATAACTTATTGCCCATCCAAGTTAATGCTGGCAGACGTGCTCACCAAGCCGTTGCCTAATCCTCATTTCGAGTGTTTGAGAAACAAGTTAAACATTTTACGCTCGTCGGTTTGACATAAAAAGCGGGGGTGTTGGAAATCGTCTCAGTGTAAGTGATTTTATGTCCAACATCACCTCGCTTGTGAAATGACAATTTCCTTATGACATGTGCAACGCGTCTTCATTTTTTTTAGTTGTGAAATATGTTCCAAGATGGCGACACTTCCCTGAGCTATGGTGGCGTAAGATCACGGACTAGCGAACAATTGTGTAAAAGACTTTTGTTTCGAAAAGGCGACAACAGATAGCAGCACTAGAGAACTTTTCTGATAGACTCATTTTAAATAGAACCTTTTTTTTGCTTGTTAAGCAGTTTTTATTGTTTCAGGCTTTTTTACTCTGTTTTAACTCTTGTGGGCACCTTTTTACTTCTCACTCGAATGGCCGATGTTGTCGGGCCAACAACGCACGAATTTCTGTGCGTTGTTCTATTGTTATAAAGAAAACCTTGTATCTGCGTGGATTCCACATCATGATCCAAATTACATTACTAATCTTATTTTATTCTTCTTTTATAGTGTGAGTGTACGACCTTATGTAACCAAGATATAGCATTAGATTAAACGTTTTTATTCTGCACTTCTGCTCATCAATGAATACCACTTACACATTTTTTCAAATAAAATCAATCGAGTGTTTCTAGGTGATCATCTTGAGAAGTCAAGCACTCTGCGTTCACTTACCAGAAAGGTAAGAAAAAACTTTCTATCTTTCATCATTGATGTAAATACTTTTGGTATAACAATCTTATATTTATACTGGGTCCTTAGCTTCAAGCTAATCGCGAACTCACCCCTTCTAGATATTTTAAAACATTTTGATAATTTCTTTTATGAAAATATTGTATGTCATTTGCATATGGTAAAAGATTCATTAGAGAAAATGTTTCACTTGTTTGAATAGTATTTGCTTTCATTTAAAATACAACTGTTGACAATATAAGGTAATACAGCATTCACTAATAGTAGGTCATATCGACATAAAATTCTCTATAAATTGTTTATCCTCGGTTTCAAATGAAATATTAGAGTTACTGTATGTACAGACATTATTCATAAGTTACCATGCATCCTTCAAGAACTTTGGGTATTTTTTCTGCCTGAAATATTAATCAACGATTTTTTTACTTTATTCTACGTACAAGAACGTATACAACAATACGTACAAGAAGAACGTATAGGATTCGTGAAAATATTTGACTTCCAATTTTCGACGGATTTACTCGTTTTAGAGGTCACTGATCCTAAAAAGTACGTTTTTACAAAATGTCTGTCTGCATGTGACTCAAATTTTGTAGGCACTTTATCTTAAGAACTAATGCACACAATTCAGTAAAAATACATATTCAGTTAGCCGCTGATATCCGCATTTTCACGGTTTCGGCAATAGCTCTATCTCAAGATCTAATGCACGGATTTTCATCAAATATCAGATTCAGTTAGTCCGTGATATGAACTGGGGCTTATTATTTTTAGTGTAAATCTCCTTACAGGTGGCACTGCTATGCTGAATTTTGCAAGGTTTCCGGAATAGCCCTATCTCAAGAACTAATGCACGAATATTCTTCTAACATCCGATTCCGTTAGACGTTGACACAAGTTGTTGGTTGTTGCTGATTAGGTTTTGGTGTTAATCTCCCAATAGGTGGCGATGCTATGCTGAATTTTTCAGGATTTTTTCAATAGTTCCCTTTCAAAAACTTATGTACGGATTTTTCCCAAACTTCAGATTCAAATAGACGTTGTCATGAGTTGTTGCTGATTAGGCTTTGGCGCAAATCACCAAAACGGTGACGTTGCTTTGCTTAATTTTACATGATTTACACGATTTTAGCGATAGTCATATCTCAAGAACAAATGCATGAAATTTCATAGCTTTAGAATCATCATCATGGGCACAGATTGCCATTTAATTTGTTCACTGTGATAATGAATTTTGAAGTATTAATATGTATCAGATAAAAGAATGTTTTGGGATTGGCACATCCGACTAGATCTTTTCATAAAATGAGGCCGACTTCTTAAATTATGTAGCTGACTACTGGTGAATACACCTGGTGTTCTTTTATAAAAGACAAAGGTCGTAAGAATCTGAATGTAGGAATAATTTTCTATTGTTTTCCTGAGAAGTATAAAAAAAAAAAAACTTTTTAAATATCAGATGATATAAAGTTAAAAATGCTAGAAAAAGTGATAGAAAATCTTTATTAAGATTGACGATCGTTTCGTTGCACAAACGGCAACAATTTCAAAATCATTCAACGATAGAAAATATTTTCACATAATTTAAAAAAACAATAAACATAGTAAACAATGTCACGCGACATGATGCATAATGTAAAACATTGTAAACAAAAAATTAATTTAAAAGATTAGATTAGCTATTGGTGAGCGTGGATTAATTTTCAAAACAATAACATGGTAAACAATGTCACGAGACAACATGCATAATGAAAAGCATTGCAAAATATAAAATAAAAATAAAATTATCTTGGCTATTTGCGAGCGTGGATTAATTTTTACTATTGTTACTAAAATTACATAGCATCTCTTTCCAAATTTTAGGTAATTCTATGGACACTGAATCATTGCAAATATTCTTGTTGCGTAAAAATATCTCTATTGATTCTCGGATTATGGATGGTAAATAAAATCTTGATGTATAAATTAACTTGCTATTTTTAAAATCGATCTGTAAAGGTTCTTCGCTGTATAATCTGGCCAAAGCTGTGGTTCTTCTGTTGTATTTGATGTCTGCTATATGTTCTTTGATTCTAGTTTTAAGTTTTCTAGTTGTCATACCTATATAAAACTGCTTGGTTCCATCTTCTTTGGTGAAAGGTATTTCGTATACTCCCGATAAATGGTTTGACTCAATTGGATCTATTTTCTTGCATACTATATTTCTTAATTTCATAGAAGGTTTTGCGACTAGGGAGATATTGTATTTATTGAGTTTATATTTCAGACGTTCGAAGAAACCAGGAAAATATTGTAAATTGGATAACATGGAATTTTGTGGATTGAAATTTCTTTTCTTGTTATTCTTTAAGCTCTTAATTAATATTTCTATGGTACTTTTTTTGTATCCATTGTTTCTTGCAATATCATATATTTTATTTATTTCGTTATTTAACTGCACGGGGTAACAAACTGTGAAAGCACTATGAATAGAATGTCTAAGTGCAGAAACTTTGTATGAAAAAGGTGCTTGAGCATTATGAGGGATAATGGATTGACTGGCTATGGGTTTTCTGTAAATAATGCGTTCTATTCCTTTGTGCGTCTTGATTAGTAATACATCTAAATAAGGTAGCGTACCATTTTGTCATTTCCAATGTAAATTTAATTTTAGAATCAAGGCTATTAATCTCGTTTAAAAAGATATTGAGCAAGGTATCTGCATGTTGCCAAATGATGAAAATGTCGTCTACGTATCTGATCCATGTATGGGGAGTATAATCCAATTGGTATATATCTATTTCAAGAGGTCGTATATGAATTCAGCTAATAATCCAGATATAGGAGAACCCATTGGAGCTCCGATATTTTGTTTGTATATTTTGTCGTCGAAAGTGAAGTAATTATTATTAACTATAAGATTAAGAACACTCTTAAGTGTAGTTTTTATACTTTCATTAATACTCTCCATGTGGTAAATGCAGTTATTTATATTTGTAACGGCTTTTTGGGTATCAATAGATGTGTATAAAGAAACTACATCTAGACTGGCTATTAAATAGTCCAATTATCCAGGTAAATTAATGTGATTCAAATATTGAATGAACTCATACGTTGAATTAATTACATGATCTGAGCTGGGCAAAATATTTTTCAATAAAACTACAAAAGCTTTTTCCATAAAATATGTGGAGCTTGAGCATTTAGTTACTATTGGTCTTATTGGCATATCTATTTTGTGGTCTTTGAGTCTGCCGACAATTGCTGGGATTACTGCTAACTTATTAAGTTTCATTAGAACTTTCATATTATCAGGCCAGCTTCCTTTATTAACCATTCCATTAACTTTTTTGTTGATTATGTTAAGTGGATTCTTCTTGATTTCTTGACAATCCATATTGTTAATGCATTGTACCATTTTATTTTTATAGTCATCTGTATTTAATATGCCAAATTTATTAGATTTATCCGTTTGGATTAAAATGATTTCTGGATCAAGTTTTAGCTTTTTCAAAGTATTCAATTCATCTTTCGGGGTACTTGTGGGTTTCTTAATTAACTTCTTCAGTTCATGGTACATAACATTGCGAATTTCCTCTTTATGGTTGTTATGAGTCGACAGTACAATATTTTCAATTTCTGAATGATAGATTTTAAATTAGGCTTAGTTGGAAAAATGTATTTTGGCCCCCGCTCAAGTACTTTTATTTCATCTTCCGTTAATGGTCTGCTAAATAAATTCAGAAATTCCCCTGGTTGGCATATACGGTTGACATAGGTCTTTTGTGCGTTGCAAAGATTGACTATAAAAATAAAATGGTACAATGCATTAACAATATGGATTGTCAAGAAATCAAGAAGAATCCACTTAACATAATCAACAAAAAAGTTAATGAAATGGTTAATAAAGGAAGCTGGCCTGATAATATGAAAGTTCTAATGAAACTTAATAAGTTAGCAGTAATCCCAGCAATTGTCGGCAGACTCAAAGACCACAAAATAGATATGCCAATAAGACCAATAGTAACTAAATGCTCAAGCCCCACATATTTTATGGAAAAAGCTTTTGTAGTTTTATTGAAAAATATTTTGCCCAGCTCAGATCACGTAATTAATTCAACGTATGAGTTCATTCAATATTTGAATCACATTAATTTACCTCAGGATTATTTAATAGCCAGTCTAGATGTAGTTTCTTTATACCCATCTATTGATACCCAAAAAGCCGTTACAAATATAAATAACTGCATTGACCACATGGAGAGTATTAATGAAAGTATGAAAACTACACTTAAGAGTGCTCTTAATCTTATAGTTAATAATAATTACTTCACTTTCGACGACAAAATATTCAAACAAAATAACGGAGCTCCAATGGGTTCTCCTATATCAGGATTATTAGCTGAATTCATATTACGACCTCTTGAAATAGATATATACAAATTGGATTATACTCCCCATACATGGATCAGATACGTAGGCGATATTTTCATCATTTGGCAACATGCAGATACCTTGCTCAATAACTTTTTAAACCAGATTAATAGCCTTGATTCTAAAATTAAATTTACATTGGAAATAGAACAAAATGGTACGCTACCTTACTTAGATGTATTACTAATCAAGACGCACCATGGAATAGAACGCACGGTTTACAGAAAACCCATAGCCAGTCAATCCATTATCCCTCATAATGCTCAAGCACCTTTTTCATACAAAGTTTCTGCACTTAGACATTCTATTCATAGAGCTTTCACAGTTTGTACCCCCGTGCAGTTAAATAACAAAATAAATAAAATGTATGATATTGCAAGAAACAATGGATACAAAGAAAGTACCATAGAAAAAATAATTAAGAGCTTAAAGAATAACAAGAAAAGAAATTTCAATCCACAAAATTCCATGTTATCCACTTTACAATATTTTCCTGGTTTCTTCGAACGTCTGAAATATAAACTCAATAAATACAATATCTCCCTAGTCGCAAAACCTTCTATGAAATTAAGAAATATAGTATGCAAGAAAATAGATCCAATTGAGTCAAACCATTTATCGGGAGTATACGAAATACCTTTCACCAAAGAAGATGGAACCAAGCAGTTTTATACAGGAATGACAACTAGAAAACTTAAAACTGGAATCAAAGAACATATAGCAGACATCAAATACAACAGAAGAACCACAGCTTTGGCCAGATAATACAGCGAAGAGCCTTTACAGATCGATTTTAAAAATAGCAAGTTAATTTATACATGAAGATTTAATTTACCATCCATAATCCGAGAATCAATAGAGATATTTTTACGCAACAAGAATATTTGCAATGATTCAGTGTCCATAGAATTACCTAAAATTTGGAAAGAGATGCTATGTAATTTTAGTAACAATAGTAAAAATTAATCCATGCTCGCAAATAGCCAAGATAATTTTATTTTTATTTTATATTTTGCAATGCTTTTCATTATGAATGTTGTCTCGTGACATTGTTTACCCTGTTATTGTTTTGAAAATTAATCCACGGTCACCAATAGCTAATCTAATCTTTTAAATTAATTTTACGTTTACAATGTTTTTCATTATGCATCATGTCGCGTGCCATTGTTTACTATATTTATTGTTTTTTAAATTATGTGAAAATATTTTCTATCGTTGAATGATTTTGAAAATGTTGCCGTTTGTGCAACAAAACGATCGTCAATCTTAATAAAGATTTTCTATCACTTTTTATAGCATTTTTTAAGTTTATCTGTTTATAAGTGATTATTATACATGTGTTTATCAGAGGATATTTTAAACTTCTTTTTGAAAATGTACGTACTTTAGATATATAGTTAACCCTTATGTCAATTGCCGGGTACATTTTTGCTCTATTCATCTCTATTTGAGGGTGTTATATTATCGGTAGAAATTAAAATGAATTTGGATCTACTTTTCCCACTTCCTCTTCTCCATAGACTAGGCAGTTATAGTCGCGGAAAAAAAGTAAACACCCCCAACTAACTCCTCAACAAAGTATCGTAGAAGAAAGTGACTGGTACCGAAAGTCTGGAAATAAAGTCTACTTTTAAATGATGTATATAAAATTTGCTTAGGGACCCATCTGCATATTAAAATGAATAATAACTTCGTTTTTATCAATAAAAGTACACAATTCTGACAGCATAAATGAACTCTAAACCCTTCAATTAGCCTAAAAACAAATTTTTATGCAATTCGTACCATAAGTTTCCGAGAAATTATTTATTTTTATAACGAGCGTATTTTAAGGGCTGTAACCAAATTGAAGTTCTGCACTTGATTGTTAACCAAGAGAGCCCCCTTCATGATCAAGGCACCTGAAATGCCACTCAAGGAGTCATGAAGCCTGCTAGATTACAGGACAGCAGAATAAATTTCAAAATATCTATTCACTTCTATCATAGATGGCCCCTTAAACCATCATTTTGCCGTTTTTTAAGCATAATTGGAAAACTACTTGGAAGAAAGATGCGAAATTTTAGATTTCCATGAAGCAGGACTTAATAAATCTAAATCCATCAAAAAAATTGTAGGTTGCATTTCATAATTTTTTTCGAATATTAATTTCATAATTCCTAATTTATATAATAAATTTATAAAAGTTGCAAATTCAGCGTATTTATGTTTGGGTATATTAGTATTATTGCTACAAAAAAAAATATATATATATATATATATATAGCACATTAGGAGAATAATTTCAGGAGCTATGAATAAAAATATGAAAATGTAATTTAACATTAGAAGCACAAAATGTTGAATGTTTATAATTCAAAAACGTCCAAATGACTAGAAATTTAGTGTCTAGGCATAGTTTGAACCGAAGATTTAAAATACCTTTTTAAAATTGGGTATTGCCATTGAAAAAAATGAAGTTTGATTCGTTTTAATATGTAGATGGCCCCCTAAGAAAATTTTATATACATCATTTAAAAGTAGACTTTATTTCCAATCGTTCGTTACCGGTAATTTTCGTCTACGATAATTTGTTGAGGAGTTAGTAGGGGTGTTTACTTTTTTTCTCGACTGTACATTCTATGAAATATACGTGCTTTAAGTGGAGTTTATGGCGCACGTATGTTAAAATATCAGCCGGTACCCGGATTCCCCTGACATTGGAGACAAGGAGGGAAAATTTTGGTTATTGACATAACGGTAAATTTCACTACGTCATATATATATACATATATAAACTTTTTATCGCGAAAAATTAAACATATTAAAATGAAAAAAATCTTATTTTTTTTAGAAAACTCCTTGCTATTATCCCTGACTTATTCATGTAGATTTAATAATGTCCAATACATAAATTAAACAAAATGTTTATCTTTATTAATTAAATATGCAGAAAATATATATATTTGGCTTCATATCAAATATTAAAATTTAAACTCGTGTAATCACCAAAGAAATCACTTTTTAAAAGCACAAAACGGTAGGCATTAAATCTTATTTTGAAGATTTTCTTTGGTTAATTAAATTTTCGGTAATAATTGTTATTTTGCGAATGAAATTTCTTAGAATGGTGTAGAAAACTCTTTATGTGATAATTTCTTTTCATCATATATCGTCTGTCGTTTGCATCTGGGAATAAATGTTAAGATAATATTTTTCATTAGTTTGAAAATTATTTGTTTGAATAAGAAAGCGGTCGATCATATATGTAGTTTTATGAAAGAAAACGGTTGTCAGATCTTGAATAGCGGAAGAAAGTTCTCTTTATTTTCACGGAAGCTGGGAAGATATATTATTTTACCATTCTTAAGATATATAAGAAATGAAGATAAATACAATGAATACAACACATAGATAATTTTCAAAGCTAAATGTCAAAGCTTTTCTTGTATTAATAAGTCTTGTATTAATAGTTTTTTTTGTCCGAAAAGGAAGTAAACCTTTAATATGAACCTCTTAAAAATAATTTATTGCTGGTTATATTTCTTTTATGGAGCATTAGGCATAATGAAATATTACCAAAGTAGGGTTTTTTTTATATATGAAACAAATAGATAATTGTAGTAAATCCGTTTGCAGAGAATGTTTTTATACACAATTTCAAGACACAATCTTCTTTAATTCAAAAAATTGTAATTTCAATTATTATATATTAAAACAAGAGCTACTAATTATGAAAAGCTTGTAATGTGGAACATACATATTTTGTTTTATGAAAAATCTTGAAAATTAGATTGATTTTCCATAAAAGAAAGCCATCCATAAAAAAGAGCAAAACAGATAGAAATAAATCCCATTTCTTTGCAGGGAGCCCTTTTTTTCAGTTCATTAAACATTTTATCATTCATTGGCTGTTTTGAATAGCGGAGTTCTTTTAAATAGCATGAAAAGGTATCTCTGAAGCATATATCGTCTGGTATTGGCATCGGGGAATAAATTCGACAGAGAAATTTTTCATTAGGTCGAAGATTATTTGTTTTCATTTAAAGAAAACGGTTGAGAATATATGTCATTTTACAGAAGAAATAGATTATACGATCTTTGGATATCGGAGTAATTTCTTCTTATCTGCATTTCAGATGGGAAGCTGAGAATTTTTATACTCATTGTGATGTTATGTAAGAAATGAAGAGCGATACAATGTTTATTACACTTAGATAATTTTCCCGCTAAACGGAGAATCAATAAAAAATTTCTTTTTTATTATCATTTAATTATAAATCTAGAATTTATCAAATTATTCTTTCACTGTAGATTTCGAAAAAATGTTAAGGGTTTAATTAAAAAAGGTCAACACATATCATTTAAGGGGTCTCAGGACTCTTAAAATTGGAAAAAATGAAAAAATAAGACCATTTTCAGCATTTAATATCTTAAAATGTATTTGATTTTAAGACACAATTTTAATTGGAATAAAATATATCAGCATGTTCTTTCATATCGTGTATTTAAAAAATTTTAAGATGCAGAATTAGCATTTACAGGGGGCTCCAAACTGTTAGACATTTTTCGAGCAAAATATCGGCATAACAGCTTACGCATACGATTACAAAATAAGTTTTGCAACTAGAATGAAAATTTTGGTACCTACTTATACTTCAGATTATAATAATTACTCTGAACCTAAATAAATTTGCATTTAAAGCTTTTATATATTTTTAATACAAAGTTGTATTTAGCTATTGCAATATTAAGAAAATTTCAACAGTATAATCAGCTAAAAAAATATTATTTTGAACAATAAAACAAAAATTTTAGGTTCAGTTTATACAGACTAACAGGAAACATATGTTTTGAAAATTTCATGAAAAAATATTCATAAGTTTTGAGATATCGTGTGCATTATGCCCAAAAACGTCATTTGGAGAAAAATGGCTTCAAATTTTCCGAAACGACGCTTCAGCTATTGAGCGTGTATAAATGTAAAAGGCATAACTTCAGTTCTAATAGGAATTTCAAGGAAACAATTATATCAAAATGTTCAAAAAAGATAGGAGTTTAACATCTAAAAAAAATTAAAATTTCGAAAATTTTAAAGCTTTAAGAGTCCTGAGACCCCTTAAAATGAGAAAGAATGTATATTTTACTTATACGTTTTTGGGTTTTTTTTTAATCGCCAAATTTGATATACAGTAAACGCAATAATATTTATTTTACTACACAGAGGCTTTTTCAGTTGCTCATTAAGCATTGATTATCTTGTGGAAAATTTTGCTTATACTGAGGTGCCCATCTGTTGGTTCGTTTTGAACAAAGAATATTTCACAGAATTTTTTCGTCAGCTATGATGTGTCATGCATGGTGTGAATTTTCAAATGTATGCCATTTGTAATTATGGACTTGTTGACAACACAACAACGGTACAACGGCACACACTGCTCGCTAAACCCTCAACTTATTGAACGAGAAATTTCCAGATCGCATAATTTTTAGAAATTCTGATGTGAATTGGCAGTCAAGATCGAACGATTTAACCCCATGTATTTTTGTCTTTGGTTGTTTCTGAAAAGTAAAGTGTGCTAGAATACCCATCGCTCAATCCAAGGCCTCAAACGTAACATCCGGTCTGAAATCTTGGCCTTGCTGGAACCCCTCATTCTGGGAAAAGACACCGAACATGTTCGGATTGATGTTCGGATGATGGCATGTAAGCGGAGCCGCGGTGGCCACACGTGCGATATTGTATTCCATACATAAATGGTATAGACCCACCTTCCATGTTCAATAATGAATTTCGATTTTCACTCATAAAAAAAACGCGTTTTCTTTCATAATAATAAAAGAACCAACAGATGGAACACCTGGAACTACAAAAACAGAAACTGTCACATTTTCTTTTCAGCATATTTATGCTGTCATATGCACCGATTTAGTCTTAAGAGATTTCTATCTTTGCTTTGTATATATTTGATTTAATTTTTTGAAATTATTCAGATGAAGGTATGAAATGCACTTTAGAACCATACTGCAAAGGAAATTTTTAATTTGTGTGAGTTTATTAAGAACTTCAATGAAACAGAAAGAAAACTGTCTTACGTTCAGAGAATTAAAAGAAAATAGTAGGTAATATGCGTTATATTGTGAAAGAAACGCTAGATCTCATATAATGGAATAATTCTTTTCCGTTTTTGCTAATACGCAAAAGGGTAAATCATTATAAATGCGAATCATTATTTTCATGAAATCAAATTATTTTTTAAGTAACATTTTGAGGCAAAATATAATATATATATATATATATATATCTTAAAAACTGGATAAAAATTTAACTTAAAATATTGATAATTTTGATTAACAGAAAATAGAGATGTTTTAACCGAAAGTACTAAACATTTTAAATATTTTCTCGCTAAAGAAATCAATGTGATATGCGATAACGAAAGCAATGAATATCATTTGACTTGAGAGAGTATTTTTTGCAGTTCATTAAGTGCTCATTAGCTATTGACATTTTTCATGAACGAAGCTCTTTTAAATAGTATAAAAATCCCTGTCTCTGGTAATTTATTTCAACCATATATTGCCGCTAATTTGCATCTGGGAATAAATGCGATAGTGTTTTTTTCTTTAGTTTGATGAGTACTTGTTTTCATTTTTTTAAAAATATATTGATCATATGTGCCATTTTATGGAAACAAATGGTCTCTAGATCTTGGATAGAGCGGTAATTTTTCTTTATTTTCAATGAGGTGTTAAATGACAGATTATTATGTTTTGTTCTCATTTTCTTTATCCCTTTCTGGAATATGTACAATTGAGAGGAAGCGCTGTCTTCATTACTTTGTATATATAGTTTTATTCTGAAATCTCCAAATCAAAATTTATTATCACTATGTTATATATTTTATCCTTGTCTAAATTCATGAAACAATTGTGAAATAATCAATGCATTGATCAACAATTTATCATAGCTCAGAATTGGAGACTGTGTTTATATTTAATCTTACCACAATTTATAAAATTACTTCGTGACACATTTCTCTTAAAAAATATCTTAGTATAAGTATATGGCAGAGATTAGTTTCAAAATGTGGTACGAATAAAATAAAAAAATAATTCACCAGTTAGATACATATATGTATCTAACTGGTGAATTATTTTTTTTTGTGCGAAGGGAAATTTTCATCTCCAATAATTAAAAATTTTTGCTTCGTAGAAAGAATTACAAATTGAAAATCTTTTACACTTTTAAAAAATTGAAGATCTTATGTCGTTAAGAAAACCATTTTTGAAGACAATATAATTTCACTGAATTTTCTGCTTTTTTCTCTTATGTAAGGTAATGAAAACCACTATTAAAAATTAATGTACGATTGTTTATTATTGATAAAAAAAGTTATCATATGGAAATTCAAAAATTTTCACGTTTCTAACATATATAATACCTGGAATGCTATTGATTAAATTTTCAACTTCTGTCTAATGTATGATCGCAGGAAGATTTTATTTCCATACACATCTTCAAGTTTTTAAAGTTTTGCGTAAGTTGTCTATATTTCTCTTTAAAACTGTTTGTTTTATTTTCAGTATTTTATGCCTCTCTAACTAATGGTTTGAAATTCATTAAAATATCATTTTTAGGGTTCTGTAACGGGTAAAAACGGAAAAATTATAAGATCACTCCTGTGTCTGTCTGCCACAGCCATTTTACTCGTAAACTATGGAACGTGGAAAGTTCAAATTCGGGGAAGTAATAAAGACCATTGACCCACATATTTTCAGATTAATAAACATTCATAAATATATTTAGTAAAAAAGTAAAGGGGCTAATTAAGCTACTTGAAAAAAAAAAACTTTTCTTTGCATATCATGTGGGGTATCCTGTGAAAGCTTTTGTAACGCTAAACTCAAAAATAAATTCCTTTTAATTTTAGGTATTATATTTTCAAAGATATTGTTGAAAATGTAGCGCAAAAATATGCCCCCCCCCCATCTAATTCCGAATCTACTGAAACTAAAATTATGAAAAAATTAGAGGTAGTAGACGTTAATGTAAACCTTGCCGGAAAATTATAGCGATTACCGTAGGTCACATAGTTTTTGAGTAACTAGCATTTTTCTGTTATACACAAATTTCGATTTACGGGCATTCAGAAAAATTGGTGAGCATCGCTGAATGTACCTATCGTTGCAGAAGAATAAAAGCATTGTTGATAATGATTTTCGAAAAAAATCATCGGTAATTAGCCGAGATATTAACCCTTAAAGGCACGGTCAGTTTGGACATACACAAGGACAGGGGCGGCGTACTCTATGCCTAGTTAACAACTTTTAATGATATATGTGTGTAATGTAATAGTCCAGTAATGTGTCTAGTAACAGTATAAATGTAAGAAACGTCAAATTGTTAAAAACATACTAATTTAAGGGGTCTCGGGACTCGAAAAAATGAAAAAAAGACCATTTTCAACATTTAATGTTTTAAAACGTACATGATTCTAAAACACAATTTTAATTGGGATAAAAAATTGCAAGATACAGAATTTGTATTTATAGGGGGCTCGAAACTGTTAGACATTTGTCGAACAAAAAATTGGCATAACAGTTTACGCGCAGGATTACAAAATAAATATTGCAACTAGAATGAAAATTTTGGTGCTTACTTATACTTCAGATTGTAATAATTTCCCTGAACTTAAATAAATTTGTATTTAAAGCCTTTTTATATTTTTAATGCAATGTTGCATTTAGCTAATACAAAATTTTGAAAATTTGAACAGTAAAATCACCTAAAAACATATTTTTTTGAACAATAAAAAGGACATTTCAGGTTCAGTTTATACAGACTAACATAAAATATATGCTTTGAAAATTTCATGAATAAATATTCAGAAGTTTTTCAGGTATCCTGCGCTTTATGCCCAAAAAAACGCCATTTTTAAAATAATGACTTTAAAGTTTCGGAAACGCCGCTTCAGCTATTGAGCGGGTATAATTCTAAAAGCCAAAACTTCTGTTCTAATGGGAATTTCAAGGAAACATATCAAAATATTCAAAAAAGATAGGAGTTTAACTTCTAAAAAAATTAAAATTTCTTAAATTTTGAAGCTTTAAGATTCCTGCGACCACTTAATCCTTTCCGACACGGAGTAATTCTATTTATAGACTTATGAAATAATGAACTGACACCAGAATTTATAAAAGAATTTATTAGAATTTATTAGATTTAGAGACAGCCTTGCTTATTTGATTCAAACAAGCTAGATCTCTGAATGCTGAAAAAGACATACTTCAAAAAAAAGATATCTGATTTTTTCTCCAAAAAAACAATATTTTTTTACTGCTTTTTATCTTAATGGATGCAACCTAATAATAGTTTAACAGGAAAACGAAATAAAATTTGACGACGTTGAAAATGTTTGTGAGTTTTGTTCTTTATTTTACGAATCTTTTAACGCGAAATTCTTTTACCACGAAAAAAATCTCGGTCCCCTCAATTTCGTGTTAAACGTATTTCACTGTAAATACAGTTATACCCTATCCTACGTTGTATAGTTTTTTACAAAATCTTAGTATTCTTTTAGCAACTTTTTTTTTATTAATACAATTACAAATTCATATATCAACCAATTAGAATAATTGTGTTAAATTTAATCTTGTACAAATTCATGTATTTATTCTACGGAACCCTCCGTACACGAGTCATGCTCTCACTTGACCGTTTATTAAACTTAGCCCATAGGCTACATTTTAAAATGTTACTTTTAAATTTATTTGATTGTGCGTTAGTATATGATCTCTTATGACGAAATAAGCTGCATAAATTTATAATCAAATTACAATAAATTAAAACGATAATTTTTGTTGTTTCGAATAAGTTAAAACTACGTGTACAAATTATTCGTAGGAAATAAAAATAAAATATTCATCATTCTGGAAACGAAAGATTTTTTTAACAATAGTTCTATAGATTGCGATATTTTTTAAAATTTTTCTTATAATATTTATGAAAATATTTTCGTGTTTTATTAGTCAAATTTTGTCCTTAAATAATTAATGTTGTAACAAAACTTCCTAATTTCAGGAAAGTAGGGAAGAAGGAAATTTAAATATTTAATGAAGTCTTTTGCATTCAATGCAATGAAAAGTAAGTAAAACCAAAACTATTGCAATGTGAAAATTTTAGTTAGCATTGAATATTATTTCATTTTTCAAGTAGGTAAATAAAGTTTCGGGGTATTCAAAGGTATAACAGAGGAAATATTTAACAGTGGAAAGCTTTGACCTGCTTTTTACTACAATACTCGTAAGCTGTGTTTGTCATCTGCGTTAAGCTGGGTTGCCACATCTCTGTCTCCAAATACACCAACAACATGTCCCAGTTTGTCACATATAAATGTATTCTAACTTTTTTACAGCGAGATTTTTATTCTATACATCTGTTACGTATTTTACATTTTTACAGCATAAATTTTTTGAAAATGTACTAAATGAATTAAGTGCACTGTAAAAAAAAAAAAAAAATCTGTGAAGTTACTAAAATTTTTCTAGAAAACTGGGACTCCTAGAACTATTTATGTAACGGCAACAACAAAAATTCATGTAACAGTATCTGTTACATGAATTCAAAGAAATGAATTCAAAGACATGAATTCAAAAAATGAATTCAAAGAAATGAATTCAAAGAAACATGAATTTCAAGAAAAATTTTAGTAACTTCAGATGTTTTTTTTTTTTTTTTACTGTGTGCAAAAATAGTGCAAGGTGTATGTTTCAGATAACATTGAATTTTTTTTTTCAGGTATGAAAATGAAAGCTTTCGCAATATCTAAGGAAACAGGGGGAATTTTTATTTTGGAAATATATCTAACACATTTTGCTAAAATACGTAATGTATGTTTGACAAGCAACATCTCACTTTGCCAAATATTAATATTTTATTACGTATTCTATTTCCTTATAAAGTCAAAATTTAAAAAAAAGGCAATACATTTTTTTCCATAACTTTTAAAACAGAATGAAAACTTCCCACTCCGTGAAAATTGAAACCACTAAACGAAAAATATATATGAGGAACCCAGAAGCCAAGGGGTATAAGTGACGAAATTGAAAAAAATGGAGTTAAGTGCACAGGCTGTCTGGAAATAAGTCTATTTGTTTGTAGATAAAGAGATATAAGTGATTTTTCAATTTTGCGCTGCGTTCTAGGGGTCAATTACTTAACCTCTTTCCCGAAACTGTGAAACGTGTGGAGCCCAAGGGGTATAAGTGCACTTGCATCCGTTGACATCCACATAGCTGAACAGTGAAAAATGTCGTACAAGGCCAGTTCATGACTTTTAAAACGTCACACGAATTTAATCATTTTTAAACTGCGATTGGCACAAAAAAGACGAAGATGTTTCTAACAAACGGTAGTGAAACGTAGTAAACAAAAAGGAAGAAACAGCTTCTGACGCACCTTCTCGCGATGAAAGAGGAAGAAAATAACTGTCGAATAAAATTCCACAAGACCGTATTGATATCATCAAAGAACACATAACCAAGTTTCTTCGATACACAAGCCATTATACTCGAAAAAGACGACCCCCAACCGTAAATACCTGAATCCTGAACTCAATTTAAAGGAGATGTACAAACTCTATGTTCACTTTTGCGTAAAAGAAAAGCGCGCACAGCCTGTCAAGGAATGTTTCTATAGACACATTTTTAACACCCATCTTAATCTCAGTTTTCACCGACCATGGACTGATACATGTGTTATTTGTGACAAGCTACAATTAAAAATAGACCATGGAAATGCAGATGAGAAACAAGAAGCAGAAACTCAAAATGAACTACATCTATCGTAAAGCTACTACTTGCTACTACCGCAAATCAGAAGCTGCCAGATTAGCCAAAGACGCATTTCAAAATGTAAAGGATGATTCAAAGTTGGCGATATACACTGACTTGCAAAAAATCATGCCAACTCCGCATGCAACCAATTCCAAGGCTTATTACCTACGTCAGCTTTGGACGTAGTGAGGAAATGTTTTGTGAATTTTTCCCATTTACTTTTTTTACCCACCTCACCCCGTGTCGCGTTTGGGTTTCCCCAGGCATGCTGGTGCCTCTCTCACTTTTTTTTATCCCGCCACTTCTCGCGGTTTTGGCGGGATGTCATTGTGTGAAGTCCTGCTAATCAATGTAATTTAATTTAATTTTTTTTAAGTCCTTAACAAATGAATCCGGGAAGGGACATTATGCTCTATGGGCTTGCTTTCCTCGTCTGAGCAGTCCCTCTTAGGCCATCAAATCAGATCAAACTTGAACTTTCATAACCGTGAAAGCAGGACTGCCCACACATACATGTGGCATGGAGGCCAGCCTTTTCAAGGTTGCCAAGAGATCGCATTCTATCTTTTGAAGTTCATAAAGACACTTCCCTCTCAAGTCGGGCATATTACAGCTTTTAGTGGCAATTGCGGAGGACAGAATAAAAGCCGCTTGATTGTGAAGCTTTGGCTGCACATCATAAAAATTACACACATTCGGTGGCTGCATGTCTAGGGAAAAAAACCTTCACATATTTCTACAAAGAAACTACTGGTGGTGAATTAGAACCTTTCCACGAGCTAAAGGTGAAGTCCAGCCGTGCCGGAAGATGCCCTACCATTCTACCCGAGCTTCCCATAGCACAAGAAAAACCGAAACTCAAGTACCTTAAGTTTAAAAACTCTGAGCCCAAGGTCAAGTAAACAGAGTTGGGCTCTGTAGGCCCCGATCCTTCTTGGATCGTACAGCCACAGGTATAGTTTTCTTTATTAACATTGTCCTTAAATTTTTTATCAATTCTTTTTTTTCATAATTTTTCATTTTTTAAACTTATATTAAAAGAAAATTTTGTCCTTTCATTCATTTGTATCAACATTGTTCTTAAAATTTTTATAAATTTATTTTTTTATTTCATAATTTTTCATTTCTTGTGTACCGCTTGGAAGCCAAAGGGTACAAGTGCCGAATGATTATAAAAATTACTTAATTACAAATTAAAAACAAATTTGTACTCCACTTTTGTTTTCACAGTTATTGAAATAAGAGTTCATAGACCACTAAGAAATCAGCAACAATTTCATATTTCAATCGAGTTAATTACTATTGATGTTCAAATTTGAGCTCAATTTACTCGAAATCTAAATTTTGTCACTTGTATCCCTTGGCTTCTGTGGTCCTCATATGTATTCCAAGGGCAAAATTTGTTTAGTGAAATGTACTTTATTTCAGTGCGGTATTTATTTAATTTTTACTTAAATAACATTTATGGTACGAAAACTATATTTATCTAATATGACCAGAGAATAAAGATAACGATAGAGGAAAATTTATTTAGTGGTATGTACCTTATTTCTGTACAGTATTTATTATTTATTTTAATAAATAAAAATTTTAGTACGAAACATATTCATCAGATATGAGAAGAGAATAATTATAATGATCATCAATTTACTAACACTCACATTTTCTAATTCTATAAATCTAAGAATATTTTTATAACCAGGTAAATAAATCTAATTGTTAAATCCAGTGGTAATTGTTTACGGTAGCTTAAAAAAAAAGATAGCTTCAAAATATTTTTAGCTGAAAAATTGTTCCGAAATAAAAAAAACTCTTTCGTTTGAATTTATTCATACCATTACGTCACACAATAGTTATCTCTTACACTTCAGTTGAAATACTGTTACATACCGCATTATAAAAAATACATAGAATATGATATTATTTACTGAAATAAGTTAATTTATATATATATGGTTAAATTCAATTATTAAAATGCATTCAATCAAACATCCCACAAATACCGTTGATGAGTGAAACATCTCGAAACTCCCAATTTGAAAAAAGCATAAAAATTTATGTAACTATCGATAACAAATTCGCTTTAAATATCTTATCGTTCACCTCGCTTTATATCAAAGATATCTTCATTAAATGTATTGAAGTAGCAGAGTAGACGAAGGGTAAAAAAATACTTCAAAATTCTGTTTTATATTTTTAATATTGCTAAAAATGACTGGAAAAAGCATTAACTAGTAGGAAAGGCCAATAATATATTTTTATCTTGTTCTTATTGAAATTGAAAATAGTTGTTCTTACGCCCTTCATCGTGAAAAATTCAGTTTTTCCCATACATCAAAAGGAAATATAATATAAAACTTATCGAAAGCCTATATATCTATAACAAATTTGTTTTCATAAAAGTTATGTACAAGATTTACATCATATCCTGTCTTAATTAATAATTAGAGCAATACTACGTAAAACGTGCTATTTTTAAGGTTTTGGTATCCCTATTACACTTTAATTTCTCACAAAATTTTGATTTAATAATTATGACATAAAAGATACTATTTTAGTAAAATAAATAAAATAAAATAACAGAATACTCACTGGAATTTATGTCAAATGTACAAGTTCCTTTTCATTTATTAATGTTCAACACATATAATAGTTACAATAAATATATTTTTTAAGAATATTGTTAAAAAATGTATTTGTGCACATTAAGGACTAAAGAGAAACTCTCACACTGTAAAAAAATATGTAAAGTTACTAAAGCTTTCCTAGGAAACTGTGATTTTTAGAACTTTTTATGCAACGGCAAAAAAAGAAAAAATAATAAATCCTGTAATAGTGTCTGTTACAGGAATTTTAGTTGTTGCCGTTGCACAAAAAGTTCTAGGAGACCCAGTTTCTTAGAAGAACTTTAGTAACTTTACAGATTTATTTTACAGTGCATAAGGCTGGTACACAGCACGACAATGGTAAAACAATTGTTTATTTCCATTATCGGCGAATTTTATTTAAAATAACAGGATGTTATTAAGCAAGTGAAAGCAATAATGCATTCTTTGGGTAAATAATAATTTGAATCAGCATTATTTAAAAAAGAGAAATTAGAAAAAATACCCCATATCTATGAATGTGATTCCACATACAATAGAAGTAGGAATTCAGCAAGCATTATTAGATTAAAAATGTTGTCCCCAAAAATCGAGAATTATGTTGACGAAATAAGCAGATTGCATTCCATGCAGCACTAGTGGTTTCACTATGTAAGGTTTTACTAGTTGTTTGTTTTCTGTAATTTTGTTTGAAAAATCTTGATTTTATATTCAGAAGTTTAATGATATCCCCCTAAAATATTTTTTTATAAGTCATTAAAGATTTAAATATATATATATATATATATATATATATATATATATATAATATACCTTATTTCCAGTGATTTGATCAAAGAAACTGAAATAAGCTGTCAAAAGAGAGCATTACTATTTGGAAAATCAATGATAATAACATATGTACACTGTCCCTAATTTAAAAAGTCTTTCATATAAAAATAACTAATACTAAACCTGTGGCTATACGATCGACCAAGAATCATGGGCTACATTGCAAAATCCTGTTTACTTGACACTGGCGCTGAGGTACTGGGCAGTACATGTCCCTGTCAGGTGATTAGCCTAACTTAAGACCCTCTCTTTTTTTGTTCCATATCAAGCTTGGTAATCATTTTCTGGGCTCCGGAGGGTTGAAAGCTTGAGTTAACCTTTCCCAGCCTGCAGTCGAACTCGCAACATGTAGCGCAGCAGAGAGGCATGCTGAGCACTACGCTATTGAACCTAAAAAGAAAATCGAAATTCTCTCTCTCAAATACTTATATTTTCGTGACAAAACAGTACGTGTGTTCTGTCCCACATTTGGACAGAGTGTGCAATGAATATGTTAGTTTATGGATTACAAACTTTCCGATGTGATAGAGCACAGAACGTGAAATATTTATTTTTGTATAGGAAACCAGGATCATAAATTATTTAATCAGTCAAAAATAGGATAAATCTCTGAAAAATGTTTTATAACTGTTCGGCGATTTAAGAAAAATTATTCAAAATATATCGTATTCGTACTATGAGTTAGATCTGAGAAACTGAAATATGCTGTCAAAAGTGGGTATTACTATTTGGAAAATCAAAGGTGATAAAATTTGTAATATGTAGAATTTCCCTAATTTAAAAATTCATTCATATATAGAAAAAATAAAAATCACAATTTCCTCTCAAACTTTTCGGCTATATGTTGCTGAGAAAATAGTACGTGTGTTCTTTTCCACTTTTGTACAAAGGATACTCTGAGCGTATTAGTATCACGGTTACAAACTTTCATATGTGCTAGTGCAAATTCCATGAAACTTTCATTTTCGTACAGGAAACCATTATCATAAATTATTTAATCAGTCAAAATAGGATAAACATCTAAAACTTTTTTTATAACTGTTTAAAGATATAATAAAAAATATTCAAAATATATCTTATCCGTAATGATTTGAATCGAGGAACTCAAATATTGTGTGAAAAATGAGTCTTACTACATAGAAAATCAAAGTTGACAAAGTTTTTAATATTTAGACTGTCTCTAATTTAAAAATTCAATCATATTAAAAAACAAAATCATTATTCCCTCTCAAATCTCTCCGAGATATTTTTGTGATAAGGCAGTAAGTGCTATTTTTTAATGACTCCGATTGGGCCCCTTAAATTATTTTCTTACTTTTACTAGTCACTAATTTAACTATTATTTTACTTTTTTTAGTTTTTCATATTAAGATATACTATTTTGCCGAAGTCCATCACACATTTTCATGTTTAGTCCGATTTTGTGGTTATTTCTGTCAAACCATCTTTAAAATGGGGAAAAACCGGAAATCAGTATCGAAACATGGTCTGCCGTCATTGTACTATATAATGAAGGCATATCTCAACGTATGATTGCCACTCAACCTCTTATAGTGAGTATAATTTCTTTGTTGTTAACCAGCAAGCGGAATATACACCTAACAGTATCAGAAATTCCTGCTGAAGTAAAGAAGTCTTGATCCCAACCTATGTCACTTACTGCTGCAAAAAGACAATTGAGAGACGCTAATTTGTTTGGCCGCATTACCGACCGAAAACCGCTATTGACGCCGTAGAACAAGAAGAAACGAATGAAGTGGGCACATACCCATCGAGAATGGACAGAAGATATTTTTAAAATGTTCTTTGGGGTGACAAATCCAAGTTGGAAATATTTGGTACAAAAAGGATAATTTTTGTTCGACATTGCGCCGGAGAAAAGATGCTGCCAGAATGTGTGGTGGCACTTGTGAAGCACGTCGGTTAGGTCTGTTATAATCTGCGATTATTTCTCTGGGTATGGAACTGGATAATTAGTACGGATACAAGGAATTATGGAAAAAAAACAATACAATACGATTCATGAAATAAATGCCATTCTTTTCAGGCTGAGACTCATTGGTGATAGATTAATTTTTCCACAAGATGACGACTAAGATAGTTCGAACATTCGAAATTATACAGAGGTTATTTAGAACAAAAAGAAGCAGTAGGTGTATTAAAAACATGGTGTGACATCCTCAGAGTCCCGATCTCAATCCGATCGAAGTTTTGTGGGAAGAACTCGATAGAAACGTTCATGAACGATGTCCCTCATCAAATGAAGACATATGAAAGGCTTTAAAGGAAAGCTGGAACAATATATCACAAGGCACAATCGACAAATTGATTGCTCGTATGCCGAGACTGGTGAAAAATTATAAAAAGGAAAACAGGATTTTTCGAAAAATCATCTTAAGCTGTTTTTACCATAACAAAATCTACTTTAAAAGAAATAATTTATAATTTGTGTATATTTAGATTAGTTTTATTTATCAGGTTGTATATTTTGCAATGATTAAACTTTTTTCTGAAAATACAAAAACGATTTGGAGTTTTAAATATTTTCTCGTTTTCTTTAGTATGGTCTCAAAGTTTAGTTGTTTTACAATTGCAGTGAACAAATATACAACATTCGAAAAAGAAGAATAAAGTAAAAATTCACTTGGTATTTTCTATGATGATCCGTGCCCATTCAAATAAATCTCCAATCAATAGATGTCATATATGTGGAAAATTTAGCGCCATCTATTTCTTACAATTGCAACTTATACGGAGTACCTAAATGAGCAGAACATCGAAAATAAACTCTATTTTTAGTAAGTGAGTTTAGCTAAACGTTCATTTTAATTTTAATCTTATGCAAAATAATTTAAATGTCTATAGAAGCCTAACATGTACCTCGTATTTTCGACGTTTTTGTTGTTGTTGTTGTTTGTAAAAATTCGAATAATTTAAATAGAAAATTATTGTTTAATAAAAAACCAAAAAAAAACTTAGCTGAGTTCTAAAAAAGAAATTAAAGATTATTATACATAATCAATTTCAAGAGAAAAAATTTCTTTACATTCAAAAATTACTATGAATATTTACATTTATGTATCATGACACTTTATACTCAAAAATAACTATCAATAATTAAGTGATATTTCAGATATTAAATTTATATTGTATCTCGGATGGCTGTTGTACTTTTGAACTTTTATGCATTTCTTTAATTTCTTGAATAATTAACAAAAACCCAAAATTAATTATAGTTAATTAAATAATTTCATTTGTGAAAACAAAATTAAATACTGTGTTGTATGGTTTAAAAAAAACAAATAATTTCAAATACATTTAATATATATATATATAGTATATATATATTTTTTATCAAATAGAAATATTTTCTTTTTGGAATTATTTAAACAAAAAAGGGATGTGTTATTAGGTAAAATTTTTGAAATAAAACTTATATATTCATAACAAAAGCTTATTTTATATATTTCATCTTATGTCATGTTGCATGAACTAAGTAAATTAGAATAGTTTTATAGTAAAAAAAAAAATTAAGCAAATATTGAGGCAACAAATTGTTTCATAAACTTGTCTTTTAGTTCCTTAATTATTAGTAAAAATTCTATTCACAATCCAGTTTCAATCTTAGAATATAATATAAAAATAAAAATATACAGTATATATTTTTTTAACGTTTCATTGCTGAAAAGAAATAAAATAATATATACTTAAAGATACGCTACGATGGTACATTTAACTATAACATCTACGTCTCCTAAAAATATTTCAGTTAACAAAGAATATTTCGTTAATTTTCTGACTTGCCTACTAAATTTAGATTTGACTAATAAATATTGTATTGGATGCATGCGTTAACAAAATGTAGTTCTTTTGTATTTTTATTGGACTGAAACAAATGTGATTCTGAAATAAATTATTTTCATTACCCGAGGTATTGCTGCATTCGAGTCGCCCAGCAATGAAATGTTTTGTTACTGTCTGTAAACTTTTTTCACAGTCCTAAATCATTTCTTTTGTACTCAGAAACATTATAATAAAAATTATAAATAATAATATTTTTTGAGACTCTGCATATAATTTGCCACTCGTTGAGTACATGCAATTTAAACTTTATAATGCATCAACTCTAGGGGACCAGATAATTAATCGATATAGTGATGTTCTACAATGGCAACTATTGGTCTAAATTTTTATAGGACAAACTAATTTTTAATCCGTGGCATTTGTAGTCTACAAATAAAATTTTAATTGCTCTGAAGTCCCTATGTGTATAGTCCAATGTATTTTGTATGACGTTACACCTCCTAAACTGTTGCCAATAATCAGGAAATTCTGCAATGACATTGTGCGCTTGAAGAATGTGACACAAAACGTATCCTTGAGGAATATTTACAGATAGTAAGTGCCCTCGATTTAAGGTTAAAAGCTTACATTTCAATCTGCGCGCTCGATTTTTTGCATTATTCAGAACAAGACAATCATTTCTTTTAACAACTAAATTAATTTTAATATTCATTTCAACATTAGAAGTTATGAATGCCTGCTTAAAGTCTTCAAATAAATAATTCAAAATTCTCCTCAATTTTTCGAAAGCCCTATATGCACTTCCCTAGTATATTGAGGCATAAATTTTTGTTTCAAAACTAAATTTAAAAATCTTTAGTTATTTAAAACTAAATGAAAATACATGACATTCATTTGACTTACTTATGAATTATTTTATAAAACGCATATCAAAGTTTGAATCAGGAAATATGCATGCTGAAATTAGTAAAGCTTCGGAAAATGGAAATATTTATTAATATATAGGAATAAAGAGTGCCACTTTAACGAATGTGCTCAAAGCGTCAAAACGGGCCGGATACTGAAAACGAACTTCTTTCCTTCTAATTTCTAGAGATAATTCTTGGTCTCGATTCAGGGTTGTTTTTTAATAATTAAGATGCGACAAACAAAATTGTATAAATATATGAAAACAGTGACAAGAAAAATCTTAAAATTCTGCACAATATTTTTTTATTAGATTAAATGTATATTTACTGCCGATTCTGAGAAATCAATGCAACGAATCGGAACTGAACCCATAATTGAAACCGGATTTTTTTCCCCCGCGGAACTACAGCTATGATCCAAAACAGTTATTTTTAACCCCCTCACTGACAAGCCCGTGTTAATACGTTCACTAAGCTCCAGGTTTCACTGCAGTACAAGCAATATTTAAAGTAATATAATTCTATTGATTTAATGTATTTTTAATACATTAAACAATGATTAATACTTCCAAGGATTGCATTCATATTCGTTATTAAGTTTTTTAATAAAATGTTCAAAGAATCATTTTTTTTTTAGCATTTAAAACAAAATACAGAGAAAACAACATTACAATTTTGCCCTTTTCCAAGACAATCGGAGGGTTTTAACGATCCAAATATGTAACAAAATAAAATATTTATTTTCAACTCAACCGTATATATAATATTAGATATCGAATGCCCGGATTGTATTAATATGAATTGCTATATTATCTTCTTTTTTAATTATTTACATTTTAAGCATTTCTTACGCTTTTCTGTTTCTGAAAAAGAAACTTGAATAAAAACCTGAAAAGAACTTGATAGAACATATTTCAAGAGATCGTTTTTTTTTTTCTTTTTTGGTTTATGAACGTCATGTTTGTTTAACAAAAAAGGCCAAATAACAGAAAATAAACAGCTTTAGATCGTTTTTGCGAAAATGCCGCAAGTTAACGCAGTTTTACTCAACAAAATTAATTTATGATTGTTTTACCAAACATTGCACTGCCAAACTCTTCATTTAATTAAATTTTTCATTTAAAATTTAGCTTTTTTAAAGGACATATTTTATTAAGATAGATACATAAATTAAATATTCATTGTATTTTTTTACTCTATTTTATGAAAGCAGCTCTGACCTATTTCAAGAAAAGGAACCCATGACCTAGAGCGATCTCAAACCGATCGATCATGACCTTTCCGCGATCTCAAAAGCTTTGAATATTCTAACATTTCAAAGAAGGAAAAGTAAATTAACCAGATTTTTTTTTTCCTGAAATATATAAAAGGAGAATTTTAATTACATGTGGGATATATAATTCATTATTTATTCATTGGAATAAAAAAGAGATACTATGTTTTATATTTTCGAACGTGAAATATTCGACTTGTTAATTAAATACTTAATAGTTAAACTAAATTTCCTGCATTTTCTGAAACAAAAATTGAAAGAATAGGATTTTTTTTTTCGTTCTTTCTAAAATACTGTAAATTCAAGCATTTAAAAATGTACTATAAGCAGTTTATATTTTGGTTTTGTTAAATTATCTATTACGCTTGCAATTTCTATTTAATTTCTTTGTTTTATGCAAAAATTTCCTATATGAAGATAATTTCTTCTTTAAATAATACAGTTGAAAATTAATTATTTAATATATTTTTGCGTTATATTTGAATTTCTGTTTTTTTTTCAATATTTTTTAGAATTGGTATACTGATATAGATGTAACGACGATATAGTTCATTAATACATAAAACCACGGGAAAGTGATATAAACTTTACCTGCAGTTGAAGAAACTTACAAGACATTTTTTTGAACTGCATTTATCATGAAACAATTTTAAAACACGGATATCAATTAACAGTGGGATACATAAAACATTCTTTAATTATCCGAATTAAAAAAAAATCTACTAAGTATCATTTTTTAAACCTAAAACTTAGATTTTAAGCTTTTAATTAAATAATAAAAGCTTAAACTCGTTTTGTCTGAACATGGTAGTTTGAAGAGCATGAAAATTTTAACATTTATTCCTTTCTTTCTTCCTAAATGATGGCTAACCAGTCATTTAAAAATCTACTCAAATCAGATTTCGTACTTTGCAAATGTACGTGCCTTGCTGTATGCCATTCAATTTTTTTATGTTGTTCAATTTAATAAATATATATATATATATTTTTGTTGATAATTTTCATTTTTTTTTCGTATGTTTGAAAAAATAAAATACATCTGGATAAATTCCTTTCCCTCGTAGCAAAATGAAATTGACAAAATACATCCATTTTTACTTACATTTATTATCTGTTTTAATCTCTTTCATGAGGTTTCGTTAATTGGAGGAAAAATTCTGAAAGCGAAAAGAATTTAAGAAAGTTATACTCTTGGATATATCCACTAAGATGCATACACGTATAGATAATTTAAACTGCCTGATTTTTTATATTATTAACAAGTATGGGTTGCTTTTAAAGAAGATGCTGCTTAATAATACAGTTTGGTGCATCTAATGTGAGAAGCCATTTTCTGAAGTACATTTTTCCAATATTATATTTTATTTGTAAATTTATGCATGTAATTCCAAGAAAATATTTCGTGAATAATATTTGTAAAAACTGTTGTTTTCTGAAGAAGGAACCTTATAATTAATATAATATTTTGTTGATAAAATAATGAATATTGAAAACACGAGGAAACATTTGTGTATTTAAAATGTTTCATGTAAAAATTTCAATGTTAGCTGATCCGCCCGGATTTGCCCGGGTTCGTGATAATATTCTTAAATAAACCTTAAATTTGTATGATTTTATATCTGTTGCGCACGCGTTGCGGAATCTGTCAGTTCCACTTTGCACGACCAGGGGCGCTTTCTCTTCTAAATGATCAACCTCCGGATCGAAACTCCGACACGTGTAACCGCTGCCTCCGGCACAATATAGCAAGCGTACTGCGCACACGCTGCAAAATCCTTAAGTTCCACATTCCACCGACAGGGGGGAGAATATGTTCTATACAAACATCCGATACGAGTCCCCGATGTTAACGACACCGTATAGCAGGCGTTCTGCGCACGCTCTTGAAAATCTGTTAGATGCAATTTTCACAGCCAGGGAGTGCACTGTCTTTTAAACAAACCTATATTCAAACGAAACTCCGTTATTCAACCCTTCAGTAGGTATAGTACTCGAGAAGCTGTTGAAATCAGATAAGAATTTAAGAAATTTGCTGAAAATCCTTCAGTTCCACCTTCCACCGCCAGTGGGCGCAATATGGTCTATACGAACCTCCAACACGGGTTCCTGTTACCTACGGCCCTATAAATCAGGTGTGCTGTGCACGCTCTACAAGATATGGTAGTTAAAATTTGCACTGGCAGGTAACATTAGTGCTGAATTTGTTTTGAATAGAGTTAAAGTTGTCTGAAGCACCGTATTTCACTTGTAAATAATAGTCTATTGCGCCAAATTTAATTTGAAAAGTGTCAACCTTTTTTTTTTTTTTTTTTTTTTTTTTTTTGTAGCATTTGCATATTTTCTTTGGTTAATTTTTTACTTGCATATGGGTGTTGCCATCAAAATAAGAATTAAAACTCACTTGAAAAACAGCTTTATTATTGAAAACACAGTATTATTTTGAATAGTGTTATTTGTTTGCTAGCATCTAGCCTTTCTGTAAATAGTCTCCTGTGCTGGTACATATTTTTTTTAAATGTATTAAGGTGTTATATACATGTGTGCATTGTGTCTTATATGAAAAAAAAAGAACTTCTTTTAACACACTTTGATTTTGTTGTATCTGTAAGTCCTATTAAGTGAATTTTCCCCATTTGGTTCACATACTTCTTTTGCTTAGTGTATTATTATTGTATTTAACTTGTCCAGCAATGTATGATATTGCAGGGATGACAGGGATGCCCGCCCCGGGAACCCAGCTTTCGCTTTAGAGTATAAGTGCAATCCCGGGGGAGAGACGTATGATATTGCATTATCAGGGGGGGGGGTTCTTCAAAATGTGTAATGTACATAAGATTGTATAGTGATAAGTCCCGCACGCCTGGCATGAAACTAGGCTGCCACTTGTAACATTTTGTACAACTTTGAAAATTTTAATATATAGGGGTTTCATTCAACGATGGCGTTTCCGGGCCCTGCCCCCGGCAGTGACTCGTGATGAGGAAAATTATTCTGCTGGGCGGGTCTTGTTGATAATAAACCATATTGGTGGGCCTCGTCACCTGGCTTGAATTTGAAACTTTTATTTTGACTAATTGGAATATTTAATCTATCTAAAGTAGTTCTCCCACTCACCATCACCACAAATATAACAAATGCAAACATTTCTTTATAAACCCATTTTAAAATTTTCCCTTTAAGAATCTATTTTTTGGTAAAATAAAATGTTATTTATCGATTTTTGCGAAAATCATATTTCTGGATTCACCGTTATATTTTGTGTATAGTTGAGTTAATTTCAAATCGATAAATTCAATATTTAAACAAATCTATAGAGCTGGAAGCCTACTATATACTGTATATATACCTATGTACTATATACTAGGCTATAGGTAGCCTAATCCCTTTAGTCATGTGTAGTTTTGAATTAATTTCGGGATCCGCTCGAAGAACACATCTCGTTGACTACGAAAATTCTGGACATCTGGAGTCCCCTAAATGAGAATGAATTATGCTGATTGATATTAATCTATGCTTTAGTTGAATTATGAAAACGTTTCCATTCTTTTAATTTGGGTTTTTCAATAATAACTCAGCTAATTTTTATAAAATTAAAATTCTGAGTCACAGGTGCACTAGTTGACGCTTTCGTCTGCTCTCCCAAAATAGTCGTGTAGAACAGGCGATAGGTTTCGCTAGCCATCGAAAACGCACACACGAACAGAGCGAAACTTTCTTGTTTTAGTATAAGTTAAATAATTCAAAAGATAGATGGAATTTTTTCCGAAATTAGCTTCTTTGTCATACTTTTATCCTAAAATCTCAAATCCATCTAATCAGTCGAGTTCCTTGAACTATATTATTTAAATAGTGATGTAAAAAGATTTAAATCTTCTTACTTTCAAAAGTGAATAATGCAAATTAAAGAGATTTAATTTAAACAAACTTAAAAAAAAGACTTCACTTGCCAGTGGGATTATTCATTATTTATTAGTTGAAAGAAAAAACAAATTTGCATTTCATTTTTAAGTGAAACTTTGAAGTTTAAATTTTTAATTTAATGCTTAATTAATAGTCAAATTCATTATTTATACATTCACTGAATCTAGTTTGTAAAGAAGCTGTTTCATAATTAATTTTTTCTTTACATGCTGCATAACAAAACATAGCTTCCGTATGTTATTTATATTTTTACTAGTATCTGTGGCTTACTTTTTCTAAAATTAAGCAAATTAATTGCAAGCATTTTTCTTGTTATTCTTATCAATTACTTAAGTTTTACTTTTACCTCTTATGCTTCTAAAAAGTATATTTTACTTTTTAATGTAAAATTGATAAAGTACAGTCGTGGAAAAAAAGTAAACACTACCTACTAACTGCTCAACAAAATATCGTAGAAGAAAGTTACTGGTGCCGAACGATTGGAAATAAAGTCTACTTTTAAATGATGTATATAAAATTTGCTTAGGTGGACATCTACATATTAAAACGAACCCAAACTTTTTTGTTCAATGGCAATACCCAATTTTAAACAGATATTTCAAATCTTTGGTTCAAACTATGCATAGACACCAAATTTCAAGTCATTTGAATGATACGTTTTTGAGTTATAAGAATTCAAAATTTAGTGCTTCTATTGTTAAATTATGTATTCATATTTTTATTAATATCACCTGAAATTATACTCCTAATGTTCTAATTTTTCGTGTAGCAATAATACTAAAATACCCAAACATAAATACGCTGAATTTGCAATTTTTATAATTTTAGGATATGAATTATGATTTATGAAATAAATATTTGAAAAATTATGAAATGCAACCTACAATTTTTTGATGGATTTAGATTTATTAAGTCCTGCTTTATGGAAATCCAAAATTTCACATTTTTCTTTCAAGTAGTTTTAAAATTATGCTTAAAAAACGGCTAAATGATGGTTTAAGGGGCAATCTATGATAGAAGTGAGTAGATATTATGAAATTTATTCTGCTGTCCTGTAATCTAACAGGCTTCATTGACTCCTTGAGTGGCACTTCAGGTGCCTTGATCAAGAAGGGGGCTCTTTCGGTCAACAATCAAGTACAGAACTTCAAATTGGATGCAGCCCTTAAAATACGCTCGTTTTAAATTAAATATTTTCTCGGAAACTTATGGTATGAATTACATAAAAATTTGTTTTTAGGCTAATTGAAGGGTGTAAAGTTCATTTATGCTGTCAGAATTGTGTACTTCTATTGCTAAAAACAAAGTAATGATTCATTTTAATATGCAGATGGCCCCCAAAGCAAATTTTATATACATCATTTAAAAGTAGACTTTATTTCCAGACGTTCGGTACATGTAACTTTCTTCTGTGATAATTTTTTGAAGAGTTAGTAAGGGGCGTTTATTTTTTTTCCACGACTGTACATTCGCTTTCAAACACATCTATTATTTATTTTACTTTCTGGTTATCCGGTTTCTAAAATCATTAAGCATTGTTTTCTGCACAATGTAAATATTTTTCAATTTATTTATAGATGTGTATTCGGATTTTTTATAGCAAGTAAAACTACATAATCTTTATCTTTACTGTCGGAAGAATTTTGGTTAAAATAGATTTAGTTGTATTCATTATGATTATACAGCGCAAACAATTAAATTATTAGAATTTTCATAATTTTAACAAATTCCGTTTATTCTAAAATGGTCTGTTACTTCGTGGTATTTTTGTATTCATCTAATATAAGTAATAATTGTTCAAACATATCTTAACAAGTCGGAAATCGTACGCTAAACGTGGCAAATTAGGTGCGTTCGTACTATAACTACATTTTAAATAATCATATTTTACTTCAATAGCTGTTGCTCTCTTATGCAACAATGCATTCATTTGAAATTTATTAAGATTCTATGTATTAAATACAATAATAACGGAAATAATATGACTCCATTTTAAATAGGACGTAATCACAATGGCAAACTACCATTATTATCTATCATCGGATATCATAGAATTCATTACATATGATAGGATCTAATGGGATGAAGAAAACATTTATTAATATAATTCGGTTTGATTTGATTTTCTTAGAATTTGAAATGACTCGTCAAACTGCTGCAAGGATTATATAGGGGAGACAAGGGAGGGTTGACCCATTTTTTACAAAATGATTTTTTAATTTTTAAATATTGAACGTAGAATAAAGTTTTATATATCATTTTATTCGTTATACAATCAGTTATCAAAATAAAATTGCTACATAAGTGTAATACATAAGAAATTTGAAAAATGATTGATTTTAATCATGAGAAAATAATGGGTCAAGGCTCCCCTCATATGGAAGGGTTGACCCACTATATGGGAGGCTTGACCCACTTTGTTTTATATTGAAATATTTGTATAAAATCAGTTTAAAAAAACCAAAATAACTTTATGTTACATGCTCTTATTATTATATAAAAATATTTTCGAAAATATGATGCTTAAAAAACCTGTTTAGACGCAGTCACAAGTCAGTGGAGAAAAATCTCGTTTTAAACAAGATTTTGTCTGAGCAGGTATAATTATACAGCAGGAAAATGAAACCTTAACATTTAAAGAAAGCATTTCACTAGAGACAGGTTCCGTTTTCATAAGATTTCGTGCATTATTATGACCAGATTTAGTAGCCACTGTCCAGCTTTTTTGTCTCCTTGTCCTACTTTTTATGACATTCAACCTGACAACTCCAATTGTCACACAGTTTATCTTCATCTTATTCTATTCATCATGTTTAAGTTTGTCTACATACCTTCCTAAAGTTTTTCAATCAATGCTATGTTCTTTTGAAGCCGAATTAGTAATTAACTTATCATTAACATATTATAATCCTTTCAGGAGCAAAGTACTTTCAGTACTAAAATGTTGAAAAAAATGACTGGCACCGGAATATACGAACAAATTTATTTGGAAATATGATAAACGCTATAATTCACATACTTATTAAATGGAAAAGAATTTAGCAAAATTCTGGTGCCATTATGGCGTTTGGGAATTAAAATTAAGTGGTTTCATAAACATACCACTACACCTACCCCTGAAACGGTTAAGACTGCTGCTTTCATACTTTCTAGTATTTTCCACCGTTTATATTTACCTATTGTAAGTAATATTTAATTGGGAAAAAGTTCTTATACAATTTCCCAATTATATTTCATTAATTGTTTTCGTGCAGTGGATACTATAGCAGTATATCACATCTTTCTTTAATCAGTTTTAAGCATTTTCTTTTCCATCACCCCATTTTACTCTAGCTTTGCAGAATAAATTTAAATTCATTTTTATATATAACCATTAATCTTCCCTTATGCACAGTGTATAATAAAAAGATTTCCAAAACCCTTTAATTAACACATTGCTGACGGGCAATTTTTATGAAATTCTGAATTTTAAAACAGTAGATGCTCCTCCCTGTTTTGAAAGTATTTTTTATATTGGTGTTCTGGATAGGTTTCCCAAGTTTATACATCGGTAAATATCTTTCAATGTACGAATTTAATATAAAATGTCTTACAATCTAAAACAATATGGACAACATGAAATAAATCATAAATGCCAACATCTCTTAATTAGTCTGATCCGAGACAAACAAGTTTAAATCCGGAAAGTGATTATAAGAAAACGTGTCTTCTTTCAACCTGATACTTATTAGATTTCATTTTAAAAATCGTGTATTAAGTAAAATTTCCGTTTGGAAACATGTTTATCTTGGAATAGACTCCTGAATAATTAACGGATGTTGGTATCTATGTATAAATGCACTTTCTGTAATGTAGATGTCTCGCCCTTAGTCAATGATGTTTTTTGAATGAAAACGAGAATTCTCGTTTCTCGTCGTGAATGTGTTATGGGAGCCTTAAACATCTGATCAAACCTCCCTCAGATTGTGTGGGTCAAGCCTCCCCACATAGCCCTTTTCTAAAGAATAGCAGATTGTTATGTTAAGCCTAACTTACTGTGTAATCTTTATGCCTGGAATGAAAGCTCGATATATCTGCATTACTTAAAAAATACATACTTAAATTTCTATGAGATACTTTATCTGAAAAAAGCTTTCAAAATATTTCTAAAAAGCACAACTTTTATATTGAAAACGCCTCACAACTGATTTTTTCTACACCTATTTCAATTATCTGTATGAAACACAGTCTGTTGTTTGAGCATTGCAGTAGCTTTGGTTGACATCTATTGATAAAACTCTGAAATTCTTTTCAATATGAAAACTGATGGGTGGGTCAAGCCTCCCGTATGGTCAACCCTCCCTAGTCTCCCCTATATTAAATTCAAACCATTCGTTTGGGTAGTTTTTGCGCTGGTATACATGGCCAGACGGACAGACGACCGTGACGACGACTATAGATGCAACGTATTTTTATAATTACGAAAGAACCCAAAGACGATTTACTAATATAAAAAATTTTCTTCTGAATCCTTAAAAAATTCTTTGAGTTATGCATATCTAACTGAATTAAATTATTTGCTGTTAAGTCCTTTAGTGTGGATTTCTTAAGTAACTGATTTATAATTTATATAAATTGGTAATATTAATAATATTAATACTGACTTTCGATACAGCGTATCTTTAAGTAAATCGACGCTGAACAGTATATATAACTACCAGAGTTTCTTGTTAGAAATTATATATGATATAGTTTTAAAATATTTATTTCAATTTCAGTTTTAATGCCTTTAAAATTAGGTTATTATTTTTCGCCGCATGCCTTTTTATCTTTCATTCCATGCAAGAATCTCTTCGGTTTTTAATTAAAATAACTTTTGAAAAAGATTGTTTTGTGTGTATAAAAGAAGGGGGAGTAAAAGGGTGAAATGTTTAAAATAAGGAAAGTAATTTAATTGGATCTATTCTGAGGAACAATTAAAAAAGAGAATTTGAATTATGTTAAAATACAGTATTTCTTTTATGAAAGAAAAATCCACCATGTTTAATTTTTTCAAACGTCAAACCCACGACTTGAAATTCTTAATTAAACACTTACTTAATAATTGAACTTACTACGTCAACATTCTCAGAATCGAGTTTCGAGGAAATACCGGTAATATTTATTTTTCATCAAAGAGATTTAAATTCTGCTCTCAAACGCTGAAACTTCTATTTTTAAATAATAATTGAAACCTTTCTTACGTTATTTAAGAATTTCGGTTTAGTTCAGTTTAGTTTTAGGTTGTCTTTTTTTTTCTTTTTTTACTTAAATGTTTATTTTTTTCTTTTCATAGATGACTAAAAATACAGATTTGGAATTTTCTTTTTAAGAAATTAAAACTGATGCACTGAAATCGTTTTATCTATATATATGTTCTGTTTAATTTTCTTTGTGCGGTTTGTAACGATCTGAAGCATTCTTTTCGATTGATAATTTGAATATATTTCAAATTAAACAAAGAAAAGAACTCGAATATTGCAATTGAACTTAAAAGCTGTTAAGAAAATAACTCAAAAGTTGTTAAAATGTTTTCAAAGAAAAAAAAAAGACTATTTTATTTAGTTTTTCAAGCGTAAACCTATCCATCTTAATCCTTAAATGCCCGGTGCACAGTGGATCAATCCTTAAGAAAATGCGAACATAGAGCCAAAAAATAATCATTAAAAAACTAATTTTTTGCAATGAAATATTTTAAAAGAATATCTGCAAAATACGAATATATGTTTATATTTTAATTATACAAAATTGTATCGTATTTGTATAGCTCGTAATATACATCTTTCAGCAGAGGAATTTTTTGGGGAATTTTAGTGACTTTCTGCTCTGCTCAGAAATAAAACCTAAGAAACCTCTACTAATAACTCATTTAAAATATCATTATTAATTTCTTGAAACACATTTTAAACCACTACTGACTACATTTTGATTGAATTTTATGTCTCCTTCTACATTATGAACAGCACATATAAAATTAACGGATTCATAATCTTCAAAATTACGTAACTTAAATTGTTTAAAGTTGTTTAAAATTTCAAACACATGCTGGTATTTCTGAAAGCTTGTATTTTAATGTGGTATAGAGGATTTTTTGCGCAAACCTGCGCGTTTTCGAAATAAATGGACTTGAAGCGGCTATTACGTAATTTTCCGTTTCCAGAAAACATGTTAAATTGGCTGTACACAAAAATATTTTTTAAAGAACATTATGCTGTAAGAATTTTCTAGTATGAAATGATGTAAAAAACTAATTTAACAATAAACTTCAAAATTAAATGTAATATACTCGTATCTAGGGTTATATAAACTTTTACATGAAAAGGCTGAAAAGCGCAAAGGCTCTCAGAGGGTTAAATGTACTCTAATAAATGGATATGGTGCTATGTCTGTGATAAAGTGTTATATTTTAAAGTAAAAGACCCAATGCTTCTAGAAATTTTCTGTTCCTTTGAACGTTTTTTATTTTGTGTCTAATGCTGGAAATCAAACCGACAGATGTTATTAGCAAATGGAGCAATAAGTCTTCGTTAGATGCTCTTTGACTTATTTTTCTCTTATGACACTCCCGGTACGTTCGAAACTCTTTATTTCGAGGTTCGCTAGCTTCTTCCGATAATTATGCAACTGGAACATCAAAATTTGTAATCATAACCTTTTCAGGAGTTAGTAATTATGTACATATCCTGGCATAAAAATACCAACCGTACTTTGAGGCACATTGTTTAGCTGTTCCCAGTGCGGAATTGCCAAATTTTTCGACATTAATTACTTCGTCACAGGCGATCACCATTATAATGGCAAAATGTTTAATAAGTTCTTTATCCAATCCGGTGATCTCAGCTGTCTTTTTAAAATGAGCAAAAATGTCCCAAACCACTCAAACCACTTCCCCGTTTAACAACATCTATTAGTAAACCTAATTCTTTTCTGAATTCACGTTGAAATTTACTCTTCGTTTCTTCTTAATATAGCTTCTGCAGAAGTATCCTCTCTAAAACTTTGAGTTAGTCTTCTTTCATGAGTTTCGGTTACGTCTGAAAAAGATTTTCGTGATGTTGATTTCTGCAAATGGTTTAAGCTCATTACACACTGAAGAGAAGAATTATTTTTATTACTAAAACGATCTAATTTTCGTTCAGATTTCAGCCAGCTATTTTTTGCATTTACACAAAATATACGTAAACGCTCCTTTAAACTTTCTTCATCAATGTCTGAGGCAATTAGCGCACTCTTTTCACTTACAAAACTAAGCATTGATTTTTCATAACTAAAATCATTATTTAAATTTTTCAGAAACAAAAACAAATGTATTTTTGTTATCATATTTCAAAACATTATAAGAAAAAAGACAAAATGAAATAATCTTGTTTCAAATAAAAAAGAAATATGCTAAAATTAATATTACTACAAGATAATTAAAAAAAACTCAAACCCAATAATAACAAATATGCACTGAAATAAGTTCTAAAATGTTGCAGTTTTGTAGAACGATTTTAAAGAGTTATGTATATGTTGCCAATTAAAAATTAAACAAATGCTTTAAATATTCCACAAATGCCATTTAAATATATATGTAAAAACTGCATGCTTTGTTTTTCCAGTTTATTTTTGTTATTCATCATCTCCATAAACTTCCTGTTTGCGACAAAAAAGCGCGAAATTGTTCATAAAAACCATGCAGACACTTTTAGTATCATTTATTTTACTCATTTAAACCTAAATATAACAAAAAAAACATCATATATGTATGCTTATACTATCGTGATAATCCTATGTTCGTCATCGCCTATACTTTGATCCACTGTGCGGTGTTCCTTTTCGGCAAAATACGAAATTTAGGCTCTAAAATACTATTAGTATAATATTGAAACTATACTGCCTAATGTTGCCAATAAAATACATTCTGAATATATTATTAAATCGACTTTCAACATGTAGATGGAAACACTTGTGCTGTTTAAGAATAAAGCTGGATTTATTTTTTCAATTGCTGCTAGTTGTTCTTTTTGTTTTGTTTGGAACCTTGCGAAATACCCTATTTTCTTCTGCAGTGAGCAAGTAAAATTTATTTCTTATTATAGTTCCTTAAATTATTGTGTGTTTAATATTATATAAATTTATCAAGGAAAATTATTTTTTCAATTAAAGAAGAATTGCCGATTAGTAACTGTTTTTTTAGCTGTAAACCATACTTAAAACAAAATATGATGTTTTTAAGTATTTTTCCCATGATTTATTTAAAAAATGAAAGTCGAAAAACATCATTACAATGATTTTTGAAAAGTCAGGCATTTAAGGGTTAAACTGATCGAAGAAACGGACTTGCATATTGCAATCTCTTAAAAAAAATAAAGTTAGTACATATCGACAGTACTAAGTCATCGACTTTAATTTTATTTGATGGACTTGTATATTCGAACAAAACACATTTCTCCCTTAAAAAATGCTGTGGCTACCGGCGAAAGTGAATTTATTATGCGTATAAAAACATAAAAAAGTGATCATTTTATAGACAAATGTATCATGTTTTATACAAAAATGTCAAAATTACGTCATTTTAGAGGAAATTTCTGACCTCCCTTGATCCTTTCAATGCCAAGGTTGAGAAAGGTTGTATGAAAGATGTCTGTACTTTGCTGGATAGAAGGGTAGAAATACGGCTTTTGGGATTAAATAATCCCGCGCGTGTACAAAGTTACATTTCGCTATTTTCATTCTTTACGGGACAACACACACTAAAAAAATTACCCAAAGAGGGAAATAAAAGCTACCTTTATATGCTGATGAAAGTGTATTAAATGTAATTACTGTAATTTTTATAAAATAATTCATGTTTTCAGAGGTAAAACAAATCGTTGCATATTTTCTAAAGGGAAAAAAAAAACCTGCATTTTTACAGAATATGTTACAAAATCGGAAAATAATTATGAAACGCTTGATTTTTCCCTAAAAAGATTTAGTACTGATGCATTTTACAGTATAGAGTAGTAGACTTGTTTTTAAAATGCATTTAGCCAAAAATATAGTGGTACACAAAATGAGGTGTCATTTACCCCACACGTGTGTTAACGTTACAGAAATAAGTGTGTGTGCTTACGGTTAAGTTATTTATGCCCTAAACGACACCCGGTAACATGCGCCACTTGTCTGTAGTCTCAATTATATAATTTATCGGTACCAAATACGCCAATTGTCAATAGACTCGTTTACGTAATTTATCTCCATAATTGATGCATATTTTACAAAGGACACGGTATTTTAGTTTGACCTACGAAAGGTACCCTATATATATATAAAATCCTAATGAAAAGAATTTATGAAATAACTTTATGAAACGAATTTATGAAATGACTTTATGAAACGATTTTATGAAACGATTATATGAAACGACTATATGAAACGACTTTAAAAAACGATTTTATGAAAAGACTATGTTTCACGGCGATTTCTCCTAAGATATGCAATATTATACGATGAAATTAACATCTACCCTATATATATATACATATAATCCTAATGAAACGAATTTATAAAGCAACTTTATGAAATTATTTTATGAAACTACTATATGAAACGATTTCAGGAAACCACTGATTAAACAACTGATTATGTTTCACGGCATTTTCTCCTAAAATATGGAATATTATGCGATGAAATTAACACCAAAAATCCACATTGATCCGCAGATCTCAAAACTGGTATTAAAACTTTAAAATTCGAAATAGTTTTCCACATATTATTTTTTTTTATTTTAAATACTTTTCAATAATCATGGCAACTCAAATTTTAATCATAACAGATCTTTTTTTTTCATATTTTAGAAAAGATTATTATTTTAAACTAATTTAATGACCACTTTGGCCTCCCTTAAACGTATGCTAAGAAATATATCATGTTACTTTTATTCATAATTCAATTTACTTGAACAATCTTTTGCCAAATTAAAAGATTTTGATAGAGAAGTCAAGAACTCCGTATTTTTATCTTAGCGCGATGCAAGTAATAAATCGCCAAACATTTCTCCCGTCGCATTCATTTTTTTTTTCATTATCATTTTATTTAATACAAAACTTTCATTTAAAACTGAAACATTTAAAATTAATGGCTTTTAAATGTTGACTCAGCTTTACTGGTGCCTTATATTCAGAATTATATTAGCCACTCAAAATGAGAACTGGTTTTAGTTAACAGATTGTGTAGTTATGTGCTAAAAAATTTCTGTCAGGTCTAGAATTGTGAACATGATTGCATCCTGTCCAGCTAAACTCCACAAAGCTAAAAGAATGTAAAGCATGACGTAATATTTTAAGTATAACATTAATATAGTCAGGTTGTTGAGGAATTGTTATTAACATTGCTGACATAACACATCTAACGTAATAATTTTTATTTCATGTAATTATTGTGAAAAGGGAACCTTATGTCAATGGACTTAAGCCAGACAAGTAGTTAGCATATGGTTGAATCGTACATGCTTAGGGTTTTGGACTTACTTTGCGCTTTGATCTTCCAGGCTTATCAGTAACCCCTGGAATGGAATTTGTTCCATATTTCATACCGAACGATCTCTCGTGTTCTCGATACCTCTCATGTTCTCGCACATTTCCATATCAACCTCTAACCTATTCTTATGATCCTAAATTTTTAAACTGGTTATGAATCATTGGAATTCAGAATGTGTTAAAAATGCCTTTACTTCCCTGATTGATTTTAAGGCACCAGTAAAGCTCAGTCCAAATTTTCAGCTATCAACAAAAATTTGGGTAATTTCATGAGCTTTACAGATAATATGGTTCCTTTACTTTTCTACGCACTACTTACTTTTTTAAACCGAAATTATTTGACAATTTCTTACCGTAACTTTTTTATATCGAGCTTTAATTTTCTCTCTGGTTCCACCAGTTTTATATCATCTTAGAAGAGGTTATTGCATGCTTTCGTTCGTGTTTATACGAGGGTGGACTGATAAAGAATGAACACATTCTCCTAGAACGCGAACCAAAAGACCTCCAGAATCGCTCCTGGAGGCATGTTGAAGTAACATTCCCATCTATATTCTAGTGCACATTTGAAGTCGTTGAATTCATCCAGTGTATTTTGAGAAGCGGTAGCGTTGAGACGTGTTCCAATTCCATGTCAACGCGAGTTAAACAACGTGCTGTTATCTGATTTTTGACTTCTGAAAAAGTGGCTTATATTGAGATTCATCGTCGTTGAAAGGCTGTTTATTGTAATGGTGCTGTTAATAGGTTTACTGTTAATTGATAGCCATTAAAATTTCGTTATTGTGAGCATGAAAATCCACATTTGTTGATAAAACACATAGCGAATGTCCGATCACTGCAACAGACGATAAATATTGCAAATTTGTCAACGATTTGATTCAAAATGATCGGCGAATCGCTCAAAAGCGTATCGAAAAATAATCTTGCAACATGACAACGCTCATCCACACACCTCGAGCGCAACTGCAGAGGCTCTGTCAAACCTGAAATTTGAACCGATTCTACACCCTCCTTACTCCCCCGATCTTTCGCCTTGCTATTTTTATTTATTTCCTCTAATTAAATAAGACCTCAAGGGTAATCATTAGATCTCGGATGATGAGGTGAAAGCAGCTGTCAAGTCCTGGATTCGAGAAAATTCGGAAGAATTTCTCAGTGACGCAACAAAAAAACTCGTTACTCGTTGGGCGAAATATGTTTGCCTTAAGGGCGACTGGGTTGAAAAATAAATATATGATTTGAAGCTTAAGAATTGTACGTTCTTTTTCACCGATCATGCTATTTGTTTTTATTATTATTCTACAAGCATGTGTGCATTTCTTTTCAGCCTGCCATCGTATTATATTTCTATAGATTGTGAATATCGGTCTTCTTTTTTTATAGTATGGAACAGAAAAGTAACGTAAAACTGCAATGATTTTTTTTTTTTTATGAAAGGTTGTTTCTTAAGTATTTTTACTTTATTCTGTCTTTACAAGAAATAAATAAGAAATAAAATTTCGAATTGTGGTTTTCGACGGATTTATACGTTTTAGAAGTTCCTGAATATGATTTAACTGTTTTTAGAAAAAGTCTGTCTGTGAGTCTGCCTGTATGTATACGACAAAAATTTGTGGGAGCTCTATCTCAAGAACTAATGCTCCAAAGTTAATAAAATAGTAGATTCATTTAGACATTGATATAAATTGGTGCTGACTAGTTTTTGGTGTAAATCGCCAAACAGATGGCACTGATATGCTGTGTTTTTCTCGATTTCCGAATAGCCCTATCTCAAGAACTATTTCCACGGATTTTCATAAAACTCCAGATTCAGTTAGAGGTTGACATAAGTTGTTGCTGATTAGATTTTGGTATACCTAGTGCAACAGGTGGCAGTTATATGCTGCATCGTTCAAGATTTCTTCAATAGTTCTGCCTGAAGAAATACTGCACGGATTTTCATTAAACTTCACATTCAGTTAGACGTAAACAGAAGTTGTTGCTAATTAGATTTTGCTGTTAAACGCCAACTGGAAGATCAGCTATGCTGCATTTTTCAGGATTTACACGATTTTAGCGATAGTCATACCTCAAGAACTAATGTACGGATTTTCATTAAACTTCATATTCCGTTATACATTGACATAAGTTGTCGATGATTAAATTTTCGTGTAAATCATATAACAGGCATTGCTGAGTTATGCTGCTTTTTTCACAATAGCTTTTTCTCAGAAACTAATCACGTAATTTAATCAAACTACATATTCTGTTACATTTTCACAAAAATCACGTAAAATTTTTTATTAGGTCCAGGTGTTAACCGACAAAGAGATGATTCATTTATGCTCTTTGCGTTAGAAATTTTAGTTGCAGATATCTAAGAGTGTGGATGCTCAAATTCAATGTATTGTTTGAAACATTAGATTGGTTGATTGGATTTTAATAGCACAAAATTCCTTTAGCGACATTCTGTGCCAAGACAAAGTCAAATGCTAAACGAAAATTATGTATAAAAAAAGTTAAGAATAAAAGTATGACAAACAAAAGGATGGGAAAACAACATAATTAAATGAAAACAGTAATGATATGTATAATTAAAACCATTTAAAAAGTCCATAGTTCAAAGACACAAAATAGTTATAATTAAAATCTGTAAAAGTTATAATCATTGTGGTAAATAATTAAATTAATTCATCGGGGTAATGTGATGATATGTATAATTAAAATCATTCAGATCTCACAGCCATGCTGAAAAGATAAAAAAAAATAACAACCAGGTAAATTTAAACATCATATTATTAATTAGGCACATATTCGTCAAAAACCATATTTTCATAACTTGACTCGTATGATTCTGAAACCATGGTCTCATCCACATAGTTTTGAAGCAGTTTCGGATTCATTAGATTTGTAAATGTTCGGCTCTAACATGATTTCTTGTTTTGTTTTCGTCACAGTTTTCCACTGTGAAGAACCCCGAATTGTCTTGCTCTCTTTCTGCAAATAAATTTTTTGGCTTGTTTTATCAGTTTGGCTAATATTAGTTTTCTGCAAATTAGACAGATGAAACAGGGTTTTAATAGTCTCATTTTCAATTGACTTTTTTATTTGACTCGAAGATTTCTGCGATTGACTAGTTTGGTACACTAATTTAACAAGTTCGGATGATGGTGACCAATGTTCTAGTTTTAGTGGAAGTTTTCCAATAGTGGCAGATGAGACATCGCGGGGTTTTTTCTTTGTAGTGCTAGAAGATAATATCATAGGTGAACTACTTGGCTGAAAAGAGGAGTCGTTCAATGTGCTTATGTGCCTTACTGGTTTTGATTGTTGTCTGAGTAAACTAGAGTACGAAACACCAACAAAGGGGTTCTGGACTCAACAAGTTTACGAGCTTCAGGATAAGAAAATTTTTGGGCTGTTTAATAACAAGTATTTCTTTTTAACGGATCCAGTTTGGACAAGAACGGGAGTATGCTGGATGATCACCCTTACAGTTTATGCTGCGTTCAGATATTTCACAGGATTTATCGTCGTTTCCGATTTCTGCACAACGTGAGCAGGTAACAGAACCACGACAAGTAGTGTAGGTATGACCATATCGTTGACATTTGAAACAGTAGAGGGGATTTGGAATATAAGTTCTGACAGGATAGCTTAGGTAGACAGCTTTTATTCAAGTAGGTAGTGTAGAACAATTGAAAGTCGCAATGATATGTTTTGTGCGATGCACTTTTTCATTCTAACGAATTGCTATACGGCGTACATCTATGACGTTTTTATCCTTTTAAATTTTCAAAACGTTCTTCTTTTAAACACAGTAAAAAGACAGGGTCAGATATTACATCACGGTGAGTATTTAGTGTTTGATGTGCCTTGACAGACACAGAAAATGATCCTATTGTATTGCAGTTTTAAAGAAGTTTTGATTGGCTGGCTGGAGAGACTTCAAACAGCAAATCTCCAGTAATATTTTAAGTGAACATTTGTCACCAAATACATAATGAAATGTTTTTGCAATAAAAAATGGCGAAGTTCTCTTAAAAGAACTATCAGAGAGACTGTCAGTACGTTTAATAATAAAAAACTGTCAAGTGCGAGTATTACTCATGTTCAGAGGGTTCCATACATTAAATAAATGTATTATTAAGTGTCTTATTAAAAAAACTTTGCTAAAAAATTAGAAAGCTTTGTAAAAAACTATACAACGTAGGGTTGGATATAGCTGTATATAATATAAAAGTATAAATGGTTATAACATATAAGTTCAAAGTGATATGAAGCATAAATAGTATCAAATATTTCTATTCTATATAACTCTTTTTTAATCTTATCCTAACCAGCTAATGATGAACTTAATTCGGTACTGACAATAAAAGTAGTGATATTCAATCTTCATTTGGCCTTTCGTAAAACTAAGTTTAATGTAGTAATAATCATTTGTTTTTACAGTGTAGCTAAAAAAAAACACTTAAACTTGGTTTAAACTTGGTATTGTGCTAAGTGCGCTTTGAAAGGAGGTCGCAAATTGCAACGCTGCATTGTTCCGTGCCGCGTTTTTCCACATAGATTCTTAATTAATGTTAAAGACACAGTAGGCTTATTCAGAGATCCATTCAAGGCAACTGGGCGTGAATCCCATAGTATTTATGTAAATAATGCTAATTAAAATAGTCTGTTTTTAACAATTTGGCATTTATTGCTTTTATACTGCTACTTAGCATTACATAAAACAAATATATCATTAAAAGTTGTTATCTAAGATTTAAATCTGATAATAAATACAGTAAGTCACCCCTGTCATTATGTATGTCCAAACCGTACATATCTTTAAAGATTAATATTTCTAATTATTGAAGATTTTTTTCGAAAATCATTACCAACAATACCTGATACATTTCTGCTACGATAGATACCCCCAGCGCTCCTCTACACCTTCTCTGAATTCCCGCAAATTGAAATTGGTGTGTAACGAAAAAAATGCGCTTTTATCAAAAACTATGTGACCTAGGGTAATTGCTAATGTTTTCCTGCAAGCTTTACGTCAACTACCTCTAAATTTTTCATAATTTTAGTTTCTCTAGATTTGGAAATAGACGGTGGGAACATATTTTTGTACTACATTTTCGACGATACCTAATATTAAAAGAATTTTTTTTTTAGTTTAAAGTTACTACAACTTTCACACGATACCCCACACGATATACAAAGAAAATATTTTTCTTTTCAAGTAACTTAATCAACCCCTCTACATTTTTACTAAATATATTTGTGAATGTTTAATAATCTATACATATGTTGGTCAATAGCCTTTATAACACCTCCCAATTTGAACTTACCACGTTTCATAGTTTACGAGTAAAATGGCTGTGACAGATGGCAGAACACAGGAGTGATATTATAATGGTTCCGTTTTTATCTTTTTATGTACTTAACCCTAAAAATGAGTGAAGAAAATATTCTGTACATTTTGTTGCTCTCCACATGGGATAGAATTAGAAGAAAATGAAGTTTTACCATCCATATTAGATAAAAATAATAATTCAGACCCCGTCTGCACCACCCACTACCAAGACCAACGAGGGGATGCAAATTCGTGCACCAGTGCTAACCAGAGCCCACACGGTCACAAGACACCTCTATGCCAAGTCTCCATTCTTAACGAAATGGATAGTAAGTACTTTCTCACTCGATCCCCAGCCAGTGACAAGTTAGCTGACCAGTCGATTGACGCATACGGGACCAATATGCACCTCCCGTCTACCTGAAGCAGAGACCGAAGCAGTCTGTTGGTTTCCATCAACTGCCAGGATCCCCCTTTCCAGGGACACGGGTTGCCACGCACGGCAAACGCGTGGGTGGTTTATAACTCACCATGAGTGGATATAAACAGGATGATATCGGCTCATGCTGAATTGTCCTCACCTCCGAATAGAAAACCACAATGAGAGTGAAACAAAGTTGAAAGAAATACAAAAGAAATGAGAGGAAAATGTAAAAAGAAAGATCACTCAGGTGTCCGGGGTTGCGAAGCCCGTGAATACCTAAAGAAGGTATCCCCCTGGGGGCTTGAAACATTCGATACATACATTTCATTTTTATATGCACACAATGCAACGACTTATAGCTTTAGAATGCTCATGATGGGCATAGATTGTTATTTAATTTTTAACTGCAATTGCGAATTTTTTAGTATTAACATGAATGAGATAAAAGAATTTGTTGGGGTTCGCACATCCAACTAGACTATTTGCTCTGATTTTGGGAAAAAATAGACACTATTTTTTATCATATACAACTTTTACACATATCAAAAACTTAATTTGGCTGATAAGTTTAGCCTTGAAAACATTAGCATTTCAAATTCATATTTTTTAAAAATAGTCATACAGGCAAAATACATTAATAAACACTATAACAGATTAATATTAGCTGTTGAAGGTAAATCAACTGCAAATGTCGCACAAGACAAAAAAATAGGAATATTTTTCTTGGAGGGAGGAAAATACATTTTATTATTTGGCAACTCTGACAAACATAACTAATTAATGGAATGTAAGATGCAACTTATTTTTTAGTCTTTTTGTTATTTAAAAAAATATATGGAGTTTTTGTGTTACTTTTTAGATATTTATCCTCATCTTGTCGAAAATGCATTCGTGATAGTGGAAAAAGCTCGCAATTTTGAAATGGGTGCAACAAAAAACATTTTTAAAAATCTGATATGCTACACGAAAAAAAAAAAAAAAAATCGTAGGCATTTGTAATTCTTCGTTGCTTTTCAAGCTTTGGTTGATGTATAATTTGATTTTATGTTTAAATAGGGAAAAAAATCTTAATTTTTATCGAGACTATGTACTCATAAATGCTATTAAAAGGGATAAATGAAAAGTTGTTATTCAGTTTACCTATTTTCGAAGTTGTAAAATATTTTTAAGTGTGTTTTCCTGATGTTTCTTAAAAGCATCGACTGAGTTTAATTGCTCTAATTAATTAATTTAATTTTCTATTTATATTTTAACCGTATAAATCTTGTAATCTGTTTTAAAAGCGTAATAGAAAAAAAAAAAAAAAAACAAGTCGCAAAATTGTACGGCAAACGTGCAAATGAGGTGTATTTGTACTGTCATATCATCATATCATATATATATATATATATATATCATATATATATATCATATCATATATATTATAAAGCAGTAAGCTCAAAATGTTCCGCTCGAGTGTTTTCAAAAACTACCCGGTGGATTTTTTTCCAAATTGTATCATTCGATAGGAAATATTCCCGGGGTGGTTTATCAGAAAATATACAGGGATAGCTATGATTTTTGATAATAAATTTCGTATTTTACTGCTATTTTGATCGAAAAGGTTGCCAGTGATTATCTTTTGGCGAAAAGTTTGTTGATTAGACAATTGAAACGGCTATATCCGTTATAAAATAATACAAATACCTCGCAAATAAATGAAAAAAAAAATACTGATAATCAATTAAACAAGACAAAAAAAAAGTTTTAATGAGACACAATATTATAAAACAAAAATATTTAATTTAAACATGAAATAAATATTTTTAATGCTTGAAATATAATTTATTGTGAAATTTTACAATTGACACAGTATTTGGCGAATTATCGCCTGCGTTACGTTAAAAAAAATGAATCTGAAAATTTGATTGACTAATTTTGAATTACATTTTTTTATGTTTAGTTCTTTTCTTTTTATTTTTACCTAAATCCACATCATGTGATTTACAGTATAAACAAACAGATGTAATTGTAAAAGTTACTATAAATATGAATTATATATTATTTCTTTCTTTACGATTTCTAATTTGCGTTTTGTCGCCAAACAATGTTTAGCCATTTTTTTAAAGCTAAAAATCCATAAGCGTGACATTAACTTGAGGATTTTTGCAATAATAGTGTTTATCTCAATTGACCGAGATCATTTTTGGCATTTTTGGAGTACATTTATGTATTCAATTATAAGTTATATAGATATCAATTAATATTTTAAAAATGGAATCAAATATCTAAATTTTAGTGTGAATTTCTGCCACACATACATATTGTAAAATAATTTCATACATTTTAAAAAGTTTTTCGCCGTAATTACGGAAGTATGTGATTTTTATACATTCCAACTCAGATCAACGAATATTATCCCTTTTTTTCGTTTCCATTTTTTTTTTTTTTTTTTTTTTTAGAAAATATTGTTTATTTTTTTGATAACGCCAGTTTCACGCATCGGAAAATTCGTTGTTGCTTGGTTATCCCGTCGACCAAAAATCTTTTGCCAAATTATAAGATTAAATGCTAATAATGGTTGATCGTAAATGTCACAATCATTTGACTTTAAGCAAGTTACACGCGTTTACGTCATCAAGTGGTTTTTATTTCGATTTTTTATATGCATTTTTATTAATGTTATACCAATTTATTTGTTCTTTTATTATTTAAAATAAAAATTACGTCAATTTGTATAACTTGGCGAATGGTTTGGTGATTTATATAATTTGGCGAAATTGGACGACGTGATAACTAAGTAGTACGGAAAATTCACAGTTTCAAAATTTAGGAACTGAAAATTATTCTTAAGGAAATTTATGTGTTATTACTATAAAAAAAAATTCAACATTTTGAGATAATAATTGCTTGCTGAAAAAAAATTACAAATCTTTTTAAATTTGCTATTTCTTCATATTTTTCCGGTCTGTTAGATAATATTTTAAAAGATATTGGACTAATCTTCGATACGTAAAAGCACATAAATAAACGTCTGAATTTCAATTCTATATTATTATTATTATTTATTAACTGTTATTATTTTTATTATTATTGATTATTTTATAATCTTCGATAATCAAGTTACCGCCAAATGACATATTTACTATATTATTGGAAGTTTTGTTGGCGCAGATGTCATATACGCTCCATGGTACCTAATGGTTTCCAAAATGGCGTTATTTTGCCTGACATGGTAAATTCGAACAGAAATAATTTTAGGTACTACAGTTGAATTCGCTTATAACGAGCCCTGATTTAACGGGAACCGGGATTTAACGAGGAAATCATAACTACTTCGTTGGTACAATGTTAAGTCTATGGAGCATAACTCGCTTTTAAAGAGCAAACTCCGGTTATAGCGAGCAATATTTTTGTGATTCATAAACTTTCTATTCACTTCCACCTCTCCAGCTCAGATAATCGTTTCTTGGAAAAATTCCTTTAACATCTCGAAATTAACCGAAATTGTTTGCGAGGAAAAACTTCAAACTTTTTTCGAAGCCATGGGTCCATATGATGATGTTTTTTGGGCCGCGAGTCCCTCCGAAGAACAATGACTCAAGAAAGAGACAATAAGATCGTTCAAAGCAAATTAACTAACTTCTTTTGTACTATAGAAATAAAAAAAGAAAGTACGTATAATAAAGCAAGTATACGTGAATTTGTGTACCTTTTACGAACCCGTTTTTTACGAGCACCCGGTTATAACGAGAAAATATCACGGTCCCCTAGCGCTCGCTATAAGCGAGTTCGACTGTACTTGATTATGCCGTCGACCTAAAAAGTATTGCCAAATTATAAAATTAAATGCCAATAATGGGTGATCGTAAATGTCAAACTTACTTGACATTAAACACTTTACAAGTATTTGTTACGTCATCATATGGTTTTTAATTCGACGTTTTATATTTATTAATGTTTTAGTAATTCATTTTTTCTTTCGTTATTTAAAATAAAAATTATGCCCTTTCCATAATTTGGCTAATAGTTTGGCGAAATTGGTCGACGGGATAATCAAGTAGTACCTAATATGTTTAAAATAATAATAATAATAATAATATGTAAATAAAATGATTTATATATGTGTGTGTGTCGTACAGGAGAAACTGGCAGCAGTAATTGTAAAAACGGGTATACTTGTGAGTTGCATTCTATTCGCTTATTACCTTGGTCGCCAAACAATTTTTTGCGATTTTAAGCCAAAAAGGCAGAAGAGTGACACAGGCCCGAACAACGCTCACAATAATAGTTTTTTTTAAGTGTATGAACACATTTGGAAGCAAAGTTTTATATTCAAATGTAAATTATATAAAAAGCAGTTAAAATTATGATTGTTAAGTAAAATATTTAAATTTTAGGCTAAATGTGTGCCCCCCCCCCCCCCCCCACCGTCTCTCGCACATATGATTAAATTATTTAATTTCAGACAGTTAAAATATTTTTCAATATGCTTTACTGTAAAAACACGTCGGTTTGTTGCCCTATCTGTTTGATGTCTTATGCTTTTGATTCTATTTAATCTACTGGAATAGACAAATGGAAAACAGTAGCAAAACTGCCAGAAGAGGACGTTTATTAAAAAATGTAATGCAACATGTAATGAGATTGAATTTAAGCTACCAGAATCTCATATAGCGCAAGTAGAGAGGCCGGGAGTTCAACAACAAACAAATGAAAATGAATAGTGCGAATGTTTTTAAAGTTCAATAATCAATCTCTGCAATCATTGTAATGCTCTCTAATTTAATATTGTTATGACTAGAGAAAGTTTAATTCCTGTTTCCATAACTGTATCATTTCAGTACCAAACTCTACTTTAAATGATGAACTAAAAGAGTTGTTTCTTAATTGCCCAAATTTTGACCAAGGCATAAGAGTGTATAATATCCCAATGGCATTCGCATTGCTTTCAACAATGCGGAAGGACATTCCAGGTGGTCTTTACTGCTTTTAAATAGAAGGTTAAATTCACAATTCCGTTTTATTCAAGGAATATTCTTTGTTGGAACCCTTTTTCCATTTAGATTAGTTCATGTCTATACATTCCAGTTAAGACCCTGGGGCCTCAATGGTCGCGTAGGGCCCGAGGGCACGGTCCAGGGTCCTTGAACTTTTTTGTGCGCCATGCATATTGCACCAACTAATTTTCTCACCTTTTAGTGCATAATTTTAAAGTTGAGTCTTGGACTCTTTTTCCAGGACCAACACACTCATATTTCTATTGGGGCCTTTGAGCCTTTTTTAAAAGCATTTACTCATTTTTTTTTTTACGCATTTAATTAAAATATTATTCTAAAGAAAAATTAATACCCTATGCTTAATTTTAACTATCTACAGTTCTAAAGCGTTCAATACGGAGACATTTTAACATATTTCCATGTTAGGGCCCTGCTTTTCACTATCAGTTGCCCCCTTTTGAAGCCCTCTATTATAGCCACCTTAAAAATGCTCCGATTCCCAAGCTTTTTTTTCTAACTTCTTAGGTCATCCAACTACTACATGAACGGCAAAAAAATTTCAGTCTTCAGCTACCGCCAATTTTGAATATTAATCGCCTTCTTGGGCCCTCTTTAAAAATGAACCGAAATGCTTGCAACTTTCTTTAACATCGTTTTAGCGTCTTCTAATTACTTTAAAAACTACTCAAAAGTACCTTTTGCCAAACTACATGCCACTTAAGTCCCTGACCCCTTGAAGCCCGGTACAGGCCCCTTGATTATTTTTTAGTATAAATTGTCTATAAATTGCCCCTCTTAATCTTCATTTTTGGCTGCTTCATTTTTCCATTTAGTTATTCTCCCGTTTCTATATTCCAGTTAAAATCTTGGGGCAATCCAGAGTCCCGTTTGGCCCGATCCGGGGCCACTTGAACTTTTTGTGCGCCATGTATTTTTCACCCCCCAATTTTTTCACCTTCTCATTGCATAATGTTAAAATGGAGTCTCTAACTCTTCTACCTAGACCAACACCCGCATATATTTATTGGGCCCCTAGGGCCCTTTTTAAGCATTTACCCCATTTTTGCGCATTTCTTAAAAATATTATTCTAATTATGTCTTTCTTTATGCCTCAGCTACCACATTTTTCGAACATTAATCTCCTTTTTCAGCTTCAAATTACGTCTACTCACCACAGCCGTAAATTAAAAATAGCGTTAATTTAAAAGTAACTTTGGGAAAGGGATTTCATCCATTTATTAAATATCGTATTAATGTTAAGAGTAATTCATGAAATGTACAAGGGGTGGTGGCATCTTTCACCGCTTGGGGACGCATTCTTTACTCGGATTCTCAGGAGTCAATTTCAACGGGATTTGGTTAATTCAACTTAAATTACAATTCAGCTACATTCTGTATAATGAAATTTTATCCTTACACTTCAGTTGCCAACATTTTCTAACATTAATGATTAATGGTGCATTCTTTTTTTTTTATTCTATCGGCAAGGTTTCGCCCACTCAACATAGTTTTCGATTGTCTCCGGCACATGCGGAGCACTTCCAGTAAATGCTGCTATACGTAGCATGGTCTCAGGTTACAGGGTTTTTTTTCGGAAAGAAGTTTGTTTGGAACACACTAGACGCTGCAGAAGGCAATGGGGACTCCAAAATTAGGTTCATTTAAAAATATTTCAAAAGATATAAAATCACAACTTGAGGTTTGTTGAGGTTATTATTTACAAATCCCGGGCAACGCCGGGCGGGTCTGCTAGTTAGTCTTATAAATTTTCAGATCTTGGCACAATAACTCTTGCACTCTTATGCAAAAACGTATGAATAAAAAAAAATTATACATATTAAATTCAGCAATACAGAAATAATATAACTAATCTTAAATCGGACGAAATCACCATGGCACCCTAAAATCATTACCTATAATTGGATATCATCAAAGTAATTACGTATGATGGGATTTAATAGAATGAATAAAACTATTGTTAGTATTCTTTTAAGTTTTGATACGATTTTCATAAAATTTGAAATGACTCGACGGAATTCTGCAACTATTATATATATTAAATTTAAAACTGTTCAGTTGTCTAGGTTTTGCGCTGTTAAATTCGGACGGACATCTGGATTAACCAGACCACATTTATATAACTTGATTATAGATGTTACGTATTTATATAATTACGAACGCACCTAAAAAGTGTAGATGTTGTTTAAATGTAATTTTTGCCGCACAAAGTAGAGTTGCCAGTTTGGCCTCCATTTTTATTCAGAAATTCTGACTTGAGACAGGAACTTTATGAAGAACAATTTTTAGTTTAAGTAATTAAGAAAAGTCTGACATTAAATAAATCTGAAAATACTTTTTGCATTTTCTGGTGTGAATACGATTTTTTTTAAAAATAAAATTGGAGACCAAACAGGCAACCTGGAACAAAGAGTTAAAAACTACTGTTTGGCCTCCATTTTTATTCCGAAATTCTGACTTGAGATTGGAACTTTATGAAGAACAATTTTTAGTTTAAGTAATTAAGAAAAGTTTGACATTAAATAAATCTGAAAATACTTTTTGCATTTTCTGGTGTGAATACGATTTTTTAAAAATAAAATTGGAGACCTAACAGGCAACCTGGCACAAAGAGTTAAAAACTACTGTTTGGCCTCCATTTTTATTCCGAAATTCTGACTTGAGACTGGAACTTTATGAAGAACAATTTTTAGTTTAAGTAATTAAGAAAAGTTTGACATTAAATAAATTTGAAAATACTTTTTGCGTTTTCTGGTGTGAATACGATTTTTTAAAAATCAAATTGGAGACCTAACAGGCAATCTGGCACAAAGAGTTAAAAGCTACTGTTTGGCCTCCCTTTTTATTCCGAAATTCTGACTTGAGACTGGAACTTTATGAAGAACAATTTTTAGTTTAAGTAATTAAGAAAATTTTGACATTAAATAAATCTGAAAATACTTTTTAAATTTTCTTGTGTGAATACGATTTTTTAAAAATCAAATTGGAGACCTAACAGGCAACCTGGCACAAAGAGTTAAAAACTACTGTTTGGCGTCCATTTATATTCCGAATTTCTGACTTGAGACTGGAACTTTATGAAGAACAATTTTTAGTTTAAGTAATTAAGAAAAGTTTGACATTAAATAAATCTGAAAATACCTTTTGCATTTTCTGGTGTGAATACGATTTTTTAAAAATAAAATTGGAGACCTAACAGGCAACCTGGCACAAAGAGTTAAAAACTACTGTTTGGCCTCCATTTTTATTCCGAAATTCTGACTTGAGACTGGAACTTTATGAAGAACAATTTTTAGTTTAAGTAATTAAGAAAAGTTTGACATTAAATAAATTTGAAAATACTTTTTGCGTTTTCTGGTGTGAATACGATTTTTTAAAAATCAAATTGGAGACCTAACAGGCAATCTGGCACAAAGAGTTAAAAGCTACTGTTTGGCCTCCCTTTTTATTCCGAAATTCTGACTTGAGACTGGAACTTTATGAAGAACAATTTTTAGTTTAAGTAATTAAGAAAATTTTGACATTAAATAAATCTGAAAATACTTTTTAAATTTTCTTGTGTGAATACGATTTTTTAAAAATCAAATTGGAGACCTAACAGGCAACCTGGCACAAAGAGTTAAAAACTACTGTTTGGCGTCCATTTATATTCCGAATTTCTGACTTGAGACTGGAACTTTATGAAGAACAATTTTTAGTTTAAGTAATTAAGAAAAGTTTGACATTAAATAAATCTGAAAATACCTTTTGCATTTTCTGGTGTGAATACGATTTTTTAAAAATCAAATTGGAGACCTAACAGGCAACCTGGCACAAAGAGTTAAAAACTACTGTCATAACAGCTGAAATTGTTCTTTGATATATTACTTTAAACATACCCTGAAGTGCACCAATTTTCTCTGACTTTACAGTTTGACTGTTTACCTTTACTTGAACGGTTTACCTTTAGACTGTTTTGCTAATTTCTTTCTTGCTTCTATTTCACGCGTGACTAGAAAATTACACATGTGAATCCGTCTCTTTTAAAAAATAAATGTAACATTCTTGTAAGTTTTGATTCGGATTTTTGCTTTTTTTCTGTTTCTGAAATGATTAGCTATTTTTTCTCTACAGCATCAGTATATGTAGTTCATTAAAAGAAAAAAAATTCCACATTTACTTACAATTTAATTTTTGGAAAAAGAAATCTACCGCAGGAACTCTCACGTTTAAATTTAATTTCGTGTTAAACTATGCCTATACGAACATTTTAAAACTTCACCTCAGAACCAGAAACATCGGTAGTTTAACGTATTTCAACTTAAAAAATTCTCTTAGGTTTTTTTTTTTTCTTTTAAACAAGAAGTATACCTTCTTTGTTTCGTTTAAACTTGAAATCATCGTCTTTAATCTGCTAATTAAAAACTTATTTACACTATGCCTATATTAGCTGAAAGGATATTCAAATGAAACATTTTTTTTCATTTTTTCTTTCTTCCCCACTAAACGTCTTGCTTTTAAAAATTGCTCAAAGAATTTAAATTTCTGTTTTAATATGTATTTATATGATTTTGTCTTTCAATATGGTATTTAATTCAATAGTCTTGAACAATTACATATATTAATTATTTTGTTTCAATTTCATTTTACGTATATCTAAAACAGTCCATATAGAGGTGCTTTCTTAATAGAAAATAAAATTTCTGAAAAGGCATCGGTTTTTCAATATATTTTACTCTGAATTTTACATACATTTGTGGAAACAAATGTTATTCCTATACTAAATCTACTTCAGAATGTATAACTGGCACCAATTAATTAGTAAACAATTCTACTAATTAATACTGTACTAAAATATTGTTTAAAGAGTCTTCTACAAATAGAAATTGTATCAAAATTTAAGAATTTCAGTATCAACACCTGATTTTCACATAGTATTTGAATTTATCGGTAACTTTTCTATTCCTACAATCAACGGAAAGTCATTAGGTCAAGTAACTTCTTAAATATGCTCAATCTGAAGCCCTCATTCTCATTTAACAACAAATTTTTCTTTATATTTGAGTATATTTGAGTCTAGATACAATTAAACTGTGACGCCAATTTATTTCACCTATTCCATTCTGATGTGTTTTTAAAACTTTCACTTTGACTTCCAAAGTTAACATAATTATCTTAAACTTCATCAAGTTACTAAATACACAGTGAGAAAAACACAATATACACTTCGATGAAAAACGCACTGTGAAACTAACAATGTTAAAAAAAAAAAAAAAAAAAAAAAAAAAAAAAAAAAACTGAACTGATAACAACAAGTGGAAAATTTTTAATAGCAGCAACAGAATGGGAAAAACATGGTATCTGGACACCCCTTTACCCTGAATAAGATTCTTATCATTCAGCCAATTCCAGGAAAGTGGACAATAACCCGTCCCCCTTCAGCTAGCGGAACGTGTTTTCTTAAGCGAAGTTAAATTTTGAGATTCTCCAGTGCAAATTAGAGTAACACTACCATTCGGCTGAAAACTTGAAATGGTCGGTCCTTTGGAGACGCAAATTGGAAACAGTGGTCTTTTGAAAGTCTTAAAGCCGAAAATAATAGACCAGAAATAAACGTTCTTTCTCAGAGGAGGTCTTTTTGAGAGGTTTCACTGTTTTTGTAGGCACTTTCCTTTTTTATTGAATCTGTTGTCATTTATGACATTTATATTAATATTTAAAGGTTTTTGTATGCCTTCCTGAATGTCAATTGGAAAAATAGTATATGATACAGGTTTTACCAAACACAACAGCTTATTTATAACAGTGAATAGGGAATTAGCAGTAGGGCGGTTAGATATAAATACAGACGATCAAAAATAATCTCAAGTTTATGGCAAAAAATGAGAGGAAATAATACCTTTCCGAAAACTTATTAAACTCAGCACACTTAACTTCTACTTCAAACTACTTCAACGTACGTTCTACAAGAACCTAAAAAATATCTTTACTAGTCGTACATACTTTGTGCTATCTGTACTATTGAGAAGGATCACGCCTATGACGAGAGATAAAAAGGGACACATATTTTCCGATGTCCGACATAAACACTATGTTGAGTAAGTCACCTGTATACTGTTTTTGCGAAACTAGCGGCTCACCAGACGCATTTATCATTGCTGCTATCACTCTTCTTGGCATTGTCCGGTTGCGCTGGGATAATATGCAGCAAAAATATGACGTTAAGGCTTGGGGATGCAGATTTGGAGGTTAGTCTTCTCAATAACGGATAAATTGCTAAAAGTCGTCATGAAAGTGTACCGGTACCTGCAAATGCGGTTTCATCATTTAGGAAGACCTTCCTGTTGCATTAATTACTTATTTGGTAATGAGTGTGTTACATTCTTTTTCAAAATTTTAGCTTTTTTATTACTTCCAAGATGATCCTCTTTGAGGTCAAGTCCGGCTACATCATTTCCCATTTGTTCTGGGGTACTTGCTCACTGTACTCCGGTTATATAAGACCTGGTTTCTCACCGTTTGGCTCATTCTGCCGTTGAATGCTGGCGAGTGTAATTGCATTTCGTGAGAAACCTGTTCACTAACGAGTTCTTTTTAGAACTTTACATTTTGAGCTGTTCGCGAACGCTCAGCGGGTGACGCTCCACTATCATCGGTCGCAAAATTTTCATCCCAAAATTTGTAGTTGGGTTTTATAGTTTTAAGCTTTTTATTTTAACTTCTTCCCATTTTTAGATCCTGGTAAATTCTGAAAATATTGCTTATCTGTCGTTGCGGAAAAGTTAGGGTGTATCAAAGAGTCTTTTTCAAGACTGCACCATAGAAAACTTCGGCAGGTGACGGGTACTAGGCTACTGCCACTCAAAATTTGCGAGCCATATCCCCCCGCCACTTTTTTATAGTTCTCCGTTTAATGTTAGTTGGGCCTCTGGTTACTTTATGATATGCCTTTTCTGTGCTGATTGGTACATTACTGCCTTTACATTATTCGCTTTTTACCAAAGCCAGTCGTTGAAGTGACATCAACATGTAGGACAACCAAATTTATTTATATGCTGTCCTATGTTTGGAGGTTATATTTAACTGTCGAATGGCCTTCGCGACTCCACGAGGTTCTCAAAATTATACATTTTAGACCTTTCTTTGTTTCGGAATTGAACATTATGTTCCTATTTAAGTTCGTTGGAGGTTACGCGCGGTGGTTACACGCAAAGTCGTCATTCCGTAAGCATAGCGATGTCATGTCATTTATGAAGATTTTTTATTTAATGTTTATATAACATTTTATTATGCAGCACATATATCCTAAAATTCTAAAATACATTCTCATTAAATTACTAACATTTATTCTTACGTACATTCACATTTGTCATCATTTCACATTCACTATATTATCAAAATTGATAGTAGATAATTGTGGAGAAATCACGCAGTGATCAGAGTTAAAATTTGGAGTTTTCAAACGGTCAATTTTTGTTAATAAACAAGTTGGAAATTGAACGTCAAACGTGGTAAATGAGATTCGTTCATATTATAATTAGTTTTATAAGTATTTTTTGCATTGCAGATTGTACTGAATGTATAATTTAGTGCACTGCATAAGTGGATATCTATTTCATTCTGTTCGAAAGGATGTAACATCATTAAAATATACTGGAAATAATTTTTTTCCCATTGGCCGTAATGTAACAGAAAATTTTGACTATCCCTGTAATTAAACTAACCATCCAATTTTCATAAATGTTGAAATGACTCGACAAAATTTTAAAACAATTATGTTTTTGAAATTTCAGACCATTTGTTTGGGTAGTTTTTGCTCAATTATATGCGGACGGTCGGACAGACTGACAAACGGACCGAATGACTATTATAGGTGCTACATATCTATATAATTACGAACTCAACTAAAAAATGGACATGAAAGTTGGTTCTAGATATATGTATTTAAAAAATAGTTCTATTATATTGAAATTAATAATTCATTTTTTCTCAGACAAATATCGGTATTTTTATATTTGATAAAAAATGTACACCACACAGTCGCTGTTCTGCATCAAAATTAATTTTTTCGTAATTAAAAAATACTATTTATAAATCCATCCGTTAATAAAAATTTTCCATTATATTTCAAAGATCAGTTATGTTTATCTGTCTGTCTTTCTGATCAATATTGTTTTGATGGCTCAATATTATATTTCTTGTGCAATTATAAAATTAGCTTTGAAATGCTTATTTTTTTATGAAACATTCTGCAGTAACATGGTTTTTACTACTTTCGGAAGAATAAAAAAAGAAATAATGATAACATTTTGCCCCAATCTTTTAAATTTTTCTACATAAATTTTCACAGAGCGTCCTGAGTGCGATGTAAACAAGCGCTTTCACATCACGTAAATCAGATTATATTGCATTAGATTGTGTTAATGGAAATTGTATGTATTGGATTGACAGGAACTGAATTTCTTTTTTGTTAAGATTTATTCGATAACAGACTGTGAACATTTGATTCAGGGGTTTAGATCAATACTTTAGTGTTTAAAACACATTTATTTCTGCTGACAACGTAAAGAAAGTTTTTCAATGAAAGCTTATATTCATAATCTTTCTATTGCTTAGGGTAAATAATTATTATAGCTTTAGTTTCTAAATATCCTTAATAATAATTTATGAATTGAAAAATAACCATCGGGAAAAAAGAAATTATGTTTTTAAATGAGTTTTAAAACTTGATATATAAATAAATCCATACCTAGATTTTTTGCAGACATTCTTTAAAATCATACATGGATCAAGCAATCCTAAGCAATCCTAAAATCAAGGAAAGGTTTAGATAAATCAAAACTGCATAAAACATGATCTGGAAAAATTCATGAGGTGTAGTAATTAATTAATGTAAGCATTTAGCACATAAAATATATGCCTTTTACTTTGAAATCAAAAATAGCAATAGCTTTGCTTTTTCCTGGTGTTGTCCCTCTGACATGGTTTTTCATTTATTTCAAAATATCATAAAAATATTCATCCATTTATACAGACTTAACATATTATATAACCCTGCAAACAATATATTGGATTTTGCATTTGCTCAATCGATAAAGAGTGAAAAGAAAACCTAATGTGTCTGCCTATATTAAACATTTGTTCAAAATGATTGAAATGCAAAATGATTATCGTCAAAAAGAATGACATTTCTTTTTAAATGCATATATAATGCAGAGATAAGTATAGATAAATCAGACTGTAAATATTTATTGTTAAATTTAGGAAATAGTTAATTCGGGATTATGCAGTATCTAATTTGGAGACTAAATTTCGGACAGTTTGACGTAAACTTCTAAAGTTGTAAGCGTAAGTCGTTTTTCTTTTCTTTTGGAACATTTTTAAGATATTATAATCTTACCTTTTAAAGATTGAATGGAATTGCTCGACTAAAAAAGTTTACTGTGTAAAAAAAAAAAAAAATAAAATAAAATAAAATCCTAATCTGTCGAGAATTTTTACTAAAACATAATATTACCTTTTTGGGGGATATTCGCGATTCCAAAAGCTGACTATTAAATTCAACAACATCAGACACCGATAAATTTTCCATCAGATACCAAGATTTAAAGAAGAATTTCTTTAACAGGAGTTTATCTTGATGCACGTAAATTTCGGAAAAGTTTCTGAATAGTTTATGCAGTGTATTAATAGAATTTATCAACCCGGAATTCACACAGCAGGACAAAGATATTATACATATTCAGCAAACATGTGTAACAGACAAATATGGAATTAACGGCATTGACTTTAACACTATTTCTACCGGTGTAAAATGACATTTTAATGTTTTGATTTATGTTTCTTTTGTTCGCAGTTTTTGAATGGAGTGACCATAAAAAAGTCTTCAGTGTATTAAAAAAGATTTGTAATCGTTTTAATTTAAAAATTACAAACAAAAACCACAAATCGAAATATTTTATAAGGTATTCAAATTAAAATGAACATCCATACATTGTAAAAACTACTCGAAATGCTACTAAAGTTACAGGCAACAAAAGACTCTTTTGTTTCTGAAATTCATCCTTAAATTTTCTAAACCTTTGTTTTCTAAAATTTCTGGCGATAAAGGAATTTTTTCGAAATCGTTGGTAATTCAAACGTTGTTACATTATATTTTCGTAAATCTAGTCATAAGTTCAAAATCATTTATCTCCTTTAACAGTATAGTTTCTTTAAAAAATTTAATTGCAATTATTTATATTGCAATTTTTATGCAAATATGAAATCCCATTAACTGCTCTATAAAAAGTTTCGAAAATTTGTTAATTTAGTTACTTTTTTTCGCATATTAGATAGTTACTTGCCCATTCGTAAGCATCTACTTTCCTTCTTTGTGGAGAAATCGTTTATAAAAGAGTTATGTTAGCAAATAACTGCGTCTAGCAAGAAACTGATATATTGCCCAATTTGTTGTAATTCATTCCAATAGATATAAAATGCTTGAACACAGAATTACGGCGATCCATACGACTGATTATGATACTATTTTTGTTGCTTGATTTATGAAGAATTACTTTTATATAATTAAAACAGAGTTATAATGGTTGACATTTCACGCCCAACTACATTCAGTAAACTGTGCCAACTGGCGCGCCATGAGTATTACATAGATAAAAGTAATTTTAATAACATGAATTACTTTGAACAACTGCAATCAGGTCGTGAATATCACAATCATTTAAAGTCGCTTTTCATTTCTTGTTCAAAAATTAATTTATTTAACACACAGATAAAGTACGAAAACATGAAAATGTTGAAAAACTAATTTCAGTTACAACAATGTTAATTCATATTATCTTTTAATCATTTAAATCTTAGTGTAAAATATCTTCTGAATTTTACATTGTATCAGAAATCTTTCTCATAAACAATAATTTAAGAAAAATTTCCATGAAAAAACTATTTTTATGATGCAGCGTTATCTTTACTCATCACTCAATTAAAAAAAAAAAAAGTTCGTTTTCATAAACTCTACCCACCTCATCAGGAATTGTTGTCAGATACGATGAAAGTTTGCCTCGTGAATTTAGGCAGCGCAAATAAAATGACGAAGATATGCTTTAAAATCTAATTAGTTGAAAATTCTTGCTAGCTGATAATATTTTTTAAGGCAAGAACAGGAGTTGGATAACTTGTGAAAGGTTCTGCTTCACAAGTTTGATGGATTTAATTATTTAAAGACAAAGAATGATAATACACCTTTATCTTAATTTAGGGAGAAAGTAAATTTAAATCTAAAATTTTAAATCATTTATTAGATATGAAGCTAAGATATTGAGATGTTAATACAAATTATTTTTATATGATTTATAAATTTTTTTAACTGAATAAAATAAACAAAAATTTACATTTTTTATATCATAATGTTCACGGTTTATAGGGTATCGCGGCTTAAAGGAATCACCCGGTGCTTTCCATGTTAATAGATGGCTAATTTAGGCAATATAAACAGAATTGGGCTGTTCTAAAAAATACAACGATTACCATATAATGGGCCTCTATGCAATCACGTTCATAAATCGTCAAAACCACAATAACAATATCTGGGAACTATACCCTTTTCGTACATAAACCATTAAAATGGCAATCACTATAATGGGTGCCTTCACTATAATATTTGAGATTGACAAGTTATCCAATTAAATAAGTTGAAAATTACTATGTAAAATTAGTGTAGCAAAAACCGTAAAAGATGACAACTGTATGTGATTCCAGAACAAAATGGAAGATTTGTGGAAATTTTATGACTGTTCCGTTTATTTCAGAAATAACTGAAATACAGCTCAGCATATCACCTATTTTATCCTGAAATTTCACAATATTTCACTGACCTTTTTATGTATGTTTTCCTGCATAATTCACTATTAAATTATGATAGAAAAACTTTTCTGTTATTCCTGTATACTCAGCTCCAAATTATTTCATACAAATTCTGTTACTTTATAAATTTTTCAAAATATTCATCTTCTAATCCCATTGTAATGTGATCCATGAAACAAAGGGCATACCTTTGGTACCAGGGCCTTTACAAAAATCGCAGAATTTTATGTGCTCTCTTTTGCCACGTTAAGTCGAATACTTAATACTCTGAAATTTCGCAATATTTCACTGGCCTTTTTATATATGTTTTCCATAAGTATTAAATTATGTTAAAAACTGTTCTGTTATTCCTGTATACTCAGCTTCAAATTATTTCATACAAATTTTCTTACTTTATAAAATTTTCAAAATATTCATCTTCTAATCCCATTGTAATGTGATCCATGAAACAAAGGGCATACCTTATGGTACCAGGGCCTTTACAAAAATCGCAGAATTTTAGGTGCTCTCTTTTGCCACGTTATGCCGAATACTCCGAGATATCTTTGTTAGAGGAATTTTTTTCACCAAAATGCAAATTATCATCTTCTTTATTACCTTCCTATGTAGCTTAGCGCAATTGAAATAAATCTGCAGCGTGTCACATGTGACGCAATTTGTATTGCCATTCAACTCCTTCGCGTCCATCTTCCTCCAATGATTTTTAAGTGCGTTTGCAATTATATAAATACTTTGCACCTATAGTCGTCATGTGGTCCGTCCTTCTGTCTTTTTGTCTTCTTCTCCGCATATAAGAGCGCAAAAATTACCCAATCAAATGGTTTGAAATTTAAAATATTTTATTGTTCCAGAATAGGGTTGTCTAAATGTGCTTTTTTTTGCATTTATATTATATACAACAGTTAAAACGTAAAAAATAATCTGCTAAGATTTTTTTTTTTTTTTTGTGCTGTATGTTCATATTTAAATGTTAAACATGTGTTACAAATACATAAAATTTATAATTCATAAGAATTTAAGTTATTTAATGCTTAATACACTACATACCACTAAGAGATTTCATAAATGTATAAAAAAGTCTTATAAACATATAGAAATAAAAAATGTTTAACTATGTTATTTATAATATTCTAACTATGATGCAGTAAAAGTTAGCATGTTACGCATAAGTTTACGAATTTTCAAACTCCTTATACATTATTTTCTTTAGTGAAGTGTTATTAAGTATTTGTGACATATAATTAAAAAAGTAATATACACATTCTCATGAAACTCAAAGAAAAAAACAATTTTAATCTCATTTAATAACTTCCTTTTCTTTCATGGCCACTGATAAGATTAAAATCTATCAGGATTTCAAGTCTGAAAAATGTTGCCTGTGGATTTATTTATTTATTTATTTATTTATTTTTTGTAATTTTACCAAGTCTTAGACTTGATTAAAAATACTAAATGGGTATATTTTTTCAAAAGTTATTTTGAAGTGAGCTTTTTACTTTGTTATAAATTTTTATATCATAATGCCAAGATAAATAAAGATCATTAAAAATATGTGATATTATTTGAGAAATGCTAATAATGTTATCTTCAATTATGTATAAAGCTAGTTTGCACAAGGAAAACTTTTTTTCCATGGTTTATAGATATGATCTTTATTTAAAACCAAAATTATACCATTACAAATGATTATGTGATAGCGGTAACAACAATGATATTCGCCATTGTATTCGCTTTTGTGTAACATCTGTTCTAAATAGCTCGTAACTCTTGTTTTTACGTCATCACATAAAAAATAAATGATTTTAAAAAATTTCACTCAAATATCTAACTTTTATGATATTCTTTCATAAAAGTGTGATTTTTATAAAAGCTATCTAAACAGTTAACTTTTTTTTACAGTGATGTAAAGTTGTAAAAAATATAGTTGCATTTATTACAACTTTACTTTTCATATGTTATTTTTGCAGTAGTATAAACAAATATCCCAATCTTAGGAGAATTTTATAAAGTTACGAGAATTATAATTCATTGTCCAAACGTGGAAAGAGATATTTCTTCAGGCTTCCTGACATACTCCAAAAATGCCTTTCATAAATTAGAAATTTTTTCAAATAGGTTATTATTTATTTAAAAAATGTGTGTTAGATAAAAAATGCTTTTTTCTATACAATCTAAAAGAATAAATGAACTGTAAAAAATCTATTGAGTTTTCAATGTATAGAAATGTATCGAAATGTATAGAAAAAGTAGATAAATGTAAAGTAAAGTCTTATACACATATACAAAGTCTAAAATTTTTAACTATGTTATTTATAATATTCTAACTATGATACAGTAAAAGTTACAATATTACGCATAAGTTTAAACATTTTCACTCTTTGTACATTATTTTCTTCGGTGAAGTATTATTAAGGATTTAAGACTCATAATTAAAAAAATAATAATTTATACATTCTCATGAAACCTAAGAAAAAAACAATTTTAATCCCATTTAATAACTTCCTTTTCTTTCATGGCAACTGATAAGAAGATTAAAATCTATCAGGATTCCAAGGCATACAAATGTTGCCAGTAGATTTATTTATTATTGTTTATTTATTTTTTATTTATTTATTTATTTATTTTTTTGTAATGTTACCGAGTCTTAGACTTGATTAAAACCGCTAAATGTGTATTTGTTTTTCAAAAGTTATTTTGAAGTGATATTATTACTTTCTTCATAAATCTTTTATATCATAATGGCAAAATAAATAAAAATCATTAAAATAAATATGATATTATTTCAGTAATGCTAATAATGTTGTATTCAAGTATGTATAAAGATAGTTTGCATATGGAAAGCGTATTTTGTACGATTTATTTCTGTGCAATATTTATTTTAAACCTACATTATGTCCATTAGAATGTTACGAAAAAGTTTATAAATTTTCAAACTCCTTATACATTATTTTCTTCGGTGAAGTATTATTAAGGATTTGTGACATATAATTAAAAAAAGTAATATATACATTTTCATGAAACCCAAAGAAAAAAGCAATTTCCTCATTTAATAACTTCCTTTTCTTTCATGGTAACTGTAAGAAGATTAAAATCTATCAGGATTCCAAGGTATAAAAATGTTGCCAGTAGATTTATTTATTATTTTTTTGTAATTTTACCGAGTCTTACAAGGAAGGTCTCCTTACTGGGCATACTCAGAATATTTTGAAAAAAAAAACCAATTAAACTACTTATGTATGTAATAAAGGATCAGCGGAATTACAGTAGAAAGTCTGTAAAAAAATAAAATACTTTCGAGTATTTGGCGCGAAAAGACGAAAGCGTCATGTGATTTGGCGAGCAGTACTTTCCCTCGCGAAAAGCAAACGATATTAATGCACCTGAAAATTGTTTGTTAATTGATTTTTAGAATGCGTGTAAAAAGTATTTAATGAATTTAAATACAAACAAGGAGAGAGTTTAATAAACACATTTTTTCGTATTACATATTTATGTTGCTTGTTATATAATTTTATTACTTTAAAAACAATTTCATATATAAAAAATACTGTCATATATTTAAGCGTATTCCAAAATGAAGGCAAGATTCATTTACCAGTTATTCATTTCAATAGCAAAGAATTCGTCGTTTCCATAGCAACAAAATTGAATCCACAGTGCTCAATTGGACTTAATTTTGAGATATTGAAACAATTTTAATTTATTTTAATTTTGTTTTAATAAATCAAATTTCATATTTAACTTTCATTATCTGTTTGCAAAGAGCCGGGCTAATTGGAGGATCATCTCTCTTTTTCCAACTAGCCTGATATTTTTCAGGCTTATTGCAAACAGTCTAGACACAGTTAGGCTAATTGAAAAATGACCACTTATTTCCCAATCAGAATGCTTTTTTAGGCTTAATTACCGATAACCCGACCCGAACCCGAAAAATAAATTACAACAGACCGTATTCCGATCCGAGCAAAACAAAATAATTTCAGTCTACAAGCAACCCGACCCGAACCTAAAAATTCCATTTAAAAAAACCGGAATCTGAACCGAACCAAATCTGAACCCGATAAAAATGTTCCAATGAACCATAACCGTTACGTTCAAGACAAAATAATTTCTGAAGACATGCGACCCAACCAGAACCTAAAAATTCAATTTGAGAAAAACTCCGAAATCTGACGCGAACCAAATCTGAACCCGACAAAATTATTCCAAAGAACCATAAACGGATCCGAGCAACGCACAATAATTTCCGTGGACTTGTTACCCGACACGAACCTAAAAATTCCATTTGAAGAAAACTCGAAATCTGAACCGAACCAAATCTGAACCCGACAAAAATATTCTAATAAACCATAACCGATCCGAGCAAGACAAAATAATTTCTTAGGACATACAACCAAACCAGAACCTAAAATTTCAATTTGAAAAAAACCCCAAATCTGACTTGAACCAAATCTGAACCCGAAAAAATTATTCCAAAGAAACATAAACGGATACGAGCAACACAAATTAATTTCTGTGGACATGTTACCCGACACGAACCTAAAAATTCCATTTGAAAAAAAACTCAGAATCTGAACCGAACCAAATCTGAACCCGATAAAAATATTCCAATGAACCATAACCGATCCGAGCAAGAGAAAATAATTTCTGAGGACATGCAACCCGACCCGAACTTAAAAATTCTAATTGAAAACCCGGAATCTGAACCCGACAAAAATATTCCAATGAACCATAACTCGATCCGAGCAAGACAAAATAATTTCTGTCGACAGGCAACCCGATTCGAACCTGAAAGTTCTAGTTAAACTCAATCCGAAATTTGACCCAAACGCGGGTTATGGAAGGTTTTCGGGTTGACTTCAAATGAAACTTTTAAGTTCGAATCCGGTTGTATGTCGAAGAAAATTATATTGTCTTTCTCAGATCGGGTTCCGGTTCTTTGAAATATGTTTGTCGTGTTCCGATCGGGTTCGTGTCGGGTTTCAGGTTGACGTCCAGTGGAATTTTTAGATACTGGTCATACTGCGTGTACGCGAAAAATAATTTGCATTGCTCGGATCGGATATACGGCCTGATGTATTTTAATTTCGGGTTCTGGTCAGGTTTCGGGTTAACTTCAAGTAGAACTTTCAGGTTCGAATCGGGTTTCATGCCGACTGAAATTATTTTGTCTTGCTCGGATCCGGTTATGGTTTTTTGGAATATTTTTGACGGATTCAGATTTGGTTCGGTTCAGATTTCGGGGATTTTCTAATGCGATTTTTAGGTTCGGGTCGGGTTGCGTGCCCACGAAAGTTATTTTTTCTTTCTCGGATCTGGTTATGGTTTTTGGGGATATTTTTGTCGGATTCAGATTTGGTTCGGGTCAGATTTCAGGGTTTTTTCAAATGGAATTTTTAGGTTCGGGTCCGGATGCGTGTCCACGGAAATTACTGTCTTGCTCGGATCGGGTTATGGTTCATTAGAATATTTTTGTCGGTTATCATATTTGGTTCGGGTAATATTTCGCGTTTTTTTAAACAAAATTTTTAGGTTCGGATCGGGTTGCGTGTCCATGGAAGTTATTTTGTCTTTCTCCGATCGGGCTATGGTTCTTTGGATTATTTTTCTCGGGTTCAGATTTGATTCGCGTCAGATTTCGGGGTTTTTTCAAATAGAATTTTTAGGTTCGGGTCGGGTTGCGTGCCCACGAAAGTTATTTTTTCTTTCTCGGATCTGGTTATGGTTTTGGGGGATATTTTTGTCGAATTCAGATTTGGTTCGGGTCAGATTTCAGGGTTTTTTCAAATGGAATTTTTAGGTTCGGGTCCGGATGGGTGTCCACGGAAATTACTGTCTTGCTCGGATCGGGTTATGGTTCATTAGAATATTTTTGTCGGTTATCATATTTGGTTCGGGTAATATTTCGCGTTTTTTTAAACAAAATTTTTAGGTTCAGATCGGGTTGCGTGTCCATGGAAGTTATTTTGTCTTTCTCCGATCGGGCTATTGTTCTTTGGATTATTTTTCTCGGGTTCAGATTTGATTCGCGTCAGATTTCGGGGTTTTTTCAAATAGAATTTTTAGGTTCGAGTCGGGTTGCGTGACCACGGAAATTATTTTGCCTTACTCGGATCTGTTTGTGGTTCTTTGGAATAATTTTGTTGGGTTCAAATTTGGTTCGCGTCAAATTTCGTTTTTTTTTTTTTTTTTTTATTGAATTTTTAGGTTCGAGTCGGGTGCGTGTCCACGGAAATAATTCTGCCTTGCTCGGATCCGGTAATGGTTCTTTGGAATAATTTTGTCGGGTTCAAATTTGGTTCGTGACAGATTTCGGTTTTTTTAAACTGAATTTTTAGGTTCTGGTTGTGTTGCATGTCCTCAGAAATTATTTTGTCTTGCTCTTATCGGTTATGGTTCATTGGTATATTTTTGTCGGGTTCAGATTCCGTTTTTTTTTTCAAATATAATTTTTAGGTTTGGATCGGGTTGCATGTCGTCAGAAATCAATTTGTCTTGCTCGGATCGGTTACGGTTCATTGGAATATTGTTGTCGGGTTCAGATTTGGTTCGGTTCAGATTCCGGGTTTTTTTTAAATGGAATTTTTAGGTTCGAGTCGGGTTGCGTGCAGACTGAAATTATTTTGTCTTGCTCAGATCGAGATACGGTCTGTTGTAATTTATTTTTCGGGTTCGGGCCGGGTTATGGGTTAATAAGCGTAAAAAATCATCGTGACTGGGATATAAGTGGTCATTTTTCAATTAGCCTAACGGTGTATAGGCTCTTTGCAATAAGCCTGAAAAATATCAGGGTAATTGGAAAAAGAAAGACGATTCTCCAATTAGCCCGGCTCTTTGCAAACAGCCTAGGCTCTTTGCAAAGAACCTGATTTCTCAATTAGCCTACAACATATATATATAAATATAATAAGCCTGCATTTAGAAATAAAGTGAGCTCATATTTCAATGTATTATGATAGCCCTCCTTCATTTATACAAACCATTATTACATTTCATCTTTTCAAATATTTATTACTTTTTCAATTTAATTTAACATTATTTAAATTGTTAGATTTTGACTCTTTTTACACAAATACTCAAAAGTTCTAAAATACTATGATGTATGGGACCCCGGGACAAGATGACTATGCTAACAATTTTTGTTGTTTATAAATTTATTTTTAAGTATAGTAAAATTAATTTTACATGAACTGTTAGAGTATTCCTTTGTAGTATTAAATATATTACCATTTAATTTTTCAAATAAACAAAAATAAAGGATAATTTAAATTTTTCATAAAATTAACAAATCGTCATCTTGCCCCAGTACTGAGGGAAGATGACTTTGCCCTTGGGGCAAGATGACAATACTGAAAAAGGTTGAGTAATTTTTTCTCACATCTTACAAATTATCAAACTAAGCATAATGCATTGTAACGTAAGGTTGAAGTGTTTAGTTGTGCAGCTAATAACAGTCACAAATAAAAATGCGATTTTCATAATTGGAACATTCCTCATGCCACCACTCTTAGCATTTACAGCACTGGATCCATTCTTCTGTTGGTGGGTCACAATATTCCTCGTCACAAGCAGGACATCTGAAAACACCATCCTTTGAAGTTGATGCAACTGGACTGTTTGGCTTGGATTTAATAGACTTAGGCCTACAGGATCTTAGTTTGAGTTTTTTTACTCACTTTTTATCTTCACGAGCTTCTTTTCTCTGATTTTTTAAATGTTCCTGTTCTTCCTTCTGCTTTTCCCTTTGTTCTAACAATTCTTTGATGAATATGCTTCCTCTGGTCGCCCCCTTTCGAACGACACCTCCCCCGATCCGATGCGCCCCTAAGCCCCAGAGGAGATCGAAGCTCAAGGTCGCGCGGACAAACACGCAGACAAACGTTTACAGGATTTAAATAGAATGGATAACATAGTTAGTTTAATAAATTCTAAAACACGGGGCAAGATGACGAGCTCGTCATCTTGCCCCGGACTGCCTGTTTAAAAATACTCGTTTTCACTGCCATAAAGGAAGGCGATTAATTTACATTTATTCATGGTAATACGTAGTATTTAAACTAAGTTACTCATAAATATTAAAGAGAAACGATATATCTTACCTGTATCTGTAGCAGAGCTTATTTACACATGCATAAAAGTTATAACGTGGTAGCGGTAAACAATCAAAGCGTCACAACTAACACAAAAATGGCGATTTCAGCGTCTCTATACTACTGTTTAACGAACGGCCGATAGGAGAGGCAGTAGTGTCAGGTTGATGCTGCGACCTAGTAGAAAACGGAAAAATTAAGACAATCGTCATCTTGCCCCGCTCTTCATCTTGACCGATCTCCCCTACTCATTAGTACACAGTAAAGAAAAATTAAACACAGTAAAGAAATGTAATGAGCATGGATTAAAAATAGAAAACTACATTATTTCTTTAAAATATATAAGTCTTATGATAACGTGCACAAAACATTATCAGTATAAATGATTGAACCAATAATTGATTGAAATTGTCTTTTTTATTCTATACTAGCCGACAGAATAGGCCTCGTACATGATTAATCCACTAAGAAGGACTCAAGAGATCAAACTCTGCCCATGAAAACCACCTGTGAAAGAAAAAAAAAATTCTTTAAATCACGGGAGCTTTTTAATTTTTAAAGTTCTGTACCAGAATTATTTTTTCTTTCATATTAGTACTAGTTTCGGATAATTTACCTTTAGTGAATTGGGACGCAAAATATGATTAGATTCACTCATATTTCAGAACTATCTATTTTTCTTTAAAACGTTTTATTATTCTGGTTAAATCGGTTCCCCCTCTTTCCCGATTATCTTCTTTCTTCGAAGATAGTAAATTTCTGAATCTTTGTATCTTAAACATTCTATTCGAAATTATTAAAATATTTATTTTTTGTTGATAGAATTTACAATTATTTGAACGATTAATTATTTTCATAGATACTTTATTTATTATTGATAGTTGCGCTTAATCAATTTCTTTTAAAATCACAACACGAGCTCATCTTCTAGATTTTTAAATACACTACAAGTTACATACCAACTATGCTAAATGTGATTGGGGTGGCATTGAACAACAATTATAAGCTATACGCCAATTTCTAGAATCTTTGGAGAGTTTATGCCAATTGCATACCTGTATTTAAAAACTTTGTTGAAAGAATACTGCATTTACTGCATTTTTTGTTACATGTATATTACAAAATTAAAATTTTTTTCTCCAAGGCTACAATTATTCTATACAAATTTCCCTTTTTTATAATATTCCATATGATATGCTGGCTTATAAAGTTAAAACCCTAGTCTATTAATCTTCATAAGACCCTATTCCTTCTAATTATATTTATTCCGTAAATCCGTTAAGTGCGTAAATCTAAAAGTTATTCTAACTATTTATATTTCTTTAATAAAACCTTATATTATTTAAATTTCTATTAAAATTCGCTATTAAAAGCCGGTATATAATGCACCCCTAAATTTTTTATTTAGTTGCTAAAATATTATAACTCATAATTTATCTCGTCTAAAAGAACTATTTATATATTTTCATTCTTCTATTAAAAATTATTCAGGTGTCTACTAAAATATTTCAATGTTTTAAAACTTACGCAGAAATAAATTAATTTTTCTTTTTTATCGTCTGGCGGGGAAAAGTTATTTTCAGAGGCAGTCTCGACGTCAGAGGCTAATTTTTATTTATAACGAGACTAAATTTTGTTTATAACTTCTGTGTCTAGTTTCCGAGCTTTAGAATATTCTGGGACAATGTTTGGCACGAGGAAACTGGTTTACCTCAAAATCCATCCGATCGGAAATATAAATAAACCGTCAATAATTAAATATGATTGGAGGAGAAGTGTCAGTTGATCTGATTGTAACTTTGCGCCGATGAAGTATAATACTGATTGTGGCAGCCACATACAAGAGCTGAGCTGGGTAAGGGGCTTAGGAGAGAAATGAAGTATAGGTGGACTGAGTAGCGAAATGAAATGTCGATAGACTGAAATCTGATGAAAGTACGGCGAAGTCCAGCCAGAAAATGCAGATACGTGTACCATGCAGAACAGCTGGCATTACAATGTGCGGCGTGCAGATAGTGGATAGAACAGTGTACGGGTATCGACGTATGTAAAAAATGTAGTGTAAAGAGAATAAATGTGGGAGATCAGGGTTCAGATGGAATGTTTTGTTAAGAGTTCGAAAGTGGATGTGAAATTCCTTTTTTATTCACAAATTTCAATTACTACCTAGAGTAAATCATATGTCTCGCATCGAGTGAAATGAGCATTTCCCTACCAAAACTGTTCTTTAGTATGCTAAATAAAAGCGGAATTTAGCTCAGTTGAGAGTTCTCCATTATTTATTTTCATCTATTTTCGTCATTATTAACCAATCGACCTCCACGCTTGTGCAAATTAAATGGAACCCCATGAAAACATGAGTGTCGCCAAATTCTACATCTGTTACCTCACATGTATAAATTGTTAATGACCTTCCAGCCTTCAGTTTTTGAATATGAATGCTTTTCAAATAATTTTGACTGATTTTTACACGTAACGTGTTTTATTGAACTAAATTCTTTCTTTTACCAGCTATTTCTAAAACATTAATGGTTAGTATTGTTCTGATTGTATTATTAGAGCTTCAAATAAGCATTCATCTTTCTAAAGAAATCTTTGGTCGTAATGGGATTTTAAAAGTTATATTTGAATCTAAGCTAGCGTTTGTTACTTGCACTATAATTTGTAAAATATTTTTTGTGAAAATTTCGTGGAAAAAAAAGGATCGAAATTCATTTAAAACGCACAAATAAAATGTAAATATAATATAAAATTATTTAAAATACATTAAAATAGATTAAAAATACATTTAAAAGCCAACACGTTTTCAGACAATCCTCAAGGCCATCTTCAGTTGTTATTTCTCTTTTCTCTTACTTGTCTAAGAGATACCATAATAATTTAAGGGTGGGACGGAATAAAAGTACATAGCTCCAAAATAATCGTGGCAATAAGATTTCTGGTGTTTCACACATACTTTGCGAAATTTAAAGAAAATGGGATTTTAAAAGTTACATTTGAATCTAAGCCAGCGTTTGTTACTTGCACTATAATTTGTAAAATATTTTTTGTGAAAATTTCGTGGAAAAAAAAGATCGAAATTCATATAAAACGCACAAATAAAATGTAAATATAATATAAAATTGTTTAAAATACATTAAAAGAGATTAAAAATACATTAAAAAGCCAAAACGTTTTCAGCCAATCCTCAAGGCCATCTTTAGTTGTTATTTCTCTTTTCTCTTACTTGTCTAAGAGAGACCATAATAATTTAAGGGTGGAACGGAAGAAAAGCGCATAGTTCCAAAATAATCGTGGCAATAAGATTTCTGGAGCTTCACACGTACTGTACGAAATTTACAGAAATGACATAATAAGCTTCTGTCACGCACAATTGTTACAATTCAGGACACCACGATCGCACGCAAACTCTTGAAACTCACTTTACTACTAGAGTACCCTTATAAAAGAACAACTAGGCACTATGATATAACGTAACAAACATTTTTGAGGTTCATACACCGTTTAGAGAGGTAAACAACATAATAATGTTTGATGGTGGTACTATATATTTCTTCCATTTTTTTTAATCCAATACTAGACTGTGTATGTAAATGTTAATTGTTTGCGGTTGTTAATTTGCACATTATACTTTTAAACTATAAAAAATCACTGGTTAACGCGAACTTAGCTAATTGAGACGCTTTTGCAACAGCGACAAAATTTTGAAACTTACGTTGATCCTTAACAGTGCATGAGATACATTACTAAGTGAGCTATAAAGGTAATCTATACTGTCCTGACCTAATGTCTAACTATGTTTTACGTGTCAATAAACATATTTGAACTAATATTACCAAGAATGTAGAAAATTATTAGAATTATTTGAAAATCTTTGCTCTTTAAAACATGTTTCATACATTTTCTTTTTGATTAACTGTCAACATTTATTATAAACGACAAAAATCTTAATGATTAAAGAATTGAGTGTACACTACCATTGTATTGCATATTTGGAAATTAGAACTTTAAATATTTCTGATAGAGTTAAAAATGAATTCTGTCTGAATATAATTGCCTTTACTTAATTTAATACTGTTATATATAGTATTTAGTATACGTGGAATTACAAAGAAAATCGTGGTTTTTTTATCTTTAAAAATGAAAGAACGGATATTCAACGAAGATATTCCATAATAGTAAACTATTTGAAAAAAGATATATAGATATTCCTAATGAATCTGTATTAGTATTACATGTTTGAGCAATATTTTCGAATTTTGTAATAAAATTTTATTAAAACGCCTATTTATTTTTTATATTTATGCAGTTAGTCTAAAATATATCTAATTTAGTTTATTAGGTTATCTTATTTTACATTTACTTACAATAAAAAAAGTTCGGAGAAAAATTTCACAGAAGATTGACTATGAGAAAATACTTTGGTTTTATGTTGTATAGCTAACACTTTCCCTTTTAGAAACACCATAAACGGGGAATTTTTTCAGCTGAAAATTTAAACATGTTAGCAAAGTCAAAAAGCGTAGTTAAGCGGCTCGGTGATTTAACACAATTATGTGTCATAAATAATTTATAATGACTAAAGTAACATAGGAAAATAAACTCTAATTAGGGACAAATGCTTAGGTAATACTTTGCGTAGAAAAAGGTTTACAGTTTCACTTCGAAATAATAGCAAAATGACACCAAAAATAAAATAAATTTCAAAATCCAATTTAAAACAAAGTTAAAAGAGAAACATCATGCAATGAATAATAACTTAACTATTTCACATTACGATACAGGCATAATTCATAAACATACACAGTAAAATTATTATTGGAAGCTGATATATAACGTTTTACACTTTTTCCTTTACTTGTAAAACAAATTCGCTACATATAGAAAATTATCGGACATTAAAAGAAAGAAAAAGAAAAAAATAACTATGGAAAATGATAAATTTGGAATCGTGGAGAGTTATAATATTTCAAGATAAAGCAAATTTGAGAATCTAGAATATCAGAAAAACATTATGAGAATGGTTTATCTAACAAACTACGTGAAATGGTAAAGCATAAAGAATATTTCGTCTACTCTCTGTATTTTAAATTTATCGTGTTTTTTTTTTCTCTCAATAGAAATCAAAGATCAAAGTATAATTCTTGTCTGTGCTAACTGATTTATTTTTAATAGAAAACTACTATCTGCTGATATATTTTACTAGAGTAAAAAAACTCGAAAAAAAAAACTAATTTTATAATGAAAAATTTAATATTATCTAATTGTAGTTTACTTTTGTAATGTGTAAACAAATATTGTACTTTTGAAGAAACTCACAATTAGCACTGATTGTTGTCCCATTATTTCCAGTTTGTGGATAAGACTTGGAAATGGTAGAATGTAGATTTGTATCAAATGAGAAAAGGATTCTGAACAACTAACGGTTGAACCACTATTCAGCCTTTGTTGGTATATGATACTTCTTAGTTATCCCGTCGACTGAATTACTGTCGCCAAATTGCATGATTAATTGCCAATAATGGTTGCCATTAATTAATTAATTGTAAGATTAAATGCCAATAATGGCCAATAAAACCATTAATTCGACGTTTTATTTGCCTTTTTATTAATGTTTTACTAATTTATTTGTTCTTTCGTTATTTAAAATAAAAAATTATGTCAATGTGTATAATTTGGTGAGTGGTTTGATTTTTTAAGTACAGTAGAACCTCTTTTATCCGAAACTCTTTTAATCGAAACGCTTGGTTAAATAAAATCCATTTTAAAGAGGTTTTTTTTTCTTTTTAACTATCACATTCTTTGTTTACAAGACCCATTTTAAAAGCCAGTTTTTTACTATCATATTCCTTGTGTGCAAGCAGTCCTTTTCGAACTACGAGCACATATAAATATTTTTGATCCTCTTTCTTAGAGTTCCTTTGAATTTAACTGGAGCTCCCGTAAGCTGCGGAGTGGAACAAAGAAAACGAACAAATGAGCAATTCTGAAGCTTTTGAATGTTTTGCAAAAGGTTTGGCATCACAGAAGCAGCAGAAAGAATGTGATACTGGTGAACTAATAATATTAAAAAACTTCGTGATAGAGCTTCAAAGCAAAGGTAATCGAAACTGCGACAATCAAAACAATGTTTTCAAACCCTTGTAATATGTAAAAAGAACTTAATTTAAAAATTAAAATTCAAGTAATTTATTCTTGCTCCTATTTTGCTGTTGCTTTATTTTTATTAAGCACTTGTTAGCATAATAAGATATATTGCATATATTTCTCCTTAATGTTAAATTTAAAGCATTCTCGATTATCCGAAAATTTCGATTTTCTGAAAAATGTTGGTCCTAATTACTTCGGATAATCGAAGTTCAACTCTACTTGCACGAGAAGATCGCTCCATAATCCTCTTGCGATTTTTCTACGCTTCTTGTGTTACGCTTTTTTCCTTTCATACGATATTGTGTAACTAAAAATTGAATCGTTGCGTTTGTTGTGTTACATTGTTAAGAATATTTATTATCCCATATTTATTTTTACTATAAAGGGACACCCAAGTGTTACGTAGAATTTTAATGGAAAAATACAATGTATGAACATTCTTTTACTTTTAGAAAATAAACAAAAGGAGGAAATTGGGCGGCTGAAAAGTTAAACGTGATAAAAAATAAAAGAGCTTAGTTAAAAGTCTCTATGTTTTAAAACAATTATTTCTTGTCGTACATAATTTATAAAGACGATAGTCTCGTTTTAAAGACAAAATCTAATTAGGAACGCCGACTTTATTGGTTCTTTTACAAGCCGAAAAAATATTTGGAGATCCACTTTTCAAGGAAATAAGCAACGTAAGAGACTTATTTAAGGATATTCTATATGTCGATTAGAATTAATTATAATAAAAGTAATATTTTTCGAATAGCGAATAGCAATTTTGCACTTTCTTCAGCTGTTAACTCCTGAAGTAAGACCAATTTGAAAATATCGCTTTTTATAACTTTTTGAAATTGTATTTGAACGCATTATTGCTATTTTTCATATAAATAGGACTTTTAGTATTGTTATTGGGCATTCGAATAAATGTATTAAATGTAAAAAATCAATTAACAAATCAGAGTTATCAATTTAATGAAAATAAACCAAAAAAGCAACACAAAACAGTAGACAAGTGCAAGTCTTTCTAAACGCAATCTTTGAGATTATATGCTGATACGTTTTTTTTCTTTAATTTTAGATTAACTGAGATTCTTTGTGTTACTTGCGTTTGTATAACACATTCAACAAATGTTAACGATATATAAGTGCATTATGTAAAAGACCCCTGGATTACCTTTCAAAAATACCTCATTCATCGATGTGCCTTATTATGTGAAGAGGAAAAAAATATGTTACCATCAGAAATAATATATATGATGGTTTAAACCTATATTCTGTAACCGGGGAATGTCGTTTTCATCTTTTGGTAATGATACCAGCTATGCCCACGTATCCAAAAATGGTATATGTGTCTCACAGTGGTGGCTATAAAGTGCTTACGATACACATAGGAGTATTTGAGACAAAAAAAGGGGCAAAATTATTTTTCATGTGTGTTATAGTTAAAACCATTGCTGTTGAGTTACTTTTTTAAATACATTTAATTAATGTTATATATGTTACGGCCAAAACCCGGAGCTTGGCTAATACGCGAATTGGCCGGCCAGTTCGGGAACTGGCCGAGATTCTTGGCCAAAACCCGAAATACCTGAAATGAACAGCGTATTTCGGGTTTTGGCCGGCCAATTCGCGAACTGGCCGGGAAGCTTTGGCCAGTATACGAAGTGTTCAGCTATGGGTATCCACAGCCGGTAATGTGTTTCTTTTAGCTTTCATGCAGCCATGCATATGATCTACAAACCAGGTAATACACAACAAATAAATTAAATTTTAAAAGCCTATCACAGCTGAAAACGCACATCAAGCAATAATGGGTCATAGCCAATCCAATAACCGAATTATTTGAATAACTCTCCAAATAAACGACAAATTCTACCTAGTCAATAATCTAAAGAAAACATGTTGTAGAGCATATGAGTAATGTATAACAGTTTCATTATGTTTGAATTAGTGTAACGTCATTAAAATACCCTATAAACGATTTTTTCACATATATCATAATTCTTTATCGGAATATTTTTGGGCGTCCCTATAAACGAACTATAATGGCTACTTAATCAATACTTAACAAAAAAAGCATATTGCTCCCCACATGTGTAAAGTATGTGGATTTTATTATGTTTGAAATAAGGTGACATCATTTAAGTGCACTAAAAATGTTCTTTCACCATTCACTGGAATGTAACGAAATACTTTTGAATCTCTGTAAAGAAACTATAATTGCTACTTAGTTCATATACTTTAGATAACAGTTTATTGTCCATGTTAATGATGCATACTAATTTTACTATAATTGAGATAATGTAACGACATTAAAATACACCGGAAAAACTTATCTCATTCATGATATTGCAATGAAATACTTTTGTGTGTCGCTGTAAATTAACCAAAAATAGTACACACTTCACTTTCAATACCGAAATTAATTTGTAAACCTAAATAATATAACAATTACAAGTCAATCTGAGTCTTTACTCAAGTTAGAGCACGGACAGGCAGACGGCCAGACAAATTGAATTCATAAACCCTTTCAACTATGTTAGAAAGAGATAAAAAGTAACAATTGTTTTCTATATACACATTTCGCGAACTGGCCGATCGCGTATGGCCACTTCGCGAACTGGCTGATCGCATCTGACCAGTCCAGGGATTGGCCGGCCAATTCCCGAATTGGCCAGTCAGTTTAAAGCGTTGTTAGCCAGTTCGCGAATTGGCCGGCCAGTTCGGGTTTTGGCCAATTTCGGGTATTGGCCGTAACATATACACATAAAAGAATGCATTTACTTAAAAAAGTAATTATAAAATACAAAGTTTACTAATTTTTTTACTGTTTATAAGAGGAAAGTAGTTTTTCATAGATTTGTTTCATTTACAAGTATTGTTTAATTAAATGTGATTATTTTTACTGTATGTAAACTTTTAATTATTTATATAAACGAATGTTTTAATTTATAAATAAATATATATATTTCATTTAGTATTTAGCAAAGTTGAGTCTCTAAATTTCAGTTGTAGTATAAAGATACTGGCTTTGGAGTGTTTTTAATATATTACCAAATCAATTTCTGCATAAAAATGGCAACTATATGCTATTTTTTTAAGTTGGTCTTCAAGAGTTTAACCAATAAGATTATATTTAAAAATTTGTCCTACATAATTGGACATTCCTTTAAAAAGCTATAAGGTTATGTGGGGCAACTGGGACATGAGGTTACAATGTTATTCTGACATTTCAGCTTCCAAAAGCTAATATTAATTTCAATTAAAGTCTTAACCTTTGTAAATGTATTCAGTTATGTTCATTCTACCAAACAGAAATTTTCAAAATTACATATTGTTGTCTAAAAATAAAATAAAACTATATATTTCATCTTTCGTTCTTCATGGGTCCAGTTTCCCCATTCTAATGGAGCAACTGTACCAGGTATGTCTGTGTTACCCACGTGGGTTTTTTTTCGTATCGGGTTTCAGGTCTTGTTCGAAAAAGTGTTAGAAACTTAAAAAATTTAAGTCATGTATATAATGAAATTATATATCAACTAAAGAGCGTTGTAAGGGAAACCTTTACTGAGAGGTGTGTAAATAAAGGCACCAAATGTGAAATCATGTTTTATTTATACCAAAAGCATAAGAAGTAAGTAAGTACTTATGTACTTTAAAATAGGTAATACGTAAAAATGTTACATGGGTAATTCAAGAGGAAAAAATAAACAATATAAATCTATAAACAAATGGGCACGTAAGTACTTAAGGCTACTAGCCGCTCACTTTGCGAATTCTCCACGGTAATGTTAAGCCTATGATCGTTTGATGCATTCTTATATTCAAAATATCTTCTCGGTAAATTAATATTTTTTTTAATGTACTTAAAATTAATATACATTTTTATCTTAATTGTCAAAATATTTCTAAAATCTACACTTTATTTTACATGAAGTGTTAAAATTTTACTAATATTTTATGGTTTAAAATCTTAAGTTAAACACATATTTTAGAAATATTTTGACAACTAAGAAAAAAATTGACATCCTTTAAGAAGAGAACACTGAAAACAGAAGTTAAAAATATAAATTTCCTGAGGAGATAATTTGATTATAAGAACGCATAAAACGTCCATAGACTTAATATTATCGATAGGAATTCTGAAACTGAGGGACTAGCAGCCTTAAGCATCTCATTCTCTTTTTTATTTACCTGAATGAAAGTTCGATAAGTACAATAAATCTGTGGAAATGTTTTTGTATCGAACAGAACTAATTTTAATTGGTTTCAATAATTTTCTAGTATGTCACTTTGTCTTATGTACGCCTTTTCATTTATATCGTTAAATTTCGAGGTTTGGTTATCCCACTTAAGAAATTTGATTTGATACCAACCAAGATGTTTTTTTAAAACATTTAGTATGTAATCAGGTATACCAATCAGATGTTTTGGGTGAAGTATGCTGGCTGGTTGTCGGCCCAGTTAACTTAATTGTTAAAGCATTGCCCTTGTAATCCAAGAGTCTTGGTTCGATTCCCAGTCTGGGCATTTTTAGCTCAGTTGGAAATATTCAATTCGTATGATAACATTACCATTTAGTATGTAAGATTAATAAGGTAATTGTCTTTATTACAAACAAAAAATCAGTAAATAAATTAATTTCCCGTAGAAAGAGAAACAACAAAAAGTTATTTATAACTGTTTGAGTAACTTGATTCCACATTTTTCAATTACCTCTAATACGTATCCCAGCTACCTGATTCTTTAAAAAATTTATTTGGCAACCGGCCTTACATTTGAAACATGAAGTAAATATGTATAGATACCTAATAATAAATATGTGTTTAATGCCTAATCTTAAAAAAAGTACTGTTTAATAAAATTACTTCCCGTATTATAATAAAGAACGGGGGAAGTTCAACGAAGTTGATTTTGTTTATAAAAAAACGAAACCTAAATTTTCGGCAACCTGCCATAGCAAAGACAGAGTTAATACTGCATTGACACACGTTGTTTTAAGAAGTAGAGAATAGGGTGCGATGTTGACGAAAGTTAAAACTTAAGACATCAACGGTTTTTTTATAAAATAGCCTATGACCCAGTTTCTTCGTGGGTCAAGATACCGCAGCTTACCTTATATCGAAATCAATACATCAAAATTTTAACTAAAAGGATATTAAAAAAAATTATAATTTTTTTTTATCATATTAAAAATAAAAATATTGAGCTCTAAAATTCATGAAGACGCCAAATATACATTTAAACAGAATTAAACAGTATATCAAAGCTTAAACGTAACAATAAAGCACGTCTCCTGACAAAGAAACCTGCTCTTTAACTGGGGATAGCAAACAACGGGTATGACTGACGCTCTTAAAACAGGCACCAGCTACTGAGTTATTCTAAAATATACTTTTTAAGAATGTTGAGCAAATTATAATTTTGGCATTTTTTGCCAGTTTTTTGTCTCTCTGTCTGAGCGATAGAGAGATCCAGTATAAAAATAGATTTTAGAAAAGAGCATACAACACGGTACACTTAACACTACATTTTTGCAAAGGCATATCTCAAAACTATTTGCCGGGAAAGAAGCCAAAAGACACACCTGTAATATAGAAATATTTATGATTATTTTAAGTAAATTGGCTTTCATAACAGACTGTTGAAAAAAATTCTAATAGAACTAGAACAAATTACGATTGAAACTAATAACATTTAAGTGTTTATATGAACATCCAAATGGTTAACATTGGGTTCCATGTTAATGTGAACATAGCATTGCTGCGCCCTACTACAAGCAGCTGGCTTATAAATTTATACAGCTCTATTATATAAATTGCTTTGTTGTATTTATAACACATACATTGGCAAGACACGTTCTTAATTGGAAATCGAATAAAAGCGTATATAATTTCTTCAAATAAAGGAACGAGCATAACCTACAATTTAAAAAAAAGTTAAATAAACAGGAATTCTGCTTTTCAGAATTTAGTTTCGACCCTGATGATAAATAAATATATATATATGTATATAATTATAGGTAGAACAAGACATATTTCAGCTTTAGGACTTAAAACACACGCTTTTGTTGTCTGAGCGAAGCGAGGGCTAATACTCAGCGAAATATTACTGTCCGGACACTTTACTACTACGATGGATATTAACGCCATGTCCTACTAAAAAAAAAGCCTAATAAAAACCTTTCGTCAAGCATAACTCAAAAAATATTTGTCGGATTTCGTTTCTGATTGCACCAGAAGGTACCTATGAGGGTCGCCTACTGAATGCACCTACTATGAAAAATAAGTTCCAAACCGTTTAAAAATTATATAGAAAAAACTCTTAAAAAAGCACAATTTATCTGCATAGGTCACAGAAATTTGGTGTGCGTCACTTTCACCGGTTGATGTTTTCGTAGACAACTGGTTTGAACACATGAAGGAAATAAAAAAAAAAATACGCACGCAGTAATATTGAATAGATCAGTTTCAACCACGTGATCACAAACATTGCAACAACCCGTGGCAACCAGTTTTGGTGGGCAAACAAATAATAATACAGTATTCCGTACCACGGTGACCGTTTTTAGCCTGTTGCATAAAATCTCGCATGTTGTATGACATACAATTGTGGATGATTAAAACAAATGACATGAGTGTTTATTGATCCGGAGGTTATCTTTCTCTGGATGTCTTGCTGTCTATCATACAGCATGCAATTTTCTTGTAAAGGATCATATTACTAGTAAATCTGCAGATCAGGAGCCTCAACGTCAGCTCTACAATTCATTGTGTTTAGCACCCTTTGAGTAACATTAATCGTTCTACAAAAAAAGAAATTTAAAGTTTTGAAATTACATAAACATTTATAAAACGAAAAAATATTTCGAAGGTTTCTGACATTAGAAGCGTTAAATTAAACCCCTTGTTATGTAATGGTATTCTGAAAATCTCATGAGCTACTTATTCTGGTAATTTTTAGATAATAAAGTAGATTTCTTCAGGGGTTTCTCTGCCCCCCTGAACCCCTTCGTAGTGTAATTTAATTTACATTTGTAATTATCAATTAATTGTGTTAATGTCTTTTAGTAAATTCTACCAATAGACGGAAACGTACATGAATTCTTTTCTACAGCCCTGTATATTACGTGAAGATTTTTACGCGTCGTCTATAAAAAAAAAAAAAAAAAAAAAAAAAAAAAAAAACCACTGAAGCAATTCGCGCTCATTTTCATTTATACTTACGAATTCATTTGTGTATCCCTGTACATGGTCTATACAATATTTAAGCACTACTTATTAAGCACAAATTTACTTAACGTTAAAACGCACACCATAATCGAAAATGCTCTTCAGCAATCATCCCTAATAGACCAGAACTGTATCCGAAATTTTTTATGTGACCCTATAAATGAACGATAAATACGATACAAATCATATTCAAGCTTCTTGTAGTCAACCACAGTAATGTAATTTAATTTCATAATGTTTGAATTAGTGCAACACAATTAACACACTGACGACAGGCAATTTAATTAAATCTGTGTTTAAAAAGAGTAGGAGCTCCTCCCTCTTCTGAAAGTGTCTCGGAAATTGGTTTCTGAGACATGTTTTTCATGTTTATGCAGCAGTAAGTATCTTTCAATGTACGGATGTAATATATAATGTCTTACAATCTATAAAAAATATGGACAACATAATATAAATGTCTTTTCTGTAAGGTAGAAGTCACTCCCTTAGCCAATGATGTATTCTGAATAAAAACGAGAATTCTCGTTTTCCGTCGATAATGTGTTAAAATAAGCTGTAAAGAGTTTTTTCCTACGTAGACCACATTTTAATCGACCACTTTTGTGTGACCCTGAAAAAAACATATGCTTTGCACCCATATACTACAAAAATATTTCAAAAATACATATCAATTTTATTATTTTGTAACAGAATAACATGATTAAAAAACGCCAAAAAAGGATTTTCTTCAAAGATTGTAATATTATGAATACTTTTGAGTTCCCTGTACGCATGCTGTAAGTGCTACACATAACATATTTTATAGTAACAAGGTTCTAGTGCACCTTAATAAAGTATATAAATTTCATTACGTTTAAAATTGTGTAACATTATTAAAATACACCGCAGACGATTTTTCCCAAAGACTATAATGTAACGGAATAGTTTTCAGTGCCCCTGTAATTAAGCTATGAATGCTACACTCTTCATTTTTAATACCAAACATACTTTGGCAAACCTAAATAACGTATATCAATTACATGTAATCCCGACTATATTTACGCGAGTTAGAGCACGTAGAGAAACACGGCAGGCAACAGATAGAAAAACTGAAGTCATAAATACTTTTCATCCATGTTGGAAAGTGTTAAAAAGGATTTACATGCCTTTAACTGTACTTTTTGTTCACTTATAGCATGGTTAAACATTAGTTTAAACACCCTAATCCATGCGATAGCAATAACATATTAAAAGCCGATAGCCTTTTAATAGTACCTGCAACAAAATTAACGTAATTTACTAACTTCATTCATATTTGACGCAATGATAGGCTACGAATAACAGTCGCTAGGCAACGAAGAAAAGGAAAAAAAAAAAGAAATATATATCATGTAAAACAAGAAAATTAATTTAAAAATTCTTTATATTATTGGAATACATGTATAAATGTCCTCAAAACATTATACACGTAAATAAAAAAATCTGTTAGATATATTGAAAAAACTTCAATATAATAGGAATAATTTAAAACCCTTATTTAGAATTTTAGTATCCATAATTCGACATTTAAATCCATTAATCAAACGTGCCATTTTCTTTCAACAAATGGAAATTTGAAAATCGTCTGACTTGCCGTAGAAAAGCATTATAAAGAAAAATAAAATCTTCCATATTTTTCGAACGAATGAACCAAATTTAACCAAAAACTATACAGCTACGTCCGGGTATGTCACGAATATGCCCAATTAATTTCAAGCTGATCGGGTGCTTTTTGCGGCAGTTATCGCGGAACAGACAGACAGACAGACAGGCAGACAGACAAACGGAAATCAAAACTTTTCGTGTCTCCACAGTAAGCCTTCACTGACGTTTCGGCAATTAAAAAAATCTCGCAAATATATTGACATAATTTAGTGGAATAATTTAATAATGTTATTTAAAAATTTCAGCATCAAAAATTTACCATTTAAATCCATTTTTCATATGAGCCATTTCTTTCAACAAATGAAAATCTGAAAATCGTCTGACTTGCCATTGAAAAGCATTATAGAGCAAAATAAAATGTTCCATATTTCCCGAACGAATGAACCAAATTTAACCAAAAACTATACAGCTAAGTCCGGGTACCTCATCAACATGCCCAGTGAATTTCAAGCCGATCGGATGCTTTTTGCGGCAGTTATCGCGGAACAGACAGACAGACTAACAGAAACCAAAACTTTTCGTGTCTCCACAGTAAGCCTTCACTGACGTTTCGGCAATTATGCAGCAAAACCTCCATAACGGACACACCCGATTAGTGGACACCTCTATTTAGCGGGCATTTTTTCGATTACCAACCCTTAAATAACTGTACATTTTTTACTCTCTGTAGCGAACACCTTCAAATAGAGGACAAATTCTGCCCTCCCGAGGTGTTCGCTATTCAGAAGTTTTACTGGTAAATCTCCATAGCGGACACACCCGATTAGCGAATACCTCTATTTAGCGGACATTTTTCCGATTACCAACTCAAAAATAACTGTACATGTTTTACTCTCAGTAGCGGTCACCTCTAAATAGAGGACAAATTCTGCATTCTCGGGGTGTCGCTATTCAGAGGTTTTACTGTATATAATATTGATAATTATTTTACAGGGCCGCACAAAAGAATAAGAATGTATGAAACGAATATAAACTAAATTCGGGATTGGTAGATGATCGCTGATGGTAATGTAATTTTAGGATGTTGTTATAGTCATTCATCCGCAGCATGTTTTTAGAGTTTCGTTCCTATAACGAAACCCTACCTGTCTCACTCCTTTGTCTGTCTGTTTGTTCGTCTGTCACAGAGCCCGTTCTCAGAAACTATATATGTCGGAGACTTGAAAATTTGCATACTTATAGCTGAACACCACACATCGAACGGCAAATAATAAAATTTTGAAAAAGTCTAATATTTAACCCTCTGGGCTCTAACTTGTGTATTTTAAGAAATTTTTCTAACTCAGCCCCTAATTTAATTAAGTTGGAGACATGAAATTTTGCATACTTATAGCAGAACATCTCACATCAAACGACAAATAATAAAACTTTGAAAAAGGCTTAATATTTAACCCTTTGGGCTCTAACTTGTGTATTTAAAGCAATTTTTTTAACTCAGCCCCTAATTAAGTTTGAGACATGAAATTTTGCATACTTATAGCTGAACACCTCACATCAAACGGCAAATAATAAAAATTTTAGAAAGTCTAATATTTAACGCTCTGGGCTCTAACTTATGTATTTTAAACAATTTTTGTAACTCAGCCCCTAATTAAGTTGGAGACATGAAATTTCGCATACTTATAGCTGAAATCCTCACATCAAACGACAAATAATAAAATTTTGAAAAAATGTCTGATATTTAACCCTCTGGGCTCTAACTTATGTATTTTAAGCAATTTTTCTAACTCATCCCCTAACTAAGTTGGAGAATTGAAAGTTTGCATACTTATAGCTGAAAACTTGCGATAACACGATAAATCTTAAAATTTTGAAAAAAGTCATATTTAACCCCTCAGTCTCTAACTTGTGTATTTTAAGAAATTTTTCTAACTCAGCCCCTAATTTAATTAAGTTGGAGACATGAAATTTTGCATACTTATAGCTGAACATCTCACATCAAACGACAAATAATAAAACTTTGAAAAAGGCTTAATATTTAACCCTTTGGGCTCTAACTTGTGTATTTAAAGCAATTTTTTTAACTCAGCCCCTAATTAAGTTGGAGACATGAAATTTTGCATACTTATAGCTGAACACCTCACATCAAACGGCAAATAATAAAAATTTTAAAAAGTCTAATATTTAACCCTCTGGGCGCTAACTTATGTATTTTAAACAATTTTTCTAACTCAGCCCCTAATTAAGTTGGAGACATGAAATTTCGCATACTTATAGCTGAAATCCTCACATCAAACGACAAATAATAAAATTTTGAAAAAATGTCTGATATTTAACCCACTGGGCTCTAACTTATGTATTTTAAGCAATTTTTCTAACTCATCCCCTAACTAAGTTGGAGAATTGAAAGTTTGCATACTTATAGCTGAAAACTTGCGATAACACGATAAATCATAAAATTTTGAAAAAAGTCATATTTAACCCCTCAGTCTCTAACTTCAGTATTTTAAGCAATTTTTCTAACTCAGCCCCTAATTAAGTTGGAGACATGAAATTTTGCATACTTATAGCTGAACACCTCACATCAAACGACAAATAATATAATTTTGAAAAAGGTCTAATATTTAACCCTCTAGGCTCTAACTTGTGCATTTTACGCAATTTTTCTAACTCAGCCCCTAATTAAGTTGGAGACATGAAAGTTTGCATACTTATAGCTAAACACTTGCGATGACACGATAAATCATAAAATTTTGAAAAAGTCATATTTAACCCTCCGGTCTCTAACTTCTGTATTTTATGCAATTTTTCTAACTCAGCCCCTAATTAAGTTGGAGACATGACATTTTGCATACTTATAGCTGAACACCTCACATCTAACGACAAATAATAAAATTTTGAAAAAGTCTATTATTTCACCCTCTGGGCTCTAACTTGTGTATTTTAAGCAATTTTTCTAACTCAGCCCCTAATTATGTTGGATACATGAAATTTTGCATACTTATAGCTGAACACCTCACATCAAACAGCAAATGATAAAATTTTGAAAAAAGTTTAATATTCAACCCTCTGGGCTCTAACTTTTGTATTTAAAGCAATTTTTCTAACTCAGCCCCTAATTATGTTGAAACATAAAAATTTGCATACTTATAGCTGAACACCTCACATCAAACTACAAATAATAAAATTTTGAAAAAATGTAATATTTAACCTCTAATATTTTGTCTCGCGCAATTTTTAAATTTAAACTGTTTTGAAATACTATTTTTTGTTCATTTTGCATAATAAGTGTAATGTGACATAATTTGTTCTATTTCAGATTTCTAACGCATGTTAATGAATTTATTTTACAATATCCTTTCTCTTTTAAAATTCACATGTAAATATAGTTTTTATGGCGTAATTTCCAGTAAGTGCCTCCTTTTTATATTTAATTATTTAATTGTAATTTGAAGGGTTTTTTCTGTTTATAATAGTAACGTGTAAATATTTTTTTTTTTATTTGAAGCAAACATTATTGTTTGCGCTGTTTATACAGTGGACAACAGTTTAAATTAATACCATTTTCTAAAATATGTAAAAAATATCTGTCAAAATGCTGAACATTTGAATTTAAAATAGAAATAAAACCTCAAAAAATGAGTCAAATTAAAAAAAAAAAAATTAATGAAATCTGCAGACCGGGATCTTCTATTGAATAAAATGATCTAAAAATGATTAAATTCCCACGTATAGCTTTTGCTCTTATAATTGTTTTTTTAATGGAACGATTTTGTCCAACTTTAGCATTAAATATCTCTTAAAATAATTCTTCGATTTGAAAACTGTATGCATTAGTGTGTTGATCAAACATTTCGCTATAATACCACCGATTTTCATATATTTGTATGCAATAGGTTTCTTAATATTAACGAAGAAAGACCTCCGGTGACAAAAAATTCAAAACCGGCGGAGGCGGCGGTGACAGCGTTAGTTACTTTTCATAGAATAGAGAGATATATAAAAATGAAAACTTGTCTATCTGTCTGTTTGTAATTCTATACAAAATCCACAATTTGGAAGCCAAAATTGTGAAGAGATACGTACATGTGTATTAAAACATGGCCGAGACAACTAAAGTAATCCGGAATCGAAATAACTTATAGTTATTTTTTAATTAATAAAAAACCACCAATTTAACAGCAATTTCTTATCAAATTTAAACATTTTTCGTTATAGCAGTTGCCAACAATTAAAAAACACAAAAAAATTATTACTACAACAATTAATTTTCTACTGCAAGATTTCCACGTGAAAAATGAAAATGAAATAAATAGTTTGCCGAATTTAAAAAAAGGGTGAATATTGCGTCATAACTTTTCTATTGCAAGATATTCACGTGAAATATGAAAATGAAATAAATGGTCTGACGAATTTAAATGAAAGTGAATATAACTTCATAATTTTTCTATTTCAAGGTTTCCACGTGAAAAAGGAAAATATTATGTCATATTGGAAATATAAAGGGCATGGTGGATATAGTATAACGTCATATGAGTGTGAAAAATGTATTGAAGCATAATAAACACCCGATTAGGGAAATATTGGCGTATTTTTACATTATTGCTCCAATTATAAATTGAAATAAGTTCATTTATAGCTGTATTCTTTTGCGTCTGTTACATACATTTATACATTTTTATATAGCGTTTTCATATGATTCATTCAACAACATATCGACTGTTTTTTTTAATGTTTGTTTTGTGTTGTATGTTAAATTTTGAAATTGATTTTTCAGAACAAACATCCTTCAAATTCTGGGCAACGCAAGCACTTTAGCTTGTAACAGATAAATGGCTTTTGTACCTGTACATCTAATGCTAATATTATAAAGCGTTATAATATTATAAAGTATATAATATTATTAATGCTTGTACGTTTGTGATGTGTTATCTCTGAAACTACATAGCCAACTTAAAAAAATGTTGGTGGCCATCCCTGCTCCGGAAAAAAAGACTATTTTATGTCAGTGCAAGAACCTACATCGCTGCAGGAGCAAAAAAGTTCTAAAATTGTGATTTCTGCGATATTAATTGGGTTATAAACTTTAAATTTGGTGCGGTAGTTACTTTTAAGATGTAAATACTCGTAATAAACGCTCTCTAAAAGGTTCAATTTGACGGATAAACGTAAAAATTTCTAGAAAGGTTCTAAACTATGATTTATTTGGAATACTGAAATTTTTGGGATACTGTTGGGGTTAGAAACTAGAACTTTGGCATGGTAGTAATTAATAAGATGTAAATGCTCGTTGTAGAACGAATTCTAAAAAATAGAAAGACTAAACAAAGCGGAAAAAGATCTAAAGATGATCTAAGTAACGAAGCACATGGAACTGTTAGGAATATAAACATGACAATTGACATGGCTGTATTTATCATGACGTAAATTATCGCAATAGAACAATTTCTAAAAATGTTGCTATAAAAAACAGTGCAGAAACAAAATACTTTCAAAAATTTTCTATTTGTCTGTTACTGCTGAGCCCAAAATTTTGAAATTTTGCTTCGGGTTAGTTTTAAAATATACAATTGTCTCTATGAATGGTTTCTAAAAAATTTAAAATTTAAAAAGATGAAATTAACGGAAAGCGATCTCAATTGCCATTAATTTGGAATTATTAGGTACAACAACTTTAAATATTTCATAATGCTGCATTTCCTCCGCAAAACATGCGATTTAAATGCAACAAAACTGATAGATACCCACCTAGCATTAAATAAATTGTGTAAATATTGAATAAAGACCTGTATGAAACAGTGAGTAGGTTGCCCGAAAGTACTTGTTAAAGTGTTCCTTCTCTAGGCTTTTCTCTCTCTCGCCAAGGGCACTAACAGAGGGCAGTGCCCTTGGGGTTTTAAATGTGATATGAATTCTTTATCAGATTCATTTTTCTAGACATTTTATCATAAGGTCATATTCTCAATTATCATTAGTAGATTTTTTATATATTAACTTATTCTGGTGAAATTTTGTAATCGGGTTCATATTGGCGTATGTTAGCTTGCATGATTTTCTGAATAAATATGTATGGATTTGTAAATTACTTCAAATGACACTTTGACAGCTCAAAAGTTATGCAGACGATATATTCAGATCTTGTGTCATACTTTACGTTGCAATCATTGCCGATTTCTTTTATTTAATACATGCTAAATACAGCTCAACTTGTGCAGAATATGTTTGAAAACAAAACAATACAGCGTATGTAGTGGTCAGCATACACTCTTCATTTAAATCCGATCGAGCATATCTAAAACACACTCTAACGAAGCATTGCATGCCACTTTTGATGTATTCGGTACTTTGATACAATATTAGATTTTGAGAAGAGAATTCCTTAAATGTTATCGACAACCTCATTGCATCCGTGGAAAACAAATATTGTACAATATTAACTATTCCGGGGGAGCACACACCATATAAAGTATAGTCCATTCTTTTTAAACATCAAATATTTGTCATTTAAAGTTACTCAAATTGGTGCGGAGCGTCTGATTATGCTCTTGACATCATTTTATACAGTTAAAATTCCGATATAAGTAAATTAGTGTTTCATTTTCTATTTTAATTTTAATATATTGCGTACTTTCAATTTTATATCTATGCATGGCTGTCTTGAATGGTTTGATTTCCCATTTTTTTAAACAGTGTATACGAATTTATATATAAGATTTTGCAATTCTACAATTCGTTTATTTTCATCATTTCAATTTTTCGCAGTATATGGACAATTAAAGATAACATCTCATTTTCTTTGCTTCCACATGTTATTATTAAATCTATGTTCTCAGTAATATCGCTCAGACTAATCCCTCTGAGGGAAGTCCTAGTTTTATATAAAGTGACGTCATTAGCGTCAGCAAAGGAGTTCCACATTTATGATACAGTCTTAAACACCATCTACGGAAATGTATGCATATGACGTCACTATTTGAGAATAACACACAAATCCAGAAAAAAGCGGTTTCGTCATTCATGAAACCTGTCAAAAAATCCGATATCTAATGACTCATATGCCTTCATTTGTTTGTAACATTAATATAGGTACTTACAATTAAATATAGTTTATAATATGACCATTAGGGTGGAGTGAAAAAAAACCGAAAATCGAAAATCAAAAGGTAATAGCCCGAAAAAGTTGTGCATGGTCCTCATTAATAAAACTGCGCAGTTTTTCAAATTTTATCTTCCGGTGACCCCGGGCCTAGTGATGGGCGATTTCGATTTTTTTAATCGATTTAATCGATACTATGGCCAACTCGATTTAATCGATACTATGATTTTTTTAATCGATGTCTCTAAGACAAAATAAGGTAATATCATTTTCATTTTCCTTCAAAAATTGAAGATAAAGTAGTTGGATGTGCCAATCCCAAAAATTTCATCTGCCTCATAAATCTTAATACTTCAAAATTCACTATCACAGTGTCAAATTTAAATGATAACCTATGCGCATCATGAGGATTCAAAAAGCCTGATTCGTTAAGTTCGTTGAAGTATGTGCATTTTAAAGGAAAATATAAGCATTGCATTTTCCAAACAAATCATTCAATTTCGGCCGGTACCCTCTTAGGCTAATGTCATACGAACGTCTTTTTACACGCTTTTTTCGCTCTTACGCCATCCCTACACCTTCGCTAGCATGTGTAGGGACGGTGTAAGAGCGGAAAAAGAGTGCAAAAAGACGTTCGTCTGATATTAGCCTAGATGTCCGCAACGGAAAATCCCAATTCAAAGAGCATAAAAGCGACAGCTATTAGGCAGTATACACCCAAGCCTAATAAGGATCTATTTATCTGAAAGTGTAACAGAATATGAAGTTTGATTAAATTCCGTGTATTAGTTTTGAGATATGGCTATCACGAATATCATGCAAAAAAAAAAAACAGTATAGAGCAGCGCAGCCTGTTACATGATTAACACGAAAAACTCAGGAACAACTTATGTCAATGACACATAATATTAAGTTTGATGAAATTTCGGTCATTACTTCTTGAGATATTATAGCCAATATCGTGTAAATTCTGTAAAACAGTGTTAAATTCAAGGACTGGTACGGGTGGACAACCAGCCCCCCGGAAGCTTTTTCAAGAAGGCTCACGTTTTCAGCACCAGCCTTGGTGAGTTGGCGAAAGCGAGAGCGTTCAGCCAGCTCTAACACCAATCGTCGTCTTGTGTTTTGTTTTGAACCGAAATGGCGGAAGACGAACAACAGTCCTACCTAAATTAAAGAAATATTTTCAGTTATGTGTTCTAGATGAAAAGAAATCTTCTTCGAAAGAAATTGTATTACGAATTCTTATACTCTGTTTTATCGAAGGCCTTTATTACTTTTGATGATATAGACTAAAATTTTGATTATTTGATCCCCTCAAAAATCGAAATTTTCATTCAGTTGAGCATTATTAATTCCATACCTCTTAAACAAAAACTCATTACCTTCATATATTTAGACATTTGATTACATATAAAGATGGATTTATGGGGATCATGAATTAATGCAGTTTCAGTGCATTTTGATGTATATAAACACAGATTTAAAAAAATACCTGTGGCAGAAAATTACTATATTTTCTGCGATGAACTTATATAATTAATTTAATACCAAATCATTCTGCAGAAACAACCCCCAAAGTCGAGTGAAAATAGGCCAAACCAAGAAAGGGGGAAAAAAAGCCTTTCACACCCCCAAACAGGATGTTTAGAAATAGCCTTTTTAATGTGAGATGAAATTCTTAAGGGGAGATGGGGTAGACGGAAGATTGAATGACTATCTTTTGTTGCTTCAAAGTAACAAATAAAATCATTAGAGAAATTTTTTAACTGTATATGATAGTGAGGGCCTATAGATTTAAATAGTTAAATTTATCAATTAACAAATAGAAAAAAACAAACCAAAAAATTAAAAACTTGGAATATTTAACTTTTTTTTGGGGGGGGGGGGACAAAAACAAGCTTTTCTTTTTTTCGGGGGGGGGGAGCAGAATTTGAATAATTGGTCTTTTACTTATAGTTACTTCAAAGTAATAAATAGGACAGAAAATTTAAAAAACTGTAAAGAATTAAAAAAAAAAATAAAAGCGTGTGCACAAAAGGTTAATCCTTATTATTATTTTTTTTTAATCTTTCATTCTATTTGTTTCCTTATCTTTTTTTATGGTAAATTACTTATTTGTTAAATAAAAATCAACAGATAGAGCAAAGCAGTAAACTTTATGCACTGTTATGGATAAGCGAAGGAATAGTTAACATTTCAGACACAATTTTAACTAATCTTTTCTGCAAGGCAACAATGAATTTTAAATGGGCAAAAAGTAGTGTGATGGAGGAGAGGATGGGGGGGGGGGGCAGAAAATTCGAAATGGGAGGTTGCCTCAGACGATTGAGCATTATTTTATTGCCACTTCAACTTAATAAATAGAGCAATGTGTGTGCAGAATGACGAAATATAAAGTGTCTGTGTGTGGGGGGGGGGGGGATTTCATTCGAGAGAAGAATTTACATGATTTATTCAAATATGACGAATTATTATTTTTAAATAATAAATAAAACAACTAAGGCGAAATAATATTTAAAAATATGGCAAAAAATTTTAAATAAAAAACTGAAGAATTTTAAAGATTTTTAATTTTGTGCACTAGGGACAGACCAATGTCTTTTTCATAAAAACTCAAATAATGATAAAATTTTAACAATATTAAAATGTAATAGTAATTGATTTAATTGCATGCATCAACTTGCAATTATTTTAGCTCATAGATTTAATTGCCGGATACGGCTAAATAATTTATGCTTTATCGTTCAATCTAATTATAATCGAATTGATTTTAGTTTCAACTTCCTATTAACTTCTAATCGCAATTAAATTAAAAACAGTTAATTTTTAATGAATTATTTCAGTAAAAATGTGTTTTATTAATGCAATCAACACGTCACACAATTATGCCGCTTAATAATAAAAAAAAACTAAATTAATTCAGTAATAATACTAATAAAACTATGTTCAATTGTGTCATAAAAACATGATCAATACAATTATATTTATTAAAGAAAATTTTTACGTCTATTTTTTAAAATACGTTCTCTATTTCTTCGAACATATAGCGAATTAATGAAATAAATGAATATTATAGAACTGAAAAAAATAACTTATGTTTGAATTATATATATTTGTGCAATTAAAAGTTATTTTAATACGAAAAAGATTTTTGTTTTAAGCAAGGTTCTAATTGCAAACCACGGCGAAATAACATTTCGTCTAGCTTTTTACATTTGCGGAAAAAACAAATGAAAAAAAGCACATCTTTTCCTCCCAGCAAAGGAATGAGGTTGCTGTTCGCTACGCGTACGACGTCACGAACAAAAAAGGGTGCGTAACGATGATTCATCCCCGCGCCAATCCCTACTCTGGCGATAAAGTGCTCAAAACGTGAGCCTTCTTGAAAAAGCCCCCCGGAACATTGAAATGTCCCTCATGAAGATTGGAGATTTTATGCTTAATGGACAAAAGTCCAATTCCCACCCACCCCCACCCCGAAACTCTAGAATGTCCCTCTCCAGAACCATAGAAATCCCTCCCGAAGAAAAATGTCTGAATTCAACACTGCTAAAAAAGCAGTATGGCAGCACAACCTGTTATATCATTTACACGAAAACCTAATCATGAATAACTTATGAGAGAATATTAAGTTTGATGAAATTCCGTTCATTAGTTCTTGAGATATGATCCCTAAAATCGTTTAAATCCAGAAAAACGTGTTGAATTCCGGGGGTAGCCCGGAGGGACATGCCCCCCGTGCAACATTCAAATGTCCCCTCAGCAGGTTTGAGATTTTATGCTTAATGTGCGAAAGTCCAATCTCCTTCCCCTCTGAACTGTCCCTCTCTGGATCCGCAGAAATCCCTCCCGGAGAAAATTGTCTGAATTCAACACTGTTGATAAAATCTGCATAACAACGCCCCCTGTGGGGCGATTTATACCGAAATCTAATATGCAACAATTTATGCCAACGTCTAACTGAATGTGAAGTTTGATGGAAATCCGTGCATTAGTTCTTGAGATAGAGCTATTGCGAAAAGCGGGGAAAATGCAGCATAGCAGCGCCACCTGCCAGTATATTTACATCAAAAAGTAATCAGCACCAATTTATATGAAAGTCGAATTGAATCTAAAGTTTCAACAGATTCTATGTATTAGTTCTTGAAATAGACCGCCCACAATTTTTTTGTCAGAGACAAGCAAATAGACAGACTGAGAGACAAACAATGTATAAAATTAGTCAAATCGTATTCCAGACAAGATCTTCTAAAACTATAAATCCTTCGAAAACCGGAAGTCGAAATTTTCACGAATCCAACGCTTTCTTTTTCTAAAGACAAAAGAAAGCAAGAAAAAATGAACGCATCAATTCTGCTCATAAATTAAGATCAGAAATGGCGAATCGATTCAGTTCATATTCGATGCCAATCTTTAGATGCGGGCTGAATCGCTATTTTTTGATTTACTTCAATTCTTTAGATTCGGGCGAATCGATTCAATTCAGATTCGATGCCGATGTTTAGATGCGGATAGAATCGCTATTTTTTGATTTACTTAAATTGAAATCGCATCGTGCATGAATCGAGTTGAATCGATTCTTCCAGCTTTACTGTTTTAATGGCAGAATTGCTGTAAAATTTTGTTTTTTCTTTCTTTCTGGGTTCAGTGTTGAATGGCGGAAGCGACTTCTTGACTGCTCCGGTCGGGATTTGGGGTGGGGATATTTTAGAGTTCCGTAAGGGGGAGGATGCACATTTGTCCATTAAAATGCATAAAATCTTAAAACTTTCGGGAGGGACATTCCAATGTTCCCCCGGGTCACCCCCTGAATTCAATACTAGGTTAAATCGTTATACTTTTGTTTAGAAGCCTAGTTATTCAGGTTACTAGTTTATTATGTTGTATTTTTCAAGTTCGTCCCTTCTAATCCTTTCCGCCGCCCCCCCCCCACCCTTTCCTCATCAATCTTAATTAACAGGGCCGTTTAAAATATGCATGCTATTTTAAAAATGCCCAATTCTCGTTCTATTTTATTATAAATCCAGATTTTGAAACCTTGAGCAAAGATACATCTGAGGTTGCCCCTCCCACCGTTTGAGACTTACCTGTCCCCCGGGGGGCATATTTATTGTTCCTTCCAAACCATCTCGTGTAACATAATGTTGGAAAGCTTTTCATGTCCTCTTTTATTTTCTGTCCCTCCTCCCCCTCCCTAGTTACACGCTTTTGGCACTTTTTAGCTCACAGGCTATCAAAGCCTGTGATCTAATGTGCCCGTCGGTTTTGTATGTATGTATGTATGTACGTAACGCTATAACTCTTGATAGAAATATCCGATTTGCTTCAATTTTTTTTCTATGTTCATTCTACTAAGGCGATTCCCTGATTAGTTTTGGGGGTTCATTGGTTAAGTATAAAGGAGGGGAAGGGGTCTAATCCCCCCCTTAACTTAGTTAAATGGGGTTTTCATGCAGAATTATCAGATTTTCTTCAAATTTTGGTATATCGGTTAATTTTGATAACGAGTTTCTCTGATTATATTTGAAGGTTCGTTGTTATAGTCTAAAGGGGGGAAGGGGGGACAAGGAGATAATACCCTCCCTGATTTAGATAGATGGGTTTTGCTACCCGATTTACTTCAAATTTGGTATACCAGTTTATTCTGATAAGGCGCTACCCTAATTAGATTTGGAAGTTCATTGGTTATATATAAAGAGGGGGCTAAACCCTTTAATTTAGATAAATGGATTTTTCTATCCGATTTGCTTCAAATTTGGTATACCGATTTATTTCGATAAGGTGCTTCCCTGATGACATTTGGAGGGTTATTGGTTAAGTATAAAGAGGGGAAACAGGGGGGGGGACAATTCCCCCCGCCCCTTAGTTTATTTTTCGTGGGGCATTATTCTTTGAAATAAGAGCATAATATACAGTTAGTGTGAATAGCCTTTGAGCTCATTGCCATCAGTTTAACTGGGCACTTTTCTTTTTAGATCACAGGCTATCAAAGCCTGAGAGCTAATGTGCCCGCAGTTTCTGTATGTATGTATGTACGTACATACGTAACGCGATAACTCTCGATAGAAATATCCGATTTGCTTCAAATTTTTTTCCTAGGTTCAATCTCATAAGGTGCTTCCCTGATTAGTTTTTGGCGTTCATTGGTTAAGCATAAAGGAGGGGAGTAAGGGGACTATTCCCCCCCCCCCCACTTAGATAAATGGGTTTTTCATACAGAATTATCAGATTGGCTTCAATTTTGGTACACCAGTTAATTCTGATAAGACGCTTCCCTGATTAAATTTGGAGGTTCATTGTTTAAGTATAAAGGAAGGAACAGGGACTAACACCCCTTAATTTAGATATATGGGTTTTTCTATCTGATCTGCTTCAAATTTGGTAACCAGTTTATTCTGATAAAGCTCTTCCTTGATGCGATTTGGAGGCTTATTGTTTAAGTATAGAGATGTGACGGGGGGGGGGCTGATTTCCCCCTTAATTTATTTTTCGAAAGGCATTCATTGAAGTAAGTGTATAAAATAGAATTAGTATGAATAGACTGTGAGTTCAATGCCATCAGTTTAACTCGATAGTTTTCTTTTTTATTTATTATTGTTTGAGTGAGTGCACTCAAAATGTCAGCGGATGAGTCAATAACTTTTTTATAGTTTCTAGATTACTGCTGGGAAAAAACATATAATCAAGGAATATACTTTTATTTATATGTTAACCAGAGAAAAGTATGTTATTTCATTGTTAATGGCTCTAGGATGAGAACATTGTTTTTTTCTTAACAGCTTAAAATTCGGTATACATTAAAAAGAAAGATGTTTATAAACTGTAATTGAGATAAGGAGATATATATTTTAAAAAGGGAAAGAAATTTTAGTTAAATATATTATTAAACGGAGAATTTTGATTATTAATTGGGGTATAATTAGTATGTGATGATTGGTTAATTACATTCATCACAGCTATTTTAAAAGAAGATTTTCAATATTTGCATTTCTCCCACGCTTATAGGAGACCCTAAAAAGACTGAAAAACCATTTAACTTTTTAAATAAATTTGGAGTCTTCAAAATTTTGCTCATTTGCAGATTTTTAAGAAGAATGACGTTTATAGGAAGTAAGTCACCATCTGTTTGGTTGAAGGAAATAAGAGTTAGAGTAGAAAGTACATCTTTTCCGGATGACAAAAAAAAAAATCATTTCTTTCTTTTTTTTTATCTGACCGAGATCTTTTTTAAAGATAAATTTAAATATAATATAAATTATTATCAAAATTACATCTTAAAAATAATAATTTTAAAAGTTAAAAAACCTTATTATTTGACTCAAAAGTCTGTAGTAGCTTACTTCTGGACCGCTAACATTGTCTAGGGCCCCCATAAATGGAGGTGAGGGGTGAGAAATAGTCGTAACGGACCTGTTGATTCGCTACGTTTTGGAATTACTGTTTGGAATTTTTAAGCTTATCTGTGTGAATCTGTGAACATCGAAATATCGATTCAAGTATCGATGATAAAATTTGGGAATCGATTCTTATTGCGATCGATTCTGTTTTATACGATGTCGATTTTAATCGATTCTCAAATTTTACAGAATCGCCCATCACTACCCGGGCCCACCAATTTCCGCCAAACTCGTCCAAAACACCTTGTAGAAGCTATAAATAAATATAAAGATGGAAAAGAAAAATGTCATACCGCGGAAAATTGTGTGTGGTATGTAGTGATATGCTGCACAGTTTTTTTTTTAATCAAATTTTATCTTTCGGTGGCCTAGGTCCCCCCCCCCCCTATTTTTGCGAATTACGTCAAAAATGCTTGTACAACTTATAAATCGAAGTAACCATAAATTTGGAAAATAAAAACGTCATACAGCGGAAAAGTTGCGTATGATACGTAGCAATATGCCTACACAGTTTCTTTCGAAATCGTATAATATCTTCCTGGGACCCGGTCATTCGAAATTTTGAAAAAATTGTCATAAATTCCTTTTATCTGTTGTACATGTTTTATCAAATGCATCACACAAGAAGCAAGAGTGAAATAAAAACATTTTATCTGTGAAAAGTGCTCAATCAATTAGAGTTCAAGAATGAAAAACAAACATTTAAATCAGTTAAAAGTGTTCAAAAAATATAAAGTTCAATTAAATCAGATCGTGCTCTTCAAAATGAAAATTAAATATTCGAAATGTTTCAGCTTGGTGTTTATTGTTGGTCCTGTTGGAATTTTGTAACCTTAAAATCGGACTTAGTCTCAAAATATGGCATAATGGATCTTATGAACACTGTAAAAAAAATTCGACCCGTTTTCCTGCAGAAATCGGAAAAATAGTTGCCCTTATCGTACTGGAAAATTTTCCAACCCAGCTCGGAATAAAATCCGTAATAAAAAGGAAATAGTCTATTAAACGGTATTTTCTGGATTTTATTCTGAACTGGGTCGGAATTTTTTCCGATACGATAAGGGCAACTTTTTTTCCGATTCCTAAAGGAAAACTTGTCTTATAATCTTACAGTGAGTCCATCCATGTTGCTTGCACCACAAACTGTCGCGGCAGCTTCAGTGACCACTCTGACACACCTTTCTACACTTGGAGTGTTGCATGGACACCCAGCAAACAAAATGATTTCTTCACGATCATGTTTGTACATCTTTAAATCATCGCATAAAATATTAGTAAAAATAGATGATTCTGTAACTTCTGCCTTATCCCACACTGTAAAACAAATACGACCAGTTTTTCTGTAGGAATCTGAAAAATTGTTGCCCTTATCGTACCAGAAAAAATTCCGACCCATCTCGGAATAAAATCCGTAAAATCGGAATAAATTCCGTAAAATATCATTTTATTGACTATTTCCTTTTTTTATGGATTTTATTCCGAGCTCGGTCGGAAAATTTTCCGGTACGATAAGCGCAACTATTTTTCCGATTCCTATAGGAAAACTGGTCGGATTTTTTTTACAGTGCACTGAATCATATCAATATAATCTGCTGTGCTAAAACTGATTGCAGAAACTTTGAACCACCTAACTTCTCCACTTGTGTTCGCATTTCGGGCTTTAAGGATTCTACGAAATCCTAGTTCGCGGATGTGTTTCCGATCATCAGTTACCATGCCATGCCACTCAGCAGATTTTACGGATGGGCAAAAAGGTATTGCGCTGGATTACTGGGTCAATTATAACTTTAACTGCTTGTGGCATATCCACGGAAAAATAAACAATTTCCCAAAGATGGTTTGCACTTAATAGCAAACCGTACACGTGCGTACACCTTGACTACAAGCTCCGTCAATATCTGCAGATTGAACGGTAGATCTGGTCTTCCCACATAAAGCCTCAAAATTATATTGGCGAAGATAACTCATCTGCTATGTGAAAGTCTATCGGGAAATCTATTTGCAAGATCTTCCGATCAACTTCCTTTCTGAATAGATAGGATCACTTTCTTCAGGTACTTTTGATCGGTACTGACATCTTCAATAACATTTTCGAGGTTATAAGTATCTCGAATAATCTGTAAAGAAATAATGGGAAGGGATTCACACTTTTCCAACATTTTTCGAATCGGACCACAATACTTGTATGGATCGCCTTCATCTGTCTAGCACGAATTGACTTAATAGAACTTTAATTTTTTAACACTTTTAAATGATTTAAATGTTTTTTTCATTCTTGAAATTTAATTGTTGGTGTATTTTTCACAGATAAAATGTTTGTATTGTACTCTTGCTTCTTGTGCGATGCATACTATTATACATGTACAATAGATAAAAAGTAATGTACGACAAACTTTTCAAAATTTCGAATGACCAGGTCCCTGGAAGATGTTATGCGATTTAGAAAACAACTGTGTAGGCATATTACTACTTACCATTCTCAACTTTTCCGTGGTATGAAATTTTTGTTTTCCAGCTTTATATTTATTTTTATTTATAGCTTCTACAAGGTGTTTTGGACGAGTTTGGCGGAAATTGGTGGGCCAGGGGGCACCGGAAGATAAAATTTAATTAAAAAAACTGCGCAGTTTTATTACTGAGGACCATACACAACTTTTGCATGCTATTACCTTTTGATTTTCCGATTTTCGGTTTTTGTCACTTCATCCTAATACCCTTGTTTTATCAGAAATCATTCATTTGTGTTTATTCAAAACAGCAGTTTGTTCAAAACTGTATAGGCATATTACTACGTACCATAAGCATTTTCTTCGCGGTATGACGTTTTTATTTTCTAACTTTATTTTTATTTCGATTTATAAGTTGTATAGGGCATTTTTCACGTTTTTCGCAAAAATAGGGGGATCCGGACCCCCGGAAGATAAAATTTGATTTCGAAAAAACTGTGCAGGCATATTACTACGTACCACACATATCTTTTCTTCCGCATGACATTTTTGTTTTCCAGCTTTATCTTTATTTTTATTTATAGCTTCTACAAGGTGTTTTGAACGAGTTTGGCGGAAATTGGTGCGCCCGGAGGCACCGGAAGATAAAATTTGATTAAAAAAACTGCGGAGTTTTATTACTGAGGATCATACACAAGTTTTGCGCGCTGTTACCTTTTGATTTTCCGATTTTCGGTTTTTTCACTTCACCCTAATGTTCATGTTTTATCAGAAATCCTTCATTTGTGTTTGTTCAAAACAGCAGTTTGTTCAAAACTGTATAGGCATATTACTACGTACCATTCACAACTTTTCCGCGGTATGCCTTTTTTATTTTCCAGCTTTATGGTTATTTCGATTTATAAGTTGTTCAAGGCATTTTTGACGTTTTTCGTTCATTTATGTTTGTTCAAAACAGCGCGTATTTTAATAAATTTTTTTCCCAGTTTTCCCTTTGTGAAAATTGTAACAAAAATATATAAAAATCTACTATTTTCCAATTATTTTTCCTTCACTTCCTAATAAATGAAATATTTCAGTTGCCAACATTAAAGGAAAGGGGTTAAAAACTACAAAAACATTGATATCTCAAAAATAAATTGAGATGCGGTTTTTAAACAAATTGCATTTAAAAGTTCTTTCTTTTCCCTATACGACGGTATAAAAATTGAAAATGTGCGATGCTTAGGAGTTTAAAAATTTACAGTATAGTTTATCCGTATGGAGTCATGCAATGATACATCTGCTTTGTTTTACGGCTGGCTTATATAACGGAATATTTTTTGATAACACACTTTAATTTCTGCCCGAAATAAATAGTATATCGGGGTTAAAAAAAACTACGAAAGAGATTTTTTATAAGAGGGTAATAACGACATTAGGAATGGTTTAAATTCGTAAAAGCTAGTCACATAATACAAAATATACAAGCAATACTTGAAATTTGCTAAATCGATACTAGACAACTTCAAATTGCATTAGCATCGTCCCTTAATCAAATTGCATGAACTCAGTAACATCTATTAAAGTGAGTTAAAATATAGAAAAATATGTATACATTTTTTAAAATGCGAGAAAAATTCTTACCCATAGAATATTAAAAGTAAATAGTAGCTTTAATTCATTAAAAATTGAACTTTTTAGAATTAGTAAAATAATACAAAATACATGTGTAATTCCTGAATGTTGAAGAACTGATTGATATCAAACAACTTTCAAATTAGCTAAAATCCTGTTGCATATTCTCAATTTAAAGAAAGTCTATAGAAAAATTAAATTATAAAATTATAAATTGGTAAGATTTAATTGAAAATATGATATCGTTTAATTTATTATTAAAGGAGCGTTAGGGGAGACTAGGGAGGGTTGACCCACTTTTCACAAAATGATTTTTTATTTTTTTTTAAATATTGAACTTACAGTAAAGTTTTATATATCATTTTATTTGTTATACAATAAGTTATCAAAATAAAATTGCTACGTAAGTGTAATATATAAGAAATTTGAAAAATGATTGATTTTAGCCATGGGAAAAAAAATGGATCAAGGTTCCCATATACGGGAGGGTTGAACCGCTTTGTTTTATTTTGAAATATTTGTGAATAGAAATAAAATAAGCTTAAAAAAAGTAAAATAATTTTATGCTTCATGCTTTAGTTATTAAAAAAATATTTTTTTGAAAATATGATGCTTAAACAAACCTGTTTAGACGCAATCGCAAGTCACGAGAGAAAAAATTTGCTTTAAACAGGATTTTGTCTGAGGAGGTATAATTATACGGCAGGACATTTTAGCATTTAAGACAGTATTCCGTTAGAGACAGGCTCAGTTTTCATAGGGTTTCATGAATTATTATGCCCGGATTTAGGAGACACTGTCCAGCGTTCTGTTGTCTCTTTGTTCTATTTTTTGTGACACTCGACCTGACAACTCTAGTTGTCACATAGTCTGGCTTCATCTCACTGTATTCATCGTAGTGAAATTTGTCTACATACCTTCCTAAAGTTTTTCGATCAACGCTATGTTCTTTTTCAGCCGCATGAGCACTTAACTAATCATTAACACTGTTTAACCCTTTCAGCGGCAAAGTACTTTCAGTAATAAAATGTTGAAATAAATGACTGGCAACGGAATTTACAAGTAAATTGATATGAAAATAAGAAAAAGCCTATATTTCACATATATATTAAATATATAAGATTTTAGAAAAATTCTGGTGCCATTGTGGCGTTTGAGAATTAAAACTAAGTGGTTTCATGTACACACCGCTTTCTCTGAAAGGGTTAAGACTGCTGCTTTCATACTTTTTAGTCCTTTCTGGTCTTTTCCACGTTTTCTATTTACCTACTGTAAATAATATTTAAATAGAAAAAAGTTCGTATCAAATTTCCCATTTATATTTCTTAATACAATTTTTCGCATCTTTCTTTAATCAGCTTTAAACATTTTGTTTTCCATCACCCCATTTTACTGTAGCTTTACAGAATTAATTTACAATCTTTTTATATATAACCATTAACCTTTTATTATGCACAGTGTATAATAAAAATATTTTCAAAACCACTTAATTAAGGGAGCCTTGAGCATCTGGTCAACCCTCCCTCGCAATGACTGGGTCAAACCTCTCCGCATAGCCCTTTTCTAAAGAATACTTATTATAAAGAAACTTACTATACAATATTTATACCTGGAATGAAAGTTCAATATTTCAACATTATTTAAAACTTACTTACTTAAATTTCTGTGATATATTTTGTCTGTAAAAAACTTAGAAAATATTTCTAAAAAACACAACTTTTAGGTTGAAAACGACTCACAATTGATTTTCTCCACACTTATTGAGTCACCCGAATATTTCTGTGGATTCTTTACGATAAATTTGAATAAAGAAGTACAAAAACATAAGAAATATTTATTGAATCCCATAAGCATCATTTTCTTCTATGACTTTTTGGCATCATTCTTGCTGGTGGAAAATTCCATTTTTATAAAAATATCATCAGATTTAATCCTAAAGATAGTATCAAGGAGTTTTTTGATAGACACCAAATAATGAACTCCTGATCGATCAGAGAATTTCGAAGTGACCTGAAAAGATAAATATCTGAGGGGGCCGGTCTGGTGAATATCGTGGGTGACACAAAACATCCCAGTCATACTCAATAAGCTGTTGCGTGACATTTATTATCCAAGCATTGACCAAGCATTGTCATGTTGGAACACAATACCTCCATGTTTGGTCAGTTCTGATCGATTTTCTTCAATTTTTGCTGATAAACCTGTCATTTGGGAACAATATTGTCCTGAATTTGTTGTCTGATTTCATTGCAACGAATCAAAATAAATAACTCCTTAGTAGTCCCACAATATACAAAGTATTACTTTTTACTGATGCAGCCCTCCTCTCAATGTTACTTGGGAGGTTCATTTGACTTAGCGTATGATCTTTTACCTGAAACGTTATTGTATAGTATCCATTTCTCATCTCCAGTAATGAGCCATTTTTAAAAAGGAGCTTCTTCATTTCGTTTCAGCAAGGAATAACATGCCGAAACAACATCAAGCATATTCTGCGGTGCTAAGATGTGGGGTTCCCTCATATCATAACGGCTTACATACTCGATCATACACTGTACTTTTTGGATTTTTTAATCTGTGTGATAGCTTCTGAACTGTGTAACGTGGGCGATAGCTTCTTTTAAGATATCCTTCTTTATAGATGATGGTCGTCCGGAGCGAGTGTCATCTTCGAGGCAGCCATATTATCACTTAAACTTCTCAAACCATCTTCGAACTGTATCATCTGAAACAGCACTTTGTACATAGACAGCACCCATATTTCAAACTGTCTGACTAGCATTTTTACCTTTTCTGAGATAAAAGAGAATAAAATGACGAAAATGAACTTTTTGGTTCTCCATTCTTAGCATTGTTGTTGAAACAAAAATCATGTGAGAATACAAGCCAGAATTATGCAGTGCAAGCAGAAAAGACTGAATATACATCTTCGAGTCGCTCAAAGTCACACCTTTACAGTAGTAGGAAAATAACTTTTGCGAAACCGAGCTTCACTTTGAAAAACCGCAGAACTCTCCGGATGAACCAATATATCGATTATCTGTATGAAACAAAGACTGTTGTTTGAGCATAGCAGTAGTTTTGGTTGACACCTATTGATAAAACTCAGAAATTCATTTAAATGTGAAAACTGATGGGTGGGTTAAGCTTCCCCTATGGTCAACCTTCCCTTGTCTTTCCTATATATAAATAGAATATTACGAACTAGTAACAAAATACAAACACACACCTCGGAAATATGCATATATATACACACATCCACAGACAATCATATTTATTTGGAAATTATTATGGATAATGAAGTTGTTTCACGAGTGTTTCAGGTAAAAAAAAAGGGAAAAGTACCGCATAAAAAATTTCCTTATCACCTATTTGTGTTTACAATATCGTAATTGTATAAATTAAATAATTAAAATTTATACATTTGTATTATAAAAATCTAAAATCACTCCTACAAATTGTACAATTTTATAAAGCAAAGACATTAAGACAGAATTATGACTTACTATCTCACATAGCTCTTCATATTTATTATTGAATGAAATGCATTTACTTTGCATAGAAATATGGATATTTTTATGAGTATATATTTAAGTAAACAACGTAAACATCTACAACATAAAATTGTTTATTATACTTGATAACTGAGCATTTAAATCAAATGATTAAATAGATTAAATATACAATTAATAATACTTTAAAAGTACATTATCAGTATTTGTTTAGTATATAAGATTTTTAATTGCGCAGAACATTAGATACATAATATAAATAATCGATTTCAAACACAAAGTTTACATAACTATTAATTTTTGAGATGATAATAAATGTATTGTTGCTTTATAGATATTTTAAGGCATGCAGATAAATATTTATAATATTTGTTAAATGTAAAAATATTCATAAAACCATTGTGTTTATTTTAATGTATTACGTACTAAGACTACGAACTTTCAATGTTATAGTAAAATAATTTTGTTTTTATTTTTAAATATGCAAAGCCTTTTATTTCCACAAAGTGTAATGAAAGCAATTGACCCTTCAAAAACACCTGTATTTTTACAATGAGTTACAACTAATATGTCATATTCCATTCCCACTTAATAAAAGAACACTTGCCACATTTTCATGTCAATGAAGTCTAGACATGTAATATGTCATAAAACAGAACTGTCTTTGTAAACAAAATTGAGTACTTGATCCTATCATGCTGTTAAAGGAAGATTTTTTCACACCTTTCAGTTTTATCAATATTTTTCTGTCTAGCCGAATACAAAGAAAATGTTGTATTTTTAGAACTAACTAAAGTAACTGTTCGCAATCAATATTTCTCAGACTTCTACTTCATTTGATATGCATATTTTTTTCATATATTTATGTCGCATATGTTAATTTTATTATGACATTTTACGTAACATGTCCTATCTCTATACATTATTTAATACAATATCAGCTTATTTAAGAACATCAAGTATGCGTTTCACTAATTCTACTGATTTTTGAGCATTGTCTATTGTACTCTTACTTTGAAAACTGACGTTTAAGTAAATAAGTATAAGAAATTAAATTTAATATGTGTAATGAGTAGTGTTTACTAAGTTTGGTTTTATTTTCAAAATTGTAAATTATAAATTGTGAATACATTAAATTAAGTAAATTAAGAGTGCTTTTTTTTATATTTTATTTAATTACTTAATAATTAAAGGCTAAATTTACAAACTTTTATTCTTAACTCCAATTTCTTTTCTAATACTTTTCATCACCCATCAATATTTTTAAACATTTAATGATTAAATTTTAAGGTAAGAAACCGTGATTAATCATGGTTTGTTATTTGCTGTCAGTGCAATTGCACTGACAGCAAATAACAAAATTTTCATTGAGTCACAATGTTTAACATGTGCCCGGGGAAAATAAATAAACTGTTTATAAGACGAATAACTCTTTACAACTCTCACTTATGAATAGAGTTTATTAGTACGTACATTCCCAGATTACACTTTCCCGAACACAGAACACAAAATTCTCACAAAAACGAAAGGAAATCTTAATAACAACAAAACATACTCTCGATCAATTCTTATATATATATATATATATATATATATATATATATATATATATATATATATATATAATACATCTTAGTAAGGACTACAGGAATTATACAATTTGTGTTTCCTACATAAAGGCGACACCTGTAAGAATAACAGGAACTTATAAAATATAATTTATCAAACATCAATAATAATCAGAAAAAACACAAATGCAAACAACAAAATGCAAAAGAAAGCCATCAGTTTTCTTAGAGTACTTCATAATTGTGCAATATTGCAATATTGTGTACGTTATCTTGGCACTAATCAACGGATATTTGATACAACCCCTCTTATTTTTGCTTCTTTTTCGGAACAACGGATTTCGAGCTTATTCTACCGACGATAATTTTCAGAATTTTCAAGCTATGATTTTGAGGCTTTCACAAAAGTTGTTCTATATACTTAGCTAATACATTGTGCATATATATATATATATATATTTTGCATTTGCGCATGCGCAGTAAAACATGTTTTAGTAAACTTGCTCATTTTTCATCCAGTTTTTATTATTTTTTTTAATTCTGATTGCAGAGTATTGTGTACAATGTTCTTTGCCATATTATCTGAAAATAACTTTTTTTTTTATATTAAGGACTCAGCAAATTATAAGCAAAAAACTTGGCGAAATTTGGGACTGTTTTAATAAAAACCTTAGTTTCTCTACTAGTATACATTCTATCCTAAAAAAATGAACACAATATATTACAATAAGCCACTTATTATTAATCTTGAGTTTGAACGCTTTTTCTACATCAGTTTTTACAGGGTTATCCAAAACATATTCGTTCATTTTCAATTTGTTGACAGTCCCCTAAGGGGTTTATGGAAAAAAAATCTTTGCGGAAATATATAACATATACTATACTGTTTACACACCTGCAGTTATCTGGTTAATTCCTCATGTATTTTTCTAGATGTTTAACAAAACGTCTAAAATCGCAAGTGACTGGTCACCTTTGGCCATAATGTGTATAAAGCTGTCATAAAGAGACATGCAGAATGTATTCACAGTGACTAGAATTAAATCGACTATTATCTGGATATTTTCCGTGTGAATAAAAGGAGCCCCCATAAACATTTTTTAAGAGGACTGTGGACATTTATTTGAGCAAAAATCAACCCAAAAATCGAAAATTATTTTTTGTGCAGATTATTATTCTCCAGTTTGTTCTGTGCCATTTGCGAAAAACTGCATGCAGGTGCGATTATTATTCGAAAAGTTACAAGCGTTTAAATTTTGTACATAAACAATTTTTCGGCTCTTTTATATACTTTAAACCTGTTTTTATAAAAACTGATATTTCAACGTTTTTAGATTTCTTAAATGCTCCATGCATCTTAATTTTTGTTCAAAATTCAGGAAATTGATAAGGCTGAATCCTGACTGAATTGGCTGAATTTTCCTGACTGGAAGGCATAAACAAAGAAATTGTGTATGCCTTTTAAAATTTGACTTTATTATGATAATTAAATTTGATTTTTAATTATTAAAAGGTAAATTTATTAATAAAATCGATATGGAATTCAGAAAAAAATCTTTAAACATTTAACTATTCAATGTATTAAAAAATCGATACACATATTTGTTTTTAATGGAGTTTTTATTGATTAAATTGCAAAATCGAGAAATATCAAAAAATTAATTCGCATGAAGCGTTTTAAAATTTCGTTTTAAAATTTAAATTTTTTTTTAAATCCTTAAAATTACAATAAGATTGGAAATTCCTTTTAAGGTGTTCTATATACTTATGGTGAAATGCACATTGGTATAACATTTAATATTTCTATGATCAAAATTAAAAAATAATAAATTTAACATCCACCGTTCTCTTAAGTACGCAGAAAGAAAAAAAAACTTTTAGCCATCTTCTGCATTTTATGTTTAACGAATTTATTCATATCCCTATTTTCATCAAATTTATTGTGATTTGTAATCAGGACAATCTTCTTTATCTCATTGTTTTTTTGTTTGTTTTTGTTTGTTTTTGTTTTTTCTAACCAACATTCTTCCGAATACAGAAAAAAAAAAAAACTCATTCATTTTCATGGCAGAAACATTAAACACAATAAAGCAAGTTTTGGAAGTTTTCAGACATTTCATATTACAGAAATATAAATTAAAAAACTGGCATGGAGTAAAATGTTTTTATAAAAGTTTATTGAAAATGTTATACTTGGTACGAAAAACAATTGCATTTAAAATCGCCCTTCGTTCGCTATTCGTTTAACTATTTATAATCGATCAATATATAACAGACAGGTATTGACACACACATCTATTCACACAAAAGGTCTTATAAATAATTCTTCGAACCTTATTAAAATGTCTTATTTAACTTTCAAATGTTACTCTTATGTTCCATTATTTCTTAAGTTTTCATATACTTTAAAGCTTTTTACTTTCTTCTACCTTTACAAGAAGAAAGTATTGGATGCATGAAAACTTTTGAATTCCAGTTTTCGGCGGATTTACACGTTTTAGGCGTCAGAGAAACCGAAAAACATGTTTTTACAAAATGTCTGTCTGTGCATGCGTCAGTCTGTCTGGGTGTGACACAAATTTTGTGTGCGCTCTATCTCAAGAACTAGTAAACGGAATTTAATAAACCTTTAGATTCAATCAGTCCCTGATACAAACAGCTGCTGAGTACTTTTGGGTGTAAATCTCGCAAAAGGTGTCGCTGCTATGAAGCATTTTTCACGATTTCCGCAATAGTTATATCTCAAGAACTAATGCATGAATTTTCACCAAGCTTCAGATTCAGTTTTCCCCGGATATAAATTAGTGCTATTTAGTTTTTAGTGTAAATCACACAACAGGTGAAGTTGCTAGGCTGCATTTATCACGATTTCCGCAATAACTGTTTCTAAAGGACTGATGCTTGAACTTTCATCAAACTTCAGATGCAGTTAGTCCCTTATATAAATTGGTCCGGATTAGCTTTTGGGGTAAATCGACCTAAAGGTGGCGTAGCTATATACATTCTTTTACGATTTCCGCAATATAGTCCAGGCATTAGAGACCGTATAGGGGCTCTACTTAGCAAAATTCATCGTAGTTCTGGAAAAAGGCTTACTCTATATTTTTTGGGTTGCTGAATCCGAATTTTTAACTTCCAACCAAAATTTCCCCCGACAACCCCCCCCCCCAAATTTTGGTAAAATGCCCCCCAAAAAAAGGTTTTTATTAAAAAAAAATCAATATTTTTATTGTTTTAGGGAAAAAGAAAATAGAAATTCAGAAAGTAGACAAAATTTGCAACAAATTAGACATGCGACAAATTAGACAATAAAACATGACATTATGACTTAGGATGAAGGGGTAAGGGGAATCTGCTTCGGAACTTGCGCGCGGTGCTGCGTGAACCACTTAACCACTCACACGTTTACATTCGCCCTCCCATCTCCCCTCCGAACTTTCTCTATGAGGCTTTCTTTAAGTTTTTTGGGTCGCTGAATCCGAATTTTTAACTTCCCCCCAAAAATTTTCCCCCGACCCCCCCCCCCCCCCAAAAAAAAAAAAAAAATTGTTGTTTTTAACTTAAATTTCTTATTGTTTTACTGGAAAAGCATTACGAAATTCAGAAACTAGACAAAATTTGCAACAAATAGGATATATGACATTATGACATAGGATAAACGGGGAGGGGGCGGGGCTGCCTCTGAACATGCACTGCGGCGCTACGTGCACTAAGTTATGAAGTCCAGGCAATAGTGGATTTTGCCTGGCAAAATTAAAACTAGTTCTGGATTTCGACTCACTTTATGTTTTTTGGGTCGCTCAATCCGAATTTGTAAATTTCAAAATTTCACCCGGCAACCCCCCAAAAAATTGACTTGTTGAAAAAAATTGGTTTTTGAGAAAAGCGCACGGGGAATGTTCCGAGGCAGCCCCCCCCCCCCCCCTCTCCCCGTTTATCCTACGTCATAATGTCATATGTCCTATTTGTTGCAAATTTTGTCTAGTTTCAGAATTTCAGAATTTCGTAATGCTTTTCTACTAAAACAATAAGAAATTTAATATAAAAACAACTATTTTGGGGGCTTTTCGGGGAGGGGGGAATTTTGGGGGTAAGTTAAAAATTTGGATTCAGTGACCCAAAAAACTTAAAGTAAATCTCATAGAGAAAGTTCGGAGGGGAGATAGGAGGGCGAATATAAACGTCTTGGAAAAAGGGCAAAATTGTAATGTTGCTTTCTCTGCATTTAGTTTAAATGCTTAAAAAAAAAAAAAGATTCTTTCAACATTTTATAAAAAAAAACTTAATAACGAATATGAATGCAATCCTTGGAAGTATTAATCATTGTCCAATGTATTAAAAATACATTAAATCAATAGAATTATATTACTTTAAATATTGCTTGTATTGCAGTGAAACCTGGAGCTTAGTGAACGTATTAACACGGGCTTGTCAGTGAGGGGGAAGTGGAACTGTGCAACTTAGTCCACGCAGCACCGCGGCGCATGTTCCGAGGCAGATCCCCCCTTCCCCTTCATCCTAAGTCATAATGTCATATATCTAATTTGATGCAAATTTTGTCTACTTTCTAGACACCTTTTCCCTAAAACAATAAAAAATTGATTTTTTTAATAAAAACCTTTTGGGGGGGTTTTTTACCAGAATTTGGGGGGGGGGAGTTGCCGGGGGAAATTTTGGTGGGAAGATACAAATTCGGATTCAGCGACGCAAAAAACATAAAGTAAACCGATTTCGAGAACTGCCATTTATTTTGCTAATTAAAATTCCCTATTGCCTGAACTAATATTTCTACTTGAAAATCGAATGTACGGATTTTCATCGAACTTCAAATTCAGCTACAAATTGACATAAATTGTTGCTGATTAGATTTTGATGTAAATCATCTAACCGGTAGCTCTGATATGCTTTATTTTTCAGTAAATATTAACATGTATGAGATCGGGGATTTGACAATGAGATTTTTGGGATTGCCACATCATGTGATTATGTAAATGTTTAGAATAATTGTGAACTCTAAAAACATCACCTCTTCAGAAATATATAGGGATAATTCGGTTGCTACATTTGAGTACCAATATTTCTGAATAGTAATCATTCTGAACAATCTATTGTTCAGATGTTCCCTTTATTTAATCCTATAATTTATGTCATAAAAGGATTTATACTCGGAGAAATTTTACTCAGAGGTTAGGGGACGCGCAAAACCTACTAATATTTCATTTCGATTTGATATGGCACATTTACAACTGAATATAACGATGGCTAACGGTCACTATTTACGAATAAATCGAAATATATATAGTTATATTAAATGCCCTCGTTAACATGCCACACTGTACAATATGAAAACAGTGTTGCCAGTGGACTACTTTTTTTAACATTCAAATTTCTTGATTGGCACCACTTTTATGAAATTTAGAATTACCCTTGTTTTCGCCTTAATTCATATACCATTTAATAAGATTATAAGGCGAATTTTATTGTTTCAAGAAAGTGGGGCCAATCTAGAAATCTGAATTTGAAAAAAGTTGCCCACTTGCAACACTGTTTTCATATTAGATAGTTTGACATGGCACAGAAGATATCTCCGATTAAAATAATGAAATTATAAACATGCATTGCACTGAAAATTACAACATATTTACTTAGATACTTTGAAAAAGGTTCCAACAAACAACAAGAATTTCGTGTTTTGGATTGAATATTTTGAAACAAATATTTTTCTTTTGTCACGTAAACACATGCTATTAACATGTGTTACTAAACACTTTCATTATTTAATAGAATTTATGGTAGTAGTAAAAGTATAAAAATAATTCTTTTTCTCTATTGTATTGTTTTTAAAATACGGAACAGTGTTTCAGAATTTTTTATTTGTGCATAAAGAAGAAGGAATTAATTAAAATGTTTCATTTTAAACGTGTAATTAAACAACAGAGAATTTAGTTTAAAGCTTAGAAAGCCGTTCATCTAGAATGCACGCTTTCCTTTCAACAAAATATGCGAAGAACAAAAAAACCTCATTTTCCACGTTTAAGAATCTGGAGTGTTTTTAAATATGAAATATGAGTAATTTTTAAAAGAATTTGCGCAAATAATTTTTCTACTGTTGCCTATATTCAAGATTTACATTCGGCTGAAAATTTCTGGTGGGTTGTTAAATTTATTTTAAAATTTTTTTATGGAATTCTTTGGAATTTATTATTTAATTAAAATATTTTTCATGTTTTTATTTTTTTAAAGAATTAATTTAGTATATTTTTCCTACGCTTTACAGTTTATTTTATATTTAGTCTAAAGAAGTTTTAAAATTTAAAATCCGTTTCATTTCTCATTAGTTATGTAATTTAGATGTTTAACTCATAAGATTTTTAATTAACTATAGTTTGCAGCAGTTTTATTTAACAATTACACTATATATATATATATATATATATATATATATATAACCATTAATTAAACATAACCTACCACCGTCAATTATTATGAATTAAAGCTGTAAGTATAAATAAATATATATATATATATATATATATAAACACTGTACATTTGCCAGAACAAACTCGATCACAATGAATGTGCTGTATCTTTCTTTGGTTTCCTGACTATATAAACATGAAAAATACAGTAGTTGCGTAAAATTAACAGCACAGTGTGCTGGCGTCCGTATATCCAGTACATCTGTTTGAGCTGAACCTTTTCTCAGGATATGTAGTTCTGATGACGGTGCAATATTATAATTTATGGAACTTAGCAGTTACGCTTTTTTTACAGGGCCAAATAAAATATTAGTTCAAATCTTGAAAGACAATTTTAAACCAATTTCAATTATCTGATTGATTTGAAACTCTGCCTACATGTGTTTTTCCAGTGACACTTCTATTAAATTATAACTTGACGAACGTAGAAATTATGCATTTGTTACACGGCCGCACAAAAGATCATGGAAAGATTGTTGCTAAAATGCAGAATTTTTAATTAAATTTCAACAAATTACTATAGGTTATTGAGACACACAATAGCAGTTTTTAAATTGAAAACAAAGTGCGTAGTTGTTGTATTTATTTTACAGGGACACATAAAAATTTCGGATACATTACCGCCTATATGCAGACATTTTATTTCAAATTGAATAATATTTATATAGTTTATTTATTCACTCAACAGTATTTTTTCAACCGAAAATAATTTTGGTAGTATTTATATGTTTTACAGGTACCACAAAACATCAAAAAATTAATATGATTTTATTTAAAAAAAAATATTTTTCAGGAGGATTACACAAATTTCTCGAGCAATTCTGAGTAGACAAAAACACAAAAAATAAATTAATATTAACTTACATGTGTGCATTAAATTGTTTTATACTTAATTGTAAAATAATTATGTTTAACGCATTATTTGTAATCCAAAAACAATCATACAATTTTAGACTTTTTGACAATGTGTTTTAGATTTAGTCTTCTTACTTGCTTTCTTCTCCCGAATCACTATTGGACCCACCGGATGCTGTGTCTCGTAGTGTATGAGCATACTACAGACTTGTTTTTCTTTTAACGTCGCACAGCGGGACGTTTTGACGACCTAGGTGGACAAAATTATTTATTTGAATTTAATTAGTTTTTGCTGCATTTTTGAATGCATGACTAATAAAATACTGAATCAGCGATAAATATTTGGTTATTTAACAGCAATGTCTTAAAATGAAAATATAGGGTGCCCACTAAAATCCTTCCCACGCTCTTATTGCCGAGTGGTTGCAGCTATAGTCATAAAAGTTGTATCTAGGCATATTAAAGTGGGTATGCACTACCAGATGAGATAGCTTCCAGCGACACCTGGTGCAAAACTTCTGAGTTAGTATTCCTATTTCGAAAACGAGATTCATATTCAGAACGAGATTCATATTCAGAACGAGATTCATTTAGCATTCATGTTCACAAGGTGTCGTCGTTCACTATTATCCATATTTCAAACCGTTTTCGCGATAGGAACGCTATTGCCGCTATTTTGTACTAGTTGGCGCTGTAAACTGTCTCATCTAGTAGCGCATAGCCTCTTTACTATACCTAAACACCACGTTTATTTATACAGATATAGTCGTTCGGCAGTTAAGAGGGTGGGAACGGACTTTAACTTTAGCGGGCACGCTGTATTTTTATTTTAAGACATTGCTGTTAAATAACCAAATATTTATCACTGTTTGAGTATTTTATTAGAGATGCATTAAAAAACAGCTAACACTTATTAAACTTCTGGGAATTAATTTTTTCCATCTAGATCGTCAAAACGTCCTGCTGTGCGACGTTAAAAAAAGTCTTTAATGTGTTCATACACTGCAGGACACCGCAACCGGTTGGTCCACTAGTGATTCGGGTGAAGAAAGCAAGTTGAAAGACTAATCTAAAACACACTGCCAAAAAAGTGTGAAATTATATGATTGGTTTTGGTTATTGATTATTTTCGATAATTCATATATTGAAATAATAGTCTTAATAAGCTTCATTCATCTTAATTTTGCATTTAGTGTTGCATTTACTATTGGTTATATGGATTAAAACTAATGACAATAGTGTTTCTGTTCGTTAATATACATGGTGGCTACTAAATACTGTAACTCTCCAAAAAATACGAATTAATAGTAATCGTTTGGTAAAACAATTTATTTTTCAATTTTAACGTTCGGCAATCTTCTATTAGTGCAGACGAATTTTGTTATAAAGCAAATATTTAAAATTATTTTCAAGAGGAAAGCCAAAAGAATGTTGATTAAACATCTTTTTGATCCCATATTTTCCGCTGGTGAAATCTTTAAGCAATTAAAATACCTTGATTTTAATGGAACAATTGTATATAGAACTATAAATTTATTACTAGATACTAATAGAAAAGATCAGGAAGTCCACGCTCATTTCCGCACAATAGAGCGCATCAAAAGAATTCGTGAAAAGGTGTGAAGAAATCCACAACGTTCTGCAAATAAACCGGCAGCAAAAGAGAACGCGAGTCGCAGAACTATTCAAGTTATTATAAATGAAGATCTGGGTTATGTCCCTTATCGCAAAAGAAAATTTCAAGGTTTGACTGCTGCACAAAGAATAAAAAGTTTACAAAGAAGGAAGGAATTGATGAGCGGCATGATAGGAAAGTTATGACAGAATAATATTTTCTGATAGGAAGCTATTTTACACTGAACAGTGTTGTAATGCTAAACATGATGTCGTATATTCACCAACCCTCGAGGATATACCTGAAACTTTTCGAATTGTTAAACGCTTTCAGAACAACAATTAGGGTTTGGGCTGCAGTGTCAAACAATGTAAAACTGCCTTTGAAGTTCATCGATAAAGATATAAAAATCAATGCGAATATTACAAACAGAATATATTGGCTACACATTTACTGCCACAAGCTGAAAGGTTGTATTACAAAAAGAATTGGACATTTCAGCAAGATTCTACACCTTCGCATCAAGCTAAATATAAACGGGCTTGGCTGCCTGTCAATTGTCCAAACTTTATCATGCAAGAAGATTGGCCACCTTCTTCACCGGATCTAAATCCTTTAGATTATTGCGTCTGGGGGATTTTAGAAGGTAAAGTAAATAGCAACAAATACAGAAGTTTGTACTCCCGCAAAGCTTCCATGCTGCGTGAATGGTACCGATTACCTCTTCAAATGATTCGTGCTGCAGTCTGACAATGGCATAAGAGATTATCTTTGGTAATCGATAAAGATGGCGGTCAATTCGAGAAAAATTTCTCCCCGGTAAACTTTCATCTCTGATGTTCATCATATTAGTGTAGTTATCATTTTCTATTTTATAATTGTAAAATAAAATAACTGAATATTTGTAACAGTATTTAGTAGCCACCCTGTACATAATACTTACTTAATTATATATTTTATTTTATCCATCAATTTTAGAGTTTTCATTATTTTTTCTTATTTGCTGTGAGGTATACTAAGGAAAAAAAATGTATGTCACATCAAGGGGCTGAAGGGCGAAAAATGACCCTTATCAACAAACCTCCTTTGATTTGTTTTCTTTATTTTATTCGGCAAACTAAAAATATTTCGAACATTAGATCAGATTATATATGTTTTAATCTATGACAAACAAACATACTGATAAACATAAAAAAAAAATCAATAGGTTGGGAAATATCATTTGGTCCAGGTTCGCACATTTTCCGGTTCACAAACACACACTATAAAAACAGTGACAAACGTAGCAAGCGGTGTGTTTTACTTATATCCTATCAAATCTTTGTATGCTCAATGTGATTGCTGTAGCTAAACTAATGCATTGTATGAAAGTCTGGATAGAACTCGAATCTGTGTTTGCTGCTCTCCGTTAATGGACAACTATACGTGGATCCATGTCCTAGGAGTTTAAAAGTGGATATGAATTCAATTTGGAAAACTCATAGATTGATAGCTCAACAACTCAGACTTCAACACCTAAAAATAAACTCCTATTCAAATGAGCAAGTTTTTTTTCTGAAAATGAAACACTTTAGTGTATTTTAGACATAAAAGTACATAACAATTACATAAAATTACATTTTATACGCAATAGTTATTGACAGAGGTACTATGGACAATTATCATCGCTGAGCGCTCTATCCGTGCAATGTTGAGATTCCGCTAGTTTATTATTAATATTATTATTACTATCATTATTCAGATTGCTTCTTTTTTACCACTTTGCACCAGTAATTATAACTACTGCCCGAAGACTTACAGATGTATAGATTTTCAATGTACATTTAGACAAGACTTCAAGATTAAAATGCAAGTATGCTAATGAAGTTGAAATGTTTATTTTAGGGTTTGTTGTTTATTTGCATTTTCTTACAAAAATATAAAATACATGAATCCTATTGACAGTTGATATTTATATATTATTTTAAAGTTTTTCTTTTATAAGATTATTTTACAAGTATTTTGGATGCATGAATTATCGTCGTTAGAAAAATTCGACTCCTTTAAAAATAACATTTAAAATTGACAGGCTTGGGTATTTTAATTCGTGAACAATATATATTAGAAAAACTTCTAGATTGAAAAGAACACATATCGTCTATCATGCTACATAAATAAATTATAACTATACAATGCGGTGTCATGACAAATAAAATTATTCGTAAAATATAAAATTACTTTATTTCATGAATGCCAGTTGAAAGTCATTTATAGATTTATTATTCTAAAATATGATTCACTTATACTTTAAATAATTAAAAAAAGTAGTTACTGTTTTTAAAGTGTTGAGATTCACTAATGTTAACTGCATTTTATTTATAGAGATTTAAAATTAAATTAAATAAACCGAGTAAAACATCACTAATATCTAAATATTTTTGAAAGGAGAACGAAGCTTCGAAAACAGATTATTCTGATGAAAATGTCTATATATTCATGAATTGTGTTATTTAATAAATAAGAACTCATGAAATAAAAAAAAAATGTTTTGTCGTAAAGTTATTAAAATACACTACAAATATTAACCAACAGAAATTACAGACCTGTTAGTAATAAGTATGTTCTGTACTGGACTATGTAGTTAGTAATAAAACGGGTAAAAATTGAATTGCATGTTTAAAACATAAAATTCTTTTAATTACATTAATTACAATTTCTTTTCTATGTACATTTTCCTACTAATTTTAATTAGTGTACCATCAACAAAAGGTATCTTTGAAAATACCTCACATTCTTTTCGAAAAAAAAAAAAACAGATACAAAGCTATCGCACCTAAGGAACATTCTTTCTTTGAAAATAAAAGAGATACGGAAATTTCGGAACTTACGAATTTTAAGTGATGGCGAAAAAAAATACAATCACTGCTACCGCCTCTGTGCGTATATTTTAAAAGTAATTATTTTTCTTTCTGTGTAAGTTTAAGGATGAGAAGCACAACACAACAAAATGGCGTCTAATTAGAATGGGAGTCTTAAAGAAAAATGCAAAATTACATAATATGCATTGAATTTGACTTTTCAGAGCATCTATGAAGATAAGAAAATATATTCCCTTTTTGTTCTATTTATTGCTAAATAACTAATCATTGATAAGCCAGATTTATATTTTTCTGAAATACTTTGTTTTTAATTCTTTTATTTTGTTATTTTGTGTAACGAGTGAAAAGGGATTTTATTTGGACATTGGGATTTTAAATTTAAATGTGAGAATTTTTTATTTATGAAAATGTATCTTTTTCTTATTACCATTGGTTTACATTGATACATAACTATTTCATACATTAAAAATATATATGAAAAATATACAAATATCTGCTTTCTTTTACAGAACTGGTTTTCCTTAAAATCACTCAAGAATCTTAACAATAACTGCTACCGTCTCTAAGCGTATATTTTAAAAGTAAATATATTTTTTGTCTGTCTAAGTTTAAGGATGAACAGCAGAACGCAACAAAATGGGGTTTAATTAGAATGGGAGCCTTAAAGAAATTTTTAAAAGGACATAATATGCATTGAATTTGATTTTTAAGAGCAGCGATGAAGATAAGAATATTTATACCTCTTTTGTTCTGTTTATTGCCAAGTAGTCAATCATTGATAAGCTAGATTAATATTTTTGTGAAATATTTAGGTTTAAAATCTTTTATTTTATTATTTTATGTAACGAGTGAATAGGGTTTTAATTGGAAATTGAGATACTAAATTTAAATATTAGAATTTTTTGTATATGAAAATGAAATTTTCTTATGAGAATATATCTTCTTCTTTTTACTGAATTCTTTTGAAGCCGGGTGATATTAGCTTTCTTGCTATAAAGAATTCATAAAAAGATTACGTTAATAGTAAGTGCTGAAATATGTATGGTAAATAAAAATTCCAACAAGTAATTGTTGATTTTTGATTATTTAATTTAATATACTAGGCGGCCATATTAAACTAAGCAGTACTCAGAGTGTTCTGTAGCCCGAGCTAATTGATAGAACGGTTCGAAATTGTGTGTAAAGATTACGCAATACGGGATACAAAGGATTCCGCGAAAAAATAGTTTCAAAAGTCACCGCCAGAGAATAGGTGGCGCTGTGTAATAGAAAAGATAGTTTAAAAAAATGCAGAATCAATACGGAAATAAAATTACTTTTATTTAGCACATTCAAATCAGGTTCAATGTGACTACCGGTTTTCTGGACTATACAGTGTATTCTGTGCACAGCATACCCAGGTCAAAATTCTTGCTAGTACCAGCATAAAAAATATGCTAGTTATTGCTAGTTATTGCTTTGTTTGCTAGATTTTTATGCTAGTATATGCTTTATAATGTTAGCCAGCATCACATGCTATGAAGCTAGCTTACACAACAATAGCATGGCAAGCTATATACAAGCATTTTATGCTTGTTTGCAGCTTAAGCTTCTTCCAAAGCATGTATAGGTAGGTACCTTAGCGTGCTATTATATGCTTTTTTATGCTTACCAGCATAATATGTTATGCAGCCAGCTTAAGGAGAAATAGCATGGCAAGCTATGTACAAGCATTTATGCTTGTTTGTTGTTTAAGCTTCTTCCAAAGCATGGAGAGGTAGGTACCTTAACATGCTATTATATGCTTTTTTATGCTTGCAAGCATAATATGCTATGCAGCGAGCTTAGGTAGATATAGATTGACACGCTATGTACAAGCATTTTATGCTTGTTTGCTGTTTAAGCCTTTTTCCAAAGCATGGTGAGGTAGGTACCTTAACGTGCTATTATATGCTTTTTTTATGCTTGCCTGCATAATATGTTATGCAGCAAGCTTAGGAAGAAATAGCATGACAAGCTATGTACAAGCATGTTATGCTGTTCACGTTTCTTCCAAAGCATGGAGAGGCACCTTAATGTGCTATTATATGCTTTCTTATACTTGGCAGTATAATATTCTATGCAGTTAGCTTATTGAGAAATAGCTTGACAAACTATGTACAAACATGCTATGCTTATTTGCTGTTTAAGCTTCTTTCAAAGCATGGAGAGGTAGGTACCTTAACGTGCTATTGTTTGCTTTTTCATGCTTGCCCGCATAATATGCTATGCAGCCAGTTCAGGGAGAAATAGCATGACATGCTATGTACAAACATTTTATGTGCTTATTTGTTGTTTAAGCTTCTGTTAAAACATGGAGAGGTAGGTACTTTTACATGCTATTATATACTTTTTTATGCTTGCCAGCATAATATGCTAGTTTATTAATAACTAATAACTAGTAGCCATTAACTGATATAAGTTTCCCAGTAATGATGAGGTAGGTACTTAAATGAAGCATTGTGTGTTTGTTAATGCTTGGCAGAATCAAATGTTTACTTTTTTTTATTTACTCGAACAATATATATTTGACTATGTTTTTTGAAAATAGAAGAAAAGGAAATTATAATCATAAATTATATTAATTATTTAAATTCGGGGAAAGACAATAGTTCTCTTCCACCTCCGTTCCCCACCTCCCCCAACAGAAAAATCTTACTTTCTCTTTTATTTTAATCTAAGAGAAAAGATTAAATTTCTATTTGTTTTTCAAAATCGGAGAAAAAAATTAGTTACATTTACAATTCGAGGGAGGCTTAATGGATGACCTAAGCCCTCTTCCCTTAACGGAATATGCAGGAGTTTGCGTTATGGAGGTTTCACTGAACATTGCAATATTGCAAGGTGTAAAATATAACCTATATTTTTAATTGATTTCTATGGGGGTGGGTTAAAATCGGTGAGGAATTTAACTTCTATGAGAGTCTTCTAGGGGAGAGCTCCCCTCTCCCCCCCCCCCGCCTATAAAGGAATTTATTTTCTTCTGTTTCTTAGAATTTAAATATTCTAACTTGAAAAAAATGCAGTATGTCTTTAAAAAACGGAGAAAAAGAAAATTTTGTTCATTAAAATCTAAAATTCGGGCTGGCCCTCTCCTGAATTCAATACTGTCTTAAACCACCCATTTGAGATTAATTTTTAATATATAAATATCAAAAGAAACAGAACTAAAAATTAATTTCCAAAGCGGATATAGAAGAGTACACCCCCCCCCCCCTCCCGAACGGAAAATTTTAAATTGATCTTCCTCTTACTTTTAAATTATTTTAGCGCCGGCATGGTTAGCATGGCTTCGTATGATAACTTTACCAATCAGTTTGATTGTGTTAAAATAATAGTTCATCTACGTATCCATCGTTTATATATGGAGTTCCTTTACCTGCGGTTTATTCTGTTGAGCTGTCTACATGACAGACCAGATGTTCTACCAATAAGGTTTTCTGAGCGAAATATGCTGGCTGGTTGTCGGCCCAGTTAGCTTAAACGGAAAAGCATTGGCCTTGTAAGCCAAGGATCTGGGTTCGATTCCCAGCCTGGGCATTTTTTCGCTCAGTTGGAAATATTCAAATTCGTATCATAGTCATGTAACACGTTACCTCCTGTCTGATTGACTTCCCCCTTCCTCTCCCCCCTCTTATGAGCAACCCCCTTCGAGAAAAACCGAAACTAACATTCCCAACCACTTTTGTTCCTCCCCCCTCAAACATCCAGCAAAAAAAAAAAAAACAGTCAGTTACCGTCATCCTATACAATCAAGTCTCGTGACCCCTCATTTCATCCCCCTCCTGAAAATTAGCCACGCCCCTTTTTGTAGCACGTAGTGGATACGATCACGTGACCCCCCCATTTCTTCCCCTCCGGAAAAATGACCACGCCCCTTTTTGTAGCACCTAGTGGCTACGATCACGTGATTCCCCTCCCCCCTCCTGAAAAATCACCCCTGCCTCCCACAACAAAAAAATTACCCCTCGTCTTATAGTTCATGTTCGGACCCCCTTTTGATTGACAGATTGACACGCCCACCGGTCAATCAAATGGTCACGCCCCTTTTTGCAGCTTATAGTGGGGCCCTTACACTCGCGTACACCTAGTCTCGCGCACAACATAAAACGAAAACGAATAGAACAAAAATTACACACGTACATGTGCATTTATATATATCTAGTATATATATATATATATATATACATATAGTATTGATTGTTCATTAAAAAGAAAAAAAATAGAATTTCTTAATTTGCTTCAAACAAAACTTTTTAACAATATACCAATAGTTCATCACACTCAAGCAAATAACATTCGAAAAGAAGAAAGGTAATTAGACAGCTTAAGTGGATAACAATGTAAAACAACGGATTCTAGACAATTTTTCAGACACCTTTCTATTTTTCTTTCTTTCATTCTTTTTTTTTTTTTTTTGGTTACAATATCTAATTGATTTAAAAAGTATCAAAGAAATAATTACTTGACAGTAAGTCCGCAATTACTTTCATTTTATTTCGTAGAATTTCGTAAAAGAAACAATAAACAGACGTAAGTGGGCATTTTGCAGATAAAAAAGAATTACTTTAGTGACTTTGTAATATTTCTCATTTTTCTTGACAAGTGTTTTCAAGATGATGCAAACTTCTAAAAAGTAAGAAATGTAAACATGATAAAATGTAAAAAAAAAATTGTACTTTACACAAAAAATTCAATCACCAAGGTGAATATACTTATTTTTTTAATTTTCATGTATTCAGTGTTCTTTAATATAAATTAAGACATTTTTTTTCCATATCAATAACTGAATAAACATATATTTTGCTCACAAAGAACTTGTAAGTAATTAACAATTTGTACTACCTAAATTTACTATTATAAACGCATATATATAAAACGAATTGCCGATTTGAGTTTTAATATCTAATCAGTTGCAACAGAATTTATGTAAACATATATTATGCACTACTTTCAAATAAACAAGAGTTAAAAAAAATTATTTAGACCTTATTCTGCCTGTATAACAAAATTAAAAATATGTAAGATATAGCTAGTTTATATGAGGCTCGGCTTTTAATAATGTAAATACAACTGCAATAAATAGCTATTTTGCTGTTTAAATTTACAAGCTAGAATTTTCGTATATTGTGTCTTTTTTTATTAATTTAACATGTTTTGTTCTATTATTCTCCATTATATAGCTCTCTGTAGATCTCTAAATCACAAAGTAAGACTAAAGTTTAGTTTACATATTATTTGAATTTTTTTATTCTATTAATATTTCCGAAACTAGTAACAGCAATATTTAATACATGAGATATCGGTCTCATCCAAATCACATCAAGGGTGTAGAAACTGATATTCTTTACAGCGCTTTTGGGCATTCTGTAATTGATAAAGAATATTTCCCCATAAAAGTTGAGTAAAACTACTACATTTCTAGAATCAACGCAAAAAAAAAATAAAAAATAAAAAAAAAAAAATAAATAAATAAATAAAATAAAATAAATCTACAATTAGTATCATTGATTAAATAAAGAAGATCGAAAAAAAAAAATAAGAAACTGTTCCACTTAATAATGTACTTATATACAAATAATAATAAATTGTTATTTGGAAACAATTTGAAATTTTCAAAATTTCATAAAAGAAATTAAACCTATGAGAAAATAATTGTAAGAAAAATATATTTGTTAGTTAAAATATACCTCTAAGACGTTTCTTGTTCCTCGTAAAAACTAATCATTAGCTTTTTGAAAATAACCGAATGTATCTTCAAATTTATCACAGTTTAAATTAATTACGCATGATTAAATTATATATTTAGACGTGAAGTAGTTTTTGTAAAAGAAAAAATATAGAAAATGAAACTAGTATCTAATTATATTTTTTATGCAATTCTCGTGATTAAATACGAAAATAAACAAACTTACTTTATTAAATAATCTAATCTAGCTACTAATGAAATTTTAGACATTGTAAAGCTTATAGTTCTATTTCAATAGTAAGTTACGTAAGTCTAATTAATTAATTTATTATCAATTACGAGAACATATATATATATATATATATATATATATCACCGTATTTTTAGAACTAAAGTAATTATCATTATTTATTTTTTAATTTGAAATAGGAATTCTTTTTCTTTTTTTAAAGAATAGTCCTAAATGAATAACCTGATTCATTGATTTATTATTATTATTTTAAATTTAAATTAGGTATTTAATTTAGGTATTTAAAGAAACTATTTTTTAACATAATTAGAATATGTTTTAAAGTTCACTTCTACAGAATTGATTTTCTTCACTGTAATTTTAAATCAATATTTAGTTTTAATTACACTTAAAACTAATAAAAATCTATATATTTAAAAGACCAGGCAGTTTATTTAGACATCAGCCATGAGCTTTCTATTGAACCGATTTCGATAATTATTTATTTTAATTAAAACTGTTTATTTGAAGATGTGCCCGTTCTAGCTATTTTTTAATTTACTTCCACTTTCATGTTTAATTTTTAATATTTAAAGCTTTTTATGATATTTCTTCAAAATGATGGCAATTGGATTACTTGTATTGTTGCAGAGAAATGAGAAATGTTCAGGTTTATTTATTTTTGTTGTTTATATCCTTATTGATGCCATTTTCTCATTACAAATAAAAAAAAAAAAAATTAAACAGAAAATGACACCATCCTTTAAAAAAACACGCATTATCACTCGTAAATCTTTTACATTTCAACATTTCTTCATTATGCTGATACTGAGTTTGAGACGCTCGGTGAAATGATTCAGTGAATGAAAATGATGTCATATTCATAACAAAACGATCATTTTCTTTGATAAAACCAAATATTTGACCACAAATGCGTTTAAAAAACAAATTGCTGATTTTTTTTGTTCGCGGGTACTGAGATTAGAACCTCAAGTCAAGAGTGCGAATATTCATATGAAAAGTTCTATCGGACAAACGTGACTTTAACTTTGGAAATATATACATTAAACTACATTTAAATGGTGAATACAAATTTGACTGATGCATATGTAAATTTTGAGAATGTGAAAATGACATAAGAATTAGATCTAATGAGTATAAAATTCTACGATGTGACAAAGCGAAATATTTTTTGCTTTTTTTTCCATCCCGTAATATCAAACATAAGAGCCTCGATCGATAACTTCATCATATTTACTCATCTTGATTACGTATTCTAATACAATTAAATTTTTTAATGATTTAAACAGTTGAAGTTTGTGAAATTGTATTTTGGTAACTTTAGGTTAGAAATATTATTAGTTTTAAGAGTTAGATATTCAATGTAATATAAATTTTTTATTGTAATTATTTTTGTAAGTTTATTATAAATTCGATCGAACAATTATTTTCTAAACATTTTAGTTCGTAGAATCGACGGGTTCCAACTCGTAAGTGTATAAAAATATCATAATTTCAAAAATACAGTAAGATTTATCCACTGTTGGATTCATAGGCAAATCACATATTTTTATGTGCAAAAGCAAATGATTAAAAATGTAAAATAAGATCATCATCATCATCCACATTATATATTTATTTTTATTAAAAATAAAACATCTCTCACAGCTTCCAAATGTTTTAGGCTGTACATTTTTATATCCACGTCATTGTATAGCTCTTCTTACAAGGAGAGGATACGAGGGCAGAGACACGGAATGCGGCGACACTTTGTGCGTTGATAGAATATATTCAATAGGTAAACGTATGGAAGCTATAAAGTACACTATGCAGCGGGATCATAACCCGAGAGTAGTCGCCTCTTTTTTAACAACGTTATTAGTCGCGCTCGGTCTTTTTGCCGCCGATCCCCCGCATACAGAAAAAGTAAAATAAGAAAAACTTTTCACTTAATATTCGAATATTGCATTTCAATGGAGATATAAATTTGCAGTTTATATAAATTATGCATTTTATTCATGAGATTTGGAATAATGGGAGAACGTAAAAATGGACTGACATTAGGTATCTTTACATAGATTTTTCCACCGATTTCAAATTTGATTGAAAAAATGTACCTGAAAGAAAAACACAGATGTCTTGTTATTTCACCATGGTAATGAACAAACATTCAATGTCAGCTACATGGTAGTACACCAATATATTTGTAAGATACATGAGTTAGGAGATGATAATTTATTTGGGTGGCAAAAAGACCGAAACGCGACTGCTGCCGGTTTAAAAACAAGTCCCAAGCTCACCCAATTGTGACTCTTCAGTATATACGAGGATAAAATACGAGGATAAAATACGTATATCTATGAGCGGCCGGATCGTAGACTTGGCAAAGCGCCAGCCTTGTAATTTTCTCTCTCGGGAATCTGTGGGTTCGATACTCCGACAAATCTTATTCTTTCCCGAAGAAAATATAATGATTAATTATTTTCGAACTACTGTTATTAACCAAATAAATATAATTATTTAAATTTAAGCTAAAAATAAATAAGAACATGATTATGAGCGAACACATTTATACTTTATTAGGTAGCTTTCATTACAAAAAGCTACCTATTGCAGCTGTTCGGAGGAAAGCGATTTCAAAAAATTTTGGTATATTTTCATCGATCATGACCCCTCAGACCCCGAAACCACCCTCCGTTCAAAAGTTGATATATATATATATATATATATATATATATATATATATATATATATATATATATATATATATATATGTATATGATTTTTGTCATACTGTAACTCCATATTTATGAACCGATTTGGATGAAACTCGGTGTGTACATAGTACATACCAATGTCTCGACCGAGTTCGTTGGCCAGCTTCATCCGCCATCTTGTTTCAAAATGGCGGCCATTTAAATTTTTTTTAAAAAATTAAAATTTGAAATGTGGTACCAAAAAATTAAAAATTGAAAAATATTTTTTTCTTATGTATTTGACCTTGATACAAAGATTACGGAGCAGTTTTTGTTTTGTGTATATCTTTAAAAATGGCTGAGTTATAGCACTTTCAATTTCTACCGTGGCTGTCATTTTGAAACGACCTGATTTTTGTCATGCGATAACAGGCGTACTTATGAACCGATTTGAATGTAACTTGGTGTGACCATAGTACATACCATTGTCTCGACCAAGATCGTTGGCCAGCTCCATCCGACATTTTGTTTCAAAATGGCGGCCATTTAAAATTTTTTAAAAAGTTTAAAATTTGAAATGTGGTACCAAAAAATTGAAAATGGAAAAATATTTTTAGGTAGCTTTCATTACAAAAAGCTACCTATTGCAGCCGTTCGGAGGAAAGCGATTTCAAAAAATTTTGGTATATTTTCATCGATCATGACCCCCAGACCCCGAAACCACCCTCCGTTCAAAATTGATATATATATATATATATATATATATATATATCCATATATATATATATATATATATATATATATATGACCTATGTCACACTGTAACTCTCGTATTTATGAACCGATTTGGATGTAATTCGGTGTGTACATAGTACATACCAATGTCTCGACCGAGTTCGTTGGCCAGCTTCATCCGCCATTTTGTTTCAAAATGGCGGCCATTTAAAATTTTTAAAGAAATTTAAATTTTGAAATATGGTACCAAGAAATTGAAAATGGAAAAATATTTTTTTCTTATGTATGTGACCTTTATACAAAGACTCCGGAGCAGTTTTTGTTTCGTCTATATCTTAAAAAATGGCTGAGTTATAGCTTTTTGAATTTCTAGCGTGACTGACATTTTGAAACGTCCTGAAATTTGTCACGCGATAAAAGGCGTATATATGAACCGATTTGGATGTCACTTCGTTTATACATAGTACATACCAATGTCTGGACCGAGTTCGTTGGCCAGCTTCAGCCGCCATCTTGTTTCAAAATGGCGGCCATTTAAATTTTTAAGAAAAATTTAAATTTGAAATTTGGTACCAAAAAATTAAAATTTGAAAAAATATTTTTTTTTATGTGTTTGACCTTGATAACAAGATTCGGAAGCAGTTTTTGTTTCGTCTATATCTTAAAAAATGGCTGAGTTATAGCATTTTGAATTTCTAGCGTGGCTGACATTTTGAAACGTCCTGAATTTTGTCACGTGATAACAGACGTATTTATGAACCGATTTGGATGTACCTTGGTGTGTATATAGTACATACAAAAATCTCGACCGAGTTCGCTGGCCAGCTTCATCCGCCATCTTGTTTCCTAATGGCGGCCATTTAAAAAAATTTTAAAAATTTAAATTTTAAAATGAGATACCAAAAAATTGGAAAATGAAAAAGATTTTTTTGTATGTGTTTGATCTTAATACAAAGATTCCGGAACAGGTTTTGTTTCGTCTATATAAAAAAAAATGGCTGAGTTATAGCATTTTGAATTTCTATTGTCGCTGACATTAAAAAACGACCTGATTTTTGTCATGTAATAACAAGCGTATTTATGAACCGATTTGGATGTAATTTGGTCTGTACATAGTACATACCAATGCCTCGACCGAGTTCGTTGGCCAGCTTCATTAGCCATCTTGTTTCAAAAGGGTTCCCATTAAAAAAAATGTAATTTAAAATTTAAAATGAAGTATTAAAAAATTGGAAAATGAAAAAGGTTTTTTATGTGTTTGGCCTTGATACAAAGATTTCGGAGCAGTTTTTGTTTCTGAAAATTTGTTCTTTTGTTTATATCTTAAAAAATGGTTGAATTATAGCACTTTGAATTTCTAGCATGGCTAACACTTTGAAACGATCTTGTATTTGTCACGCGATAACACACGTATTCGCCTATTTCAATGGAAGAAGGCATGTGGATAGTATAAGCAATACCTCGACCAAGTTCGCTGGCCAGCTTCATCAGCCATCTTGTTTCAAAATGGCGGCCATTAAATTAAAAAAATTATATTTAAAGTGAGGTGCAAAAAAATTAGAAATTGAAAAAGATTTCTTTCTTAAGTATTTGACCTTGATATAAGGATTCAGGAGCATTTTGTGTTTGTCTTTATCTTAAAAAATGGCTCAGATATAGCAGTTTCAATTTCTAATGTGGGTGACATTTTGAAAAATCTGATTTCTTGCCTGCGACAGCACTCGTATATATCAACCGATTCCGATGTGAGTGAGCATGTGCACAGCAATTACTAAGGTCTCGACCAAGTTCACTGGTTAGCTTCATCCATCATGTTGTCTTAAAATGGCAGGGACTTTATGAAATCGCCGAATTTGGCAGCCAAATATAAGTTACTTTAAATAAAAGCAGCTTGGATAAAGCTGACTAATTTCGCGAAATTCTCATTCATTATGATTTAGTATTGATAAAAATTAGTATTGAATCTCCTATATTCGGTTTCCACAAAATTCAGCTTCGTATGATTGAATAATATAAGTTGGCTTTTTTAAAATAAGGAATATGAAAGCTACCTCTTCCTCCCGGCACTGGCCGGAAGGACTTTTTTCTTATGTATTTGACCTTTATACAAAGATTCTGGAGCAGTTTTTTTTTTCGTATATATCTTTAAAAATGGCTGAGTTATAGCACTTTGAATTTCTAGCGTGGCTGACATTTTGAAACGTCCTGATTTTTGTCACGCGATAACAGGCGTATTTATGAACCGATATGGATGTGCCTTCGTGTGTACACAGTACATACCAATGTCTCAACCGAGTTCGTTGGCCAGCTTCATCCGCCATCTTGTTTCAAAATGGCGGCCTTTAAATTTTTTTTTTTAATTTAAAATTTAAAATAATGTACCAAAAAATTGGAAAATGAAAAAGATTTTTTCTTATGTGTTTGGCCTTAAAACAAAGATTCCGGAGCAGTTTTTGTTTTGTGTATATCTTAAAAAATGGCTGAGTTATAGCATTTTGAATTTCTAGCGTGGCTGACATTTTGAAACGATCTGATATTTGTCACGCTATAACACACGTATTTATTAACCTATTTGGATGTAAGAAGGAATTTGGATAGTATATAGCAATGTCTCGACCAAGTTCGCTGGCCAGCTTCATCGGCCATCTTGTTTAAAAATGGCGGCCATTAAATTAAAAAAAATTATATTTAAAGTTAGGTGCAAAAAATTAGAAATTGAAAAAGATTTCTTTCTTAAGTATATGACCTTGATATAAGGATTCCAGAGCTTTTTTTGTTTTGTCTTTATCTAAAAAATGGCTCAGATATAGGATTTTGAATTTCTTTATGTGGGTGAAATTTTGAAAAATCTGATTTTTTGCCTGCGTATATGTCAACCGATTCCGATATGAGTGAGCATGTGTACAGGAATTTCTGAAGTCTCGACCAAGTTCACGGGTCGGCCTCATGCACCATGTTGTCTTAAAGTGGCAGGCACTTCAAGATATCGCCGAATTTGGCAACTAAATATAAGTTACTTTAAATAAAAGCATCTTGGATAAAGCTGACAAATTTCGCGAAATTCTCATTCATAAGGATTTAGTATTGATAAAAATTAGTATTGAATCTTCTATAATCGATTTCCACCAAATTGAGCTTCGTGCGTTTGAATAACATAGGCTAGCTTTTTAAAAATATGGAATATGAAAGCTACCTCTTCCTCTCGGCACTGTCCGGAAGGACTTTTTTTTATAGAGAAATTGGAATTTTATGGAAGTTATATGGATCTAAGTAAAACAAAAAAAAACATTATCTGATTTCCTCAGTTGGCATTTTTTATTCACTTTTATTTATAGTTTTTATATTGATAAACATTCTTTTCTGCGAAATCAATTAAAATGCGCTACATAAAATTAAAATCTGGGATTTTAATTTTATCTTTTCCAAACCTAAAAGTTTAAAACTGTTATAATTTTTCGATTTTTTTTTTTTTTTTTATTTAAAAAATATTAATCGCGAGATCTTATGTTTAGAGTTAGAATAACTGTTTTCGACAATATTTTTTTTTTCAGTGGCATTTATATTTAGTAATTACGTAGAATTTTAGATGGTTTTTAGGGTTCCGTACTTAAAAAGTAAAAACGGAACCATTCTAAGATCACTCTTGTGTCTGTCTGCCACAGCCCTTTTATTCGCAAACTATGCAACGTGGAAAGTTCAAATTAGGGGAACAAATAAAGACTATTGACCCAAATATTTACAGATTAATAAATATTCATAAATATATTTAGGAAAAATGTAGAGGGGCTAATTAAGTTACTTGATTTTTTTTTTTTTTTTATATGGTGTGGGGTATCGTGTGAAAGCTTTCGTAACGCTGAAATGAAAAATATATTTCATTTAACCCTTTTAGCTCTGCCGGGTGAATTTTCCCCCATATAAAATCAAAATCTTTTAATTTCCTTCAAAAACTCTCCATTTTAAAAGCAAAAACTGGGTTTTGTAGATTTTACTTGTCTTCTTGAAATCTAGATGGCAGCACTTTTCTCTGCAAATATCTAGTAGGTTTTTAATGCGACCTTAAAAACACTCCAATTTTGAATATTTAGAAATTTTGTATTTTCAAGCATTATAAAGAAATATTTTTCAAAGGAGATAACATTTTTTTCTCTTGGACACATCAAACATTATAATAATTAAATGCAAATCACTAAACTGAAAATTTAAATAATTACAGGGGATAGAAATAAGTAATGGCAGAATTTTCTACCAACAGAGCTCTAAGGACTACAAAAATGTGCTTTGTCACTAGATGGCAGCACTAAAATTACATACCAGACAGTGTTTCAGAAATAAATTTAGATGCTTATAATTTAATTCCAAGGAATTTAAATTTGTGTTTAATTCAGCAGATTGACGAGTTTATTGTGTTTTAAATATTTCTAAACAAAAATTAAATATTTTTAACATCTGTTTCATCTATAAATTTGATTAGTTTATATTTTTATATTATGATTTAAAAAATTTTAAATTTTGAATTTCCTCATTTAATAAATTTTTAAAATATTTTAATAGTCTTAGAATTTGTTTAAACAATGTAACTGCTTAGAATATGTTAAAATTTCAGCAATTATAGTAATTTTAGAATAACTTTGCGGTGTCATTTCTTGTATTAGCGTGTTGAAATGAATGCTCTAGAGCTCTGATGGTGGAAAAACTTCCCACGTCCCCCAGCCTAAAGGGGGTATTTTAAAAATTTTTTAATCACATGGTTCAATTTCAGACAGCCCCCTAATCACATTTTAAGTGTTTTTCTAGCATATTTTTAAAATTTTAATAACCCGGAGCTCAAAGGGTTAATTTTAGGTACTATATTTTCAAAATTATGGTGGACAATATAGTGCGAAAATATGTTCCCACCCCATCTAATTCTGAATCTATTGAAACTAAAATTATGAAAAAAATAGAGGTAGTAGAGATTAATTTAAACCTTGCAGGACAATTATAGCGATTACCCTAGCTCACATAGTTTTTGAGAAAATTGCATTTTTCCGCTACACTCAAATTCCGATTTACGTGCTTCAGCAAAAGTGTTGAGCAGAGCTGGGGGTACCTATCGTAGCAGAAGTATAAAAGCATTGCTGATCATGAATTTCGAAAAAAATCATCGGTAATTAGCCGAGGTATTAACCCTTTAAGACACGGACGGTTTTGACATGCATAATGACAGGGACGGCGCACTCTGTGCTCCATCGTCTTTTAAAGCATAGATAACAAATTTTACGGATATATTTATCTAATGCAATGCCAAGTAGCTGTATAAAAGCAATAAACGTCAAATTGATAAAAGCAGACTAATTTAATGAGAATTAATCACATAAATACTTTGGGATTCGCGACTAGTTTCCATTGAGTGGCTCTGTCAATACGCCTACTATGTCTTTCAAGATTAACTAAAAACCTATATGGAATAACAAATATACAGAATAGCTATATTTGCTATTATTTAGGTTCCATATATCTTTGAACTTTCATGGTATATCCATTTATTATTTTCTAGTATACAGGGTGCAAAGGAAAGTCCCTTTAACCTGAAAATACTTGTGAACTTATAGAGACACAGCTATGCAAATGAGTGAATGATAAAGTAAAGCGACTACGCCCGTTTTAATGAAAAAGACAGCAGCCCCCTCCCCCCCTAGTGGCAAAATTTGGAAGATAGCCACTGTAAATCGATAACGAAAAGAGATAGAGCAAAATTTATGGATAGAAAGTTTTAGAGCATAAATTAATTAATAGAATACGACATTTGGTTTACATGGCTAAGATAAACCTACCCCTGTTTACCCAAAAATGTCCGAAATTGATGCACTCCATTTTGTGCAAACGTTTGAATGGAATAGTCAGAAGTATGAAGAAATACGCACAATTTATGCTATAAATACGTACTTATCTCAATACATTTTGATAACATAATACACACACAAAAAAAGACAAACTGTCTGACAGTGATAATAAGTAAATATTCAGTATGTTTGAAAAGTTCGCCATTGCTCACGATACACGTTTGTATTCGTGGGAGTAATTCTGCATGCACATTTCTCAGCATGAAACGTCTATTGCAAGCCTCTTCAATACGACGACATAGATTTAACCCTTTCAAGGGCGGTGGCTAGACGGACTAGCCACCTAATTTTAATTCCAAAACTGACAAATGACAGCAAGAATATTTTTAAAAAAAATTTGCTTTTGTAATGAAAGTGCAAATTAGCGGGTTTTTGTTTTCTGAGAAATTCGTTTGAATATTTTGGTGTCAGTCAATTATTTCATCAGTTTACGAACAGAATTCTTCTGGCCCTGAAAGGGTTATTCTAAAATTTTAAATGCATTGGAAATTAAATCTTTACAGACATTACAGCACAGTACAACGTCACAATCTGCAATTGTGCACTGCTACATTTCCGGAATGTGAATAGGCAAAGTAGAATCGTCGCTCATCGATTTCGGACATTTTTCGGTATGCAGACGACGATTTACCTTATCCGTATGTATCAAATGTCGTTTCGTGCTAATTGATTGGTGTTCTAAAACTTTCTAATTGGAAAATCTGCTCTACCTCTTTTCGTTTTCGATTTTCAATGCCTATCTTCCAAATTTCGCTAATAGGGGTGTTGCTATCGTTTGCATTAGGTCGGGCGTAGTCGCTTTATTGTACCATTACCTCAATTGTATAGCAGTAGCTCTCTCGGTTCGCAAGTATTTTCAGGTTAAAGGGACTTTCCTTTGCACTCTGTATACTATACAGCTATACCCAACCCTACGTTGTATAGTTTTTACAAAGTCTTATTATTCTTTTAGCAACGGTATTTTTTTAATAATACACTTACTAATTCACATATTATTGTAAGGAACCCTCTGTGCGCGAGTAAGACTCGCACTTGACCATTTATTACTAAAATCTGTACAACATTGACAATGATCATGGTGGATTTAGAATGATGTCTCTTGTCTCTGTTGATGTTTTCACATCACTCTGCGGCAGGCCGAGTAGTTACGGCATCTTGTATTTAAATTTTTGCGGGGATTAAACGAAGATCTCTATTATAGTGTCGTAATTAAAATGAAAAAAAGCATGTCTAGTGAAGACTTTTCTAAATTTAGAATTATTGATGAATGAATTTCAGACGACTCAATTCATAGCGAAAAAAGTCTTGTAGCGGTAAGAGACAGATTTCCGAGAGAGGAAACTAGAAGTCTGGCGCTCTGTCAACTGTACCATCCGGACGCTCACAGATGTGTGTACTTTCCGATTATGTACTAAAGCGTCAAAATTGGATAACTTTCGGGCATGTTTTCTAAGATCCCCTGCATATCGCTCTTCGTCCTTGTTATATGTTTAGCTATTATGACTATACTTTATAAATAGCGGCATTCCTTTTCCTCGACCTCGGGTCCTCTCCTTGATAATAAATTGATGATGATTGACAATATTGTCATTGAACGTTTGGTATTATATGTTATTGTTTTGAAGATGTACCACTAATTCCAGAGTTTCACGCTGTAGGGAGTAGAGCTAAGTACGTCATCGTTTAGCGCATGCCCGTTTTGCTACATGTAGCCACATTATTCATGACTGTAGTGAAATCAGTTTACCAGTTATTTAAAGCCAAACGGACATAAGTAATTTGCTTGGACATTTAAAATTTATTTTCATTCTGTTTTAATTAAATTACTGTTTTAATGTGATTTTAAAATAAAATCTTTTTCTAAAGTGTATTAACGCATTTCACTTTAAAATTTTAATCGAAATATATTTTGATTTCAGAGATTCTTACGACAACTTCGATAACATCGAATTAATTAAAAATTTTCAAGTCTGTAATTATAACTGTGTCTGTTTGTTTCATCTATAATTTTATTGCTTTTTATAAATAATGTAATTTGATTGTAACATGAATTTGAGCTATCTTATTCACTAAGTCTTATCTAACAAAAAGTATAATGTCACTGCCTTGTTACACTTATCTTCTTTCTATAGTATGTGTTTCTGTATGATCTAGAAACTCATTGAAGATTTGTGACTGATAAAATGCTTTTGTTATAGCAATTATATAAATACATTTTTCCCTTTGACACCTGCTGAGAAAGATTCATATTAAAAGAACTTTTTATTTAAAGATTATGTATTGAATACTTCGCATAATATTATATATTATACATTGTACAACGTAAATAGCACGAGACATAAAATAAAAATGAATTTTTTCCTACTTAAATTTTTTTATACGGAAATCAAATTTAAAGAAGCATTTTTATTGTTATAAATGTTATAATGTGTAAAAGGATTTCTGTTCTCTATATTCCTTCTGTAAACTTCTTTATCATCTGGAAATGCTACGTTGAATATTTGTGCTATTTTTTAGAATTTTGTGAACATGGTTATAGATAGAAAATTGCTTTTTCGTTGATATTTCTTCCTCTTCACACATGCTAACAATATTGGATGCTTTTTTTAAACTGAAGTTAAGAGATTGTTTTCTTAATTTTGTTTTCTGAAACCTGTGTGTAATTTTAAACATTATAGTGTGCACGTAACATAAAATAACAAAAAAAATATGTATATATATATATATATAACACAGAAAAAATATTTCTCCTAAAAAAGACATTTTAAAGGCCTTTTTTTATTATTTTAAATATTATGAACTCTAAATTGATTTATTATATAATGCACATAAATATTCCTTTTAATGTCATATCCTTCCATCGTCTCAAATCCTGCGAAAAATCGCCAACTGTGTCGTTTATCTCCTTTCTACCATGTACTGTATCAACTAGAATTTTCTGAAACTTATTTTATTGATATTAAGATTATGGAGATGAATTTCTGACAGATATTTCTTTCCTGTGGTATATGCTGATAATGTTGTTAGTTTTTCTACTTGTGAAATTTGTATTGGAAGTCAGTCTTTTATTTGATAGAATATGTAATAACAAACTATTTATATCAGATAAAATCATGCGTCGAGCATAGACTTTGAAGCACTTTCCAATAATTCCAGAACACTGTAACGAAGGCTTCCTATTTATGACGCTAAATAAAAAATATATATAAATAAAATTCTAAACAATACACACGAATTTCCTTATACTGTAATATATTCCAAATGATTTTTCTCCATAGGTCATAAACTAATATCAATTTCTGTGCATCCCAGTAAATGTATGGTAGAAACTAATATTTTATATTCCACCGGAAGAATGCTGTACTGCAACTCAATAATGCATAACAATTTCATATGTTTGAAACAGCATAACTTTACTAAATTGCACTGTAACCAATTATTCTCAAGGTGATGGTAATCCAAGAATATTTCCGCGAGTTAGAGCAAAGAAAAATAGACGACTAGGCAGAGGGACTGTCAGACAGACAGAAGGAAAGACAAACCGAATATATAAACACTTTTCAACTACGTTGCAATGTGCTAAGATGGGTGTCTACCCACCTGGATAAACGGAGCAATTTTTATGGACTGGAAAAGTCATAGAATTTTAATATTTTTGAGAAAAAGCCAGGGAAAATTTTAATTTCTGAAAAGAAAACGACAAAGAAATTTTAAACTTTCAAAAAAAGAAATTCATGAAACTTTTTCTAATTATAAAATTAAGATTTGAGATTACAGTGCCAGGAAATTCTATCTTTGCTCTTCATAAGTACTGTAAAGATTATTTTGACCTCTAATGCAATTCATTTTGCATACACCCTATCAGTTTACCTTGTAACTCAGAGATTTTCAATACCACCTTCACTCTCACTGAATCTTTTGACATTTTTGTAAGGATTATATAGATGATTCAATTTGCTATTTTATCTTTGTTTGGGAGCTAATTTAATTAATAAAGTATTTAAAATCCTGATTTTTTTTTCGTGACAGAGCCGCTACATTGCAAAGAATATGGTGGATTTTTTAAATTAAAATATGTCAACGTATTTTGTGAATAATGTGATAATTTCATCCTGGACGAATTTGATGCTGAAAATATATCTACAAAATGATGAGCGTGTAAAAAAAAGCATTCTCATAAAGAAATATTAGAACATCAGGCAATTATTATACAACTTTTAAGACTTTTTTTATAAAATCTCGATACCTGAAATTTTTTTTATTTGTTTGGGAAATCTGGAAAAGTCAGGGAAATTTGTAACTCAGCTGGAATAGACACCCTGGTTAAATAAACCAAAAAAATAAACAAAATTGATTTTTATACAAATCATACTTCAAAGTATTTTTTAATTATTATATATGTTACAATGTGTAATGGACCTATTGTACATAAGATTAAGTGGGAAATGTGTAATCATGCCGTTTGTGTAATCACTGTTTTATTAGTAAATAATAAACTGTTGTTTTAACAAATCAAACAATTGCCATGCTTCTCCATCCACTTTTTTGCGGTGTTCGAGGTCAGGCTATCCAAATAAAGCCCCATTGAATTATTTTAAAAAGAGTTTTACAAATACTCTACAATTTGAATTACGTTATCAGTTTTTAGCCTTCTGTCGTTCTAAAACAGGATTTCACCTTTGATTTTTATGTTCTTATCTAGCTTCAAAAAATAGATTTTAGATTATTTTTCCCTTTTTTGTGTTTTTTTTTTTTTAATATTTTCTTTTACAGCGTTGCTTTTACTTACTGTTTCAATATTTCAACCGCGGACGCTAGGAAAAATGTAAACACATTAGTTGCAATTACTAAAATTAACTGTACTTAACTAGTTAGACTTTCGCTTTTACATCAACTATGGGTAACATGGATAAAGATTTACAATCTTTTATTCTATGTGATTGTAATACAAAAAAGTCAGTAGAATATTATTGTGAATTGCCCTCAAATTCACAAAATGAATCTTGTTACCAATTTAAGAAGACAAGCTAGCGAACATAGCCAATATTTCTTCAGAGCATAGTACTTTCAGGGCTGCCACGGGCGACTATTTTTTAATTCTATCTCGCCCCACATTTTTAAAACAAAAATCTTTCACACACACTTTGCCAACAATTGCTAAAGGAAAATATTACAAAATTGCAGTGGTGCGAATAGAATATAAAAATAATCGACTATGGCAGTTTGTACTTTTAATCCGTGTTACAGAAAAATAAAAACTGGAAATGATTTTCTTTTTTAATACACTATGCTTTCTAATGACAAATTGGAAGAAAACTATAGAATTATAACAGAGTTTCTATTATAAATTATTTTTATTTTCAAAAACCCTTTTTATGTTCATAAAAAGCCTTTAATATAATGCTTTAAAAATTCTATTTGAAACTTATGATCTCATTGCGTCCCATTCACAGATTATTTAAATCTATGATTTTATATTATTAAAAATAACGCCTTTATTAAATGCATCATCTTACATTTAATTTCTCTGAATATGTACTTTGAAAATAATTAAAAAAGAAGAAGAATATTATCTTAATATGCATCTCTACATTTTACAAACTTAAAAGTAAACGTTATCTGTTATTGCTGGGATATAAAAATTAAAAATAAATGTAATTTTTTTCAATTGCTGTTTTCCCTTTCTCCTCGTGTTAATACGTTCACTAAGCTCCGGGTTTCACTGCAATAGAAGCTATATTTAAAGTAATATACATTCTATTGATTTAATGTATGTTTAATACATTGAACAACGATTAATACTTTCAAGAATTATATTCATATACGTTATTATTTTTTTTTTATAAAATGTTGAAAAATAATCTTTTTTTAGCATTTAAAACAAAATGAAGAGAAAACAACATTACAATTATCCTTTTCCAAAACTGTCAGAGGGTTAAAAAGACACAGTTCTGAAAAATGTTTCATGGGTTGCCTAGCAAAATATGCCTCTATATATTGTCTAAATTTTACAGTCAGCAGATTATTATTATTATTTTTTTTTTACTAAAGGCTTTGAGATAATTTTCTGTTCACATAAAACTGACCCTAGTGATTCATCGACGATGATTTGAAGCGCAATACTTTCATATATAACATCTACGCAATCTCTGTATATCTCTGCATAATTTTCGCCACGTCTGCAAGCGTACAAAGAGTATTGGGCACAAACTGCAAGGCAAAAGATGTAACTGCTTGCACTGTTTTTTTTTTTTAATTCATTCTGATTCTAGAACTGGACGCTGAGTAAAAATGTAAGATCCTTGAAGTTATATATTTTTGGCCGTGTCGCTCTCTGGGAGCACTTATGTGCTGTCGTTCTGTTCTTAATTAAATATCCTAAAAATGTCAGTCTGGAGTTCTTAACAAGTCTGTTATCGTTCCTGTGTTAATTGTCCATACTTCATAGAAGTGTCCATAATTACTTGAAAGGAAATGCATTTTTGTCAATGATTACCTTTAATAGCTAAAAGTGTTTTTTAGGTAATATTTTTCGATTTTAAAATTATTTTTTAAACATTAAAAAAAACTGTTTTACACTTATGAAAAACATTACATGTAACTGAAATGAATGTTTTGTGGGGAATTCTTTTCAATAAAGTAATCTTTTCAGTTTCACGTAATACTCTGTTACTCCATATCTGCGTAATCAAATAAATTATTTAAACAAGCGCAAAAGATGTGAAATTAGTGGAACAAGGTGTATATTTCACCAATCCCAAATTTGAATCTGTATATTTTAGAGATAAATATCTTACTTTCACTTGTCCTGACTGAAAGATGGGTAAAGTTAGAAAACGTTTATTTAAAAAGCGTTTTTTAAATTCAGTTATGAGAAAGTATGCATTACATATTATTAAATAGGGATATTAAACAATAAAAAGAAATTACTTCAACACTGCAAAGGCTTGGAAGGGTTTAAAGAATGTTACATATACCCCATTTTACATTACCTACCTTTTTCGTATCTTATTGTTTCAGGTTTACCTGGAAAAAAGGGAGAAATCACTGATTGTTCTGTTTAACATGTAAAACGGTGGTTGTGACAAGCCAAGTTTTAAAAAAACTTCCCAACAAAAAGACACACGTAGCATTCATCAGACCGCTTACTGTTCAGGATGCAGGAGCGAACTTATCTGTGTTAATTCGGTCAATCATGCAAGCGTATAATTTTTGATATCAGATAAACCAAACATCGCATTAAAAAAAAAAAAAAACTAAAAGTAGAAAAATAAGATGAAAGAGTTCAATTTGAGATCAAAGATAAGTGCATTATAAACAGCCATAAAGAAATTTAAAATTTTCAGGAAATTAATAGAAATATATAATTTCTTCTTTTCCTTCGTCAGTTAAACTTTTGAAACAACGTGGATACTTGAATGATGTACAGTAAAAAGTTAGCGTTCAATTTTTAGACATGTAATTACTTAAAATCGTTACCTTTTATAAAGTTCAATTTAACAAAATTAAAATTTGTATCTTTAAAAAAATTCTTAAAAAAAAAAAAAAAAAAAAAAACTCAAATGAATGATAAAACCGTCGAGAGACCATGTATTATTTTCTACAGGATATAGATTAGTAATTAAAATTGCATTAACACGTTGAGTGCCACGGTGACTGACACTGAAACTGACAAAATTACAATATTTTAAGTAATTTTTAAGAAAGTATAATCCTGTAATAAATAAAAGGTCAGTAAATATTAAATAGATTTTCAGTAATTACACAAAACAATATATATATATTTAGTTTAATATCATATTTTAGACGTCAGTCATCGGTGAATGACGCTTTCTAAACGAAAGTTCAGTGTCAGTCCCCGGGGACTGACGTGGCGCTTAGCGTGTTAATAACAGTGTAGATCGTCACTTAAACCTATCAAAATAACAAGGTTTATTTTTCAGTTCTATTTAAACCTATTGCAATGCACTAAAAGATACCGGGTGTCCCAAAAAGGACTGACTGATTTTAAAATTCAATAACTTCCAAACGGTGACAGATATTAAAAAAATTCTTGCAGGAGGGTTATGCATAAAGTCAAAAGGTTTTTTACGGTGATTTTCGAGTTTAGTTCGAATTACAAAAAATAGATGGCACTGCGATCAATAGAGGCTAAATTCAGGCTCGATTTTTGGTACATCGTGGCCCGGATAATACATTTCCATCTCCTTTTTCTGCATGGAACATCAGAAAGGACCGAAAATCGAGCCTGTATTTAGCGACTATTGCTTACAGCGCCATCTATTGTTTGTAATTCGAACTAAAATCGAAAATCACTGTAAAAAAACTTTTAACTTTATGCATAACCCTCCTGCAAGAATTTTTTTAACATCTGTCACCGTTTGGAAGTTATTGAATTTTAAAATCAGTCAGTCCTTTTTGGGACACCCGGTATATTATTTTATTTAGGATACCGACATTTAGCTTTAGTAGAAATAATAAAATACATTTGAAGGATATTATTTAAATTGTGCGTTAACGTTCCTTTAAAATTTATTGAAATGCAATAAAAAACGAGTAGTCGTTCCTATAAAACGCATAAAATATATTTCAAAAAATTAATCGATAAAAAAGTAGAGGTATGTGATTAGATATTACAAAATATCTGTTTTTGCTAAATGTCCTCATGTTCAATTATTTCCTTTTCAAGGAATCTCATCCTCACCAAGACGTTTCTGAAACCAACGTTCAGCTCTTCTTTAAGTGGTCTTTTCAACAGCTATAAATATCTCTGTACAGTGGCGAAATATAACATTATAATAGTAAATAATTAGATGATAAAAATGAACGTAATATTTCATTAACAATTTATTGAAAATGTTCAACAACAGAGATCGACGTTTCTTTTTACGCAACCTAATAATAAAAGCATTCGATATAAATACTGATATAAGTTTATATCAAAATCCGATCTTGTAATATTTATTTCATTAAATTGTTAAAAACCTTTCTTTTTTTTTTTTTTTTACCTTATTTGTTTCTTGAAATTGAGCGAAAAAATATTGCATTTTTAATCACTGAAATTGTTTATATAAAGTAAGTAATTTCCGTGATAATACTGAACATTACCTTAAATTATTTATGTTAATCAAAGGTAAATAGATTTTAAATAGCATCTCTGTCAAAGAAACAAGAGTTGTATATAAATGGCAACAGGTTATAATAATCCCATCGAAGATAGAGTAACTCACTAAAGCAGATCTTTCGTAAACTCTATTAATGTAAACATTAATTAGACAATACCATCTAATGGAATATCTTTACAGTTTATGTCGCTTTGACGCCTACTAAAATTGAACTTAGCTTTGCCTTCAGGCATGTGTGCAAGTCCTTAAACAATTCACTTTATAACTATTTGGAGTAAATGTTACTTTATTAAAACAAAGTTTGTTAAGTAACACACAAGTTAGTGACTCATTAAAGTACAATAATTCAAAATTAAATATAGATAAGTAAAATGTTTTTTGAATATTTTATCTTCATAAATAAAATGACTTTTTAAAAAATTGAACTCTAAGAAATCTATATATATAAATAAAGCCGTTCTCTGTATGTATGTCCTTTATACAAATATTCAATTTTAGACGGATTTGCACGAAACTTCCTGTACATACGTTTTAGAACGTGGAAAAGATCACTGTCTACTTTAAAAAATCAGCAGACCACAATTTATCCCTTTTTTCTGCCACTTTCCATAATTTAACATTACAGAAATGTCTCTTTTTAAAATTTGTAATTCAATCGTTTCTGTCCGATAACGAGCATATTTTTTTTTTATTGCCAATAAAAATTTAGATTTTCGTGCTATATTTTTGCATTTTTGAAATTGATATCATTCTAAACAGAAAATGCACATTTTATATATATATAAAATAAAAACTAGCTATAAGAGCGGTAAAATGACTTAGCACCTTAATTTGAATGTTTTTTTTAAATTAAAACATCTACTTTAATGCAAAAAGTCAAATTTCATGAAAACAATTTAGGAAAAAGAAAAAAAAAAGGCTAGATATGACGTCGCATTCTATTAAATCTTTTCAACGTGTAGTCAAACTCACTGTAAAAAAAAAAAAAAAAAAAAAAAAAAGGCTCCTATATTTTGTTTATTACTTCGATTGTATACTACAGCCATATCTTATAGCTATATGTTATAGCTAATTGTTGTATTGGTTTAGATTCAGTGGTAACATTTTCTGTGATTTATAGTAAAATGAGAGAAATTATTTCATTTCTCAAAAAAATTCTTGACTGATGTCACGATTTAAAATTGATGGAAAATTACATTATTTCATCAAATCATTGTAGATTTAATTTCTGTTAATAAAAAATTTAAGTTTGCGTTTAAGAGTGGTGTTTTATATAGAGTGGAAACACCCTTGATCTAATACTTTAATTAAAGTTTATAATTACACGTAAAGTGCATTTTTTGGTAAAGGTATAAGATATTTCAGTTGGTGTTTTGAACTGAATTTCAGACGCAGCAACGCGATAAAGGAGATAAAACAGTCGTCATGTGACCACAATTTCTTATAAATCGATAAGTAATTTATTTATCGAAAACTCATTTCAATTCCAAATCGCTTCAATAGTCGGGCCTACAAATTTTAAGCCTTTACTTTTAATGAGGTAGAAAATGTGTCAGAAAGATTCACGTTGTTGAGCAGGGAACTGGAGAACCACCTTAAGCATTATTGCAGATTAGTATTTTGTAATCGAGTTGCATGCCAGATATTCGCCTAAAACATAAGTCATGCTATATTGTTTTAAACAAAATTCCATGCCATAATAGGTGTGAGGCACACTCATTAAAATAAGAATGCGCCAACTGGCTCACAGCCCGATTACTGAAGATTAACCCGTCAGCACTTAAAGAGATAAAAATAGTTCTGCATTTTTCATTCATGTAATAAGACTAATCCTTCATTATTGGGTTCACATGATTATATAACTTTTCCCTATAATTCTATGAATAAGTAATGGAAGACAATATGTTACGTACTAAAATCTTCCTTGAAAAACTAATAGTGCAAGTCGCATGTAAATCCGTTCTGAAGAACTCAAGTTATATGCACGCGGAAAGAAATTCCAATTTGCATTTTATATACTTATTAGATTAGATTATTTTGAATAGTTTGATTTGATATCTGTTAAATTCGTGTACTATTTTATTTTATTTTTGGTGTTCCAATTTAGTTATTGAATATTACACGAAAACAAACAAATTCTGAATTATTTACAATGTTTTTGAACAATTGAGTTAATATTTTGTAATTGGGTTGCAAGCATGTTTAAAAAATATTCATTCTTGAATATTACTTTAAAATCTATAAAAATCTGTAAATTGAGATAAACATTACAAACAAATATTACTGAAAGTACTTTTGTTTTCTGTAAGACGTTGGGACAATCGAATGTGCGATGTTTAGAGGTTAAATTGCAGTAAAAGGGAAATTTATTGTTGTGTTAGGTTGTTGCCACCGAAAATATGATACCAGCGTTATTCATAGACATGTCTTTGCTTTATACTATTGCATTAAGAGTAAACGGGTTCATCTTTCGTAATCGGGTTGCACGCACCTTTAAAAATATCCATGCTTGAAAATTACTTTAAAATCTATTAAAAATCAGAAAATTGAGATACAATTTTCAAACAAATTTCATTTGAAAGAACTTTTTTCTTTTCGACATTGTAAAAAATGAAATTGTGTGATGTTTAGAATTTAGAAAAATTGCAATAAAGGCACAATTTATGGGTTATAAATTATGGGGCACAATTTATGGGAGCTGACATAGTGTTTTTAGTTTATAATCTAGATATATGCCATGCGAACGAGAATTTCATTAAATGCTGCGCGATTTGGTGGATTTTTTTTCGTATTGTCAGGGAAATCACATATTTTTCTCTTACACCCGCCAAAGGAACGCGCATTCTGTTATTAACGCTCAGGGATTTTACTATCGTTGCGAGACATTAACGTCATGTTTTCTGATTGTCTTTTTAACGATTTTTGGATGGGAGTGCGCAAATTTAAGTTATTTTGATTGCCGTACTATTTCGTTTTAATTTACTAGGGGGCTATGCCCCCTACGAGCTACGCTCGCCAACCCCCGTTCAGGCACACCAAAATCCAAAAAGCATGCTAATTTGATCGGCTTTTAAAATATTGAATTAAAAAAAAAAAAAAAAAAAAGGTAGCGATCATTTTGTAAATGGGTTTCCATTCGTTTTCCTTGGATTGGGGATTTTTAAGGCCAAATCTGCTGCTGTTAAGAGATACAATGGCTGTTTTCGTATTTAATTTAAAAATTAATTAAACATTTGAAAATAAGCTTATGTAAAATGAATTAAGTAAACCGTGTCATTGTTTCCCGTTATTTTTTAACAGCGCTAAAAGATAGTTCTTTTAAATAATTCATTTTAAATGTATCGTTTCAAATCTGACGTAATTTACACCAAAGTTTTATTTCTCTTATTCACGTGAAAATACTTTTGTTGTTAGAAGGAAATATTATTTGCGCTGTCTTCGAATTCACGATAATAGTTGAAAAGATTATCTCAAAATATCTCGCGCAAATATATTTTTCAATTTAAATTGTTTTGCTATATTTTTTGCCATTTTAAATATGACGTAATTTCCTCAAATTACAAGTTTTAACGCATAATAAAGATTTTTTTTTATTTTAAGATTTTGTTTCTCTTATTTTAAGATTTTGTGTAAATATGGTTCGGCACAGATGTCATTGGCGCAATTTTTTTCTGACGCCAATTTCATATACGCAACGGGTACTTAACTGGTGCTAAAGTGTTATTTTGTTTGATATGGTAACCCGGATGTTGTTGTTTATACTATTGATGTTTTCGCCAAATTGGCGTCGGAAAAAAATTGCCCCAATATGTATATGACATCTGTGCCTATGGTTCTTATGACGTAATTTTCCTGCTTTTAATATGTAATCATTTAATTCTAATTTTAAAGCTTTTTTTCTGTTTGTAATAGTCACGTGTAAACAAATTTTTAATTTGAAGTAAACATTATTGTTTGCGCTGTTTATACAACTGGCAACAGTTTAAATTACATTTTCCAAAATTTGTAAAAAATATCTCTCGAAATGCTGAAAATTTGAATTTAAAATTGACATAAAACCTCAAAATATGAGTCAAATAAGAAAAATAAATACAATTTGCACACCGGGAACTTATAACGTATAAAATGATTTAAAAATGATTAAATTATCATGTATAATTTTTGCTCCAATAAAACTTTTTTAGTGGAACGATTTTGTCCAACTTTAGCATTAAATATCTCTTAAAATAATTCTTCGATTTGAAAACTGTCTGCATCAGCGTGTTTATCAATCATTTCTCTCTATAATACTACCGATTTTCATGTTTTTGTATGTAATATTTTTCTTAATAATAACGGTGAAAGGCCATGCTTAAACATTCAAATTGGATGCCGATCTACCCGGAATATCTACGCAGATTTTCATTGGTCCATTTCCAAATCAAAACTTTTTTTTTATATATAGAAGGATTTTATCTGGAAGTCTCCTTATAATTGACACGGGTGAAGCCGGGTAGTTCTGATAGTAATAAATATAAGGCGAAAGATAATTAAGTCTATAACTTTAACACTCAATATAATCTTAAGAGTCTACGCTAGTCATGCCAATGCAGCAGAAAATAAATATTAAACATATTCTACTCTTTCTTTTTCAATTTTTTGTTTGCATGCCAATATTTTTAAAATGCTTATCGTAGGGTATTATATTTGAGATTAATTTCTAACCAGGCACTTTTAAATTATTGATTTTGGTTGCGGATTTTTTTTATAAAAGTGTTTTCACTTTTGAAATCAGTTTTGAAATATAAAGTGATCATTAAATAAAGTTCTCTAACCCAAATCGGAAAAATAAAAGAATCGATTTTAGTTATAATACTCAGAAAATAATTTTTAAATGCTGAAACGCAAACGAGAAATTAGTAAAGCAAAAAATCATCAATTTAATCAAATTAAATATTTTAAAATCAAATATTTACAATCAGAAAAGGGAAATTTAATTCCCCATTTTGAAAGAACTAAAACAATTCTAAAAGTGTTATAAACAGAATTAATCGAGTTAAAAGATCTAGTAATGTGAGAAAAAGATAAGATTCAATATGGAATCTCTAAAATCTAAATTATGTGACAAGAAAATAAAGTTAGAAGTCCATAGTATATAAATTATATCATAAAATGATACACGCAAATGAAGAACAAAAACATTAAGGAAAAGTTAATAACCATTCTAAACAAAAGGAAAAGTTAATAACCATTCTAAAGAAAAGGAAAAGTTAATAACCATTCTAAAGAACTAGAAAAGCGGTTAGATGAATCAGAAACAGTATGTTCGAGAACGATAACTGCCAAAACAAAAGTTGAAGGAAAATTAGATGATTTTCAAGAAGGTTACGCACAAATTAAAAATGATATACTACTAACATGCAAAACAAAATTGAAAAAAAGTAATAGTTACAAGAGACTGAGAATGAAACAATTTTCACTATGACCTTTGATTCCTAAGATAAAGAAAAAGTGTTATACTCACCGAAAAATGCTCATAAACAGAATAAAGACGTGAATTAGGAAGAAAATATTTAAAAAGTTTACCAAAAAAAATGATCAAGTAAGAATTATATGAGTAATATTCATAGGAAAATTACAGCTGCCTAGAAACTATTAAATGAGTCTGAACAAATCCTCGCGAAGATTATAAAGGGTAAAAACGAAAAGATATTTCGAGAAAAATTATAAATCTCGTGATAAAATAGACTGTATGAAAGAAAGAAAAATTTACATAAATTCAGAAGAGGAAGTCTGTAGTGACAGATGTAAAGATTCAACATTGATGAAAGTCCCAAAACCACTGAAAAACCTAAGGAAAACCTTAGGTTTTTCAAAGTTCCTCAAAGTTCAGTTCTTTCAAAGTTCAGTTTCAAAGTTTTTCAAACTCCATTGGACACCTCTACGAGCTCAACGAATTCACTAACTAATCCCTCTAAACTGAACGATAATACCGTTCATTCATCTTAATAATTGAACAACAACAACAACAAAAAATCTAAAACTTTTAAATAGTATTATCTTCTAACTCGTAATTTAAAAATGTGTGGTTCCTGAAAAAGGCCTTTTTTGTTAAAGTGGGTTGCCGCCTCCTTAATTGCTTTTCCTGCCCAAGCTTGGCGATTGTTACTTCTAATCTAGCGCTAACTTTTATTCTTTACACTTCTCTTTTTCTTTTTATAGTAGTTTTTTAACTGCAGCTTTATCTGTATTAATTATAAATTTTATCTTCTTCTCTAAGTCTTAAGACTTATTGTTAATTTTAATTATAATCTCTTTTCTAAATCCATTAACTTTTTTATATTTGATTCTATCCTTAATTTTAATTAAACTCTAATGTAGTCTAACTACATCTCTTCTTTTTTTTTTCCTACGACTCATTTTGTAAGACATTTCATATTCACTCTGGGTGTTAAGTTGACAGCAACTAGGAAACCCCTCAACGCTACTCCACTATTCAGGATTGCTGACAACACAACAAACCGAATTTTCTGCTGCTTATATAAGCCTAGGTTTTTTCCTGCCGAATATGTTTCCACATATGTGTTATAAGAAAAAAATGATTGTTATTATACGACCTTTTATGCTTGAAATTGCAAAAAAAAAATGGCAATTCATGAACGGATGTAGCTAAAAGAACGTGTTTTTAGTCGAACCATAAATAAACTAACCCAATACAGAAGAGAGTATATTTTTTACCCTTTCAAATAAACCTTATGTATTATTTTCTAAACCAATGATTGTAAATAAAGAGCTGTGCGTTATGTACAGAATTTTATAATGAGGTACTAAGAACGAATCTGGGTTTCTAAAGATTTGTTCATATCAACTATGCAACAACATCAAAATCCAAAATTGCGCTTCACGGCTAATCTATTGATTTTATATGGAATAGATGACCAATGTGTAATAAAATAGTCGAAATTTTAAGTTTGAAAAAAGTAGAGTTTTAGCACTGAAGGATTTCAATGGATTTCAATACAATTTCACATGGATTTCAATTTTCATTATTTAGTACGAAAGTATTTTTTTTTAACTGTGAAAGGTAGCATTCTATATTCTATACAATAAATATTTATACTATTATTGGAATCATCAAATGTGTGAATTTTTTTTTTCTTTTTTGATTTAAATGCATTGCAAACTTCCTACTCTTTCTTATGCTGGAGCAAATCGTTTTCATAATGGGCGTCAGCAGCGTAAAACCAGCACACCTCTATTTAGTGGATCCAAAATTTCATTAGTAAATATCCTAATTACAAGTTTGAAATTATTATTTAGATATTTTCTGAAAAAAAAAAAAAACCTAGCTTGTCTGTAGTGCACATATTTGTCGATTGACTCGTATACTGCACTTTGGTCTTTTTATGTTTAAACTTTGGAAATAAATGCAGATTATATACGTTTAAATAACTTAATAGTTCGTGTGTAATTTGAATGTAAATCTGCATTCTAAAGAAGTATATTATTTTATCATAAAGTAATGAGATTAATAAACGTTTTAATAAAGTGCACTTCCGATTAAATTGACTACAAAAATATTAAGTTACATTATTATTTGCATATAATTCATCATATTAGTACATGCAATATGATTCCCTAACGATATGATTTTTATTTATCATAATTTACATTCCATGAAAATAATCTACCACAAGTTGAAGATGGAGGTAAAACTAGCATTATATCTCTAATATAATTTATATTACACAGTGGTGACATCATTTAGATATTGCACTTAAAATATATTCTCTCAATAATAAATTTGATATATACCTTTATAGGAAATACGAATAGTTTTGTTATAATTATGTCTCTCTTCCTTATTGAAATATGGTTGATTTTGTAGGAATCATATATATTAATACTTTTTTTAAAGAATTTTTTTTTCGGAAAAAGAGATTAGATTACATTTCATTGGCTGAAATATATGTAGATAGATGCATAAGCATATATATATTTGGACATTTTAAACATTTATTTTGGACATTTTAGTTCAAAATAAATATTTTATTAACTGCCATTTAATGTTATTTACATTTTGTTCGGAATGTAATTTAACTGTGTCAGTTGTTAGCCAAGATTATTATTCGCTTATGCTTAGCAATAACTAATTTACTCTACACTGCCTTCAAGCGAATCAGTAATCATTTCATAAATTTACAATCAACGGGAAAGAGCAGTCAATTTTCCACCCTATTTCGGTTACCGTTTGCTGCAATTTGCATTGGTTTATAAACATTCCTATGCAGACACTACTGTGTATATATTCAGTTAATCATTATGCCTTATAGTGCGTACCATTATTCATATTGATATTCAAATTTCAACGTTTGTAAACAGAAAGTTTGATACTTAACGAAGCTGAGATTTCAGATTTTGTGCAACAAATTATATATTTATATGAATGTAAATCAAGTACGTTTGTTGCTTAAATTTATATATATTCTAACAATATTTTTTACAGTTTTAATTAAAATATTTATCTTAATATTGCAGATAAGTCTCTCTGTGTTTTGTGAGGAGAAAATGGTGAAAATGTTAATATCATAACATACAGCCTTATATAACAGATAAATATACAACAAAATTGCAGACTTAAGACAGAAGTAAATAAGTTGTTACTAAGTGGTCTATTCTATTTCAAACGTTAATGCAATGTTTTAATTCCTTTAAATTAAATTTCAATCTTTACAACTAGTATAACAATTTTAGAAACCGTAAAATTTAGTTCAGTATAGCAGGAAACAAAAAAAACTATGGAAAAGTACTCAATGATGTAAGTAAAGACATCGAAGAGCCTTGTTCCATGAGAAAAAATCCCCTAATTTTCTCTATGCTAAACATTTAGTAAATATTCATAATTTTGGATACCTATTTTTACCTTCTATCTTTACAAGAAGAAAGTATTGGAAATTTTTCACTTCCGGATTTCGATAGATTTATACGTTTTAGAAGATGTTGAATACGGCTTGATGGTTTTTTTAAAATGACTGCCTGTGACTCTGTCTATCACTCTGTGAGTTTGTATGTGACTTTGATATTCTTTCAGAAATCAAGAATTTTCAGAAATTTGGTTTAATTTCGATCGCGACAATACCGGATTTTCGAGATTATACTGTATTTATATATTTTTTATGAAGAAAATTAGTTTTGTATGAAATATAAAGGTATTTTTATCAAATAATAACTATATTTAAAATTTTGACACAATTTATATAAAATAACTTAAAAATAATCTTATTAACTGTTAAGTTGGAATCAAAGATAGTGTAGTTTGAATATCATTTTATGTAAATATACCAGAAATTTAAATAAATTAAAAAAAATAAATCTCGTATTTTTTCAACAGAATATTTTATTTTATGGTACAAATTTCAATATTTTTACTGATAATAATTATAAATATAATGGAACATTATCTAAGATAGTAGAAACAAAAAAAACCCCTCTCTTTGAAAGTTTTTTAAATCTTATTAACCACAAGCAGTAGTACATATGATTGAAAATGAAGGATATAATATTCCAAAATTTCTCTTGCAAATCCCAAGACAATTTCTGCAAAGATTCAAATCAAAACTGATTTGAAATGGCTGTTTGCTAAAGACAAAGACTAAAGAGTTGGAAAGTTCAATCACAACTTGATTTTCCATGCACAAGTTCACTGAGAATCTGCGGGTTTCATAAATTTCATCTGGGAATTTGCCTCACAGATGACAGTTTGAAGTTGATATATTTTCCCCTTCATCAGCTATTTAAAATTTTATAAAAGTTTTTGAAATATTCCCAAGAACTTTATGAATAAAATGCCATGAGAACAATTCTCAATTTGTTTTTCTTAAATGCTGTCAAATATACCTTTCAAAGTGTCAAAAGTGTAATTATAATAAGTCTAAACAAATGTATTCTGCTAAATTAACGGTTTTGTATTGAAGGTTTTCCCAGTTAATGTTTAATTGCTTTAAGATTTTTTAAATTCCACATGAAAATGTACAGTCCATGTAAATATATATATATATATATATATATATATATATATATCATGCGAGCCGCATAGATTCTGAAACACTTTCGAACACATTCTGACCATTGGGACAAAAGTTTATTATTGTTAGTTTATTGTTTGTGTATTGTTAGTACTGAGTTTATTAAGTTTAATGATGTTTAAAGAAACTGCGTAACGCATTAAAAAACCCAATTTGAACAATTACTATCAATAGTCGAAAAAATAGGCCAATTGTTCTGTTCAGCAACTTATAATATTTATAAATTTCTATTTATACTGCATAGTATTCTAAAAGTTAGTTCAATTATATAACACATTAGGAAATTCCCTTGCATCAATTTCCGTCAGTAAACGGAAATTCACTTGAATATTTTGTTATAACTAATTATAACAAAAATCTTAATACTTAGAAAGTCTAAAATAATCTAAATTTTTACTACATTCCATGTAGCAGATCGTGAGTTACAGGGTTCACAAAATTTCAGTCGCATACAGACATACAGACTCAGGGAAAGATATTTTCTAAAAACATTCTAAATGTTCTGAATGTAAATGATTGAATGTAAATGATTCTGATTCCGTTTGAGTGTATATTACTCAATAGATGGCGTTTTGCTGTGTTTTTCACTATTTCTGCGATGGTAATATCTTAAAGTCTAATTTTATCATCATAACCCTGTATATGATTTGTGGAATTTATGCACACCAAGTAATATGCATAAAAATAATTAAAATTTAAAATGAGTACCGCAACTGAAAACGCACTTCCAGCGATTATTCTTCATAGGAAGTACTGTAGCCTTAACACTTTTATGTGTCTCGGTAAATGAACGAAAAATTATATGCACACCAGGCTCTATAGTAAGTGCGTTGTCGTACACTTCAGTTATTTATTGTTATCAATTACTTATTGTTAAAATTTTCAATCACCCAACATAAAATAATAATATTATATTGTATATCATGTCTTATCTGATCAATTACTAATTCCTAAACCAGAAGTTCAGAAGTTGTAAAGGTACAAATTGCAAAAATTTCAAAATTGTTTTCATTATACGAAAACTTATATACGTCAAATAGTTACTAATTTCTTCTAATGTACCACACGAGAGCAATGGCAAATTTTCGATTTTGGATTTTCGAAGGGTTTTTACGTTTCAGAAGGTCCTAAACATGATTTAGAATGTTTTTAGAAAATGTCTTTCCCTGAGTGTGTATGTATGTATGCGACAGAAATTTTGTAGACTGTAACTCACGATCTGCTGCATGGAATGTAGTAAAAATTCAGATTATTTTAGACGGAACAAAAATTGATGCTGATTATGTTTTGGTGCATGTCGACCAGCAGGTGGTGCTTCTAGGCTGCATTTTCCTTTCTTTCCAAAATAGCTATATATGAAGTACTAATGCACCGAATTTCGTCTATCGAATTTCCATATTTTTTTTAAAACCGTGACATAATTAGATTCTGATACCGTTTGAGTTTATATTACTCAATAGATGGCGTTTCTTTGCTGTGTTTTTCACGATTTCTGCGATGGTAATATCACGAAACGAATACACAGAACTACATCTACTTAATATTCCTTAAGACATTGATATAAATAGATTCTGATTAAAATCTGACATTGATCAATCTACAGGGAGCACTGTATATTGTGTTGATGAATGATTGATAATAATATTAACCACAATCATTTTATGAAATTCAGCGAGCGTGCTCTTTTATATTTTTATTTACTGAAACTGTAAATTCTATGCTAAATTCAAAGAGAGGCATGATACTGCATGTTCGTTGCTATGTGACTATGCTGTTTCAATTAATGCATTTTAAAGATACAGAAGAATCTTTTACGATAGGTACAACAAAAAACGTACTTATTACTTTCTTCTTTTTTAGAAGAAGAATGTATTGGATTCGTGTAAATTTTCGACTTCCGGTTACGACGGATTTATACGTTTTAGAAGTTCCTCGACCGTTGTCGTAATAGTCAGTGTATTTAGTGTTCATCGCAAGTGTTTCGATGGCAGTGCTGGGACAATATTTGAATCTTTTTAGAAAATATCTGAATGTGAGTCTGCCTGTACGTGACACGAAATTTGTGGGCGCTCTAGTTCAAGAACTAATGCACGAAATTTAATAAAACTTTAGATTAATTAATACTGATTAATTATCATTCTACGGGGCTATGTTGCACTTTTCACGATTTCCGCAAGAGAACTAATTCACGAACTAATTCACGGATTTTCATCAAACTCCAGATTTCGTTAGACATTGACATAATTTGTAGCTGATTAAGTTTTAGTGTAAATATCGCCACGGTGGCACTATTATGCTATATTTTTCATGATTTTTGCAATTTCTTTATCTCAAGAAGTAATGCACGGAATTACATTAGATTTCAGATATAGTTAGACATTGACATAAGTTGTTGCTGATTAGATTTAGGTGTAAATCACCTGCAGATGGCGCTGCTACGCTACATTTTTCCGGGTTTAGACGATTTTAGCAATAGTCATATTTCAAGAACTACCGCACGGAATTTCATCAAACTTTACATTCTGTTAAACCTTGACATAATTTGATGCTGTTTAGGTTTTCTTGTAAATCATATAACAGGTGGCACTGCTATGGTGCATTTTTCACGATTTTCGCAATAACGATATCTCAAAAACAAAATTTAATCAAACTTCATATTCTGTTACACATCCACATAAATTTATCCTTAAAAGGCTTGTGTGTATACTGCCTAACAGGTGTCACTTTTATGCTGTTTGGGTTGGCAATTTTGGTTGCAGACATCTAAATAAAAGGGTCGGTGTCAAAATTCAATGATTTGTTTGAAAAAAATGTTATCTTTACATCTCCTTTTAAAATGCACAAAATTAAACAAACCTATACCAATCCTCATGATGGGCATAAATTATCATTTATTTTCAGCACTGTGATAGTGAATTTTGAAGTATTAACATGTATGAAATAGAAGAAACTTTTGGGATTAGCAAATCCGACACGATTTTTTTTTTAAATCTTGCGAAACTTTTACGTGACCATTCACTGCGGCCATTACATTAAATTAGTTTTAAAAATATTTTCATCATGTTTTGTTATTAAAACAAAGGAATTTAAAATTTTCTACTACTAAAAAAATCCAGGTAATGACACTAAGAATTTTATAAATTATCTGCCGATTCTGGCACTAAATACGAATTTTAACATTTTTAGTTTTTTTTTTTTCAATTTGGTCAATATATTATTTAAATTAAAATTATTACAATACTTTTATCACAAAATCTGAAATAGTGCCTATAATCATGCTTCTTCATTAATAATGTTCTACCTCAGTATTGTGTTAAGAAATTGCGAATAACGCAGCTACCTTAAATATATATTTTGTTTAAACCACGTATAAATATTTGACAAAAGAATTTCTAATTACTATTATCACACGTATACATGAAAACTTTTCATCCTTTGATATCCTTGTTTTTCACTCTTAATTATTTTTTCGCAGATCACACGAAAGAAAATTGAATGCTTTTATTACTTCCAACGGAAAGATAAATGTCTAATTAATGTATGCCAGACAAATGAAGTTGCTTTCGTCTTCCCATAACTCGCATATTTTAAATGAAAACATAGAATTGTAAGCTTAAAGATAAAGGTGACTCTCTAAGTATACTGTATTTACGGTGAAAGGAACGTTTGATCATGAAATTATATATAACATTATCCTCTTTTAATAGTACTGTTTATACAAATTTTATGGTGAGTAAAAAATAAGAAATTCTTAAAAGAAATATTTATTGATCTTAAGCCGCTTGCTTTATCCTGATATTATTTTACAAAAAAACATCTTAAAGATCATCATTTAAGATCAAGTTACTAGAGTAATAAATGTCATTTGAAGGAATATATATTTACTATTTTCATAGATCGTTCAAAGTTAGTGTCTAATAAAGTACATGTTTGGACATCATAAAGAATGCATTAGTACAACAATTACTTCGAAAGTTGTTAAAGTCATCTTTAAATGTAATAATGATAAACCATCAGTTAAAAATTCGAAATATTTTCCAAAACAAGCACAATTTTTATTCCAAGCTTTCCCAGATTTAAGTTTTAGGTTTAATTTTCAGAAGTTTTTGTTGCAGGAAATACGAATTACATTTAAGTTTTCTGTTATTTTTACTTAATAATACAACATGTGTGCTAAGCTACTCTTTATGAAGGTAGCGTATTGCCGAGTGAGGTGTGAACTTACTGTGTGTGCTCGTGCTGTCCTAAATCCTTTGTGCGTGAATGAGCTACCTATAATATAAGCTCTTTATATTTCTTAAAGTAAGTGTTAATCACTCGCAATCCTGATAGTCGATTTTTATTTGTGTGTGTGTTATACATATGATAATTAGGTATTTTTGATTATCTGCTGTTATGTATACTGCATCAGCAGTCATATTTACAAGATTAGACGCATTTTTCTCAAAGTGACAATCACAATTTTTGTCACTGTCCAATTTTGAAGGTAGATTTGTATACATGTTAAGTAGCCAAATACGGAAGCTATTTGGATAGAATTTGCGCCTGAATTATTAATGAATTAATGATTATCAATAAATAAATAAATTAATTAATTACTTTTTGATAATTAACAGACTTATTAATTAAAAATCAGAAAGAAATCTTCAACAAAATTGATCGCTTTCATTCCGAGCCGGCTAAAGCCTTCACGCATGCGCAGAACCATGTTTACATAGCGGATCAAAATGAATGACGAAACGAGTTAACGTTTTTTATAACTCTTCGGCACTCATTTTGCCAGCATAGTAAGAAGTTAGAGCTTCTTTTTTTTAAATACAGGAGTATTAGAAACTAACGTGTTGGCTTTAAAATTATACCAGATGGAACCCGTCAAAACTTGAAGGCAAATAACTTGGTGGTAACATATAAAAAAAGTTCATGACAGCTTAAAATATTTAAAATTTTTATAGAATAATTCATAGCAAAAAAACAATTAGAAATTGTTTTAAGTGCGAATGTAAAAATCTGAACAATTATGCTTGCCAATAACATCATTGATTCGTTAGATGAAACAGAACATAGTTTATATGAATGCAATTTTGCATGTACCTAAATCACATACCAAAATTGTGCATGATTTTCCTGTGCTGTGTTATTTAACAAAATATTGATTTTAAAGGGACAAAGGACCATAAAAACCTCATCAAACATTTTTTTTTTGTAAATTTCACATTAAATATTATTTAAGAGTACATTATATGCATTATGACATGCATTTATGGCGCACAAAAAAAAAAATTGAGAAAAAAATGGAATTTTACGCGTCGTCTTAGAAATATTCGAAATGCCCCCTGCAAGTTCCATATAAATGAAAATCCCCAATATTTTTTATAAAAGTTTGGTTTATATCTATTTATATAAAATCCAAGTCTCTGTGTGTCCCTCACGATTCCGGTTGGACCACCTCATTGAAATGAGTAATTGTTGAAAAATACTAATGCAGGGTTACCACAGTAGCGCCAAATGTTGGCCAACTTGGCAATAGCTGGGTGATTTGGTGAAATTCCCATTTATAACTATTACTCTTTCATAAAGGAGGTCACCAAAATTTAATTTAAACTCCGCTCTTTTAAGATATTTTTTCAAAATCTATGGGTGAGAATTTAAAGTACATCTTTACATCTTCCTCCCGATGCTACTAATAAAATAACCGCCAATAGACGACGCTGTACTGTATGAGCTCCTAACTGCGCGATTTTAATGTGCTTTAGGTACTTTTCCAGTATAAGTGCCTTGGCGAAAAAAGAAATTTGGCAACATTTTCCCGGAACCTATCCACTGTTTCATTTTATATACACATGCATTTTTTTTTCGATATTTATACGATTTATTTATACGATTAAAAAAGTCGTTTCTCTAATTTTATACAGAAACAGATGTAATTTGTACATAAAAATATGAATAATATACATATAAAATAAACATATAAAAAAAAAAACACTCATCAAGTTTGTTTTCATAGCTGTTTATATGATTTGACAACAATTCTCAATATTTTTCCGTTATACGGACACCATGCCAAAATGTATGCGGTACTTTTCCATTATACGGACAGCATTGTCGCCAAGCGCAATAGTTGGCGCAAAATGAAAATAAGGTGAATTGAAACATTTGAAAAATAAAAGAAAAAACATTCTCGATAGTAAAGTGGGCATTTTAAAAATATAACATTTGAAAATTACAAACTTTTACGAACTATTTTATTAAATCACAAATATATACTTAAAATAAATGAACAAATAACTGTTATACTATAAAGTAATAAAATAAAAAATCATATTAAACTGCTGCCATAAAATTATAAATATCTTTCAGCATTGCAGTAAACATTTCATTTTTTGAATGAAGGCGTAGCCACATAAAATCTATGAGATACGACTCTAAATGATGACGAACAGCTTCCCGATGTCTTTTGTTGCGCCATTTTGCGATGCCCCATAATCTTTCAACATTTGGAGTATGACATCCAGTATTAGGGTCGACAAAATTGTATTTGTGATTTACTGTGAAATGATCATAACCAGCACTTAGCAGTTCATCTGTTTTATATCCTTTCCAACAATCTGTATAAATAATACATGACTTTCATCTACTTCTATAATTTTATTAGGTCCACCGATTTTTCTATTTGGTCGAGAACATAAAGCATTTGCACAAACTTCTCTCGAATAACTATTCCATTCCACTGTTGTGTTGTGGTTCATATCAAGTTGCAGCTCACAAAACTCAATCGATGTCAACTCTTTGCACGATAAACATATAAACCTCAAAGCATTAAGAAAAGTCACCCGCGATCCTTTAAACCAAGTTTTTTGGGAACAGATGTCATATTCGCCCCATATTGGCGCGATTTTTTTCTGTCGCCAATATCATATAGGCAACAGGTACTTAACTTGCGTCAAAGTGTCGTTATTTTGCTTGATGTGGTAACCCAGATTATGTTGTTTATGCTGTTGATGTTTTCGCCAAATTGGCAACCGAAAAAAATCGCGCCAATATGGGGCGAATATGACATCTGTACCGTTTTTTGTCGTATTTCTACGCTTTCTTCGCATGATCGTAAGCTACAACTCAATTTCGGATTTCCAGAACTCATCCATAATTTCATTTCATGATTTTTTGAACACAATCTTTTATTATGCAGAATTCCAAATTCCTGAAACAGTTTTATCACAACTTTCTCATCATCTGGCAATTGCCAAATGATAAAATCCATCTCAGCATCAGCAGTAAAAGCAAACTACAACTTTATAAAAAAAAGCATTTTTAATTCGATTAATAGCAGATTAAAAAGCTTTCCAAGGTTAAGGTTAAACAATAATCATTCACGTGATTCACGTTTCATAAATAACAAATCACAATGCTTCGCATGGTTTACAATAAAAATCTACGATCAAGGTTGAAATAATTGGCGCATTAGCATACATTTTAGCATGCTGTCCGTATAAAGGAAAAGTACCATGTATGCTAATGCGCCAATTATTTCAAAATGCTAAAAGATATTTGTAATTTTATGCCAGCAGTTTAATATGAGTTTTATTTTATTGCTTTATTTTATAACAGTTATTTGTTCAATTATTTTAAGTATATATTTGTGATTTAATGAAATAGTTCGTAAAAGTCTGGAATTTTCAAATGTTATATTTTTTAAATGCTCACTTTAGTACGACAATATTTTTTCTTTTATTTTTCAAATGCCTTAATTCACGTGACTTTCATTTTGCGCCAACTATTACGCTTGGCGACAATGGTATCCGCATATCGGAAAAGTACCCAAATCTCACTTTCTGATGCCCAAATTACACCAAACTTTTTTTAAAAAATGCCAAACCCCCTACAGTGGAAAAGTATCAAACTGTCTATTATTTTGCGCTATCTGTGTTATAGTTTATACTATATGCAAGGTGAGTGGAGCGAAGAGTTTAAACATTAAATATTAAAGTTTCGGCACAGATGTCATATACACAACGGGTACTTAACTGTCATCAAAGTGTCGTTATTTTGCTTGATATGGTAACCCGGATGTTGTTGTTTATGCTGTTGATGTTTTCGCCAAATTGGCGTCGGAAAAAATCGCTCCAATATGGGGTATATATGACAACTGTGCCAAAGTTTCTATAAAGCAGTATAAGACTAAAAATTAAGAATAAAATAAATGCAAAATAAGACTAAAGAAGAAAGAAGAATCATGCGTTAAGCATAGAATATGAAACACTTTCCAACACATCCTGAATGCTTTAACAAAACTTCGTTATTTAGGGAAATAAGGTAAATAAGATAACTAAGTAAACGTTTTAGAAAACGCATAATTTAAAAAAAAATTGATTTCAGCAGTTACCGTCCATAGCAATAGTACCGTTATTACATGCCACTATTTAGCTAAAATTTAATTTAAGCTACTCTTAAAGCTACTGAAATCATATTTCCAGATATTATCATCCATAGACGGTTATGTATCCAATTCTTTGCGTGACCCTGTTTATCATTTTATCTATATTCTACAAACATTTCTTAGTAATCTAAATGCAGTTCAGCGTAAATCTGCATAACTCCTTTAAAAACCACCTTTAAGCATTTTATTCTCATACTCAGGAACCCTTACGAATTCTTTTGTGTAGCCCTGCATATGAATTGTAGCATTTATACATACGGTATAGTATGCATAAATGTAGTGAAACATAAAAGCGCATATCATAATTAAAAATGCATTTCTAGCAATCATTACTTATGTACGTACAATACTTCGGAGAAACGTTTCTTGGCGAGAAAGAAGTTTGCCAACGTATTTTCTGACAACCTATTTACTGCTTCATACTCACAAGCAATTTTTTGCATATGTAAACAATTTATTTAATGTTAAAAAAAAACTATTTATCCATTTTTATAAAGAAACAGAAGTATTTTTTGCACAGATGTCATATACGCATCGGGGTTGGCGTGATTTTTCTCTGACGCCAATTCGGCAGAAATCTCGCTTTCGAATACCAGTTACTTATATATTTTTAAATTATTTGCTATCATTTTGAAAAGGAAATAACTATAAATAAATATAAGTTTGAATAATAACTATAGAACAAAACAGTTTATATAATTTAAAAACAGAAAATAAAAGTAAATAAACAATGGCACAGATGTCATATTCGCCCCATATTGGCGCGATTTTTTTCTGACGCCAATGTCATATACGCAATGTATTAATAAATAAAAAACAATAGCCGGCAAAATAACACCATTTTAGCGACATAGGTATCCCGGTTCATATCTGAAATCTGTACCGTAATTTGTATATAAAAAAATATTATATATATTTAGAAACGATTTTTTTATGTATATAAGTGCATATATAAACAAAAATAAAAGTTCATTAGATTTGTTTTCATAGCTGTATATTTTGGCAACATATCTCACTTTCTGATGCCCGAATTACGCCAAGCTTTTTTTTTTGAAATGCGCTATAATGGAAAAGTACCTAAATAAATAATTAACAGAAATAACCAATTATACAAACTAAAACATTTTATTTCGAGATTAAAGCATTGTTTTTAATTTCGATTAAAAATACATATATCTTTGGATAACTTGAATTGAAATTGGGTTCACGGCTTAATATCTCATTCCATAAACCTAAACAAACACAAGTGATTCATTCATCGTGAACCGTAAAAAATATTAAATCATTGAGGTAATCATTCACAAAGTAAGTTCTCCAACAATCAATGGACAATATTCTAATGACGTCATAGTATGTAAAATGGCGGCGGTATCATTTGTTTATGGTTTGAAATCACAAAGATTTAATTTTGCTATGTCTCTTAGTTACATTATTTTATTGTCGTATTTATGAGATCAGAAAAAAAGCATATTTTTTCATTATTTAGTTACTAAAGACGAAAAAAAATTATAAATGTGCATGATTTGAAAAATTTAAATAATTTTCTTTCTTAATACTAAAAAATAACATCGGGAAGTAACAGCGAGTTTAAGTTAAATAAGTTTAGCTGTTTAATTTTGTTGTAATATTCAAAATAACTGTATTTATAAGATTTCAGTAAACAACATCAGGGCCCGATTAAACTTTGAAGTTAGAGGAATTACAATGTCATTTCAGGACCTTTCTTTTGGAGAAGCTTTTCTAAATTCCACATATACATGGAAACTCTTCAGTGTTAGAAATATTATTCCCAGGACTGGCATAACATGAGAACGGCCTGCAATTTTACACAAGTTTTTGAAAACTACTTTATATCAGAAATTTTACTAAAAACTGGTTACTTTTTTGTTATAGAGGCACACACTATTAGAATTATGACAAGTTGCAGCCAATTTCGCCAAAGTCGTAACCAAGATCGTGAAGCACACACATATAATACCATATAATACCATTTTATGAAATCGTATACGATAATTTAATAGTTTTTACCTTACTTCAAGTGGGTAATTTATTTATTTTTAAGGCTTAATAATCTAAATTGTCCAATATATGAATTTTAAAAAAATGTAAACAAAGACTGAATAGGCATGACCGCAAAAATCTGCAGAAAACTTGGAATTGTGCAGATTAGTGGTCTTCTACTGTACACAGTTTTTCATAAATGTGTTTCGTTCTTAAAATGTGTTATTTTCATCTATCACTGCGGAACAAATGAGAAAACTCATATTCTTGCACATGAGTTGCATATATCTTTATATCTAAATTTCCGTCATTTTTGACGGGCTACCTTTCTAGTATGTAAATAAAACTGTGCATCGAAGTTTATATATTTGAATATAAAGATAAAAAAAAATTAAAAGTTTCTTTAATTTTTTTCGGAAAATAATATTTTTTTTTTTGTAAATTTCCCTTTAAATATTACTCAAGGGCTCATTATATGCATTGTGGCATGCATTTATCACAAAAATGTTTTTTTTCTTTTAAATTATTTTTGAGAAAAAATGGAATTTTACGTGCGGTCTTAGAAATCTTCGAAATGCCCCCTGCGCATTCCATATCAATAAGAATCCCCAATATTTTTTATGAAAGTTTGGTTTATATATGTAAATAAAACTGTGCAATGGATTTAATATATTTTAATATAAAGGTTAAAAAAAATTGAAAAAAATTAAATTTTTTTCGAAAAACATTCAAATATATATATTTTTTTTTTCATTGATATGGAACGCGCAGGAGGCACTTCGAAGATTTCTAAGACGACGCGTAAAATTCAATTTTTTCACAATAATAACTTTTTTTAAATTTTATTTTGTGATAAATGCATGCCATAATGCATATAATGTACCCTTGAATAATATTTCAAGTGAAATTTACAAAAAAATAAAAAATCGATTTTTAAGGTTTTTAAGGTCGCTTTTCCCCTCAATTCTTCGAATTGAAATAAATGCAGATATGCACCAGGGAAGGCACGCTACATGTATAAATGGACGTACTAAAATTGCCTTCTTTTATATTACATTCAAATAAATAAATAATTTGCCCACCACATATGAAGCAGTAATTCTTAAATGCCTCTTATTCATAGTGATGACTGGTGAGCACATTAAGTGGAAAGTAAACTGTAGCTACTGTTTTAAAAAGAAAAAAAGTATTTATTAATTTATTATAATTTGTAGTGGCGTCAATTTTGAACGCTCACTATTTTTTAATTTTCATTTATTTTAGCAAGCCATAAGCTTATTTAAAAAATTCCATTTTTTTTATTTAAGCTAATGTACAGAAAATCATTATTCGCAGTTTTCAGTTAAATCATTAATTATTTTATAATATAAGTAATCAAGCTATAGCTTAATATATTTTAAATATTTTTGACATGACAATAATGATTGTGATAGTGCCTTCTGGGTTCATATTTTGAAAATTTACAGTTAAAAAAAGTTTGTTTAAATTAGGTACATCTCAGGATTTAAATTACATTTGAGTTTAAATTCAACATGAAAATTTATCTAAATTCAACATTAAAATTTAACTGAAATTAAACTAAAGCTTTTGTGCAATATCACATTTAACTTTGAAACACACTAAAGCAATATTCTAAATTTATATTTTTCTTTACCTTTCTTTTTTCCTTTAAAACAAAATCAAAGATCAACTAATTGAAAACAGAAGCAATTTGCTTTTACACAGATACACATTGGTATATATTTCCGGAGTGGGGGTGGGTGGAAATCTGTTAGAGCCAAAATTCATCATCTACAAAACAAAGTCAGTAAAAACAGAAACAGTTAAAAATTCATTTATTTATTTACACTTGTTTTGATTGAAAATGTCAAAAATATCATACACAATACTTCGAAAATAAATATGAAATATATAAAAATATCCAAAATATCAAACTTCATGGCATTAAAAAAAATATCAGTTATATATCAAGATATATATCCATTGATATATGATACTGAACCCGCAATATATTTTGACTCTCTACTCTGCCAATACCGAGTTTACCAATACAGTTTTAAAATTTCGCTTGATTTTTGCTTTACATATCATTAAAAAAATAATAAATGCAGAATTAATATGCAGCACAATTTTATATAATAATAAGACAACATTGCACTATTAGTCATTATTCATCACTCTATCTCAAAGTTTATATGATAACGCAGTATTTTTATTTTTTAAAAAATTGATGCTATTGGATTGCAGTTTAAATTAAATTTTACTTATTTTATTTTAAACATTTCTTTATACTGGTTTAATAAAAGTAATTAAAAACCTATAATTTTCAAATTATCCCTTTTGGATCATTTTTTTTTCAGTTGGTGCAAATTATTACATTTAGCATGAATGGTGTTGGTAAAACAGAAAAGCACAATAATGCTCCTATGGTACCATAAATGTGCTTGCAGTTCAAGCTTTAACAGGTTAGTGAGTTAATAAATCATGTACGGGGTTTTAATAAACTTCTTCGATCATTTTTCGGCATGAATTCATTCAATGATAAATATAATTAAATATTTTATTACTGAGTATACAGTCAAAATTTGGCTAAACACTGAGTACTCTGCACACCTGTAATTCATATTTAGAAAAATTACAGCTAGCAACTTAAAAATAAAAAAATAAAACTTTTAAAACACCGGACGACCACCGCCTCTCCCACCCTTTTCGGTAATAATTCAAAATTACGCATAGACACCCATAAAAACAAGATACGCAAAAAAGAATATACCAAACAGTATATACTTTCAATTCTCAAGTTTAGCAACTCTGCAAAACATTTCAAAAAGTACGAAAATTAACCACTTTGAACTTTGAACTTTGAAGGGGGGATGGGGTGCTGTGTAAAATTAACTATTTAAAAAAAAAAAAAATCCCCATAGTCACTTTTCTTTTTTTTTCCTCGTATTTTGCCTTAAGATTAAAATTACAAACATTTTAAATTAAAAAATACATGTTATTTTATTCAATAGCTCTGAAATGTTAATAGTATTTACTAACCCTTTCGCTAATGAGGGAGTAACGATTAGGTTCAGGTATTATTGGATTTAAGTGCGAAAAAACGAGTTTGAAAATCAAAACATTTCACTCGAGATTTCTATGTGCAAAAATTAAATAGTTACACTTAAAACAGCGACTTTTACAAGTAAATGTATTTCAGCATCAAAACTACACAATGTCGTCGGAAACATATTTATAACTCAGAAATTATAACAGATAGGAGTCATTAATAAGATCCAATTTGAAACTTTTTGCCATATGTTTCATTCATCTGAAGAAAAAAAAAATGAAATAGAAAAATAACAGAAAAAACACTGCTTTTTAGAACTCGATATCAATGCAGTTATTCCAAGCCATTTTACCACTAATTATCGCTTTTTTCACACAGTCAGAGGACACGCATTCTATATTAAATAACTAAATGATTCAGCTTTCTACAATCATAGGTTGTGAAATTTCTTCTATTTTTGTGAAATAGAACATTTCATAAATTTAAAAAATAAAAAAAACCGACTGCATAAAAAGCGAACTAATTAATTATTTCTCATCAATGTGAAACTATTTTTTATATTACTTACCTATTTTTTTATTTACTTGTATTGATGAAGTTGTGTTTAATTGTTAGTTCCTATCTATAAACACAGTTTTGATGAGGCCTATAGATGTCTATGATGATTAGAGTTGCAGTAAAGCTAGAGATTCTACCTACACAACTCCCAGATTGTATAATATTTAAACGGAGCTTCTGACTGTAAAATAGTCAATGAAACATCGTGTTCATTTTGAAAGACCTATCCGATAACATGCCACTCAATATGGTGCGTAAAAATTGTTTTTCATCTCTACCGCCATTTTGAATTTATAAAAACAAAATCTATCCTATAACCATCGGACGGTTAAGACGAATCAATAGAGACATCATTCATTAAAATCCACCCAGCCGTTGGATTGTTTCGAGGGCATAAAGAAATCCACATACCCAGATACGCGTGAAACACATAACCCTTCTTGGCAGTCGGGTAGTAATCCAACGAAATCCTGTTGCTCAAATGAAAACGTCTTCTTACGAGCAATTTTACCCATAATAAACGGTCAAGTGTGAGTATTACTCCCGCACAGAAGGTTTCGTAGAATAAATATATGAATTAGTAATTGTATTATTAATAAAAATCGTTGCTAAAAGAATACTAAGACTTTGTGAAAAACTATATATCGTAGGGTTCAGTATAACTGTAATATACTAGAAAAGTGTAAATGGATATACCACTGGATAATTTCAAAGAGATATGTAACCTAAATAATATCAAATATTGCTATTCTGTATATCTCTTATTTAAATCTTATCCTAATCTGTTTATGATGAACTTAATTCCGGCACTTACAATAAAATTAGTGCATATTTAAACTTCATTCGGTATTTCATTAAACTAAATTCAGCGTCGTAATAATATTTCCTTTTTACAGAGTAAATAAAACAAAACTCTTGTTCAAAGTTTAAACTTGGCATTTTGCAAAGCCCACTTCGAAAGGAGGTCACAATATTGCAACGCCGCCTTGGTCCGTGCCACGTTTTTCCAGATAGGTTTTTAATTAACTTTTAAAGACGCGGGAGGCATACTACTCAATGAAAACTAGTCGCGAATCACATACTATTTATCTGAATAATTCTAATTAAATTACCCTGTTTTTAACAATTTGACCTTTATTGCTTAGTCTTACTGGACATTGCATTACACATATATATCATTAAAAGTTGTTAACTAGGCTTTAAAAGCCGATTGTACATATAGTACGCCCCCTCCTGTCATTATGTATGTCCAAACCGTCCGTATCTCTAAGAATTAACATACCGGCTAATTACTGAAGGTTTTTTCGAAAATCATTATCAACAATGATTTTATACTTCTGCTACAATAGGTACCTCCAGCGCTGCTCAACACTTTTGCAGAATGCCCGTAAATCAAATTTTATGTGCAACAGAAAAATGCGATTTTCTCTAAAACTATGTGACCCAGTGTAATCGCTATAATTCTCCTGCAAGGTTTAAATTAACGCCTATTAACTCTATTTTTTTTTAGTTTCAGTAGATTCGGACATATGGGGGGCGGGGACATATTTTTGCGCTACATTTTCGACTATATTTTTGAAAATATAATACCTACAATTAAAAGAAATGTATTTTTGAGTTCGCGTTATGAAAGCTACCACATGATACCCCAAACGATATACAAAGAAAACAGTTTTTTTTAAGTAACTTATTTAGCCCCTCTACATTTTTACTGAATATATTGATGAATGTTTAATAATCTGCAAATATTTGTAAATGTTTGATAATCTGTAAGTATGTGGGTCAATAGTCTTTATTACTTCCCCCAATTTGAACTTTCCACGTTACATAGTTTACGAGTAAAATGGCTGTAACAGACAGACAGACACAGGAACCCTAAAAATGAATATCTTTCTAAATTTTTTTCATTTAAAAAGATACATTCAGACAAAATCAAGTTAAGGTTACTATCAAGGGCTCGTGCAACACCAGGCAGATCAGCTAGTAGTTTACTGAAGTGATATTTTCTTTAATGTTCTGACAAATAATATGAAAACTTATTTTATTTTGAGATAGTGCTTAAATTGAGTGAATGTTTTACGGAAGGTATTCTCTTCTCAGTTTTCTAGAGTTTCAAGCTTTAATTTGAATCTTTTTAGGATTCGGTACTTAAAAAGAAAAACGGAACCATTATAAGATCACTCCTGTGTCTGTCCGTCCGTCTGTCTGTCACAGCCATTTTACTCGTAAACTATGGAACGTGGAAAGGTCAAATTCGGGGCAATAATAAAGACCATTGACCCACATATTTTCAGATTAATAAACATTCATAAATATATTTAGTAAAAAGGTAAAGGGGCTAATTATGCTACTTGAAAAAAAAATCTTTTCTTTGTATATCATGTGGGGTATCCTGTGAAAGCTTTTGTAACGCTGAACTCAAAAATATATTACGTTTAATGTTAGGTATTATATTTTCAAAGGTATTGTTGAAAATGTAGCGCAAAAATATGTCCCCCCCCCCATCTAATTCCGAATCTACAGAAACTAAAATTATGGAAAAATTAGATGTAGTAGACGTTAATATAAACCTTGCCGGAAAATTGTAGCGATTACTTTAGGTCACATAGTTTTTGAGTAATTAGCATTTATCTGTTATACACAAATTACGATTTACGGGCATTCAGAAAAATTGTTGAGCATCGCTAAATATACCTATCGTTGCAGAAGAATAAAAGCATTGTTGATAATGATTTTCGAAAAAAATCATCGGTAATTAGCCGAGATATTAACCCTGAAAGGTACGGTCAGTTTGGACATACACAGGGACAGGGGCGGCGTACTCTATGCCTAGTTAATAACTTTTAATGATATATATGTGTAATGTAATGTCCTGTAACGGCATAAAAGTAATAAACGCCAAAATGTTAAAAACATACTAATTTAAGGGGTCTCGCGACTCTAAAATTTGGAAAAAATGAAAAAAGAAAACATTTTCAACATTTAATGTCTTAAAATGTATGTGATTTCAAAACACAATTTTAATTGGGATGAAAGATATAACTATGTTCTTTCATTTCATGTATTTAAAAAATTGCAAGATACAGAATTAGTATTTATATGGGGCTCGAAACTGTTAGACATTTGTCGAACAAAAAATTGGCATAACAGTTTACGTGCAGGATTACAAAATAAATATTGCAACTAGAATGAAAATTTTGGAGCTTACTTGTACTTCAGATTGTAATAATTACCTTGAACTTAAATAAATTTGTATTTAAAGCATTTTTATATTTTTAATGCAATGTTGCATTTAGCTAATACAAAATTTTGAAAATTTCAACAGAAAAATCACCTAAAAAATACTTTTTTGAACAATAAAAAGGAAATTTTAAGTTCAGTTTATACAGACTAACATGAAATATATATATTTTGAAAATTTCATGAAAAAATATTCAGAAGTTTTTGAGGTATCCTACGCGGTATGCACAAAAAACGCCATTTGGAAAATAATGACTTTAAAGTTTCGGAAACGCCGCTTCAGCTATTGAGCGGGTATAATTCTAAAAGCCAAAACTTCTGTTCTAATGGGAATTTCAAGGAAACAATTATATCAAAGTATTCAGAAAAGATAGGAGTTTAACATCTAAAAAAATTAAAATTTCTTAAATTTTGAAGCTGCGACCACTTAATCCTTTCCGGCACGGAGTAATTCTATTTATAAAATTATGAAATAATGAACTGACACCAGAATTTATAAACAAATTTATTAGAAAATGCGAACTTGCTTATTTTCACGTTCATGATAAAAGGAAAATTTTAATTAAATATTCTTGGTGCCGTTTGTCTGTTTTGGAATTAAAATTAGGTGTCCGTGTTTTAAGGGAATCGCCTCGAAAGATTTAATTAGAATGAATCGCATAAATACTGTGGTATTCACGATAGTTTGCATTGATTGTATCTCTCAATACGCCTCGAGTGACTTTAAAAGTTAATTAAACACCTATCTGGAAAATGCGGCACTGACCAAGGAGGCTATGCAACTTTGAGACATCGATTCGAAGCGCGCTTAGCACAATGCCAAAATTAAACTTTGAAGAAATGTTTTGTTTTAGCTACACTGTAGAAATAAACGTTATTACTATGCTGAATTTAGTTTCATGAAATGCCAAATGAAGTTTAACTATGCACTGCTTTTATTGTCAGTACCGAATTAAGTTCATCATAAACAGATTAGGATAATATTAAAAAAAGAGTTATACGAATAGCTATATTTGATATTATTTATGTTCCATATTTTTTTGAACTTTCATGGTATATCCATTTACATTTTTCTAATTTATACAGTTATACCCAACCCTACGTTGTATAGTTTTTTACAAAGTCTTAGTATTCTTTTAGCGACGTTTATATATATATATATATATATATAATACAATTACAAATTCATATATTTATTCTACGGAACCCTCTGTGCGCGAGTAATGCTCACACTTGACCGTTTATTTAATTTATGTCCCCTCTCAATTACCAACCTCTGTAGCCAATTTATTTATTGTTTTAAATAAATTATTGTTATTGTTAAAATTTTTGTGACGGCTGCTTTCGAAGTTTATAATGGTGCCATTTTTACTTTTTAAGCACGGAACTCTAAAAATGAATATTTTGTCGCATTTTTTTTTCATTTAAAATGATAATTTCACACAAAATCAAGTTAATATTACTATCACGGGCGCGTGCAACGCCGGGTGGATCAGCTAGTAGTTTACTGAATTGATATTTTCTTTAATGTTCCGACAAATAATATGAAAATTTATTTTATTTTGAGATAGTGCTTAAATTGAGTGAATGTTTTAGGGAAGGCATTCCCTTCTCAGTTTTCTAGAGTTTCAAGCTTAATTTCGAATCTTTTTTAATTTAAGTCCCCTCTCCATTACCAATCTCTGTAGTCAATTTATTTATTGTTTTTAATAAATTGTTGTTATTGTTAAAACTTTTGTGATGGCTACTTTCTAAGTTTATGAACGCGAGGTGCTCTTCAGAATGTCACTTTGCAATATAGAGTAGAGAATCTGGAAAATGCAGCCACCTTTAAGTATTTATTTAGTTTTGTTTATACCTTGTTTAAATGTTTACTCGCAATATTTCGAATATTTGATGCAGTGCTTATCTGCAAGAATTTACTTTTTTTAAGGATTCATGTTTCAAACTTTTAGCAATTAATTACTCAAATTGTAATAAACGCATTAAAAAATAACTCTTAACACAAAAATAAATTGATTGTTAAAATAAGCAATACGAATGAAATTTAATTCGGGTACTCATAAATTCCTTATTTCACCTTGAAATATTTTTTTGATACTTAGAAGTAAAGATAAATTTAAATAAGATGTAGTTTTCATTAAAAAATAATTCATCAGGTAATTATATATTGAATGATTATTTTAGTGTTTTTTAACAAATTTTATGGCGAGTTAAACATAGGAAAATATTATTTGTTGTTTAATTTTATCGATCTTAAATCCTTTATCCTGGTGTTATTTTGCATTAGATGGGTTAAAAAAATTATCAGAGTAATAAAGACAATTTTAGAAGTATAATAATAATTACTATTCTTTATTTCACAATCTAACAATGATTATTTTGCAATGTGTAAAAATTAACTGATATTTTCATGCGTATTTTCTAAAAAGTCCCTGAATTTTTATTTTCTAAAAAGTTGTTGAATTTTATTTTAATTGTATATTTCACGACCTCAAACTTTACAGGCACTATGAGCAGGCAATAATGTAGTTTTACTTAATAGTCACCTCCGTCTATTGTGCTTATAAACTATGAGTAATGCGATCATAATAAATATATCATTCATTTGATTTGTTTCAGATCCTGTTTAAGGGTTTAACCTGAGAATTGCTAATTGTTATAACATAAATATCTAATTTAAAGTAATCTTTCCTCTGTGGTCATTGTTTCACATTTTATAGTTATTATTCTCGCAGGAGAAGGCATTTTAACTCTTTTATTGCTAGAAGTACAACAATAAATTGCATATTTAAATATGCCAGTCGAATAAAATTACTTTCGGTTCCTCATAATTTAGAAAAATTTATTTTGAAATACGGTTTTATGTTTAAAGAATAGGGTAAATTTAAGTTAGCTTTACTTATATTGAAAAAAGATCGTTTAGTCAGATAACTAGATAGTAAATGATTCTCTTACCTTTTATGTTTCCTTTTAACACATTTTATGGAGAATTTAATACACAAAGTAGTTAAAAGAATATGTATTACTTAATTTTATCGATCATTAACCAATTTTTGAATTTTTTCGAAACCATTTATATCTTCACTTTTTATGGATAATTCTATATAATCTGTAGTAATTTACTTAGATGCCTTCTTATAGCATATATTAGTATAATAGCTAATCGCCAGTGGTATCCGTTTCTTTGCGTACAATCATGACAAAACATTAAATGTAAATTTAGAATACTTTTGTGTATATTTCTTAAACAATGGATTAAATTTTGTTTGAATTTAAAGTTTCATGAGCACAAAATTTTAGAAAACTTTTACCATGGAATAAATATTTTAAGTTCAGTATTATTTTCAATAAATTTAAAATCACTTCTTTATATACTGCTTAAAACTAAGATCATAAAAGTAAAGTAACAAAGATAATGATAAAATTTACTTAATTTTCTTAAGATCATGTTTAAAAATTAGAAAAATGAAACTTTGTTTAAATCACCATAAAGTACAAAATAACACACAGGACACGTTTCTGAATGGAAATTTTAACAGCTGGTCATCAGACAAAGTAAACACCGGCTATTATGTCCATCCCAAAACTAAGTGTGTTACGGGCTCTTAAAATTCCCAATCCGAAACGCGTCCTGTGTGTTCTCGCGCTGTTAAAATTTCTAACCTAAAACGCGTCCTGTGTTTTAGTTTGTATTTTTATGGTGATTTCAGAAAAGTTTTATTTTACTAATTCTTATTTAACGCGAGTTTTTCTGTGCCGTTTTATCATGTTTAAAAGGTTGAACCCGAAAATTCTAATCGATATTTCATACTTACCCAAAACATTTGTTTTTCGCAGATAGCCTTGTTCCAAGATTTTAATTATTTTCTCACAATATGACTAGCAAACACGATACTTTTGGATTTTGAGTAAATTGAAATGCATTCTGGAATACGTATCTTTAATTATCCTTTCTTTGACATTTAAACTCTTTTATTTCTTTCAGAGAAATAAAAATTGAATATTAACATACGCCAGGCGAATAAAAACGCTTTCATTTCCTTATAAAGCACATATTTTTACTTAATATTTGTATTTTAATGTTTAATTATAAAATTAAAGCTAAGCTGGTTATATTTACCGTGATAAGATCATTGAATGATTACTTAAGATGTAAAATAATGTTCGTTTATTATTTTTATTAATAAATTGTATGGCGAGTTAGTAAACATGTCTACTTACTATGTGATTTTTATTTGTTTCCCAGCATTTGGAATGCACTAGTACAACAATTAATTTACAAATCGTAATTGTTAATATGCAAGAGACTAGTAACTCTGATACAGAGACTCTCTAGTGTATGTGAACATGGCGTAATTCATAACTCTATACTAGAGGCACTCTAATTTTCCGAGGTGAATTTGATTTTCCTTGGAGTCTACAGGTCCGAGAGTAAACTGTAATCGTATGCAAATTTAGGTGTCGTTGTTCCGTCTGCGGGAATATAAATAGTCGTATGAAAATGCGATACAGTAGATTGAGATTTGGATTGGATTTTGGAGTTTGGTCGTTTCCCGCCATCTCAGCTTAGTGCGTTCCAGAAAAGTGAATTTTATATGAGTTGGTTTTGATTTCACATTCTTCTGAAGTTTATATTTAAAGATTATTGTTTTTTATCACAGAGTGGAGGCGAAATTTATCAAGTTTTTATCTGCCAATCCTTGACATGAAGTTTAAAAAATAAAGCAATTTTTAACCTTAGGTTATCATCATTACCTCTCGTTTACATGGCGGCCTTGTCGGGCATGCCACAAACACTGTGTGCATTTATGATAAAACATTCATAAAAAATAAAAATATTGTCAAATGTATTTTCTAAATATATATATATATATTACTTTCTTCTATCTATAATAGAAACAAGTATAGGAATCAAGGTTTTTTTTCGACTTAAAGTTTCTGCGCGATTTAAACGTTTTATGTGCCAGATATCCTAAAACACACGTTTTTACGAAATTTCTGATCGAGTGTCTGTGAGTACTCTTTATATAAACAAAAGGTGAATGAAGTTATGCATAGAATTAGAACAAACTCCATATATATCTTTAGGCTGTGTCTAGAACGTCCCATTTGGGTTTAATTCTATATATATAACTTCATGTACTTTCTGATTGTACAAAAGGTCAATCGCGCAAAAATCTTCATCACAGACCATGTATATTTAGTAACATATTAATTTAGCATAATTCTCCACTAACAATAGATATATTTAACTTTGTTTTTCATTATTACATAATGTATATTTATGTTTAATTTTTCATATAGAATATGTTATACTATGAATAGAAGAATATAGAAGAATGTGTTTTAACTTTTCATATTTATTTTAGCTATGTTAACAAACAAGTGAAGGTAAGACTAGAGTAACAGACATGTGACCATTGAATGACATTATCTTTGACATATGCCACAAATTGAAATTGCCTTAGACCCACGCCGAATTTCAGGCAGCATATATGGCTGACCAAATAACACTACAGGAAAAATCGTCAGGTAAAAATCATATCACCTTTAGATTTTCGTCCCTTACCAAAAGCTTGTTTGAACATAGCTACAATTAAACGAAAGAAAAGTACATTAACAAATCTGTGAAAAAGATTAATGAAGAGACACAACAGAAGGATGATTAACAGAGAAAGATGATAAAACGGAAAACTCCGTCACATGTTTCAAGGCAAAAAAAGGTAAAGTTCGAATGGCTGTCTGTTTATTGTACTACAGAAAATGTAATGAAGAAATTAGTCACAGCATAATGCTAATTTTGGTAACAAAACAAAAGACAGTATTTATATTTTAGTCAAATTTATGACAAAAAATACAATATTTCTTTTTATTTTTTGGATAGTTTTGTAACAGGATAAAAAAAAGGATTATTTGTAAGGTTCATGCGGTGAAAACGCAATCAAAATGTGCTCATTTTCCCCAATAATGTTCATGAATTTATTGTAAATGTTCAAAAAATTGCAATGAAACTCCCGGGGCCCTAAAAATTTACAAGAAAACAGACGAGACACAAATACCTTTTATTATTTGCCAAATTTAATATTTGAGGCCATGAAAAAAAAATATAGTAATTTAAATATTAAATACATTCTTATATTAAATAAATTCTAAGGTTTGAGCTATTGATGAATGTACTGCATCTGATGAATGTACTGCATGAATGACTGTACTGTATATATATTTTTAATTTATTTGTGGTCCATACACCATCACACTGTTGGCCATTTTACCATGGCCTTGGGATACAATGCTCCAATTTGTCACTTGGTATTTTTAAAAATATATTAAAAAGGTATGAATAATTATTGGTTTTGAATAAGTGCAACTTAAATCTTAATATATTGATAGTATGCATGCATTGTTTCAAACACAAAAACAGTGCTTTGAGAGTAAACAGTCAAAATTTACAAAAGTGGTCAATTATACCCAAGTCACGCCTACAGTATGAAAAAATATGTCTTTCCAAAAGATTCTTATTTCAAACTTTTAATTTTTATTATCTGCGTTTATATGAACGCGTTAAATACCTTTGTTATTCTCAAAACTAAAGTAAATTGTTGATTAAAATGCACCACACCCATTAAATTACTTTCGGTGTAATTAAATCGCACATTTTACTTTTGAAATATAAATATTTCATGTGAAAAACAAAGGTAAATTTAAGTTAGCTACATCCACAATAAAAATATGTTTAATCATGTAAATAGATATCAAGTGAGCCTCCATATTAGCGATATTTAAAAAAAATATAGTCGGTTAACAAAAGAATCCGTTAAAATGATATTGGTTAACTAATTTTATCTATCTTTAACCAATTAATTTTATATAGTTTTCCTTTGAGTTTTTTTAGTTCTTGAATATTATTTCTCTGCAGTAAAATAGATATTATTTAAAAGAGATTATATTTTCTGTTTTTATAGATTATACAAAGTTAGGGTCTAGTAAAATAGTTGGTTGGAAATTTTAGAGAATAGAATAACAAAATTTGTTTTAAAATGGTTAAGTCACATTTGCACAAAATCCTGAATAAACATGCGTAAAAAGGTATTTGCATAAATATTTTCTAAAAAATGCCTGAATTTTTATTTTAATATTAAATTTCAGAAGACTTTAAATATAATATCAACTAAATATCTATTTATTGCTCTGGTATAAATAATTGCACCTTTCAGTGGGTTCTACTAACATTTTTGTACCAGGCGTTTGTTGAAGTGGGATATGCGCAGAGTTTCTACATTCCGTACAGTTATTATTCTGCTTCAAATTATAACTAAAATAAACGACTGGCTAGATAAGTAAAAGCACATGTCACTAGTAAAACTTTGATACCATATGTGAGAACAAATTTTCAAAATAATCGCTTTAATTTTAAAATTTGTAACAGAGCAAGCGTTTAGAGTCACTTTCTTATATTAAGCTTAGAAAATATGACTTATGCAATCACATTATTATATTTCCATTAATTTTCTTAACATCATATTTAAATCTTGGCCCACATAATTCCTCGATGTTATTATAAAGCTTATAAATAAAATCCTCTTTACCTAAAGATCCTTATTTCAAGCTTTTACATCTTCATTCCTATGATCAAGAAAAAGGCATTAAAACGCTTTTACTGTTTTCAACACTAAGATAAAATGCATATTAAAGTACTCCTGACAAAGAAAATTGCTTTCGGGTTCCCATAAATAACACATTTTAACATCAAATATAAATTTCTATGTCTTAAGATAAAGATAACTTAATGCAAGTTATAAATAAAAAGAAAAGACCATTTAATCAAAAAATTAGGTATTGAATTATACACTTTACTAATGCTTTTGTACAAGTTTGAAAGTGAGTTAAATACAAGTAGTTATTAAAAGGATATGTGTTACTTAATTTAAATGATCTAGCCATTTATTTTATTGTGATATATTTTGCCTTGAAAGCATTTTAATATTTAAGATTAGTTTTCTAAAATTATAAGATTTTAAAATGTGTCATAATTATCAATAAAATGTTCTTTACTGGGAGTACTTAAGTTCACACTTTTAATTATGTCTTCCTCGTATCATACGAAAGACATCTGAATACATTTATTGCTTTTACACAAAGAAAAATCCCAAGATAAAATGCGCCAGATGAACGAAATAGCTTTCGGCTTCGGATAAATGCAGTATTTTAACTAGAGGAAAATATTTTTATGTTTAAATATATAGGTAAGTTTGAGATAACTGTATTTAACTTGCAAAGATCGTTTAATCAGGTAATAAGATATTAAATGATTATTTCTATTAGAGTTTTTAACAAATTGTATTGTTATTGTAAAGTAAGAAACCATTAAACGAACATTTATAATTTAATTTTATCAACCTATTACCATTTTCTTCAGCATTATGTAGTTTTTATTTTGAAAGTATATGTTGTTTAAGATTTTGTTTGCGGAGTAATAAAGAAACTATAAGTTTATATTTTCAGTTTTAAACGTTAATGTTATCATTTATCGTATATTTAATATTAATATCTAGTAAGCTAATTGTTTGTCGCATTGTAGAATTAAATTAAATAAATAATAAATTAAATTAAGTAATAATATTGATCTTACAGATACGGAACTTTTTGTTTATGAAATACTTTTGAATAGGCAAAAACAATGAAGTTTTTGAATAGACAAAAACAAACTAATTTCGAGTTTTTGTCGAATTTTGTTCTTTAAATGTTTTTGCTTTTTTAAGCTTTCATTGTTGACTATTTAACAATTATATCTGCTTTTTCACTTCGATTCGCACTTTTATTTTTTTCCTGTATGCTTCAGTTGTTAAGCTTTCAGAAATGTTTGACGTTACAGTATTTTTGCCTTTTGACTGTATTTTGATTTTTGGGTGAAATTGTTTTTAACAAAGAGCTTTCAAAAGCATAAGGAAGAAATAATTTCGAATGTGAATTTGCACTGTTACATTCCAAACTGTTTTTGAATACAACCTTATCTGGATTCTCATTCAATTTTTTTAAAGGCATTCATTGTTTGCAAATATTCAAATGTGTTATCACTCATTGTTCAATGCAATGTTTAAATTGTTTGAAGACACATCAAACATTTTTGGCGAAGTTGTAGCATTACTTTCAGGGTGTTCAACTCGAGAATTTGATTCTACAGAACGGTCAGCCATTAGTTGTCCTCATTACCCATCTTTATTAAATCAACTCTAATCTTAAATTCAGGAAAAAAATTTGTCCTATAGTAGAAAGATTTTCATTAATACTTAATTCATTAACATAAAAATCATTGATTTATTTGCATGAAACTGGTCAGTGCACAAATCATTGCTAACTGTTAAAGTCTTAAATCATTGATGTATATAATTAGTACAGAAGTATTTCATTAATTCATATTTCTGATTTTATAAATTTTTATATCACTGAAACGCATTAGGAAAGAAAGATGATTCTGGAACAGAAAACGTTTGAATGAGAAATTTTCAGTTTTTTTTTATTAAAATGTTTAAAGACATGTATTTTTCTATTTTATCATTTGAAACACATAATTATATTCCCGTTTGAAGAAAAACACCATTGAAAAATCATTTTAAACTTCCAAATTTATTAAATTGTCATATGTTAATTAAGTATAATAACTACTTTAAATATAATAAATACAATATATGAAATACAGTACAAACTAACCCCAGTAATTTCCTAAAAGTCTTTCTCCATTTAGGACATTTTGTTCGTCGATAATAGGTCTCTACATGAGTAAGATACCAAAATGATAAGGATATTTTAGAACTTTAATTTGACAACTTGTCGCTTTTTCCCGAGCTTACACTCCAGGTAAATGAAGCATAGTAAATATGTGAGAACATTATAATGAACGATGTGCGAATTTCATTATTAAGAAAACACTTTAAATTCAGAAAATGTTTTCGGTTTTAGTTCATGAAGTTCGGTTTCTGATTATATAGCCTTTACATATAATTCTTGCGTTGAGATTTCATGTTCAAGAACATTTTCGCATTTAGGGGTCGTAACATTTCCACAATGGCCTTACAATATATTAACAAAAATCAAATTTTCTTAATTTAATTGTTTAATAAAAGAAGGCTAAATTGTTGTCTGAATTGGAAATGTCAGATCCTGGAAATTTTACAGGTGTAGTTTCATGAAATGTCAACAGATTCTAAGTGCAATGCTATTTTCAATTAATTTATAAGTCACTTCCCTTTTTGGGGCTTAGAAACTGTGAGTAATGTGAAAACATCAAATTTATTATATATTTAAAACCCTTGCGAAAAGCTTTAAACATTTTCATGAATAAATCCCTAAAGCTCTTTCATAAGTACTTAACACAGAATCCTCCTCTTTTGAAGATGCTTGTTTCACACTTTCAGTTATTTTTCTCTTTGATCCCAAGAAAGAAATGTCTGATCTTTTACTTCTGAACACTGAACATGGCGCCACTCAAACCATAACACGTGTAAATTCGATAAAAAGCATTCTGGTTTTTTGTTTGTTTATAATCCACTTATGTGCAAGGTTTAGAAATAATTAATTAATTTAGACATTTTGATTAAGTTAGTGATCACGAAATCCATGACGTCATTTGATCAAATTGATGCTATTAAATTAGATTGAAATCATTAATTTTTTTCAGTACTGTTTTGTGTATAAAAATTTAAAATAATTGCAAATTTTATTCAAACTGTGTGGTTTAACGAAATTTGAGTGTGCTATGCAAGAAGCCCGATCAAAGACCTTCTAAATGATTGTTCATTAATAGTTGTGCGTTATATATGTGCGCAGAAAATGGGATGTATGTAGACTACCAAAATAATGTGTATAGATCACCTAATGCAGGTGTCCATATACTATAGGTAATAAACAATCTTTCAATAAAATACCGCAATGATTTAAAATAAATGTACCTTACAGATATATAAAATTAGCATATGGAATAATACTTCAAAGCTATTGCACTTCAAACCGTACCACTCAATTCGCCACTCAATCCGTAAGTTAAAACTATTAAGACGCAACTAAGAAAATGGACACACTGTTACTCATTAAGTATGTGAATTATAAGCTGAAGTTTGACTTTCAAAATGTTAAACCCTAAGAGTCATTAGGAAAAATGCGTTGTAGGATAAACTCTGCAAGAAATTTCAATTTTATCAAAATACATGAGTATCACGTTTGGTATTCCCTTTTTATAATCAGAAGGAATATTTTTAAACGATTTTATTACCCTCAGTACATCAATAAATTTCTTATTAAAATACGCCAGATGAATGAAATTCTTTAGGATAAACATAAATAGCATAATTTAAATCAGAATACATATTTTTATGTTTAGTGTTAATTATAAGTTTGGGGTAGTTGTATTTTCCATAGAAAGATTGCTTAATTAATTATATGTTGAAAGATCCTCTTTTATTATTGCTTTTCTATAAAGTTTATTTTCAGTTTATTATAGCTCATTCAATCCTAGTATCTAGAAAAATAACTGTTTGCCACATTATGGAATGCAAAAGAACAATATTTATTTCGCAATTTATAAATGTTACCTTTGCTTATGAACATTATAAACCATTTCTAAAAAGCTAAATTTTTTTCATAAGTATATTCTACTCAAATGGTTTTGTTTTTCAATGTTATTTTTATAATTTAAAAGTCAATATCTTATATAATTCTTATGAATTCTAAATAAAACAAAAACAATATAATTAAACAACAATAATAAAACACAATATAATTAAATTTAATTAAATTTTTTATAAATTTTTGGAAGAATTTACACTTAGTGTTTTCATACGTTTGCATAAAATAGTCTTTCTTCTCAAATGCCAGAGTTTTTCGATGTTATTTTTATTTAATTTAAAAGTCACTCCTTATGATGTCCTTATGAAATTTGAATAGGACAACTACTTTAAAGATTTGATTTAATTTAAATTTTTGGGAGAATTTATAAATGCTATTTTCATACTTGTGCATAAAACTGATTTAACTCTCTTTATTTAAGCCTTTTAGTTATGATTTTCTGATAATAAGGCCACCAATCATGATACATGGATTTTGATGAAAGTGAAATATGTTGTGGTTTTTCTACCTCTAATTATCATTGTAAGAGCATTATCTTAAAGGGTCCATTGTTTTCGAGATAGTCAAAGATCAATTTACGCTTTAAATGCTTAGTAGATGACAGTTTGTCCTTTACCCCAATGGCGTTATGATAAAAGCTCCAACTATGGATTGATTTGTCATAGGTGTAATATTCATAGGTTTAATATTTCTTTTTTTTATATTTCTGAAACATGGCAGGAAAATAATTTTTAACTGTATTTTTTTTTTAATTTTTCTAATTTTAATATTAAAATGTTGAACATTCCCTTGTGATGTTTTGGTAATTAAGTGAACACTAAAAAAGTATTTCAAAACAAAATGATAATTTTTAAGAAAAACGTATGGATAATAACTTTTTAAAATTATTTATATGGTAAATATAAAATAAAAAAGTGCATATAATAAGTTTTCTATAATGGAGGACAAAATGTGGAATGGAAAGTTTAGCAATGTACTAAAAATATGCAAAAACATTTTAAGTATGGGCAAATCACAATTTAATTTAGAAGTTGATGTATAATTTTAATCTATTGTTTATCTATTTTTTTTCGCATAAGTGATATCGTTATAAAATTCTATTATTGTAAAATTTTCACATTTTCAAAAATTCCTTAAAGTTCTTTCATTGCTAGTGCATATCAACACAATATATAAAAGCCTTCATTAAGACATTGTACAGTATATTTTTTATATCAGAACCCCACAAACAAAGGAATAAAGTAACAAAATTAAAAAAAAAATTGAGTTAAGTGCACAGGCTATCTGGAAATATGTGTATTTGTTTGTAGGTAAAGAAATATAAGTGATTTTTTTAATTATACGCTGCGTTCTAGGGGTCACATACTTCACCTCTTTCCCGAAACCATGAAACGCGTGGAGACCAATGGGTATAAGTACAGTTGAATATGTTAACATCTACATGGGTGAACCGCGACCAACGACATACAAGGCCAATACATGGCTTTTAAAACACCACACGAATTTAATCATCTTTAAACGACATCTTTAAAAGACGAACATTTTTCTAACAAGTGGTTGCAGAACATCGTAAACAAAAAGGAAAAATCAATTTCAGGCGCATTTTCTGGCAATGAAAGATGAGGAAAAGAACCGTCAAATAAAATTCCACAAGACTGTATTGGTGTCATCGAATAACAAATAAACAAGGTTCCACGATACACAAGCCATTATACTAGAGAAAAGACCCCCAACCGTAAACACCTTAATCCAGAACTCAATTTAAAGCAGATGTACAAACTCTGTGTTCACTTTCGTCTAGAAGAAGAGCACGTACAGCCAATCAAGGAAATTTTTTATAGACCCATTTTTAACACCCATTTTAATCTCAGTTTTCGTCGACCGGCGACTGATACATGTGTTATATGTGATAAGCTACAATTGAAAATAGACCATGGAAATGCTGAGAAACAACAAGCAGAAACTCAAAAGAAACTACATCTCCGCAAAACAGAAGGTGACAGATTAGCCAAAGACGCATTCCCAAAACTTAAAAGATGATTCAGAGGTCGCGATATGCTTTGACTTCAAAAAGATCATGCCAACCCCCCATGTAACAAATTCTAAGGCTTATTACTTACGTCAACTTTGGACGTACAACTTGAACATGAGCATTCATAACCTTTAAAGTGGAACTGCCCAGACGTACATATGGCATGAAGGTCAGGCTTTTCGTAGTTGCCAAGAGCTCGCATTCGGTCTTTTCAATTTCATAAAGACTCTTCCTTCTCAAGTCAGGCATATTAAAGCTTTTAGTGAATATTGTGGAGGAGAGAATAAAAGCCACTTGACTGTGAAATTCTGGCTGTAAATCATAAAAAATATACACATAGAAAGAGTCGATCATCACTTTTTGATTTTAGGACACTCCTACAATGATGCGAGCAAGACGTTGGGCTTATAGAAATCAGAAAAAGAGGAATAAAAGGGATTTGTATATTCCAGAGCACTGGGCTCAACTTGTAAATTATTCCAGAAAAAACTTCACTGTAGAAGTGCTAAAAGATGAAGATTTTATTAATCGAGTCACTTGCATTATTCTTTATAAAGTCAGTTAACCGTATCTGAAATATGCAGTGGCTGCATTTTGAGAGGAAAAAAAAAAACCTTCACATTTTTCTACAAAGAAACTAGAACTAGTGGTGACTACAAGATTTCCACGAGCTAAAGGTGAAGTCCAGCCGTGTCGGAAGATGCCTTACAATTCTGCTGAGCTTCCCATAGCACAAGAAAAACCAAAACTCAAGTACCTTATGTTTAAAAATCTCATTGAACTATTGCAGTTTGTACCCCGAGTGTACCGCTTTTTCTACGGAGATCTTCCTCACCAAGTGGCCCCAGGACAGACTGAAAACCTGCACGCTTCTGAAGATCAGGCTGATGAGCCTAATCGTAATTATGAAACTGATGAGAATAAGATAATGCAGATGTGTTGTTCCCATGTTATCACTGGAAGAATATTGTTCCATACTTTTAAACTGTTATTCGTCAGTTTTTTATTTTTAGAATTTACTTTCTTATCCACTAAATAAATGTATTTTAACAGTTAAAAAATTATAAAATTTCAATGTTTCAAAACTTAAAATAAAATTTTGAAACTTATATTTGAACAAAATTTTGTACCTTCATTCATTTGTATTAACATTGTCCTTAAATTTTTCAGAAATTCTTTTTTTTTATTTCATAATTTTTCATTTTTTAAACTTTTATTAAAACAAAATTTTGTCCTTTCATTCATTTGTATCAACATTCTTCTTAAAATTTTTAATTTCATATTTTTTTCTCAAAAATTTTTATTTCTTGTGTACCGCTTGGATGCCAAAGTGTACAAGTGCCGAATGATTATAAATATTGTTTAGTTATAAATTAAAAAAATATTGTAATCCACTTTTTTTCACAGATATTGAAATAACAGTTCATAGGCCACTAAGACACCTGCAACAGTTTCAGATTTGAATTCAGTTAATTACTATTGATGTTCAACTTTGAACTCGATTTACTCAAAATATAAATTTTGTCACCTGTATCTCTTTGCTTCTGGGGTCCTCATATATAACTTATTTTAGTTTGCAGCTATTTCATAGGCAATCGCCCAGATACTGTAGGCGATTTACACATCTATCATCTAATATTTGTCCATATACTATAGGCAAAAATCTATCTTTTTATAAAAGACTGATTTTTTTAAAAACGATAAAAATATAGCTATTTTTTTAATTCACAAAGAAAAAAAAAGAATTAAAGACTGAATCACTCAATACGTAAATGAGAGAGTGATACACAGAGTGATAATGAAAATAGAGAGGAAATGTTCTGTTTTAGCATGAATCCAAAAATTCAACTGTAAAATTTGGTACAAGCACTTACGGTTCACTTTGAAATACCTTTCCCATCTAATAAATCCAGCCCTAGTGTCTTGCGATTGTCCTGTTCGGGCCGGCCGAAAATGCAACGTTAAAAATTTGGCCAAAATACTTGTAGCTGTCTTTCACACACCTCTCTCGTCCAATGAATTCAGTCCTTGTTCCCGTGCATATACTGTTTGATGGAATTATTTCAGCGATAATCGGCTTTATATAGAATAGCGCTTCCAAGGTTTTAGTGCAACCCTATTATATTTAGAGCACTTGAGATCAAACCTGCACCATGATATCGGCCATCCTGGGGTCCATAAAGTATTTAAAGCGTTATTGGATCTTTGACCTGCAAAATTTCAAAGCATAAAACAATCCCTTGATCAGGATAATTGGAAATAGTAATGCTACACAATAAATCAATTCGATCAAAATATACTTGTATAATGTGTTATGTTCCCCATTTTGGATAATAAGAAAGACATTTAGACGCCTTTATTACTCCCAACACAAGGATAAATTGGATATTAAAATAAACCAGACGGATGAAATTGCTTACGACTTCTCATAACTGGCATATTTTAACAAGACATATATATTTTTACATTGAGATATAAAGTTCACTTCAAGTTATCCATATTTACGAAGAAACGATTATTTAATAAGTAATTAAATATTAAATTATGATTTCGCTTCTTTACACGTTTATGGTTATTTTTGATAAGAAGGCATTAACAGAATACTTGTTACATATTTTTATCGACCTTTTACCATGTTCTCTACCCTGTAACCGTTTTGTTTAATTTATTATTTAAGAATATGTTTCTGGAGTAAAAATGATAATGTTCGAAATATATTTTTCTTTCAATTTTTATAGCTTTATTTCATGCTAGTGTCTAATAAAAGAAATGTTTGAGTAATTTATTGAATGACGCAGTACAATAATTATTTTACTTCGCATAAATTGAATATCATAACTTGGGATCTATATTTTTATGTTTAAAGATAAAGATAAATTAAAGTTGACTGTATTTGCCATGAAAAGATAATTTAAGTAGGTAATTAGATATTAAATGATACAGTTTTATTAATGCTTTTTTACACACTTTATGGGGCTTGTACCATAAAAAGCCATTAAAAGAATGTTTTTAACGCTTTCGAACAAACTTGAAAAGTGTTTATTCATTCGGTTTGTCAGACCGTCTGTTTGTCAGGCCTTGTGGCCGTTCATCCGCCTGACCACGCACTAACTCTTGTAAATGTACTCGGATTATCATGTAATTGATATACTTTATTTAGAGATAAAAAACATGTTTTGTATTGAATACGAAGTATGTGGGATTAATAGCTCATTTACAGGGGCACTCAAAAATTCTATTACATTATGCTATATGGTGAATAATCATTTGCAGAGTATTTTAATAAGATTACAGCTATTTATTTAAGCTATTTTAAATGTATTCAAATTGATATAAATCACTGAATTTTATTACAAGATGATTACGATAGACAAGGAAATTCAAAGCATTCATTTACAAGGACTCACAACAGAAATACTTTACAGTACTGTCTTTGCGTAATAATTGCTGGAAGTGCGTTTCAAAATTCGGTGTGTGCTTTAAAATTTAAATAATGTTTTGCATGTTACTCGTTGTATGTAAATTCTATACCTCATATACTGGGCTGTACAAAAGAATTCACGTACCATTCTCCTTACTAGCGAAAATTGCTGAAGGAGAATTTCCAACTGAGGTATATGTATTTTTAACTGAACTAAATTTTGGCATGCATGTAGTTAGTATATACAAATCCATATATCATATACAGGGCTGCTCAAAAAATTCGAAATTTTTCCGATGGATGTAGATGAATATAACTGGAATTGGGTTTTCAAATGTGTTATGCGTTTCCATATCGCTGAATTAGACATAAAATTATAACATTAATTGGTGCAATTTTGTTACATTATTCTAAATGTGTTGGAAAGTGTTTCAAAATCTACGCTTGACACATGATTTTTTCTTTCTTGTTTCTAATTTTGTCTATCTTTATTCATTTTCAGTATCCTTCTATAATGTTATTTTGAATAAATATAGTTTTATAGTGATTTTTCATGAGTAACAAATTTATTATTAGATATAGATTATAGATATCCATTGGAGATTAACAGAATATTTAATGTTAGCGTTTAGTAAATTAACTGTTTGAGTAACTTACAAAATCTGTATTACATTAATTATTTCGCTCTACATAAATTGCATATTGTAACTAGAAATACATATTCCATGTTAAAAGATAAGGTAAATATAAGCTAGCCGTTATTTTAATGAAAAAATATCCTAATAGGACAATTTGATATTAAATTATTCATTTTCTACTAGTATTTTCCATAAAGTTTTATGGTAAGTTAAACACAAGATGGAGTTAAAGAAATAGTGTTGCTGTTTTTATTGATTTTTAAACATTTTATTCCACCCTATATTATTTCGCCTTAAATGCAATTTGGTCTTTAAAATCATTTTACCAGAGTGATAAAGATATTACTTGAAATAATTTATACTTGCAGTTTTATGGTTTACACAATGTCAGTTTGTATTAAAATAATTTTTTGTACACCTTGCGTGAATTCTTGATAAAATATTTGTATTTAGATTAAAAGTATTCAATTAGCAAAATTGTTTTTTGTTAGGGTGTGTGTAAAATATAATTAATAATTGTACATACATATTATTTGCGTAAAATGTTGATGTTTATGTTTTCAAAGTTTTTAATAATATACATTCATTATACTATTAATTTTGTTTGATTCTAAAAAAATACATATAAAAATATTTTTAAGAAAGTGCATTGTCTGTAATGCCATATTTAATAGCTCAATTGGAAATATTTAAATAAAGAAGTTTGTTATCGTTTTGATTTACACTGATTTAAAAATGTCACACACATAAATTATTCATTTTAGGTAGATTTCGTATGAAATACTACCTATTACATTCTCCCCTATGTTGAAATTTCTGAAAAAATTCTGCAAATCTACACCGATCATGAACCCTAGATCCCAAAACCACCCTCAGTAAAAAACTTTATCTATCTATCTCTCTCTTTCTCTGTTTATATATATATATATATATATATATATATATATATATATATATATATATATATATATATATATATATATATATATATATATATCACTTTCTTCTGAACACGATAACTTTCATAATTCAGCACAAATCTCTTCCAAACTGATATATAAAATCAAGGAGCATAAAATCTCTGTCAAGTTCGTTAATGGGCAAAATCGGACCAGGAGGATGGAAATAGGGAAGGGTTTTGTGAAAACCGAAAAACCCACATAACTTCTTAATTTTCGTACATATAAAATCAGTTTAAAATTTTTATTACTTTTAAAAATTGGGCCAAAAACTTATGTATCACAGATTTCTGATAAAATTTAAAATGAGCTCATAGGGCGCAAAAAATAAGGTTTTAGGGAGAAAAAAATTCATAACTTCGTCAATCCTCAAGATATCAATTCCAATTAAATTTATTATAAAGCTTCTTAATATTACCTACAACTTTTATGTTTACAAGTTTTTGATGGGACTAATTCGTACCAGAAAAAAATTTAAAACGAAAATAAAAGGGGAGGGGGGGGGGGTTGAATAAGGAAAAAAATTCATAACTTCGTCAATTCACAAGATATAAAATCCTCATTAATTTATTATATATGTTCTTAATATTATCTACAACATTTATACTGACAAGTTTTTGATAGGACCGATTCTTACAGCAAAAACAAATAAAAAATACATAGCGGTTGGAGAAAAAAATTATCGTATTCAGGGTGTATTCAAATCTAAACTGCTTAATTTTTGACTCATTTTTTAAATAATTTTTGCTCTCAAACGCATCCAAATGGTAGATTCTCTTATTCAGAAACTATATAATCTACCGTAATTATCGAGTTTTTGATAGAGGCCGAATATATTTCAAAAAAAGATGTCAAAGTGGGCATTTTGAACCGAATTTCCCGAAGCGATTGTGTAAGAAACGAAAAATATTGTCTTACTGAGAAAATAGCTGCTTATAAATCAAATTTTAATTAATTGAACGTAAAATAAAAACACAGGTCTCTTATACATCTCTTCAAAAATGACGTCAGCTTCCTATTAAAAATTAATCTGAAAATGTGCCTTAAAATTTCAAATTGTTGAGCATGGAAAAGTATTTTTTTTTAGTACCACCGTTACACGACTCAGATAAAACCAGCTCTTATATAAAAATGAAATAAAAACTCGTGAAAAGCGGCCGGATTAAACTGTTAAAGTGGGTTTATTTCTAATCATGATTTAGTTTTTGTTGGTGAAATTAGTATACTTAACTTCGAAATCTACCTCCGCCTGTAGGCCGGGCAGGGAGGGATTTTTTGACATAAAACTTCTACTTATTAAAACATACACAAACAAATCATACATACAAAATATAATACGACGAATTTATGAATTTTGTAACGCTTTTAAGAGAGTGCTTTAATTAAAAAAACATTTTTTCTGCTTCCTTGTTAATGAAAGTACAACATGAAATCTTAGGAAAGTTCATAATGGTTTTCCCTCAGTTACATTAGCTAAAATATAGCCATTAGATAATAGACTGTTTAAACATAGTCGCAATGCAACAGTTAAATTCATTTTTTTTTACATTTCTTCAATGTCATTTTCTGATTGCATTAACCACCATTGCGTAACACAACTAACTAAACACTGTAATTTATACACACTGTGCGACATTAACGATGGTCATATCCTCAAGAAATGAAAGAAAATTGCGAAAGTAACAGTTTTAGTATTTCAATATGTGATGGAATGCGAAATATGAGAACAGAAAAGCTGAAAGTACGAAGAACATGGGACACAAAATAATTTTAACTAAAAACCTTTTGAAATATGCTTAATATTTTGAAATATATGCTTATACAAGAATTAATCAAAAATAACTTTTAGAAAGTATCACATTAAAGAAACTTAATGAAATACATAAATCAATGTTTGTGTCATTTAAAAAAAAAAATGCGTTTCTCTTTAGTAGTGATCGGTTCGTTTTTGAATAATTTATATCTAAATATCAGTAGAATTGATTTAAATATGTATCGGCGGATGGCACCGTAAAATGTACACGGTTCATTGTTGCTGCATTACTTAGTGTTTTAATGCATCATTGCTACATTAAGAATCGTTTACTGTGCAAAACTGTAAGATATGTAGAACGAACTTGATCACAGATTAGGTGTTTGTCGTATTACGAAAGGTTCGCATATCGAATATTTGTAACAGAAAAAAAAAAACACTTGGCACGTTCGTCTTTATTTTCATACATTACTTATTGTAATATATGTAATAGTTTTGAAAATATAATTTTTTTAATCCTGTCACTCATCTGTGCTAACCTTGTGTAAACTGTATATATAATATGTAATGTGTATATATAATTGTATTATATGAACTTGATGTTAATTTTAATAGCGGATAGGATATGTGCAGACCCACGAGGTGCAGTTTCATAGATCCAATTGATCATATCCGTCTCCTGCAGAACATCTGTGCATCTATGAGTAGTATGTATAAATGCTCAAGCTGGCGTCCACAATGAGGTGAAATGTTTTATAAAGAATTTATTTTTGGTACCAAACTAAATATTTTAGTTTCCTAATGCTCAGAATAATTTCACTTTAATGTAAATCAAGATTATCACATTATGTACTGAATTATAAATTCATGAAAATTTTATCTTCTTCTAAAGCATTTTAGAGACGTTTTGTAACTATATTAGAAGATTTACATAATCATTTAAAATTTAGAAGTGTTTTAGAAGGATTAGTTAAATTTGAATTTATAGGGATTTTGTGCAATATTTATAATCCCCACTCAAATATTATATTTTAAATATTTTTCTTAGTATTTTGTAGAATTAAGAAATGTACAAATATAATGTTCTTACAACAGAAATATAGAAATATTTCCGAATTGAAAAATCCCCCCTCCCTCAATGTCAAGAAAGCTGCAAAGATGCTAAGGCAAAAGAAATCATCCTTTTATTTTTGTTTTGTGTAACTTAGAGCAAGATAAAGTAATGCATCTATAACTCATTCTAAACTGTATTACTACTACTCGTTGTATTAAATGAAATTTATAACAAGATTTTTTAAAGATACTTATAAATATCGTCAAAAGGTAAAGGGTAAAATAAGTATTTTTCTTAATTAATAATCAGCCATTTATTTCTGGTATAAGTGGCCGTCTACTGGTGTTTTTATCCTATACGTATACAATTACATTTAAAATAAATAAACATCTTTTTTAAATAAAATTTAGGAAAGCTAAACTTATTTTAGATAATTTTACAGTAAAGCACCAAATTTCAAAATGTACGTAAAGTATTAGTTAAACATGCTTAAAAAAAAGAAAACTTCATCCCTTTATGATTGTTATTAAAAGTTTATTTAATTTAAACCTCTTATTTGAGTTTTTGTATACATTTGAAAAATGTATCATTGAAAGTTATTAGTTGTTAGATTATTTTAGTATAAGTATAATTTTGAGAATACGAAAATTAAAACTAAATATACGGAAATGATTAGATAATATATATGAATAAATATTTCAAAGAACACTTTTAATGAAGTTCATGAGTTGATTAGGTTCGAAAAAAGGTTTAAAAGTTTATATGACAGATCCCCTTTAAGTCCAAAATTTAGAGACACTTTTCGAAATTCAGGTTCTGAATTATTCCGAACTTCTGCTTTAAATAATTTCATAATTTCAGCACATATTATATGTATGGTAATTATTACAATTCTAAAACTAGTCGGACGTGGCAATCCCAAAACTTTCTTCTATATATTTCTTCTATATCTTCTATATAAACTTTCTTGTATTCTCATACAAGAAAATACTTTCTGAAAAATGCAACATAGCAGCGCCACCGGTTAAAGGATTTACATCAAAATCTGATCAGCAACAATTTATGACAACTTCTAACTGAATATCAAGTTTGGTGAAAATCCATGCATTATTTTTTGAGATAGAGCTATTGAGGAAATCGAAAAAAATCTGTGTACCAGCGCCACCTGTTGGGTTATTTACACTAAACCCTAATAAGGACCAATTTATATCAGGGACTAACTATGGATCTTACATTTGATAAAAAATTATGTATTAGTTCTTGAGAAATGGCTATTGCGAAAATCGTGAAAAAGGCAGCATAGAGCGCCACCTCTTTTGCGATTTACGCAAAAAGCTAAACAGCATTAATTTATATCAGGGAATAACAGTATCTGACGTTTGGTTACGATTCTTGCATTAGTTTTGAGAAAGAGCGATTGTGATAATACTGAATAATGCAGCATAGCAGCGCCACAAGTTGGGCGATTTACACCAAAGAGTAATCAAAGTTGAATTATATCCAGGACAAACTGAATCTGAAGTTTTATATGAAAATCTGTGCATTACTTCATGAGATATTGCTATTGCATAAATCGTAAAAAAATGAAGCATAGCAGAGCCACCTGTGGCCCAATTTACACCAAAAAGCAATCAGCATCGATTTATATCACGGACTAGCTGAATCTAAAATTTTATTAAAATCTGTTCATTAGTTCTGCGCCCACAAAATTTGTGTTGCATACAGACAGACAGACAGACTCACATACAGATATTTTGTTAAAACAGGATTTCGGGATGCATGACCCCTAGAACGTGTAAATACGTCGAAAACCGGAATTCGAAAATTTTTACGAATCCAGTATTTTCTTCTTGTAAAGATAGGAGAAAGTAAAAATAACTTGCGTTTTAAAATCACAAAATTTAAAGCTTAATATCAACTTTCGTTTTTATAATTAAAAGATTTTTTTAGCTTATTGATACCAATTGATACGCAGCAGCTGTGGTTCGGTAGCTTCAGGGGACCCGCTTTTCAGTGTGTCTAATTTCTATAATTTCTCTTTTAAATTTGTCCGGTTTGAATATTTGATTTTTTTCTTCGTGTTTCTTAGAAAGATACACTTTGAAGCAGAAAATATTTTAAGTAAAATAATACTTTTAAACAAAACAGCAAAAAGTAGATGGGTCCAGGTGCTTCCTAGTTATAAGGCAATACCACGCCTAGAATGAGTAAACTGTGTAACACATTTAAGGGATTCTTCTATGTAATAGACGTATTTTTCATTCATTAAATAAAATTTCTCGAACAGATATATTTTGTTGACTTTAAACAGAAATATAAAGTTGACAGGTATGATACCTCAGCAAATAAATAAATTGAATGGTAAATTCATCTTTAAAAAGTTAAACTTAAAATTACACTACGTGCAAAACAGTTCAAAGATGACAAAATATTTAAAAAGATGTTAAATTACTTTAATACTTGTCAGTACTTTGCGCTATAAACACAGCCTTCGTCAGATAATACAAAAATACTATATTAACGTCTAATCATCATCATACCAACATTGATCAATACCATCAATATTGGTATGATACCTGTTATATAAACATAAGAATCCACTGTAATTTATGGGCATTAATTAAGAAGAGAAAATCATCCAGTTTTTCTATAATTCAACATATTAATAAAAATTATACTGTACGAGACTGTAACACTATACGAGAGAATAATATTTTTATACAAATTTATTTTCACAATGCTTTACAAAAATTAAGCAGAAGTATTTAATTAAATACATCCTTACATCTTCAATAAGATAATAAAATAATTTTACTCCTCGGAAAGATGTTATATCTAAATTATAATGCAAAAGTTTTCTCATTTAGGTAAAACTTATAAAACAATCCACAAAAGCGTTATTTAGTTTAGTTTGTCTTTACATGTATGAAACTTTGAAACTGAGCTTTAATAGCAAGTCATGCTGTTAGATGGCGATAATAAACAGTTAAATCTATATGCCATGATAATATTGTTTTATGTGCATTCATAACGCATAAAATCTATATGATATAATGCCTTTAAAGTGTAATAAAGCAGCGAAATTTCTGAATTTGAATGGGCTGAATAAGGAATACACGAAAGTTAAACTTGTTTCAGTGATATTATTTTCACGATGTAGAACAATGTGCTTTAAAACCTTTTAATTTGAATTTTATTTCTTTTAACAGAATAAAAAGTCTTTTGAAGAAGCTACAAATGGATTCACTTGTGTTTTGTATTGTAGAAACAATAAACGGATTCGCGTGTGTTTTGTTTTATTACTGTACAATTCTTTGGCAACAAAAGCATGAAAACATTTAATACGTTATGTTTTTAATATAATTAATTTTATTTTCATTGGTAGTTTCAAATTGGCAGTTTTCATGGTACGAATTCTCTACAGTCAAAATCTAGTAATCTCAAGATGGCGAGCATACACAATAAAAAACAAACATATTATGTATCATAGAGATATATGAATTTTCATTCTTAGCATATTAATTTTAACTAATATTAAGAATTTATTATTTCATGAATAAATTTATTATTTTCATTAATAAAGCTATTAGTAGTAATAATATGGTAGTAATTATTACAAAATGTGAACTTGCATAAGTATTCTATGTTGTCGAACTTTTAAAAATGGGTGCCAAAATCTATTATCTATTTCTGTTTTTAATTTCTTTCATCGTTACAAGAAGAAAGTATCTGATTCTTGAAATTTTTCGACTTTCAGTTTTCGACTTATTTATACGTTTAGGAGTCATAGATCCAAAAAACATTTTTTTAAAAGTCTGTCTGTGACTCTGTGACTCTGTCTGTCTCTATGTGATACAAATGTTTTAGGCGTCAGAAATTATGCATGGAATTTAATAAAAATGTATATTCAGGTAGTCCCAGATACATTTTGATGCTGATTAGTTTTTGATGTAAATCACCAGGTGGCACTGCAATGATGCATTTTTCACGATTTTCGCAATAGCTATATCTCAAAAACTAATGCGCGGAATTTCATATTTTTAGAATCCTCATGATGAGCACAGATTTCCATTTAATTTTCGCACTGTGATAGCGAATTTAGAAGTATTAACATGTATGAGATAGAAGAAAGATTTGGGATTGGTACATCCGATTAGTTTTATCAGTGTCATATATGCTCCTTGATAACACCGATTCCCAGAATATTCTAAATATAAAAATCGAATGGCCGTATGAACTAAAACCGATTCCACACAAGAGCTTGTTTGCAAGATAATTTCTTTACCACCTGGCTTTCCAAAACTCCTATGATAATTTGGGAAATACTATAACGAACGCAAAAAAATTTACATTTAATCTTCATTGTTTAATAGTTTGCATAAATATATTGTTTTGGCAAGATACCGTATTTTATGTAATTCATCATTAAACTAATGCGCAATAATCGCTGTTATATCACGTTTAGTTCTATCAATTTTTGAAACCATGAAAGAAATATATTCTAGAATAACCACTAATTATAAGTAAGATTATACGTCTCAATAACAATTAGTTTAAGTGTGTTATAGTAATTATAAAAATAAAATTTTGATGTCCATATAAAAATGTTTTATAAATCTAATGTTAATAAAATTATTAAAAAATTACTGTTTAAAAAATATATTGCATATAAAATGTTTTTATATGCAAATATAATTTTTGTTTAATTCCAGGTTATCACCATTATCTATTTTCTATACCACGGGTTATACTGTATGTTTGGATATTTACTTCTGTCTCTATTTCTTCTGTTCTGAATGTACGATATAACTAACTGCTACTATACCATATTTTTTAATGTGTCAGTGTTACCGAATTACATATTTACCGTAATTTTAGTACCAGCAAAACCTGTAAAGTTGACTACCCTTGTAAGTTGACCACTTGTCTATGTTGACTTCTGCTGTCAGGAACCAAATTTATCCTATACAAAACTATAAGACAAACTCTTTGTAACTTGCCCACCTGTCTATCCTGTATCTTGACTACTCAAATTATGCAAATTTGACTAGAACTATTATAAAATGCCCATCAAAACCCTTTATAACTTGACCATCCAAAAAGCTAAGAAATCATAAAAAAAGTAATCTCCAAGAAATTTTCTGTTTTTTCTTCTTTTTAACTAGAATTTCTAAAAGGGTGAAATAGTTCTTAGCCTGGGAAATAATTTGACAGCAGTAATAGGAGTAGGTAAATAATTCAAGGCTTATCTATTCTTACATTCTTGCTCTTGTGGATTTGGCTTTTCAACCCTCCCCATCCATTCTTTGATTCTAGATTTCTTTCTTCTATTTCCCATTCTCTTATCATTCCATCCCTTCTTTCAATAACACCAGTGCTACTTGGTAAGCAGAAATATATATTTTTTAATGTTTTCTTATAAATTATGTGTAATAACTAGTATAGTTTGAAGAATCACTAATTGGCTGTATATTGATTGACTGTTTTTTTTTAAATAAATACTAGTAATACTAATTGATTTTAAAATTGATACAAAACTATTAATTCATTCTTGTAATTAATATTTTCTTTTATAAGGTGTTAGAAATATGCATGGTAATACAATATTATTTTAAAGCCTGTCAATAAATAAAATTTTTGTGGGGAAAAAATGATATGGTATGAATATTACGAAAAAAAAGTAAATTTATCATCAGAAATTTATCAAGTTGACCACTTCTCTAAATTGACCACTGAAGTGCGGCACCGCAAGTGGTCAACTTACACAGGTTTTACTGTACCAACTTATATCTTTACAGTTAGATTTAGTAGAGAAAGTATTCAGTACTGCTGAATTTGTTTTTTCTTTATTATGTAATTAGTGCCAGTTCCCTGTAGTACATCATTATTGAACATTGCGCTACTAATTTTTGAAGAGATTTCTGCGAAACTATCAGTAGTTGTATATGTATGTTAGGGAAATCTCTCTAGAGATCAGGAACACAACAGTAAAAGTGAATAATAAAATGCTTATATCTGCCACTGTAATTATGTTAATTCATTTTAAGGGATATGGTTTGTTTCTGTGAACTACTAGACTCGATAAAAATTGTGGTTTCAATAATTCCAAATCTTGGACTATAAACAATCTGATGAACAAATATCGACACATAGAGCGTCGCAATAGATCCTGAATATAATTAGCGGGAACAATTAGGAAGCCAAAAACAATTTTAATAATAAAATAATGTATGTCATCACCCATGTAACAGAAAATGCTTAAAATGAACTGTCACCTCAGCGCATGATTATATGGGTCCTGTTTAACAATTGTGTGCATTTGTGTGAACATAGCGTGCATATTCTTGGAACTGTTAACGTTTCTGGGAAATTCAAATATTTTTTTGTTTACAGAATACAGTGTTTCCTACATAATTTAACACAACTTTTCGAAAATTTGAAAACATACAGCAGAAATACTATAATGCAGTTAAAACATAATTATATTGAATATTTGATAAGATATGGCCATACGTATCAAATAATTTTTAACTGCGCATGCGTGAAGGATCCGAATGTTTTTATTTTATAATTTGGTAGTCAGTCATTTAGGGTAATTTACAAAAAAAAAAAGTCAACTGAAAAATTCGAAAATTCAGAAAGATAGGGGCGATATGGTGAATTGCTTTCTAAAAGTAGTATATTCTGGGTTTTCACAATATTTGACTCGATTTTTTATATATGTTGCCTAAACTGCTGACTACCAATTTATGAAATAAAAAATTTGGAATATTTCACGCATGCGCATTTACAAATTATTTCATACATACACCCATATCTCATAAAAGATTCAATATATTAATATTTTATTTTCAGTATACTGATTTTACTCTTCTTTTTCATATTTTAGGAAAGTGGTGTTAACTTTGGTTGAAAACTCTGTATGCTATAAGCAAAAAACATTTGAATTTTTCAGAGAAACGTTAACACCTGTCAGTGTACAATTGTTTATAACAATATTATAATTACTACAGTATTGTGGACCTTGATTTGAATTTAATAAATAAATTTACATTTTTAACTGAAATTTTTTCATTCCAAACGTTTACATGCAGATCTTTTATAATCTAATTTTTTATAAGCTGGGTTTAGATGATTTTTTAAAATTCAGTAGTAAAAATGAAAAATGATAAAAAATGCAATTGCAAGCATTGTGTATGTTAATTTTATTTGTGTATTATGATTCATGTGAAAGTCAGTGGGCCATAAACATTTGGTTAAACTGTACTGGCATTTTATATTATTGGCGTATTCATCTAACATAAAAATTAATTCGCATGCATTCATTAAAAGCTCTGAAAATTACTCCTAGAAAGTTTTATTAATACACTGAACTTTCAACAGCTTGCAATAACCTCGCCTTTTTTACAGCTAAATATTTTATTCATAGCATAGGATACACTGAATTCATCAGTCGTATCCTCTTTACAATATTTCCCTGCTTTCTTCGAAAGATTGAAATATAAACTCATTAAAAACATCTCCATTATCGCAAAACCTTCCGTATAATTAACTAGTCGGATGTACCAATCCCAAAACTTTCTTCTATCTGATACGTGTTAATAATTCGCTAGCATACTGCCAAAATTAAATGGTAATCTATGTCCTTCATGAGGATTTTAAAGATATGGAATTCCGCGCATTAGTTCTTGAGATATGTCTATCGCTGAACTCCTGTAAATGCAGCCTATGGGCGCCGCCTATTGGGTGATTTATACCAAAAAATAATTAGCATCATCTTCTGTCAACGTCTGACTGAATCTCATGTTTGGAGAAAATCCGTGCATTAGTTTTTGAGATAGAGCTATTGCAAAAATCGTGAAAATTGCAGCATAGAAGATTCACCTATTGGACGACTAACACCGAAACCCAATCAGCAACAACTTCTGTTAACGTCTAACTAAATCTAAAGTTTGATGAAAATTAGTGCGTTATTTCTTGAAATAGAGCTATTGCGGGAATCGTGAAAAAGGCAGCGCAGCAGCACCACCTTTTCGGCGATTTACACCAACACGCAATCAGCACCAATTCATATCAAGGACTAACTGAATCTGAAGTTTGATGAAAATCCGTGCATTAGTTCTTGAGATAGAGCTATTGCGGAAATCGTGTAAATCCTGCAAAATGCAGTATAGGAGCGCCACCTATTAGGCGATTTTCACCAAAAAGTAATCAAAAACAAACTATAGCAAGGGCTAACTGAATCTGAAGTTTTATGAAATTCCGTGGATTAGTTCTTGAGATATAGCCATTGCGGAACACATGAAAAATGCAGCACAGCAGCGCCACCTGTTGAGAGATTTACACCAAAAACTAAACAGGACCAGTTTACATCAAGGTCTAACTGAATCTAAAGTTTGATGAAATTCCGTGCATTAGTTGTTGAAAAAGAGTGCCCACAAAATATTTCTCACATACAGACTCACAGAGTGACAGAGTGACAGACAGAGTGACGGGCAGAGTGACAGACAGACATTTTTTTTAATCATCAAATCGCGTTCAGGACCTTGTAAAACGTATAAATCCATCGAAAACCGGAAGTTTAAATTTTTCACGAATCCAATACTTTCTTCTTGTAAAGATAGAAGAAAGTAAAAAAAAACGTATCTAGGAAAATAAACCCCATAGAACAAAATCAATTATCAGGGATATATGAAATACCTTTCATCAAAGAAAATGGAATAGTGCAATTTTATATTGGAGTGACAAATAGAAAGCTAATTATTAAGGAACGTATAGCAGACATAATATAGAACATTCATCGAGGGTTTTTTTTTCCATCCATTATCTGAGAATCAATGGAAATCTTATTCGATTCAATCTCCATGGAGCTTCCAGTTTTTTAGAAAGAGATGCTCAGAAGAGTAATGAAACAAGTAAGAAAAATCATGCGTACAGCATATATTATGAAACATTTTCCAACACTCCCTGAAAGTTTTAACGAAACTTCGTTACTTAGGGAAATAAGGTAAGTAAGATAACTAAGTAAACATTTAAAAATCTGATTTCAGAAGTTACCGCTCATAACCAAATATGTATTCCAATTCTTTTGAACAGCCCTGTATTCGATCTGTATGTTGATATATATACTATATAATGGGGAAATGTAATTTAGCAAGAAAATGCATAACAGATTGAAATTCATCTTTCAGCAATTTATACTAATAAATGGAAGCATACTTGAATACTTTTGTACAGCCCTGTAGTTTACCTAGTACCTTTATTACATGCCACTATTTAGCTAAGATTTAATTCAAACTAAAACACGCTTAAAACTACTGAAAGTACATTTCCAGAAATTATCACCCATAGACGGCCATGTACTCTTTGCATGGCCCTGTATATCATTTTATCTATATTCTACAAATATTTCTTAGTACACTAAATTCAGTTCAGCGTAAAAATGCATAACTCCTATAAAACCCACCTTTAAGCAATTTATGCTCATACTCAGTAACCTTTACGAATTTATTTCTGCAGCTTTGTATATGAACTATAGCATATATATGCACTTTATAGTATGCATAAATATAGTGAACAAGTAGGTAATTGTGATCACAGATCGCACAGAGGGTTTCGTTTAATATTCCTTTCAAAACACTTTATCCTTTTGAAAAATCTATTAGTTCCACATTTTGCAACCAGGGGCGCACTCTATTCTAAACAAACCTCTATCCGAACGAAACTCCGTTTTATATACTATCGGTCGATATATTAGTCGAGGGGATTGGGCCGATAGCACCCGAGATAAGTAGTCGCCCCTGGCGGTAAAAAGTGGAACTAAAATATGTAAGGCTATGGTGTATAATATGAAAGAATGGTCAAAGGTGTGTCGGCAAAAGTTGGAAAAGTGCTCCCCGTTTGAAAAGGCCGGAGGTTAGAAAAATTGCTTAAAATACACAAGTTAGAGCCCGGAGGAGTAAATAATATAAGACTTTTTGAAAATTTTATGATTTGCCGTGTGGTCTGAGGTATTCAGCTATACGTATGCAAAAATTCATGTCTCCAACTTAATTAGGGGCTCTCTTAGAAAGAATTGCTTAAAATACATATGTGGTAGCTCAAAGGGTTAAACGTAAGACTTTTTCAAGATTTTATGATTTGTCGCCTGGCCTCAAGTGTTCTGCTATAAATATGCAAAATTTCAAATCTCCAATTTAATAAGGGGTTCAGTTGAAAGTATTGCTTAAAATACGCATGTGAGAGCCCAAAGGGTTAAATGTACGATTTTTTAAGATTTTTATGATTTGTTGTATGATATGTGGTGTTCAGCTATAAGTATGCAAAATTTCACGCCTCCATCCAAAATAGGGGCTCACTTAGAAAGAATTGTTTAAGATACACATGTGGGAGCTCAAAGAGTTAAATGTACGGCTTTTTCAAAACTTTATGGTTTGTAATTTGATGCGAGGTGTTCAGCTATAAGTATGCAAAATTTCACGCCTACAACCTAATTAGGGACTCACTTAGAAAGAATTGTTTAAAATACACATGTGGGAGCCCAAAGGGTAAAATGTACGACTTTTTCAAACTTTTATGGTTGTCGTTTGATGGGAGGTGTTCAGCTATAAGTATGCAAAATTTCACGCCTCCAACCTAATTAGGGCTCACTTAGAAAGAATTGATTAAATTACACATGTGGAACCTCAAAGGTTTAAATGTACGACTTTTTCAAAATTTTATGATTTGTCATTTGATGTGATGTGTGAGGTGTTCAGCTATAAGTATGTAAAATTTCACGCCTCCAACCTAATTAGGGGCTCACTTAGAAAGATTTGTTTAAAATACACATGTGGGAGCCCAAAGGGTTAAATGTACGACTTTTTCAAAATTTTATGATTTTTAGTATGATGTGTGGTGCTCAGCTATAAGTATGCAAAATTTCAAGTCTCCAACGTGTATAGTTTCTGAGAACGGGCTCTGTGACAGACGGACAGACAGTCACACAGAGGAGCGAGACGAATAGGGTTTCGTCAGATGAACCAAACCCTAAAAAAGCGCATATCATAATTTAAAATTCATTTCGAGCAATCATTACAAATATACAGTAATTCGGTTGGTTGGTTGGTTGTATTTATGTCGGCCAATTATCAGCACGTGGGATAAAGGCCCTAAGAGCGGGCGCCTTCCGTGGAGGTATTTCTAAGGGAACTTAACCCGTATTAACGCTTGGAGAACCAAGGTTCGAAGAAAACCACGAAAACTACGAACGATTATGCCGACGGGCGCGATTGGGTTCGATCCCAGTACCTCCCGCATACCAGCTTCGAGAGCAGAACCTCTCGGCCACTGGTGGGGCACAGTAATTCAGATACAATATAGTATCTGAAATCTTTTCACATACACCGCAAACAATTTCCCCTATACCATTATGAACGGAATTCTTTTGTGTGGCCCTGTAAATGAATAATAACTATTCTTTGCATCGTATATTCTACAGAATGTATATTTTAGTGCACTTGATAAATGCATATGAATTTTATTATGTTTGAAAGCATGTAACATCATTTAAAACCATTTTAAACGATTTTTTTTCCCATAGGCCTTTATGTAACGGAAAACTTTTGACTATCCCTGTAAATGAACTAAACATGCTAGAGACTTTATTTGAAATAGGGATCGTGGTCGACAGGTCACTTACATCCAAAATTTTTTCAGAACGATCCGACTATATTTAGGTGAGTTAGAGCGCGGACAGACGGACAAACGGCCAGACGGACAGACGCCCAGACAAACCGAAGTCATAAACACTTTTCAACTTTGTTGGAAAGTGTTAAAAATAGTATAAAATAACTCGCCTTCATTAATATCCATTTTTAATATTGCAGCTAATTTCATTATGCATGTGTTCGCGTGGATTTTGTTTACCAGTTTCAAAATTAAAACTTTTTTGAAAAAATATTTGTATCATTATCAATTTTGAGAATGTTGTCGTTAGAGCAATGAAACGTATCGATCTAAATAAATAAAGGTATTTATTTGCCTTTTAAATGTATTTATATCAATTTTAGCAAATTTTAAGTAGTTTGATGAATTCATCAATACAGAATAAAATTTGAAGGTTTTCTTTATATAGATAAAGAACTATTTCCTTATCTAATTTTATCTTCTCAATTATTAGTTCAACTTCTAAGCGAGACAAGATTAGCTTCATTAAAGTTAATTTGAATTATAAATATTTCTTATTTATTGCATTGTGCTTAATTTAAAAGAAAATCAATTATTATTTTCTTTTACGAAGATAGTTTAGAATATTTTGATAAAAATCATAATATAATTTACTTTAATTTTAAAAGTTTTCATAAAATATATTGTCATTTATTTAGTTGTAAACTGATAGTTGATTAACGTTTAAAAAATACATCCTATGTAAGCAGATAAATCTCTATTTATATAAATATCTATATTTAAATTTTTAAATACGGATTTTTTGAATAGTTTATATTTTATATATTTTAAATTTTACTAATAATATTTATCAGATTTTAATAAAAATTAAATATCATAAAACGTATTGATTTTTATTTATATATCATATAAAGCAGGGTTGACGAATCTTTTTGTTGTCGCGTGCCAAATTTAATCAAAAAATATTTTACGTGACTATGACGTGCCAACTAAAAAACAAATGTAGTAGACGGTAAAACAATGGATTAAAATTACCTAAAATTTTCTATTAAGATTTAAAAAATATGAAGAACATGCATCTAGGTACTACACTATAATAATTATGGAAAAAAAATAAATTTTGAAATTAATAAAAACAAATTAATGCAATGTAATTTGATTTATTTTGTTGCAGCTTAAAATCAGGTTAATTTTAATGCAGAATGAACCGGATTTCTCTGTCAAGTGCTTTCAGTGTGAATTTTCTTATTATTCATTTGTGAAAACGGTGACTCGAAAGCATAGATAGGTAGAAAAACTGTTAAAATAGCAAACGACAGTTTTTTTGCAAAGCCAGAATTTTACTGTCGAAATTTAGTGATGTCTAATAACCAATTATTGTCGATAGTTTTCAAATATCGCCTTTGTTGGAAAAAAAATGATACCATTGCAATATAATATCCCGCAATTAAAATTTTTCAATTTCCATTTAATCAAATTTAGAAAAGATCAGTAACGATGTTGTGTAATCTCACTTTATTTTGACTTAGAGCCACGAGCAATGTCGTGCTAAAATTATTCTTTCACGTGCCAAAAGTGGCATGAGTGCCATAGTTTAACCGTCTCTGATTATAAAGTTTTATTAAATTTCAAAATATGGATTACTTATACTCAAGCTAGATAAAAAGTGTTAATTCAATTATCTGAATGTCACAATCGCACGGCTTTATTACAACATGCACTTAGTTGAGACTGTTTGTTTTTCATTACAATACCTATTTTTTTGCAAGACCAACCGTAACAAAATATATCCACTTGACTAAAAATGAGATGATAATAGGGAGATTTATTCAAGAAAATTATAAACGGAATAAAGCTGTAGCGTAAACTACTTTCACAAAAGATGTCAATTACCAACTCCAAAAAATACAAAGAAAATCTTAAATATTTCTAAACTTTTTAGATTAGAATATATATATATATATATATATATATATATATATATATGTAATAAGAATATAATATATGATTTGTAATTTTACTACTAAATGAAAAGAATTTCAGGCAGCACGTTCAACTCAGGACCTTATATTAAGGGCACCGGGTAAGCTCTCTCTTCGCCATGTTAAAATACACCAACTTTATGTACCTTTTTCTCAGAAATGGTACAAGATAGATGTCTGGAATTTTTAGAGTTGTTTAAGTAACATGCTTTACGTATTTTAACTCACCATTTTCTTTCTAAGTGTAACTCGAAAGTTATTATTGATTATTTACTGAAAGTCATTTTTAAATTAGCATTTTTGGTAAGATTTCACTGCCTAAAATAAATAATTCTCAACAAATCATTAAATCCCTGTGTTAAACTATACAATATAACATAAGTATTAAAAAAATCTGAGTTCTTAAGATTAATAGATTTTGAAAAAAAGGAACATAAACATAAAAAATCCAAGTTTTGAGAAACAGTCAATTAAAGATATAAATGGCCATTAAGCGGTGAAGTTCTCTTAGAAAAGAATGAATAATTCCAACACTTATTTCTTTGCATATAAACATCTGTGACACATTGTTGGAAAGATAAAAGTTTAAACTATTTAATGATAAAAAAAGTAAAAATCGATTTATTGGTTCAATTTTTCTTTCCCGATACCCTTAAGCTGTCAATGCTCTACCAATTGAGCTATTCGTGACTTCTCCGGCGGACACAATTTACAGGGTACTTGAGTTGGTAGAGCGTTTTCAGCATAAACCAACGTCCTGGGTTCAAATCTCGGAATGGTTATTTTTTCACTCCGTTAGAGAATTACAAATCGTATCATCTATTTACCAATCTAAATTATTTTCTTAAATAAGGGAAGTACAAACATAATACAGGGTGTCTGCAAATTAGTTGGGCAATTTCATAAGTTAATAACTTCCGAAATATTAAATGAAATTAAATAGTTGAAAGTCAGTAGTAATATTGCCGAAGTTTATTCATAGATAGCGTTAGGCGTCATAACTTACGCCATTTCTTAGCGAGAGGAAGTGTTATTCAATGGCCACCACGATCAGAAGACGATCACACCGCTTGATTTCTGTGTATGGAGTTTTGTAAAGGATCAAGTGTACAAGCCGCCATTTTCTACATCCACTCCTGAACTAGATTCAAGAATCTGCACTACAATTCATTGTATCGACGGAAACATGCTGACAAATCTGTGGCAAGAAATGATTTACCGATAAGACATTTGCAGAGTCACGAAAAAAAGTCAGATGAAACATTTGTTATAATAGAAATCTTGAACTATTTTTCTGTCTTACACCAATATGTACTTTAATTTTTTAATGTCAATTCCATTCAATAAATTATTCTTTTTTACGCAACAAATTTGTAGCCACGCTGTATATGTAAATTATCGAGTGTTAATAAATAGTTAATAAAACTGTGAAATTCAAAGAGCGAGGGCCCCACCAGTGGCTGAGAGGTTCTGCTCTCGAAGCTGGTAGACGGGAGGTGCTGGGTTCGATCCCAATCGCGCCCATCGGCCTAATCGCTCGGAGTTTTCGTGGTTTTCTTCGAGCCATGGATTTCCATGCGTTAATACGGGTTAGGTTCCCTTAAAAAGGCCCCCACGAAGGGCACTCCCCCCTCGGGCCCATATCCCTAGTGCAGATAATCGGCCGTCAAAAAATCAACCAATCAACCAACCAAAGAGCGAGGTAAAAGAATTTAGAATGTTCAATTCTTAATACATCCAGTAATATAGACGCAAGAAAAATACAAAATTATCGTTTAATTACGAAAAAATTTCAGAGAAATTAAAAAAAATATAATAATTTTAACTTATCTAAAAATATCAAAATTATTTAAGCGTAGCCTGTAAATACCATAGTAAAACATTAATGAACAGGGTGCCCAAATTAAACGTCCCTATTTACCCCGACGGTCAACGTTTTCAGGTACTATCTGGAATCGTAAGACAGCATGTTCCACAGTTGACCGCAGTGTGTTCTGGGAAATGCTGAGAACAGGTCGTGAAATGCTGTCTTTAAATCCTAGTAGGAGAGCTGTTGAACATTTTTGAGTAGGTATTTGAGGCACCCTGAAAATTTGTGTAACACTTCTTTTGTAATGCCTGAATACAAAATCGAATGTCTGGCTGAAGGATCGTGGCCCAAAAACTGTGCCAGACAAAAATGGCACTTGACACGTGTCTGGCACAGTTTTTGTGCCGACTAAAGTGTCTGTCATTTTCAAAATATTTTTTCTAAGCATAAATATTATGCTGTGTCAGTCTCAGCGTGCCTCAAATACTTTTTTGGGGTAGTCAAAAAATGGCACTTGACACGTGTCTGGCACAGTTTTTGGGCCAACTAAAGTGTCTGCCGTTTTCAAAATATTTTTTTCTAAGTATAAATATTATTCTGTCTCAATCTCAGCGTGCCTCAAATACCTTTTTGGGGTAGACAAAAAAATGGCACTTGACACGTGTCTGGCACAGTTTTTGGGGAACGATCCTTCAGCCAGACATTCGATTTTGTATTCAGCCATTACAAAAGAAGTGTTGCACAAATTTTCAGGGTGCCTCAAATACCTTCCCTAAAATGCTTAACAACTCTTGGACTATTCAAGTAAAGCTAATATATAAAATTTTCAAACTCTCGTAAATGTTTGTTAAATGTTTAATTCATTAAAAAAAGCAATTTAGTGGCACTTTTTTTCCATAAAAAAAATTCCCATTCCTGTATTATGTCTTTCAAAAAATTTCACAACTTTATGAAAAATAGTTTCGTCTGTGGACAGCTTTAAAGTAATCAATCGTTTAATTATGGACCACCTGTGCTTTCATATATTCCTAATATGTAACTTAGACACCAAGAAACAAATCCAAGACAGTAACGTTAAACGTATTGGGCGAAAACGATGTTGTAGAGATGAATGCACGTCGTAGGATACAGCGAGTTGTAATCCACGTCTCAATAGAGATAAATGTTCACGTCTTCTTTTCTAACAATTATGAAACCATTATTTGTTTTAAAAGAGAACCGAAATTACAGTTTGTGGTTGTGAGAAAAGATTAAAGCTAAACTTGGTCAACAAATCTATATTTATATCTAAATATTTCTCTATCGTTGTAGAGATAAATGTTCAAACTTTTTTTAACTATTATCAAACAACAATTTTCTTTTAACAGATAACACAATCTCTAGTTTGTGTCTGTAAGAAAAGATTAAAGTTAAAGTTGCTCAACCAATCTATATTTATATCTAAATATCTCTGTATCGTAGCAGAGATAAATGTTCAAGCCTTCTTTTCTAACAATTATCAAGCCATAATTTATTTTAACAGCAAATAGAAATCAGAGTTTGTGAGTCTGAGAAAATATTAAATTTAAAGTTGTTCATCATATCTATATATCTCTGTATCGTAGTAGAGATTAACGTTCAAGATTTCTTTTGTAACAATTATCAAACCATAATGTACTTTAGCATAAAACAAAAATTACAGTTTTGATTGTGAAAAAGATTAAAGTTCAAGTTTTTCATCAAATCTATATTTATATCTAAATATCTCTGTACGTATGTCTCTATAATCTTCACATTTATGTAAACTTTTTAACCCTTAACCCTCTGTCTACCAGAAGGGTCCAATGGACCCGACATGTACATTCAAAATATTTATTCAAACCAGAAATTTCTTCAAAACAAACTAAATTTATAAATCAGACAATAATAAGTTAAATAAACAAATTAAATAGTTTTAAGTAAAAATTCTGGTGTAAAATGTTTTTATAAAACTTGAGTAAAATTTTCGGTAGTTCTAGGGTTAACAGTGACATTTGTTTTCTTGCAAAAAAAATTAAAAATGGGGCTGGACACCACTTTTTCCATACTAAAATATTTACCTTACTTAATCGAAAAATATCTGACAATCAATAAAGATAAATTTACAGTTACAAATTAGTGGTATCAAAGTGCTTTTAATAACGAAGCAAGCAAAGTGTTCTTGCCCGAATCCATTTGGGGCCACACTGTTAAGGGGTTAAACAAAAGGATCAACTGTCATTTTCAAAAGAATTCTTTAACCAATTAGCATCACTAGCGCATATATGCGTGCATTTCAGGCACATAATGTTTATTCAAAATTCTAAATTCTTACCAGAAATTCGGAACAGTATTATTTGCTTTATTCAATTACGTTTCGTGCTGACATAAAGCAAACATTCTTCTTTTTGAATTTCGGAAGTTCCTGAAAAACAAAGAAATTCTTGAAGTGCACATATATATGCGCGAATAATGCAAATCGGTTAAATGAAGACAAATAATACCTTAAAGAATACATTACTAAAGTAAATAAAAGATTCAAGCTTTCCAATTGCGATCTTTCACTACGTTTTAGGAGGCAGTTTTCAATCAATTTAAAATAGCTAACACACTCGAACGGTGAAATGCTTTATACAGTTTTCAAATTTAATTCGCCGTTTAAAGGAACAATCGCTGAGGCCAAATGGTTGTTCTGAGCAAATATTGTGTTGCCCGTGATTTCTTCCAGATAGCGCAATTGGAAGGGTACTGCCAATTGAAGCCAAGGAATCTGTGTTCGAGTAGCTTGAACACATTTTCGCTTAGCTGGAAAAATTACTACTCAGATCAGTCGAGGCAATATTCCGTTGTTCTTTAAAAGCTTTATCCAACCGAAGCTTCACAATTTATAGGAAACAGCCTCATACTAAAACAAATTAAATTAAATTTGCGAAGTATAAGAAAATTCCAGTTCTAAGACCTTTAATAATAGGTGAGTTTTAAGTGAGAGATAACAAATTTAAGATTCATACAGATAAGTTATTGTGCAGACGCATATGCATTCAAAAACGATTCACCCTCTTGAATGATTTCATGAGGGATAATGCAGTTAACTCCGCACAAGTCTTAATGAAATAAATTTTAAAGTGCATATATAAACTGTATATAAATAGTTCAGGATATGCATAATAATTTCATTTTAAATACTTCTGGGGCTGTTCCGAAAGTGAATTGTGATTCTGTAAATTTAAGATTTAATAAAAATTTTATTAACTGCCCAGAATTTTAATATCATAACTATAAATGTAACCTAGAATCAACCATTTGGGTATGTACTTCATATTTCTGACGAAAATAAAATCTTTTATTTTAATGTTTCAGTTATTAAAACATTCTGTAAGATTAGATACTGCATAAGAGATTACGGAAGACGCAATTTCCAACCCGGTGTACTTTTATGTCTCTCTACGTCAAATGGATATTTAAATAGTATTGTACTGTTTGAATTGACTGGTTATAAGAAATATGTAATTAAATAACATTTCTATGTATTACAGGGAAAATAATCTGAAGTTTTATAATAAGACATTCCATATAATAAAACCAAAGAAAACCCATCATGAATATATAAGAGGAGATAAGTATGCATTTAAAATAAGTATTAAAAAATATTTTGATGTATGATTTAAGATATTTCGAACAAATTTCAGAATATAAAGATATCCACTGTTTAATTTTTATATATGTGCATATTGCAGTAAATAATGCTTCGAAATCGATCAAATGATATTTTAAAAACTTCGTAGTTTCTGTTAATAAAAGATATTTTTAAACATTTATCAACATAGTCAGAAAATATTTATGATCTCACTTGTATATCTCTCTGACTGTCCCTCCGTCTGTCTGTAGGACCGAGCTCTTACACCCGTAAGTATTCTCCAATTTTTAATTTATTGATACTTATTTTTCCGATTTATGATGGTATATTCAACATTGAAAACGAAGTATGATTCTTTTAAAGTTTAATTAAAAACATTCCTTTAAATGAATGTCCAAGGGTGAAAATCGTTTGTAATGTGTTTTGAGGATTTTACGAGATTTCAAACATAATTAAATTGATGAATGATGCATGAGGAATATGAATATATGTGGTGCACTAAAAATACGCCTTCTTTTCACTACAAAAATTTTATGATTTATTTACAGTGTCACACAAAAAAATTCAATTACATAATGGCCACTTGGAAAACTCCTTTGCAGCATATTTTAATTACATTACATTATTTCTAACATAAAGATATTTGTATACTTTACTTAGATACACTACAAGTATTTTTGAGCTATATAATCTGAAAATGCGTTTCGATTTTGGTTTGTGTGTTTAATAAAAATTTTTCATACTGTATTGTGTGCATAAATTTTACACATCATATACAAAGATACTCAAACGTATTGGAAATCACTGGTGTCTGGACGTCCATTGCTAAATTGCGTTTTAGGTGCGTTCTTAATTATATAAGTATGTAGCACCTATAGTCGCCGTTTGGTCCGTCCGTATGTGTGCCTTTCCGTCTGTCTGTCTGTCCGTCCGTCTGTCTGCCTGTCCGTCCGTCTGTCTGTCTGCCCGCATACAACAACGCGAAAACTACCCAACCGACTGGTTTGACATTACAAATATATAACTTTTGCATAATGTTTTCGAGTACTTTCAAATTTTATGAAAATCGGGTTTATTTATCAATTACAGAGACAGTCAATTCTATTCCATTACATTACGGACAATGGGACAAAATAGTTTCAAGTGCATTTTAATGATGTTACACACTTTCGAACATAATGAAATTGATGTGTATTTATGGAATGAACTAAAATGTACATTCTGTAGAATATGTGGCGAAAAGAATATTTATTATCTACTTACAGGGCCACACACAAAAAAATTCAGTTGTATAACGGTATAGGGGCGTATATGGCACTGCTTGCGGCGTATTTTCATTATATTAATGTATTTCACAGATACTGAAAATGATATGCGTTGCTGAGGCTTACTACAAGTTACTTCCTGTGTAATAAAAAGTGCTGAATATATACAGGGACACGCAAAAGATTTCGGATACTATACGATATCCGAAGTACTGTATAGTAGCGATAATTGCTGGAAATGCATTTTTAGTTGTAATGTGAGTTTATATGTTTAACTATATGTATATATATTTTTATATTATTTTGTGTGTGCAAAGATCATATGCAATGCTACACAGCAGAATTCGTAAGGGTTACTGAGTATGAATGAAAATAGCTTGTTTTAAAATGAGTTATGCACTTTTAGGCTGCACTATGTTTAGTTTAGTAATATGTTTGTAGAAGGTAGATAAAATGATATCCCGGATCACGAAAAGACTTGAGTAGATGGCCATCTATAGATCGTGATTTAGTAGTTTTAAGCTTCTGTTAGTCTAATTACGTTTTTTCTTAATTGTGGCATTTATATAAAGATAGTAGGCAAAATACAGGGCTGTACAAAAGCATTCAATTATGATTCAGTCTATTAGTATAAATTTATGAAAGTGAAATTCCAACCTATTATACGTTTATAACACTTTCTAACATAGTTGAAAACTGCTTATGAATTCGTTTTTTCTGTCCGTCTGTCTGTCCGAACTTTAACTCGCGCTAATGTAGTTCGATTACTCTGTAATTGATATATGTTATTGAGATTTACTATGCCATGTTCGGTATTGAAAATAAATTATGTAGCGTTCATAATTTACTTATAAAGATACTGAAAAGTATTCCATTACATTATGGTCTATACGGAAATGTCGTAAACACGTAGTACCTATAGTCGTCGTCTGGCCCGTTCGTCTGTGTAGAATCCCATGATAGGTAATGATTCTAGTTTGGCATGGCGAGTATTCTATTAAATCCTTTCATACGTAATTAATTAAATGATATCCCATGAAAGTTAATGATTCTAAGTTGACATGGTGATTACGTCCTATTTAAAATGAAGTGATATTATTTCCGTATTACTGAATTTAATATATAGAATCGTAATAAATTTTGTATTAATGCGTTTTTGCATAAGAGTGGAACAGCTGTTTCAGCAAGATCTGAATATTTATAAAACTAGTTGTAGTATGAAGGCTCGCCATTTGCCAAGTTTGACGTACAATTTTCTACTTTTTTTAAAATGATGTTATGCTTTATCTAAACGAAATATATTCAAAGCACGAAATTCTTTTGTAGACAAACAAATTAATATACAGAGATACTCACAGAAGTGGATACATTTTAGTCTTTGCATGGTAATTGACAGATGTGAGTTTTTTGACGTGTTACGAGTTTTTTATCTGCATTAAGAATCTATTGATCAGTTTACAAATCGATCTATCATATACAGGGCTGCACAAATGAAGTTTAATACTACGGATGGTAATTTCTGAAATTAGGGTTTATACCGCGTTATGTGTTCTCTAAAATGTTTTAGAATTATTTTTCGCCTTACAAAATGGCTAAATTTCGTTAAAGTAATCAGGGAGTTTTTGAAAGTGTTTATAATCTATGCTTGACAAATGATTTTTCTTTCTTGTTTTTACTTCATTTGTAATTTATTTAATCAAAATTATGTAGAAAATATCTGTTTTTTTTATAATTTTGGAATATAGATAGATATTTTGCATTACATTAATACTAGAAATAAAAGTTAAAATGTCTTATACCGTCACTCCAGAATTGGTGCAAAAACATTCATTTTTCTTCTTTTTTTATTTACATTATAAAAATGTTATTTATATTACTCTTATATAACTTTATTTCGTTGCTATTTTGTTAAGTTAGAAAAACAATTAGTTTTAATTGCTTCGTCAATAAATATCATTTATTTTATTAAATGGAACTGATCATATAAAAGTTATTAAGAAATACTTTAAAGCTTTACACAAATTAAGTGGGGAAAAATGTTTACGCCACATTTGTTTACACAAGACTATATAAAATAAAATAGGTGCAAATAAAATTATACTGAAAAAGGTATTTGATTACATAATATATGTATATATTTTTACTTTTAATTGTAGTTCTTTAAAACATCTTTACATATTTTTATATTTGCATGCCTTTTAATGTGAATGGTTTTCACATAAAAATTTCGAAGAAATTTCTCTAATATTAGCCTTTAACAGCGAATTCTATACGTTAGTAATATTTTTAGTAATTTTAAAACTGCTTATTAAAGATAAGAATCTCTTTCAAATGAAAATGTTTATTACTCTAAAGACAGAAAATTAAAAGATAAACAAAATTCGAAATCCGTTGACTTGGAATCAAAACACAGATAAGCAAATACTTCCATTATAAATTATTGAAGCGCAGATGAGACGATATTCACATCTGAGTACGTTATCATAATATTGTCTTAAAAAGAATACAGAGCTAACACTAAAACAACTTCAACTATATTACAAAAATTACATATAGTCCACGCAATAGGGGATTTTAGCTGGAAAAATTAATGGTAGTTCTGGAAATCGGCTTACTTTATGTTTTTTGGGTCGCTGAATACGAAATTGTAACTTTGTATTAAAATTTCCCCCTGCAACCCCCAAAATTTTGGTAAAATTCCCCCAAAAAGGTTTTTATTAAAAAAATCAATTTTTTCTTTGTTTTAGGGAAAAAGTATCTAAAAATTAAAAAAGTAGACAAAATTTGCAACAAATAAGATATATGATATTATGACGTAGGATGAAAGGTGATGGGTGATCTGCCTCGGAACATGCGCCGCAGTGCTGCGTGGACTAAGTTGTGCAATTACACTTAACCACTCATATCGTTTACATTCACCCATCCGTCTCCCCTCCGAACTTTCCCTATAAGGTTTACTTTAATTTTTTTGGGTTGCTGAATCCAAGTTTTTAACTTACCACCCAAATCCCCCCCCCCCCAAAAAAATAGCTGATTTTAAATTAAATTTTTTATCGTTTTAGGGGAAAAGTATGTAAAAATTCAGAAAGTAGACAAAATTTACAACAAATAGGATATATGACATTATCACGTAGGTTAAACGGGGAGAGGAGGGTGGGCTGCCTCGGAACATTCCCCGCGCGCTGTTCTCAAAAAACATTTTTTTTTCAAAAAATCTTTTTTTTTGGGGGGGGGGGGGTTTACCAGGTGAAATTTTGGCAGGAAGTTACAAATTCGGTTTCAACGACCCAAAGCACATAAAGTGAGTCGAAATTCAGAACTAGAATTAATTTTGCCAAGTAAAATCCCCTGTTGCCTGACTTGAACCACATACTGCACGTAGCGCCGCAGTGCATGTTCAAGGGGCGGCCCTCAACCTCCCTGTTTATCCTGAGCCATAACGTCATATATCATATTTGTTGCAAATTTTATCTACTTTCTGAATTTCTACATACTTTTACCCTAAAACAATAAAAAAATTAATTTAAAAATAACTATTTTGGTAGGGTTGCGGGAGGGGGGAAATTTGGGTGGAAGTTAAAATTCGGATTCAGCGACCCAAAAGACTTAAAGTAAACCTTATAGAGAAAGTTCGGAGGGGAGAAGGGAGGGCGAATGTAAACGTGTGAGTGGTTAAGTGGAATTGCGCACCTTAGTTCACGCAGCACCGTGCGCATGTTCCGAGGTAGATCCCCCGCCCCCCCCCCCCAACCTTCTCCTCCATCCTAAGTCATAATGTCATATATCTAAATTGTTGCAAATTTTGTCTACTTTCTGAATTCCTAGATACTTTTTTCCTAAAACAATAAAAATTGATGTTTTGAGTAAAAACCTTATTTGGGGGGGGGGGGGGTTGCCGGGGGAAATTTTGGTGGGAAGTTACAAATTCGGATTCAGCGACCCCAAAAGCATATAGTAAGCCTTTTTCCAGAACTACCATGAATTTTGCTAGGTAGAGTTCCTATACGGTTTCTATTGCCTGGACTAATATGGATGTTTTGTTTGTTTTTCATTTTTTAAAAAGTCTTTTTAATATACTGAAAGTAATTTTTATGAATGCATAGTGTGTTCTTATATAATTGTAAGAAACTTATTACATTAACATATCTTGAAAATTCTTTAAGTTAAAACAATTTTCTAGTGACTTTAAAGCTTCCTTACTAAAAAGACCGCAAACACTCTCAGAAAAAAATGTTTAACGTTCTGAAATAAAAAAAAAAAAATCAGTAGTTTGAAACTTTTCGATTAAAATACAGTTATGTAAAAACTTCTATAAAATGAAAGCGTTATGAGTAGAAGATGTGTGGAAATGCAGTTTTCTCATTGAAAATATGAAAAGGGCGAATTTCCATGCAGTATTTTCTAGAAGTGTTTGAATGTGTTTCATCATCTATGATTCGCGGACGATTTTAATTTCTTGTTTCTTATTGAGATTACTCATGCATTAAAAAACAGCATAGATGCAAATTTTAGTTTGTGTTGACAAGTCGATCACCTAAAAATAAATCGTACGTAATTCATTTTAGAGTTTTATTTATTTAAAATAAGCAAGAGAAATTAAAAATAAATGCAACTATTTGTAAAGGTTTGATGTAAAGTGGTGTAATTTGATCCATTTACAATAGGGAAAACTGCTTTACTGACAATTTTACATTAAAAGTACACTATTTTATCATACGCAACCCTAATATCGTAATTTGTGTAAGAATGTTGCTTTAGACTGCAGCTACGCTATAGCAAATAACCGATACAGTAGAGCGAAGATTATCCGAACAAGTCGGGACGAACCATAGTTCGGATAAGTAAAAGTTCGGATAAATGGACAGACAATCTAAGAGATGTTTCTAACTATGCTAAAACCTTCACACGTCAGCTTAGGACCGGCAGCACCAGTTAGTGCTGGCATGTTTAACACTAGAAAGACCGAGAATTTTACTCACATTTTAGAAAAATATTTTACACCATAATTTTTATTTTAAATTATTAACTTATCCATTTAACTAGTTTGTTCTTTGTATCTTTTAAAGTAGTTTTATAAAAAAAAAAATCTGGTTCGAACCGAGATAATATTCATTTGGTAGCAGTCAAAATGACGGTCGCGGGCTTTCTAGTGTTAAAAATTGTTTTTTTTTTTTAATTTAATTTTATTGTTGTTTTTCATATTTTTATCATTAACATTTTATTTCTCTTTTTGTCACTTTCTGAACTCCAGAGATTATAATTTAAGCTAAAAATCTTTTGATTATTTTTTTTAAACGAAGACATTATTTTCAATGCTTCCCTATCTCGAATACTTCTAATACGTTAGTTAAATAGGATCAATGTTCTTCTGTCGTTCGAGCCATTTCATAGCTGTTTCCAAACATTCCAAGGCTTCATTACGTGATGGACCTGGGTTATTTTCAGATCATTCGTATTCGTTTTCATGTTCTTGAATTTCATTTTCATCATGAACCTCGTCCACAATCTCATCATCATTTAAAATCTGATATACAGGATCATGTACGTCACTATTTAACCACAAGTTAATTTCATTTTCTTCATAGCTTAGGATTCTTCCTATCCCCTTTATTGTTTTACATTCCTCATTTTTTGATCCACTATCAGATTTTTTTTTATTATTATTTCAAGCCATTGGATTATTGGAAGTTCGGTTTAAAAAATTTTGGGATAAATAGGCTGTTCGGATAACTGGAAGTTCGGTAAAGAATGGAGAGAAATAGTCTGTTCGGATAATTGGAAGTTCGGTTAATTGGAGTTCCGATAATTAATGCCCTACTGTATATACATTAATAGACAAATGTGTAAGAATACTTCATTTTTCTTATTCTAGGGGAGTTGTTATCTTAAAAACTAAGAAAAAAAAACTTGGTAACTTTAGTGTTCACATCGTATGAAGTACAATGATCTTGAAAATTAATATAAAACAGCTCATTTCTTCCCATTTTTATGCAGTTCAAGGCCCATGTTCGAAATTTAGGTTTCAATAATATTCTGTTTCTATTTTATTTCTTAAATTTGCAACTTTTCTGCGCTATAGCGTCGAAATGAAGTTTTTCATTTGTTTCTTCAAGCCACTTTTCTACGCCAACCCATTTTTGTTAATATGTAGTTCTAATAAAAAATTAAACACTGCTGAAATCAACTTCAAAATAGGTTTAGATAAAGAAGAGCAATGAATCAGTTATAAGTTAAGCTTCTAATGCATGATGAAAAACAAAAATAAAACTGAAATATGATACTATACATCAGCCCACGTACTTTTTTCAGCAGTTTAATTAGTGCAAAATAGCATTTTTGTTAATTACAAGAAATTATTAAAACGTATTTGCTACTTTTTGTGAAATTCCGTAAAATTTAAATGAATGATTAAATACGTGTCAATAGATGTAAATTATATAACAAAATTTAAGAGGAATCCATCTTGTTATCTGTTTTTAAAATATCTATCTATAAAACTACGGAACAGCAGCTTAAATAATTTCGGAAGCACTATTATGGCAATAATAAACGCTTTAGTCGATATTCTTGGATCACATAACTCCCATTTTCTGTGTGCGTCATAAAACACAAATTTTATAGGAGAAAATATCATTAAAATGTAACGAAACAGTAAAACTCCTGAATTTGAATACTACTTAAAGAATGGACTTTATTTTTAGAAATGAAAGCCTCTGCACATTTACATTGTTCTCTTGAGATTTTTGTTCGCTTTTTATGACCATGAAATAACGCGATTTATTGGAACCATAAAAAAGTGATAGATAGATAACAGTGCGTCATATGCTAACGTAAGTGTCTCATCAATTTGGCATAAATAGATCAAAACTTTTTATATGTGGCATTTTACTTCTCATGAAATAGGTTTAAATCAAAATCCAGATTTTGAGTTTTCTCAATGACGTAAATTAACTTTAATAAGAGCTAGGCTATGTAGTAATAATATGCAAACTGACTCGAAATAAATGATTTTTTAACAAGCGTCCAAGTGTTTAATTATAACAAAATACTTAAATGCATTTGTAAAATATTTTGGAGAGATTGAATTTTTTATAATTTAATTTAACATCTGATCATGTATAACCAAAAGTTAAAGATTTGAAATTATAATAAACATATTTATTTACTTTCAAGAGCTAAAATTAGTTTCTATGTATTAACTCAGATGCCTTAAATTTTGTTACAATTTATAACAAAATCCATAGAAAGAGCTGTTTTTTAATATACGATAATGTATTAAATAGTTTTTGCCATATATTAACATTTTTCAATGAAAATTATCTTGTACATTACCCTCTTTTTATTAAAATATAAGAATAATTCATAAAAGGTATTTGTTATTTGTCTTTAAAAATAATTGTGTAAAACTATGAAACCTCGAATTGAATATTTCCAACTGAGCGAAAAAAATGCCCAGGCTGGGAATCGAACCCAGATCCTTGGCTTACAAGGCCAATGCTTTTCCGTTTAAGCTAACTGGGCCGACAACCAGCCAGCATACTTTGCTCAGATAACCTTATTGGTAGTAACATCTGGTCTGTCATATAGACTGCTCAACAGAATAAACCGCAGGTTTCCTCCATAGACCTCCATATAAACGATGAATACGGAGATGAACTACAGTGGAACTCCGATTTTACGCAACCCATTTCGTACGTTATCCCGCTTCGTATGTTATTTTTCGTCGGTCCCAAAAAATTTTCTATTCCGATAATGTTAAAAGTATCTCGATTCTACGTCATTTACGTTTAACGCTTCCCGCTTGGTACGTCATTTTAAGCGCAGTACCTCTTAAATTTTTATCTTCTTTCAATCATGGAAAATTTTCGAAAGAACAAAAGTGCTTTCCAGATCATAAACTGGCTGTTTGCTACCAAAACAAGTTCTTCCCCTCTCCTTAATACTATCGTGGGAAAGTAACAATGAACTATTATTCGTCCACCAAGCACTTGACCACACCTGCGACATGTGATGTCGTTAAAGGGGTCGTAAAATGTATAGTATAATCTTACTTAATGACCACATATTTCACATTAAAAAACAAAATTCCTAAAAAGTACGTCATTATAAATATTTACTCATAAACGAATTGGGAAAATATTGAAAAAGAATATACACTTTTATATTAGATCTTTCTTCTCATATTATGTACTACATTATGCATTTACTCGTGCGAAAGCGATGGATTGCAACATGATTTTAATTTACATATAGAAATAAAATAAACTTACTTAATTTAACTTACATAAATTACACATTAAGAAAGAATACATTAGGATACATTATTAATTAATCACATAATCACTATGTGATATCATTTAGTGAAACATTAAGTACGATTATATTTTTATTCATGGAAAAATATCATTCGCGATGCATTGAATGTATTTTCAAATAAATAGATAAAAACATTATTTAGAACAACATCAACATACTTTAGTTTTTTATAGTATATTTAATATTCTGAGATTATTGAAATGAAAATAAACAGCGTATTTTATTACACATTTTTCATAAAATTCATTTGACTAATGAATCTGTTTGTTCGATATCCATTTTAAACACAGCATGACAACATTGTATAAAAACTGACAATGTCTGTTCTAGAGAATTATAGACGTTGTAGTTATTAACGGATTGTCCGTTCAGTAATTATTTAAGCCATGTGACCACTTATTTTATTAATATGCATGATAAACGTTGGTTATGATTTTTTAATTTTTTTTTAATTTAAATTTATGTAAATTTAGCAGCAAAAGATCTCATTATTTTTCAAAAAAATATTGCGCATTTTGATTAACAAAATTTCACATCATAACTATTTCTATTTCAATTAAATTAAAATTAACGAATAAAACAAACTGTCATTAAAAAAAAAATCCTCACTAATTCACACTTGAAATAAAGTACCAAACATTTCTTAACTGTTGTAATACTTACATACAGTGCGTGTAAAAACTTTAAGGACAGCAAAATAATCGTAAAAATTTTTATAAATTGAAAATGCGACAAGTGAAATGGTAATATAATGTTGATCCTAAAGTGGAAATACTAATATAACAGTCAACAGAATTTATCAGTGTCCTTTTTATTGCGAAAAAATCATAATTATGCAAAAAAAAACCTATTTTCGACTGTGTAAAAACTATAAGGACACCAGTATTTTTTTTTTACAGAAATGTTATATAGAATTATTATTAAGGATCGACCGAAACATGTTTTTAAGGCCGAAACCGAAACGAAACTGAATTTGGGCGATTTTCCTATTTTCGGCCGAAAACGAAAACGAATATGTCCAACAATTTTTTTGAGTAATTAAATTGTATGTATTAAAGAAATTAATACACACATAAATACATTATTAATTAATTATGCGTATTTATTAAATATGTATAAAAATTAATTAATTATGCGTATTTATTAAATATACATAATTACTAATTAATTATACGTGTAGCCTAAATTGTCTATTGTGCCTTAGATCCACAAAAAAATTTTTTTTTAATAAACCGTGATTAATTCATCAACGGCACAGAAAGGTTTTCTAATTATACGAATTTCATTTAATTAAGAAATATTTTAGTTTTATGTATACACACCTCGATTTGTCTTTTATAATGATTTCTGTAAATGATCATCTGTTATACTAGAAGTTTCTCAAAGAGTATTCGAAACACATCTGCGGTTTCAAACTGAAAATTTTCTATTACTGTTATGACTGCAGTTTTTAATGAGCACGTTAAAAAGTTTAGTTATATAGGCATTGCTTGCTTTATAATCTGCATTCACAAGTCATGAGTCATTCATGACTGATAATTACAAACAACGAAGTTGATAGCAATAACTTTCCGAAGGAAGAAACGAGATTTTGGGAATACTGATAGTTTTCGCCGAAAACGAATTTTGGGTGAAACACAGATTTTGGACCGAAACTCGACCGAAATTATCAGTATTCCAAAAGTCTCGTTTCTTCCTTCGGAAATTTTCAACACTTGTCATCGATTTTGAGACCATTTATTGCTATGAACTTCATTGTTAATGCATAATTAAATCATTTTTATACATATTTAATAAATACGTATAATTAATTAATAATATATTTATGTATGCATTAATTACTTTAATACATAGAATTGAAATACTTAAAAAATTTTTTTGGACATATTCGTTTTCGTTTTCGGCCGAAAATAGGAAGATTGCCGAAATTCGGTTTCGCTTTTGGTTTCGACCTTAAAAACATGTTTCGGTCGATCCTTAATAATAATTCTATATAACATTTCTATTAAGAAAATACTGGTGTCTTTATAGTTTTTACACAGTCAAAAATAGTGTTTTTTGCATAATTATGATTTTTTTCGCATTAAAAAGGACAGATACATTCTGTTGACTTTTACATTAGTATTTCCACTTTATGATTAACATTAAATTACCATTTTGCTTATCTACCATTTGCTTAAATTTATCAACATTTTTACAATTTCTTGCTGTCCTTAAAGTTTTTACACGCTCTGTATATTGTGAACATTTCTTACCATTTAACTTCTATTGTTTTCAGATTTGTGCGCATACACCTCTTTATAGTACTTGTGTGAAAAATTATATATTTTAAGAAACGTAAATCGAAATTGTTAAAACACTGCAAAAACATTATTGATTACTTATGAAAATGAAGCCTTCTTATTATATTTCCAGTTTCAGTTGCTTTTTTTTTTTTTTTTTTTTTTTTTTTTTTTTTTTTTTAGATTTAATGCAAAAATCCTGTCTAAAATAAATGATTTAAATATCGGTTCGGAAAATAATTTACTATCTTTATTGTGGTTTTTCTTTCTAATAGAGGCCGTGTTATTTAACCCTTCATCTGCTGATGGTACTTATAAGTACCATTAAAGTAACTTGCTATAAAATCATTTAATAAATCGATTAGTTGTAACACAGTTTAGAATGAGTTATAGATAGATGAGTTATATTTTATCTTTTTCCAAAACCATTATGGGTTACACAAAACAAAAGTATTTTTATAAAGATCATTTCTTTTGCCTTTGGATCTTTTCAGCTTTCTTGACGTTGGGGAAGAGGGAGGGGGGGGGAGATTTTTCAATTTGGAAATATTTCTACATTTCTATTGTAAGAATAATATATTTGTACATTTCCTTATTCTACAAAATGCCAAGAAAAATGTTTAAAATAAAATGTTTGAGTGAGGTTATAAATAGTGCACAAAATCCCTATAAATTCAAATTAAATTAATCTTTCCAAAATGTCTTTAAAATTTATTAAATGACTATGTAAATCTTCTAATTTAATTTAAACAATTCACGAAAAATGCTTTAGAAGATAAAATTTTCTTGAATTCATAATTCAGTGCATAAATGGTTAAACACACACATATATACATATATACATACTTGACATATTGTGTTACTGTGTACATACGTTTATAACTTCATGTAAGTAAAACTACGTATAGGAGAACGAATTTAAAATCTATCTCCTACAGGCAGAAGCCCCTACTACAGTCAGTGGAAAAATTGTACTGTTAATAACCTGAAAAAATATTTATAATTAAACATGTACAATTAGTTTTATATTAACCATTTTTTCTATTTATTTAACAAGTACTTTTAGAGACATTTTATTCTTGTCATTCTGCATAAAACATCATCATTATATCATTTTTAATGCTGGCCATTATTCACAGTAACCAACTGTACAAATCATTTATAAAACAACATTAATTATTTACGACATTGATTATGTTAATAAACTCATTTATATTCTTTGAAAACATGTGAAGGAACGTTTAAAATTGCATACAATTAAGAGGTTTTGTCCTTGCTTACAGTACATTTCAGTTAATAGAATGTTTTTTGTGTTCATAAAAATCTTTTCAGAAAGTACTACACTGGAAACGATATGAAATAGATAATTTTATTTTTAAAAGAGTATGTTTATTTACTGGCACTGATAATAAAATACAACATCTACAAAGTTTTAAGGCATGATTAAATATTTATTAAAATTAACATCAGTTTATTAGCCTAATTGAATAATTCGCAGACAACAGTTGAAAAGTCTAAAACGTAGATTAAAATAAATTAGCAAAAAGTTGCTTTTTAATAACCAGTTCAGTTTAGAGCACCTTTAAGTGAAACTGTAAATAGTCCATAAATTTACAAAAAAAAGGAAAATGCGCTTGAATTTCCCCAGGAATTCAGCTGTGATTTAAAGAAATTAATATTTGTTTATGAATATTTCTATTACACAAGATACACACCCTTTGAACACAACTATATATGGTATTATGCATATTTATATACTACTGTGTATGTACTGTGTTACTTATTATGTTCATAAGTTCATTAGCTTTATTAACTAAGTTGTAGACAAGGGTTGAACAATCTAAAATGTAGATTAACATCAATTAGCGAAAAGTTGCTAATTAATAACCGTTTCAGTTTAGAGAACCTCCAAGTGAACCTGTAATTGTTCCATAAATTTACAAACAAGAGGAAAATTTCCACGGGGTTTCAGCTGTTATTTAAGAAAATTAATATTGGTTTATGAATAAATTCTATCACATAATATACATACATTTTGAATACAACTATGCATGGTATTATAAATATAACATGGTATTATATTCTGCCGTGTACGTATTTCGTTACTTATTAGACTTTTTCAAGATACGAATAACTAGGCGATTAATGTAAACGAGGAACTCATTTAAAATTTAAAATTTAAAATTCTCAGTTAAAATGTATTTATTTCCTTTCATGGGCTTCAACTTAAGGATAGCATTTTTATGTATTTATTACTAATCGTTTAAAAGTCTGTATTATTTGATGTAATATAAATTAATATATTATTAACATATATTTTATTAATTAAAAAATATATTTTTATAGATTTTTATTGCTAGATTTTTAAATAAGAAACATTAGTTACTTATTGATTTAATGATATTAACTAACATTTTAATTACAAAAATTAACAAAGCTCTTCCACATCGGGCTACTTATTTCAATTATTGAAAAATAAACGTCAAACATTATTCCACGGGATTATCTAATAATAATAATATGGTAGAGAAAAATTTTAGTTGTTTAGAAGAAACTGTAAATAACACAACTTCAATTAAAAAATGTGTGGATTTTTAAATCTTAAATTCAATTCTCAACAAAAAGCAATTCATGATTTCTGAAAATATTTTCAAATATTTAATGTTTGTCTTTAGAAAAATACGTAAACAGACTTCGTTAGTTTTAACTTCCCACAGCAAATTACTTATACTTTCGTAAATTTTTCCAGGGATGGTAAAGTCTCCATATTAAATTGCATATGCCGACACTCAGACGAAGAAGTTTAATAACCTGAAGTGGATAAACTTAAATCATAAATATTTCGTAAAATACTTCGAAGTGAGATGTAAATATAAACTCGGAAAATTTTTAATAATAGGAATAAGTAGGACAAGGGTAGAAATTTATGCAATCATGGGATGAAACTGCCTGACATTAAAGTTTCTTTTGCAGTTTAATGTGCAAAAGTATTTTTCCATAATTGCTGAAGTAAATAACATAATATAATTTATTTTAATGATTAATTCTGAATTTTTTTATCCCTATTATTATATTAATCAATATAAGCATTTATAAACTCATATTAAAAAAAAAAAATTATCATTGTTATACTTGCGGTTTCAAAACCTTCTTGTGCCAATAATGCTTCTGCAGCCAATCCAACCTATAAATTCTGAAGCAAAATAATTAAACCGCATTAACTAAACATATTCGAAATCGATAGGGTAATAAAATAACATAAAAATAAAAAATAAAAGAAATTGATGATCCACTACAATCAGAAATGATGCGACACTAGGTTTACGTTTTTTTTGTGGATTTTCAATATATATATGTATACATTTTTTTTTTTTGCTTTACCTGTCATACCTTCGTATTATGTCATCAATTAGTTCATATAGTTATCCTCTAATTTTCCTTAATTCTAAAATCATCTTCGATCTAAAATCATCTTTTGAAAGACAACAGTCCATAGAACATTCTAGATGTAAAGGTAGCGTGATCTCTTTTATCAGTCAAAAGTTATTGCAGTTTGAAAATGGAGATTCCAGAAGGTCATTTTAGTCACATTTTGCTTTTTTGCTTCTGAAAAGGGGAAAATGCAGCCTAGGTTCATCGAAAATTTCGTGATGTTTATGGTGATGAGTGCTTAAGTGAACGCCAGTGTCAGAATTGGTTTGCTCGTTTTCGTTCTGGAAATTTCGATGTACCTCGCTCTGGCCAGCCAAACGTTGAAAAAGTCGATGGAATTCTTTAAAATATCGAGATGGACCAACATATGTCATCTCGCGACAATGCTATGGAACTAAGCATCGAACAAAAAATAGTTTGAACCATTTACTTAAGACAGGATACCAAAAGAAGCTCGATACTTAGGTTCCACATGAACTGACATTGAAAAATTTAATGGACCGAGTTTCCATTTGTGAATCGCTGCTGAAACGAAACGAATTCGAGCCATTTTTGAAACAAATGATTACGATGGATGAAAAATGGATCCCGTACGACAATAATGTGCCAAAAGGATCGTTACCGAAGGCCGGAGAATCTTCACAAACGGTGGCAAATCTAGGATTGACTCCAAGGAAGGTCATGCTAAGTGTTTGGTGGGATTGGAAAGGAATTGTTATGGAATTATGGTTTTACCAGAAAAGTGGCAAAAGATCATCAATCAAAACAGTACATATCTCATTAATTAGTGTTTGAAATTTATACGAATAAATTAGCTTTGAAAAACATGAAATTTTCCTATATATATTTAAATGCAAAAACTTTAACTAAACACGCGTTGAAATGACGTAGTATCTTCATTTGAATGTTTTTAAAGTTAAAAAAGCTATTTTAATATAGGAGTTTTAATTTCAAGAAAACAATTTAGGAAAAGATAATATTAAAAAAATCGTTTGCTTGATATGACGTCAATTTCTGTTTAACTGGCATCATTTTCTAATGATGTTTTACTCTGAAGAGAGATTCTTCATCTTCTGAAATTAATTATTATGATCATCCAAAAAGTGAAAAATTTATTTTTAAGTCACGCGAATTTAAAATTTCTGGAGGTATTTATTGCGTTTTTCCGCGTATTGTCAGGGAAATCGTATATTTCAGTTACACTTGCTGAAGAAAAGAAGCATTATGGTTTTAAAAGCTGAAACCCTTTACTATAATTACTTTAAAATAACATATTTTTTTTAATATCAATTTCGCGAGTTTTAAAATTTAGTTAAAAAACATTGAGGATTTTCATAACGCCAGGTTAAGCATTATTGCATGTTAATATTCTATAATCGAGAATGTCGAGAATTCCAGACGCGCGGGATCGATCCCTCAAATGGTGGTGCATTCCAGCGTAAAACTATGACCTGACCCGGCGTATCCGCCCAGACATCAGAGACGATTGCATTGTTCACCACGATAATGCGCCCTCTCACACGTCGCCCGCAGCCGACAAAGTTTTGTCTAAGTTTAACGTGGCAGTACTGCGACAAGCCCCCGACAGCCCTGATCTCGCTCCCAGCAACTTTTTTTTTTCTCCGGATTAAAAGAGTCCTGAAAGGGAAGCGATTCGACACGATCCTTGCTATCCACGATTCCAGCTTCGACGAGGTCCCTCAACACATCCAGGGAGCTTATGAATAATGGAAAAAATGCTGGCAGCGGTGTGTTGATGATCAAAGGTCATATTTCGAAGAATTTTAGTTCGCTGTAAAAAAATGTTTAATAAATTTTGTATTCTCAGGCCAGTCTTGAAACTTTGTGAACACACCATGTATGTTTCTTTCTACAATTTATATGAAATAGAAAATGAAACATAGCAAATGTTTTCTAAGAGTTTTTTTTCTCTTTTTTAAGAAAGCTTCACCACTGGCATCATGACTAAAAGTTTCTGTAATTTTATGTCATTATCAGGTTATTCGCAGTAGATTTAGTTTTTATGAATGAACGTTTCCGTTTAAATATAATCAGGCAATTCACCCTCGAATATCCGTGATTAAAGATGTTCCATATACTGACCTTTCACAGAATAGAAAACAAATATATCTTTTTTTAATTTTAAATACTAAAAGAATATTTACATTTACTATTTTTTTTTTTGAATCCCCAATAGCTACATCAAAAAGCATTTTTGGTACATCCGTATTAACAAGCTGTCAATCGTGATTTTTTTAACTACCTTATCATCCTTCATTAATATGATAATTTTGAAAAGCTCGATTTCGAATCTGTTATATTCGTATTTTATTATTTGTGGGGTTTTCATTTTGTCTTCCGATTTAGCTATGGAATATTGCACGAAAAACTCCCAAATGATTAAATATTTACATTGTTTTAAAAGCAATCGGGTTCATCTTTTGTAATTGGGTTGCACGAAAATTAAAAATTATTCTTGCTAAAAAATTACTATAAAATGCATTAAAAAATTAGTAATTTGAGAATCACTTTTCAAACAAATAGCATTGAATGCATTTTCCGTTTTCCATTAGACGTTGAAAAAATCGAATGTGTGATGTTTAGAGGTTAAACAAATTGCAGTAAAAGCAAAATTTTTGGGTTAGGTCATTGCCACCAAAATTATGATGCCAGCGTTACGCATGGACATGAGGGACTTTTCCTTATAATATTGCATTCAGAGCAAATGGGTTCATCTTTCGTAATTTTTAGTTGCAAATTTAAAAAGATCCGGGTTTTAAAATTAATTTAATATCCATTAAATTCAGAAAATTCTATCTCAGTTTAATTATTTCTAATGATCAGTATTAAAAACAGAACCAATTAAAATCAAAAAATTGAGATATAATTTTCAAATAAATTTCATTTGAAATTAATTTTTCTAATTATTAAAAAATTAAATTGTGCATGTTTAGAAGTTAAGAAAAATTACACTAAAGCACAATTTATGGGTCAGGTCGTTGATACCATCGGTATGATGTCAGCGTTACTCAATGACATAATTTTTACTTTATAATGTATATGTATACCAACCAGACGTTTACTAAATACTACACCAATTGGTTGATTTTTTTTCTTCGTTTATCAGGAAAATCATATATTTTTCTGTTACACCAGCCTAGCAAACGAGCATTCTGATATTTAAAAGTTAGGGGTTTTATTCTGCTTGCGATACAATAACGTCATATTTTCTGATCATTTTTATAATGCTTTGTGGACGGGAATGCACACATAACAGTTATTACTGCCGTATTATTTCATTTTAATTTATTATACCCAGAAGGCGCCTCATAATTGATGGGTTTAATTCTTTATTCGGATTAGTCTCCTTTTACTCAAAAAATTAGGGTGAATATTCAAAATACAGGTACTTAAATATGGTAAAGCCTGTTTTTTTTCATTATTTCTGTCACATATTATTATATCAACTGTACGCAATACAATTCTACTAAATCATTTACGTTATTAAATTGCAAAACATAATGCATCATAATGCCTTTGTATCATAAAAACTTTTTATATCTCATATTTGTCAACTTCCCAATCTCTTAAAATCAGAAATTCATTGAACTGGACATTAAATTATTATTTTTCTTCTATTTGACAGTTGCTAAATCGCATACAATGATAAAAATCTTTGTTAGAATCTAAAGTTTTATTTTTACACCTTCTTTTACTAGAACTGATATATAAATCGTGTTTTACTTTGCTTAAAATGTATTTGTTACAATGTAGCCTATTTTGGTCATTTTACTACGTAAGCCTATCCCCTACATACACTGTAAGGACCTCCACTAGGGTTTGCGAATATACTTATAGTCGCGTGCCAATTTGTTTTTCAAAAAATATTTTACTTGACCTTCACGTGCCAACTAAAATACAAATTTAATGGATTGAAATATGAAGAATCAAAACGACTTGAAAATTAATTATTAATATATTTCTAAAATGAGAAACATACATTTAAGTTCATACATGTAAATAAGATAAATAATCGACTCTGCAATAATTATAGAAACAAATATAATTTAGAAATTAATTAAAAGCATTATGTGATTAATTGTTGTACCTTGGATAAAAATTATATGTTCATTTCAGTTAATTTCAACAGAATACAAACTAAATGATTTTATAAGGCAACTACTCTCTATTTGATTTTTTATATTATAAATTTGCGAAAATCATGACAGATATAAATAGTAGAAAAAAATATTAAAATTGAAAAAGTAATTTCCAAGTTGCCATGGTTTACCATCGGTAATAATCTTTCTTTTTTGATAGTTTTCAAATATTTTCTTTATTTGATAAATTTTCGAAACCATATTGAACAAGATTAAAATTCTTCGATTTGCAATTAATCGAATTTAGAATCGAATCGAATCGTCTAAATTCATGTATTTTGTGTAAAATAGCTGTATCCTCATTTAGAGGCATAATCTATGCCGCGCCGTGCCAAAATTATTCTTTTGCGCGCCGAAAGTGGCACGCCGTGCCATAGGTTCGCCGACCCTGACCTTCACTGTAAACAAAATCTGTAATTTTTACAGAGAAAAAAAATTACTTTTTACAAAAAAAAAAAAAAAAAAAAAAAAAAAAAAAAAAAAAAAAAAAAAAAACTGTTTTAAAGAAAAAACAGTTTTTTTCTGTAAAATAGAGTGGATTTCGTAATTTTTACAGAAAATAATCTATACTTTTACAGAATATTGGTTTTAATGAAAAATTACAGATAAGTTCAGTAAATTGAACGGTTTTCCACTGGCGCCAATATCGACAGTTTTTTCCTGTCAATTTGAGATTTCTATATATATATTTTTTAAAGTGTACTAACGTAAAGTCCTACTATCTCTGTAAAGACTACTGAAGAGAAAGTGACTCAAATTGTCGTTCTCTTACAAGAAAAATCTTACAAACCTTGCAGAATCTTGCCTCCCGTAGCACACTGGTATCGAATCCGTTACAATCGGATGAATCTTTTTATCTTGGCTAGCATGATTATGAGTGGTGAGCCCCATCTGCAGCATAGAAACCAGTTACTTAGGAAAAGTCGTAAGAGGATCCATTGAAGATTTTTTGTGTATGCAAATCATCCTCAGTACCGCTCAACTAATGTGTCCAATTATTTTTTCAAAAATCTAACGATATATTCTCAGTTATATTTTACGAAATTATCTGAAAGATAGTTCAAAATTGCATAAACAGGTTCATTTTACAGTAATAGAGTTAGTAGTATTTAATAGAAGTTTTTTTTTCACCTCATAAAAATCTTTTGAGAAAGTATTACAATGCAAAAGCCTACAAAAGGCTATTTTTCTAATTACGGATGAGTGTAGTAGCATAGAGTTGATGCCCCATTTGTTTACAAAAAATTCTAGTTATTATTTTATCATAAAAAATTTTTATATCTCATATTTGTCAACTTTCCAATCTCTTAAAATCAGAAATACATCGAACTGGACATTAAAATATTATTTTTCTTCTATTTGACAGTTGCTAAATCACATACGATGATAAAAATCTTTGTTAGAATCTAAAGTTTTATTTTTACACCTTCTTTTACTAGAACTGATATATAAATCGTGTTTTACTTTGCTTATAATGTATTTGTTACAATGTAGCCTATTTTGGTCATTTTACTACATAAGCCTATCCCCTACATACACTGTAAGGACCTCCACTAGGGTTTGCAAACATATTTACAGTCGCGTGCCAATTTGTTTTTCAAAAAATATTTTACTTGACCTTCACGTGCCAACTAAAATACAAATTTAATGGATTGAAATATGAAGAATCAAAACGACTTGAAAATTAATTATTAATATATTTCTAAAATGAGAAACATACATGTAAGTTCATACGTGTAAATCAGATAAATAATCGACTCTGCAATAATTATAGAAACAAATATAATTTAGAAATTAATTAAAAACATTATGTGATTAATTACCTTAGATAAAAATTATATGTTCATTTCAGTTAATTTCAACAGAATACAAACTAAATGATTTTATAAAGCAACTACTCTCTATTTAGACTATAAAGCAGAAAAAAGAAGCCTATATAAGGTGGATGAGTTCAAAAAAGGAAGAGGATAGACAGCTTTATAGAACTATTAGACAATACACTAAGAAATTAGTACTAGAGAAAAAAAGAACATCATGGGGAAAAAATGCAGAAAAATTGAGACATATATAGGAGGGAGACGATGCACAGAGGCATGGAAGTTTTTAAAGAATATTAGAAAAGTAAGTAATAATTCATGGCAAGGAATGTCTGTGAAGGAATAGGAAGAATATTATAAGACTTTGCTTACGGAAACTAGAAGTGAATTTAAAGTGAATAATTCTGGTACTGACGTTGTGGGAAAACCTCTTATGTTGGAGCTTGAGAGAGTTAAAAAAGCAATTAAACATTTAAAAAATCAAAGAGCAAGTGGTCCCGGAGGAATATCAGCAGAGATTATCAAAAATGGAACTGAAAAATTGTTCAGATTAATTACACAATTATTCGAAAAATGCTTAAACAGAGAGGTAACACCAGAAGAATGGAGGATTGGATATTTAACATCAATATATAAGAAGGGAGAATTACCTAGGCATTACTGTAACAGCAATGTTTAGTAGATTATATGGACGAATTTTAAAAGATTTCATTGAAGAAGACATAAGAATGAAGGAAAGTGAAGAGCAAAGTGGATTTAGAGCAGGAAGATCATGTATGGATAATATATGTTGTCTTAAACAAATTGTTGAAAAGGAAATAGCAGTAGGAAATCAAATTCATCTTCTATTTATAGATCTTACAAAAGCATATGATAATGTTCCAATCGCAAAATTATGGAATGTATTAAATGAAATGGCTATAAATCCAAGTATTATTAAAGCAATTCAAGAAATTTACAGACAATCAAAAACAGAGATTAAATAGGCCACAGATTATCAAAAGGTTGTATAACAGATAAAGGACTCAGACAAAGATGTTGTATCTCACCAACACTTTTTAAAATTTATGTTGAAGAAGTATTGAAAATGTGGAAGAAGAAATGCAGAGGAATGGGACTCAACATGAATGGAACGTCAATTTTTACTCTACAATTCGCAGATGACCAAGTTATAATTGCAAAAAGTAAAAATGATTTAGAGGAAATGACGGTGAAAATTAAGGAAGAATATGAAAAATGGGGTCTTCACATGAATGTCAGCAAGACCAAATACCTATGTATAGGAGGAAATGAGACAGACATAAATCTAACTAATAACATAAAAATAGAAAGCTGTGAGCATTATAGATATTTAGGTGTAGACATTAATAGAGAAGGAAGAGACTCACAGGAAATTAAATACAGAATTTGTCAGCGGAGAAAGGCTGCAAAACTATTCAATTCTATTTGGTGGAGTAAGGAGATCTCTAGGAAAAGAAATTATAATATATACAATTCTATTGTAAAGAGCATATTGTTATATGGAGCAGAAGGATGGAGAATTATGGAGACAGAACCAAAGAAATTAGCGGCAGTAGAAATGGACGCCTTAAGAATATCATGCAGGATATCAAGAATTAAAAAAAAAAGAAATGACAGAATCAAGGAAATCATGAAAATAAAGAGAACCATATTAGATGATATAAAAAAAAGCAATTAATCTGGTATGGTCATGTCAAAAGAATGATTGAGGAAAGACTACCCAAAATAACATTCAATTATGAAACAAACAAAAAAAGGAAACGGGGAAGACCACGAAAGAACTGGATGGATGATATTTCAAAGGCAATGAGGGAAAGAGGTCAGGAAGAGGATGGACCCTTGACCGGAAGAAATGGAAAAAGACTCTTGTAGATTCTTCGGATGGCGGCATCTGACGCCATAAACCGAGTTTATATATATATTTTATTATTCTTATTTTTAATTTTAATATTGAGATTAACTCGTATGATAGTGATTTATTTTCACCGGTAAGTAAAAGTATGTATAATCTGATTATTATCTATGGTCAGTGGCATAACATTTGTGAGACCGGGAGAGTTGCATTCCAATATTATTTTTTAAATAATCCCAAATCTTCATATTATTTAATCACAGTATCTTAAAAAAAAGGGGGGTGGTTATTAAGGTGAAGATCATTAGTCGAAAATAGTGCCATAATGACCCCGCTAGCCTCATCGTCGGTACGCCACTGTCTATGACGCATACAAATGTAAAGCTTTTTAAAATGCAAATATGAATAAAGTGAAAGTTATCTTGCGGCTGTTAAATTGCATTTCCGAAATACAACATTTTATAAATGGACATTAATAAAAGCATAAAAAAAATAGTTTTCATTGTGAGCCAATCCTTTTAAGACACTAAATAAATAACTGATTTTTAACTGTGTAATCTTTTAAGGTCTCACCACAATTTAATGGTCTAATTGGAGGAATGAGAATTACTACTATCGTGTTAAATTTCTTACATGTTAACAATAGTATAATCATACTTAATTACCACTTATGTCACATTAAAAAAACATGAATAAAAATATTTCATTACAAATATTTATTCATAGATGCGTTGAAAATATATAGAAAAAGAATATATACTTTTATATTACGTATCTTCTCTCATATTATGTATTGATTTATGTATTTCTTTGTGTGAAAACGATCACTTGCAAAATGCTTTTTACATTTTAGAATAAAATTAACTTACTTCTTTAAACTCACAGAAATGTCACTTTAACACGGACTACATTAGGATATATTATTAATAAATCACATAAAGTATGTTGATATCATTCTGTAAAATATTTATCACATTTTTCTTCATAAAAAGTATAATTTGTACTAGATAATAACATTAATGCAAACAAAATCCATATACTTCAACATTTTTTATAGTGTATATACTCTTTAAGATTAGTTAAATGGAAATAACAATATTTTTAGTGCACATCTATCTATCTATATTATAAAGGACAAACATATCTGTGCGTAACGCATACGTCATTCTACGAATGGCAACACTTTGAAATTTGAAATGAAATTTTGGTTTTGCAATTTTCTCTACTGCAAAATTTAAACTTCTAAACATTGCACATTTTAAATTTTTACACCGTCGTATGAGGAAAAAAATGCTCTTTTAAATGCAATTTGTTTGAAAGCTGTATCTAAATTTAATTTTGAGATATTAAATTTTTTGTAGTTTTTAATACATTTTTTGTAATTGTGGCAACTGAATTTCTGTCTGAATTTCTTACTTCGCTTCTATTGAAAGTCGTGGAGGGTTGAAAGTAAAGGGAAACTAATCACGGAAGAAATAAAATAATATATTAATGTACATTTTTGTTGCCATTTTCTCATAAAAACTGAAAAACTAAATTGAAATTAAAATACGTGCTATGTCAGCGATTTTTAAAATTTCTAAATATCGCACATTTTCAATTTTTAAACCGTCAAATAAAGAAAAAAAAATCTACTTTCAAATGCTATTTGTTTGAAAATTGTATCTTAATTGACTGAGCTATTATATTTTTTAAATAACTAGCCGCCCGTGGCGACCAATTTGGTCTCCCTTAAATGTATGCTAGGCATTGTATCATGTTACTTTTATTCATAATTTAATTTACTTGCTCAATCCTTCGCCAAATTTGAAGATTCTGATAGAGAAATCGAGAACTCGCTACACTTATGTTAGCCAGCACAGGTGATAAATCGCCAAACATTGTACCCGTCGCATTTTTTTTCCATATTTCGTTAATTCAGATTAAAATATAATCCTTTCACTCATTTTATTTAGAATGGATGACTTTAATTTAAAAATGGAACTTTTAAAATTCATGACTTTCACTTAAAAAAAAAAATTCTTTACAAAAAGAAAAAGAAAAGAAAAAGAATAAATAATACCATAAACCATTTAATTTCAACATCAAAGATTGTTTTAATTTACCCCTCGAAAAATAAAAAAGGCTGATGGCGAGTTAAAAAATGCTATTGGAGAGAATTGCACCCAGCTAACATAAAAGTACGATCTCTTTGCGGTCATAGACACTTTTATGTAGTTTTATTTGAAAAAAAATATTTGGATTAAATCGGTTGCCAGAAAAAAAAAATTCTTTTCTCGCCATGCACCTTTTCTCTATTTCGCCAAGTACCTATACTGGAAAAGCACCTTCATTTATTTTTTTATTTCTTGTAGTTTAAATTAGATGAATAAAAGACGGCACAGGTGTCATATACGCACTACGTTGGCACGACATTTTTCTGACGCCAATGTCGCATACGCACCGGGGTACATAACTGGCGCCAAAGTGTCGTTATTTTGCTTGATATGGTAACCCGGATGTAGTTGTCTATTTATTAATAAATTGTTTATTTACTTTTATTTTATTTTTTTAAATTATATAAATTGTTTTGTTCTATAGTTATTAATTAAACTTTTTATTTATTTATTGTTTTTAACTTTTTTAAAATATTACACAATAACCAATGAGATGCGTTTAATTCGGGCGTTGCCATTAAACAATTAACCGCCAATTGTTTACAATTAAACAATTGAACAATTAACCAACAATTAATGGCGATTTCTGTGCCACGTACGATAGCGTAATATATATATAGATTTTCAAGCATAAATTATTTTTTAATTTATCTCTATCACGTGTAGCTCGATTACGGAAGGTTAATCCGCTTGCCCTTAAAACAATGTAAAAAGTTCAGCATAAGTTTTCGTCTAATGTTCCATAACAAAGTTAAAACTTCCGCTATAGAAAAATAAATAATTTAATGTAAATAAGAAACAAATTTAACATACATGTGATTGAACCACGCGCTTATGCACCGAAATGATCCGAAAGACTGACGTAAGTCGCAAAATCTTGGGTTAATAACTCCTGGCATGCGGTGACATGTGAAAGTATCGCTTTTAATAAATTTCAAAACTTTATTTGATTGCATAATTGATATTTTTCATATAAAAATTCTTTTTGATGTTAGTGGGCAATCTAAAATATATATTACATATAAAAATAATTAGATTAAAAGAAAAAAATTGGTTTTCACCTATATTCTGTAACCCGAGGAGCTCGGGTTCTATCCCCTAGTATATATAAAAGCCATTCTTTGTCCTTTATACAAATACCATGTCCTTTATACAAATCTTTAATTTTTGACTGATTTGCACGAAACTCGGTGTATATACGTTTTAGAACGTGGAAAAGATCACTGTCTACTTTAAAAAATTATCAGACCACTATTTATACCTTTTTTCTAACACTTCCATAATTTAACATTATAGAAATATCTCTTTTTAATTTTTTTTTAATTCAAACGTTTCTTTCCTGTTGCCAAACCCTAAAAAATGACACAATAATGTGAAAAAAATAAGGATAACGCGTGTATTTTGTTTCTATTTGCCAATAAAAATTCAGATTTTCTTGCTATATTTTTGCATGTTTGAAATTGACGTCATTCTAAACAGGAAATTCCCATTTTTTTGTATATAAAATAAAAACTTTAACTATAAGAGCGGTAAAATAATGTAGCACCTCAATTTGAATGATTTTTTTAAAAATTAAAACATCTACTTTAATACAGGCAGTCAAATTTCATGAAAATAATTTAGGAAAAGAAAAGAAGGCTAGATATGACGTCACATTCTATCAAATCTTTTCAACGTGTAATCAAACTCATTGAAAATAAATGCATCTTATATTTTGTTTACTACTTCGATTATATACTACAGCCACAACTTATAGCTAGCTATACGTTATAGCTAAGTGTTGTATTGGTTTAGTCTCAGTGGTAACATTTTCTGTGATTTATAGTAAAAAGAGGGCGGTTATTTCAATTTACAAAAAAATTCTTGACTTATGTCACGATTCAAAATTTATGGAAAATGACATCATTTCAGCTAATCATGGTAGATTTAATTTCTGTTAATGAAAACGATAAGTTTACATTTAAGAATAATGTTTTATTTAGAGGGGAAACCCTCTTGATCTAATACTTTAATTAAAGTTTATAATTACACGTAAAGTGCATATTTTAGTTTTAAGCAAATAAAATCTCAAATTTTCCAAGTAAAATTTCAATAACTGCAGCCTCATTTGTATTCATTTATAGTATATTTCCCCGTATTGTGAGAAATCGTATACTTCTGTTACGCGTACCAAAGAAAACATGCATTTTAATTTTAAATGTTTAAAAAAAATACCACAATTGGGTAAAAAAAAAAAACATCCTTTTTCTGAATTCGCGAGTTCCAAAATTAGAGCTAAAAATGTGAGTTTTTTCATAAACGTCAAGTTAAGGCTGTTCTCAAATCCAATGGACTAACTTTCTGACATACTTTTTAATTTATTTTTGTTCGGAAACACATGAAATTTGCAGTTCTTTTTTAAAAACTGTGCAAACGAAAGATAGTTTCCCTTTTTTGGTAAAGGTATAAAATATTTCAGTTGGTGTTTTAAAATGAATTTCGGACGCAACACCGTGATAAAGGAGCAAAACCGGTCATCACGTGACCACAATTGCTTATAATTCGATAACTAATTTATTTATCAAAAAATGGAAAACTCATTTCAAATTCAAATCGCTTTAATAGTCAAGCCTACAAATTTTTAGTCTTTACGTTTAATGAGTCAGAAAATGTTTCAAAAAGTTTTGCGTTGTTGAGCAGGGAACTGGAGAACTATCTTAAGCATTATTGCAGGTTAGTATTTTGTAATCGAGTTGCATGCCAGATATTCGCTTAAAACATGTCTTTCTTTATTGTTATAAACAAATGTGCATGTCATAATAGGTGTGAGGCACACTCAATAAAATACGAATACGCCAACTTGCGCATTGCCCGATTACTGAAGACTAACCCATTAGTACGTAGAGATAAAAATAGTTCTGTATTTTTAATTCAGGTAATAAGACTAATCTTTCATGATTGAGTTCACATGATTATATAACTTTCCCCTGTAATTCTATGACTAAGCAACGGAAAACAATATGTTAAGCACTAAAATCTTCCCAGAAAAACTAATAGTGAAAGTCGTATGGAAATCCGTTCTGAAGAATTCAAGTTATATGCACCCGGAACAAAATTCCCATTTGCATTTTATATACTTATTAGATTATTTTGAATAGTTTAATTTGATACCTATTAAATTCGTGTTTTATTTTATTTTATTTTTGGCGTTTTAATTTCGTTTGCCGATTTAGTTATTGAATATTACTCGAAAACAAACTAATTCTGAACTATACAATGTTTTTGAAGAATTGAGTTAATATTTTGTAATTGGGTTGCAAGCATATTTTAAAAATATTCATGCTTGAAAATTACTTTAAAATCTATGAAAAATCTGTAAATTGTGATAAGCATTATAAAACTTTGGAACAATCGAATGTGCGTTGTTTAGAAGTTAAATTGCAGTAAAAGGGAAATTTATTGTTGTGTTACATTATTGCCACCGAAAATATGATACCAGCGTTACTCATAGACATATCTTTTCTTTATACTATTGCATTAAGAGTAAACGGGTTCATCTTTCGTAATCGCGTTGCACGCACCTTTAAAAATATCCATGCTTAAAAATTACTTTAAAATCCATTAAAATCAGAAATTTGAGATACAATTTTTAACCAAATTTCATTTGAAAGAACTTTTTTCTATTCGGCATTCTAAAAAATGAAATTATGTGATGTCTAGAAGTCAGAAAAATTGCAGTAAAGGCGCAATGTATGGGCACTGACATAGTGTGTTTACTTTATAATGTAGATATGTGCCATACAAACGAGAATTTCACAAAATGCTGCGCGATTTGGTGGATTTTTTTTTTTTTTCGTATTGTCAGGAAAATCATATATTTTTCTCTTACATCCGCCAAAGGAAACGCACATTTTGTTATTAAAGCTCAAGGATTTTACTATGGTTGCGCGATAATAACGTCATGTTTTCTGATTGTCTTTCTAACGATTTCGGGATTGGAATGGACAACTTTCAGTTATTGTGATAGCGTTATTATTTCGTTTTAATTTATTTTACCTGGACGACTCCTTATAATTGACACGGGCGAAGCCGGGTAATTCTGCTAGTTTTTCATAAAATATATTAGTTTAACAGATCTGTTTGTTAGATATGCGTCTTGAACACAAGCATAACAATATTGTATAAAAACTAATAAAGTCTGTTCTGTAGATTTATAGAGGCTGGATGTATTAATTCATTGCAAATTGATTAATTATATAAGTCATGTCATCAGTTATACTATTATCAATATGAATAAATAAAATAAAAATAAAAAATCCTCACTAGTTTACATTTGAAATAAACTTCCAAATATTAATCTTAACATTTTGAATAATTATATATGTTGTGCATTTTTCTTAGGATTTAAGTTCTATTGTTTGTAGATTTGTGCACATACACTTCTTTGTAGTACTTGTTTTAAAAATTATATATTTAAAAACGTATATGGAATTAAATAACGTAAATCGAAGTTGTCATCACACTGTAAAACATTACTGATTGCTGAGGGCAGTGAAACCAGTTATATTCATATTTTCAGTTTTTTATGTATTAATCCTGTGTAAAGTAAATTATTTGAATTTCGGTTCGGAAAATAATTTAGAATCGTTTTAGTGATTTTTTTTTCTTTTACATGTCGAGTTCTTTAAACATACATAAACGCACATATACATACATATATTTGAAATCTTGTATTACTGTGTACAAATGATAATAATATCATGCAACTAAATATTTACGTAAAACCAAACGAATTTAAAATTACCACCTACAGTCAGAAGCAAAATATTTCAAAAAATTAGTCTATTAACAAACTTGAAAAAGATTATTTAAAATTAAGCAGGTGTTATTAGTTTTATAATAACCATTGTTTCTATTTAGCGTAACTATAGGATAGATGACAATGGTGTTTAAAGATTGAAATAAAAATTCTTAGAATGCAAATAAAAGAACTATTTACGCATATTTGAAATTCTTATACCTAAAATCATCGCATTTTGGACAAAAAATATTTAAATATCGAGAACAAAAGTGAGAAAATTTTTTGAAATTAAAATGGCAGATGGTAATCTCTCCTTCAAGCCGATGGGCCCCACCAGTGGCCGAGAGGTTCTGCTCTCGAAGCTGGTAGACGGGAGGTGCTGGGTTCGATCCCAATCGCGCCCGTCGGCCTAATTGTTCGGAGTTTTCGTGGTTTTCTTCGAACCGTGGATTTCCATGCGTTAATACGGATTAGGTTCCCTTAGAAAGACCTCCACGGAAGGCACTCCCCCTCGGGCCTATATCCCTCGTGTAGATAATTGGCCGTCAACAATCAACCCAACCCAACCCTTCAAGCCGATGAGTTATTCTCCACAAACAACACAGTGATCCTCATCCAATTATATTCCCTCGGAATCTGTAGAATCTAATAATTTCAAATGTATTTCATCTTCTTCACTGGTGGAAATGTCATGCTTTTGTTTTTTTTGTTTTTTTTCTCTCATTTTATTTAAGATTTTTTACGGTTTTAAGTTTATTTATTAACTTTACCTGTTTCTGGGATGAACGTTTCCGAAGTTTTTCAATATTTTCTGAAACAAAAATACATCGTTAGGCCCTATTATATTATTGCTATTGAAATATTTATATTAGTTAAAATTTAAATAATTATATCAATACATATAATTATAAACATAAAAATTATATAATTATTTTAAAAGTAATTACATTTAGTTAAAATTCGCACTGCATATAATTTTGAAATATTGATTATAGGTGGCCTTCTCTCCGCGATTTGACGTGGCCATCTATCCTAAAATTGATGGACAGATTGCCACCCAATTTAAAATTTTCTCCGCCATTGTACGTCTTTGTTTTAGACTTAAAAGCAAAGATTGGATTATATACATGCCTTAAAAGTCATTCTAGTAAAAAAAAAGTAACATGGGTACTGCAAAACATTCAGATACCTAACTATCCAACCACTAAATTAAATAAACATTAAAATTATACTTTCTTTTCTTAATTGAAAAACACAACTGCACGTCGCATTGAATGAACACCTTGAACTACTTCTTACGAACAAACTGTATTCTGCAATCTATTATATAGTTTTTGAAATATTTAGACTCGTCATCTCTCCTCTATGGCCATCTATCCTAGAATTACCTTCGATAAGGGAGACCGGGGCTAGTTGGCTAGAGGGGTAAGTAGGGGCAGTCCTCATAAATCGCATGTTTGTGCATAGATTGCGCAACCAGTCACAGAGTACCTTTCTTCTTGCTTTTTACCATCCTCTTTGTAGTTGTGCAGTGTTACCTCCGTGCAGTGAACATTTATTACGATTTTTCTGTTTTTTGCACTCACAAGTAATTTTATGTTGCTTCATTTTTTTTCTAATTTCTAATACTTATCTTAATATCTTAATAATTGCGATTTAACTTGTGCAGTTTTTCTTGGTGTATGATTAACTGTACCTACCCCTTAAGTGATTTACTTGGATTATATATGCTCAGATGGTTATTTGTCCCTTTTGTGAAAAAATTTACCATGCGGCTAGTAGGCGCATTTAACACGAGGCAAATTGGCTTGGTGTCTGGTGTGTGCTGGTAGCTTGAAAAAGAGCAAACACCGATAAAAGTGGTTGCAGTGCAAGATATTTAAAATTTAATCTTGTTTCAGTTATTTAAATAAAAATTGGAATGCGAAATTTGAATTATTGACATGTAAAGAAAAAAAAATATGAATTTATTATATATAATAGAAATGTGAAATTATATGAGTTACTTAAACAATTATAGAGTATATTATATGTATGAAGGAGAATGGATTCATGGGCCCATGTTTGATGAAGGATAAAAGATGATGGATGAATGTGATAATTAACAAAGTTTGAATACGTATAATTTTTCAGAAATTTATATTGAAATATACTGACTGCTAATGTATTGAAATTGTACTGAAACTGTCTTACACTGAAGTTATGTTAAATTTTTGTATTAAAACAATTTGCTTTTACGAAAGATTTGAATTTATCTCGTAATGTATTAGGAATATTAATTGAAGCTGATGGACTATTGAAGTTTAAGCCAGAGCTAAATTTTAGGTACTGTGGTTGGAAATATTGCATTTTAGATGCATGAGGGTAATTTGTTACTTGTTATATATTGTTATAAATGTTGTTAATGCTTATAATGTATAGTAATTGTATGTTACTGTTTAAAAGGCAACAAGTCGTTTTTAGATAAAAATGTTGGACTTGATGAGAAGATTAAAGATGTAATGGTAAAAGTTAATCTGAACTTTAGTTTGACCCTTGTAAATTCAGAGCAAATTTTGAAAATTCTTGGAATTTGTTAACTGTTTAATTTCTCTTTCCCATGAGTGACAACTGTGTGTGTGTGTGTGGGGGGGGGGGGGCTTGTTATCTAGTCAACCGGCTTTACTTGTCACTTATGGCTAATATGGGTTTAAAAATTTACGTAAATTTATATTGATTTAATAGCTTTTCTTTCTACATTTTAATGCTTATAGAACTTCTTTATTTTAAAAGCAATACCTTCATTACCTGGAATATAATGTTAATTGTTTTCTTAAACGTAAATTAATGTAAAAGAACAGACATTAAACTTAAATGCTTCATTTGATGGCGTTAGCTGTTCCGTAATTGACTATTCTCAGGCCTACCCTTTTTATAAAGTGGAATCGTCCAGTTCAACTTCTTCAAAGGTATAAATTGCCTTTTGAAAATCAAACACCGCGTTCTCTGTTTTCTGTTCATTTCTTTAAAGTTATCGTTATGATTTTAATATGTTTGAGATAAGTTTAAGTTACAGTAAGATATTTAGTTTGAGTTTTACGATGTTTTAAAGAGCGGTTTTAGTTAGGATTTAAATTTAAACTGTTTTGAAAAGCTCCTGGTGTATTGAAGTTTAATCCTATTTTAACAAAAATTATTTTTAATTATTTACTTAGTTATTTTAAACAAACTTGGCTCAGAATATTTTTCAACTTAAAGCTGTATTTTTTATGAAGTACACATTGGATGAAATGGAATTTAAGTAAAGAACTCTCGTCAATATTATTTGACTTTTCTATGCTTTATAGAGATTTAGCACACAGTTTTATTATAGGTATCTTCCACTGCACGTTTATAGTTTCTCTGCTGATGGCAGTATAACGGTATATCAGACCTGTATTGATACAGGCTAAGACTGATAATAATGAAATTGACTTCTTTTAACTGCGTGTCCGATTCGAGTTTCATTTAAATTTTTATATAACGTATTCCTGGTATTTATAGCCCAGTGCCTGTTCTTTAAAAGTACAGTTAGTTTCATAAAAAACTTAAACAAAAAATTAATAAAAATCAACAACTAAAGACTGCGCAAACTATCCCTGGTCTCCCCTATCAATAATGTTTAGGGGTGATCTTTTTTCTTGTCATTCTGCATAAACGTCATTATATTATTTTAAATTCTAGTCATTATAACCCAATAACCAAACTGTATAACTCATTCTATAAAACAACATTCACGACATTGATTATGTTAATAAACCCATTTATATTCTGTGAAAATACGTAAAGGATTGTTTGAAATTGAATAGAGTTAAGAAGCTATTATCTTTGCTTACTTTCCATTTTACTTAATAGAATGTTTTTTGTGTTCATAAAAGTGTTTTCAGACACAATTACACCTTAAGCGATATGAAAGAGAATAGCTTATTTTTAACAAAGTAATATGTACATTCACAGGCACAGGTATTAAAACATGGTAGCTACAATATTTTACGATACAAAAAAGATTTATCAAAATTATTGTAAGTTCATTAGCCTTATCAACTAAGTCGTACACAAGAGTTGAATTGTCTAAAATGTAGATTAACATAGTTAACGAAATGTTGCTATTAATAACCATTTCAATTTAGATCACCTTTAAGGGAGTCTGTAAATATTTCATAAATTTACAAACAAGTGAGAAATGCGTTTAATTTTCTACATGATTTCATTTTTGATTTAAAGAAATTAATATTAGTTTATGAATATTTCTCTCACACAATATACATACCTTTTTAATACAACTATGTATGGTATTATGCATATTTATATTCTACGATGTACGTACTTCGTTACTTATTATGCTTTTTTCAAGATATGAATAGATAAGTGAATAATGTAAACGAGAATCTCATTTTAAAGTTAAAATATGAAATTCAAAGTTAAAATTTTAAATAATTTATTTTTCCTTGCAGGAGCTTCAACTTAAGAATAAAATTTTTATGTCTTTATTGTTAATCCTTTCAAAATCTGTATTATTACAAATTCATTTATTATCAACTTATATGTAACAATTTAATATATATATTTCCATATATTTTTAACTGCTACAATTGTTACATAAGAAACTCTTATTGTTTAACTTGTTGGTTTAATAATATTAATTAATATTCTAATTACCTCAATAAAAAAAAAGTATTTTCCATATTGTTTTATATATGGCAATTACAGCTGGATTTTTTAAATTTAACTTCAAATAAAAATTAATTTTTTATATAAATAAACTTCCGATTATACGCCACTCTATCAACCGCCATCCTCCGTTACCCCCCCCCCCTTCTCTCTCTCTTTCTATATATATATATATATATATATATATATATTATTTTTTTTAATCAGAAAAGAACATTGGCCTAAGTTTGTTGATAGCACACAAGATGATGAAGCACCTAGTCATGATTTGGAAATATTAACCTTAGTATCAAACGTACCACGTTTAAAAAATATTTCTGCAGATAAAAACTCCCATTGGCTTCATTTTGACAAGAATATTGGTTACAAAAAAACAACGCATGACGAAGTTTTTCAAAATGTTTCAATTCTAGAGAAACCTGAAGCCGGTGAATATGTTGAGTCAGGGAATGATGATCCTGGGGTTAGTCATGTAAAAGTGAAAACTATGTTCCTTAAGTGCATTAATTGGTATGCGATGAAAGAGGAGCCAATGCAATCCAAGTATTTTTATTACGCAGAATTCATAATACTACTGAGGTAAAAGCTTACTCAAAATGAAAAAGACAATGTCCAATGGATTAATTTGGATGAAAATGATTTCTAAATTGATTTCTTTTTATTAATGAAAGTACACACACACACACACACAAAAAAAGCGTTTAAATATTTTTTTTTTTATCTTGAACTTACAAACATAAATGTAACTTTTGTAACGGTCTTGTACTGTCTTTCTATTCCCACACCAGTGGCCGAGAAGTCCTGCTCTCGAAGCTGGTAGACGGGAGGTGCTGGGTTCGATCCCAATTGCGCACGTCGGCCTAATCGTTTGGAGTTTTCATGGTTTTCTTCGAACCTTGGTTTTACAAGCGTAAATACGGGTTAGGTTCCTATAGAAAGACCCTCACGGAGGGCACTTCCCCTTTTAGGGTCTATATCCCTCGTGCTGATAATTGGCCGTCATAAACACAACCAACCAATCTGTCTTTCGATTATCCACCACACCATCGGTCCCGTGAGTAACGGATAGTTGGAAGTTTCAAGCATTTAAATCAATTATTATTCCTGTCAAAGAAATTTAAATAATAAAAAATTAATTGAAATTTAAATGTTAGATCATGCTCAAAAGCTACTGCATTTTAAAAGATAATTGACAACGATAAAGGTTATCATATTTTACATTCAAAATTTATTATTAAAAATGTACTTCTGTCCTGCATCATAATTCTGAAAGAAAAGTGTAAATAATCAACAAAAATAATCATGTAAAATACTCAAGACTATTTGATGCGATGAATTGTATTTCACTGTCTTGTACTGTCTTTCGATTATCCGTCTAATTCGATTATCCACCACACCATCGGTCCCATGTGTGACGGATAATTGGAAGTTTCAGGCATTTAAATCAATTATTTTTCCTGTCAAAGAAATTTAAATAAAAAATTAATTGAAATTTAAAATTTAGATCATGCTCAAAAGCTACTGCATTTTAAAAGATAATTGAGACTGATAAAGATTATCATATTTTACATTCAAAATTTATCATTAAAAATGTACTTCTGTCCTGCATCATAATTCTGAAAGAAAAGTGTAAATGATCAACAAAAATAATCATGTAAAATACTCAAGACTATTTGATGCGATAAATTGTATTTCAGTGGTCTTGTACTGTCTTTCGATTATCCATCACACTATCGGTCTTGTGTGTGACGGTTAATTGGAAGTTTCAGGCATTTAAATCAATTATTTTTCCTGTCAAAGAAATTTAAATAATAAAAAAATAATTGAAATTTAAACTTTAGATCATGCTCAAAAGCTACTGCATTTTAAAAGATAATTGAGAACGATAAAGATTATCATATTTTACATTCAACATTTATCATTAAAAATTTACTTCTGTCCTGCATCATAATTCTGAAAGAAAAGTGTAAATAATCAACAAAAGTAATCATGTAAAATACTCAAGACTATTTGATGCGATGAATTGTATTTCACTGGTCTTGTACTGCCTTTGGATTATCCACCACACCATCGGTCCCGTGTGGGACGGATAATTGGAAGTTTCAGGCATTTAAATCAATTATTTTTCCTGTCAAAGAAATTTAAATAATAAAAAATTAATTGAAATTTAAACTTTAGATCATGCTCAAAAGCTACTGCATTTTAAAAGATAATTGAGACTGATAAAGATTATCATAATTTACATTCAACATTTATCATTAAGAATGTACTTCTGTCCTGCATCATAATTCTGAAAGAAAAGTGTAAACAATCAACAAAAATAATCATGTAAAATACTCAAGACTATTTGATGCGATGAATTCTATTTCACTGTTCTTGTACTGTCTTTCCATTATCCGTCTAATTCGATTTTACACCACACCATCGGTCCCGTGAGTGACTGATAATTGGAAGTTTCAGGCATTTAAATCAATTATTTTTCCTGTCAAAGAAATTTAAATAATAAAAAATAATTGAAATTTAAAATTTAGATCATGCTCAAAAGCTACTGCATTTTAAAAGATAATTGAGAATGATAAAGATTATCATATTTTACATTCAACATTTATCTTTAAAAATGTACTTCTGTCCTGCATCATAATTCTCAAAGAAAGTGTAAATAATCAACAAAAATAATCATGTAAAATACTCAAGACTATTTGATGCGATAAATTGTATTTTTTTTAGATTTTCTGCTGTTTTTATTATTATTATTATTATTATTTTTTTAACACTCCGCAATATTTACGCTGAATATATATTTTGAAAATAAATACTTTAATTTCTTAATTTATGAAAGATTACATAAATAAAAAAACATTAGATATTTAAAAAATATTACAGTAAATTGTTAGGAAATATCAGATTTAAGCGAAATAAGAGTCAAACGTTATTCAAGAAAGAGATTATCATAAATAAGATGGTGACGAATTTTAGATGTTTTAATAAAAATTGCAAATAACACAACGTTAATTAAAACATGTGTGGTTTTAAAAACTTATATTCAATTCTTAACAAAATGCATTATTTGATTTATAAAATAAAATATTTTCAAATATTTAACGTTTGTTTAACATTTCTTTATACAAATAAGCAATATGGCTTCTTTAAATGTTCCCTCACACTGAAAATTAGTCATACTTTCGTAAATTTTTCCAGGGATCGTAAAGTCTCCATATTAAATAGCATATGTTGACACTTGAACGAAGAATTTTAATAATCTGAAGTGGGTAAACATAAATCAGAAATATTTAGTAAAGGACTTCGAAGTGAGATGTCAATATAAATTCGGAAAATTTTTAATAATAGGAATAAGTAGGAGAGGGATGGATTTTATGCAGTAGTGCGTGCATACTGTTTGACAATAAAGTTTATTCTTTTCAGTTTAATGTGCATAAATCTTTTTTTCCCCAATTTCTAAATCAAATATCATAATATAATTTCTTTTATAAATTACCTCTGAAATTTTATTTATCCATATTATGAGAAGTATCTTCTTTACAGTATTTCTTAACTCATATTTAAAAAAATCATTTATAGACTTACGGTCTCAAAACATTTTGTGTCAATAATGCTGCTACAGCCAATTCAACTAATAAAATTTCAAGTAAAATCATTAAGTCATACTGACTAATCATATTCAAAAATCAATTAATTTATGAAGGACAAGGTAATACAAAAAAATATTAAGAAAAAAAGAAAAGAAAACAATCATCTACTTCATTCAGAAATAGCATTTATTCAGTACTTGTACAATGTGGGGATATTATATAACCACAAACAGTTAATGATGAAATATTTGAATCAATATGCTGGATTGACAAGGTCACAAATATTTAAATATGCGCGAAGTATATTATCAGCAGATTACTAAAAAATAAGCTCAATAATAACAACAAAATTAAGAGCTTTTTTTTTAAGTTCACGAACAAATCATGTTCGAGAAGTATTTATACGTCCACCTTTTATGTTATTATGCATTGAGAATATACTGAATATATCACATAAGCCAATTTTTCTTCAAACTCGAGCCTTTACTTCATTTACGTTGCGCCACCATACGCTTCTTGAAATCACTCTTGGCCTTCCTGATACACTGTTATCCTCCATAGGAGCAGTATCATCTTAAAAGAATTTAGGAATATTAAAGAATTTGGACATTATCGTGAACATACAGAGATGAAAAAAAAAACAAAGGAAAAAAACAAGAGTCACTTTTGAGACTGTCTAGAGTCTAGTCATATTGTGTCCTTCTTATGCCTTGGGCACCTACTGCGTTCATTGTCTCATTTATTTTCCGATGTAGCCGATGTAGCTATCACTCTCTTCGTCCGATATTAGGTTTAGGCTTTCTTTCGTGGAATACGTTATATGACTTCTTTAATTTTAACCACACACAGAAAATTACATATACTTTCGTAAATTTTTCCATGGATCGTAAAACGTCCATATTAGTTTGCATATGCCGACGCTCAGACGAACAAGTTTAATAATCTGAAGTGGGTAAACATAAATCATAAATATTTTGTAAATTCCTTTGAAGTGAGATATAAATATTAACTAGGAAATTCTTAATAATAGGAATAAGTAGAAGGATGAAAATTTAAGTAATGATCGGAAAAGACGCCCGTCTTTTCCGTCCGTCTTTAAAGTTCGTTTTCTTTTACAGTTGATTATGCATAAGGATTTTTTTCCATAATTGTTAAAGTAAATATCGAAATATAATTTCTTTTACTTCTTTACTGTGGTAAACTGCAAAGTGTTCATGTGCTCAACCTTAAAAATATATATATATATCATCAATATACTTACAGAGTCAAAACATTTTGTGACAATAACTCTGCTGCAGCCAATCAAACTAATAAATTCTTAAGTAAAATCATTAAAGCATATTTTCTAAGCGTGTTCAAAAAACATTTAAACCTAAGATGGATAGGGTAACATAATAATAAATAAATAAATAAATAAAGAAGTTAATGATCTACTACAATCACACGCAATATTTATTGATTACTTTTATAAATGTGGGTATATTAATTTATTACTATAAACACTTGACCAATAAATGATTGAATTAATATGATGGATTCACAACGTCAAAAATATTTAAATATGAATGAAGCATGTGACAGAGAAATCAGTAGTTTATTAGACTATAATCTCAATGAACTCAAAGCCCATTTTTTTAAGCTTAAAAACGAATCATTTTAGAGAAATACTTATTTATACGTTCACCTATCAAATTATATGCAAACTATATCTGCCAAGATTTTTAAATGATAATTTATAGACTATATAACATCACCCATTTTTATTCTAGCTCGAAACTTTACTTCATTTGTGTTAAGGCAACAAATGCTTCTATTCATGAAATCACACTCGATAAATTGTCATCCTCGACAGGAACAATGTCATCTTGTAAGAATTTTGAGAAATTTGTTCTCTACGCTAAACCTACAAAGACGAAAGAATTCAAAACAAGAGTCAGTTCGCTTTGAGACTGTGTAGATTCTCGTCGTATTATGCCCTTCTTTTCTCTTTGGAATCATACTGGGTAATTTGCCTCATTTATTTTGCACGATGTAGATTTCATTCCCATCATGCGAATCTAGATTTAGGTTTGTTTTGTGGATTTTCAAAAATATATTTTTAATTTTTTTTCTGTCATACCTTCGCATTATTTTATCAAGTATATATATTTATCATCTAAGTTTACTTAATTTTGAAATCATCTTCATTCTCTATTTTCATTTCATTTGTGAAATATAGTTTCATATCTTCCATAATCATTAAAAGCATCATCTACGCAACAATTACGTGGTCCTTACTTTCTATAAACGAAGTAATCTAGATCTTTAAGAAGACCATAAAAAAAAATTCAAAAGTTTCTCATATTTTCTATTATTAGTTGACCTCTTAATAAATATTGTTATTTCTATAAACAGCTTTTTCGTAATAATAAAATTATGTTAGCAATGTTGCAAGAAGTTTTTTTTTTTTTTTGTTATGTTCAAAGATGTTTCTAAATCTATTTGCTTTGAGAGCAGTGAGATCTTTGCCAAATTAATTTATCAAATTTTCTTTCATAAGATCTTTTAATCAGGTAATAGACTTTGGTTCTACTGAAATTAAAACACGTTATTCAAATAAAGTGTTGTAGACAATTTAATAAATACATTTTTGTTTTAATAGATTTTTTTTTAAATGTCATTTTTTATGTAAATAATTGTCTTTTTTGCTCTTCTAAATTTTCATTATGATGATAAATTCAATATTTTTTAAATGCGATAATTCTTCTTTAAGATTTATATTAGATGTTTAACTTAAAATTGTATTCTCTACCCTATGTTGTAGTCAAAATATTCATTTATATGATAATATGATTATTGAAATTAACAATTATGTATTTATGAAATATAAATTTAAAGAAATCTAACTTGCAACTGCTACATAATGTACATATATAATAGTTTCTTATATAAGTATCATGGCATTTCCAGTCAAAACCTTTAAGTGTGAGCGAGAAATTGACTAAGACTCTCTAAAACCAGTAATATATTATATATATTTAAGACTGACAAATTGCTTAAAAAAAAATCTTATCTGGAATTGTTCAAAGTTATAATCCCAGTCCTTTTTTCGTTTAATTTATGATAAAATAATATAAATAAAAGTATATAATAAGCACATTACACATAACTAACTGAGAAAATAATCTAAATATTAATTAGCCTTATCTCAAACTTCAAACTTTTCTCAAGAATTATATTTGTTCTACCATGCCGCTTAGAATAAAATTTATCACACCTGTTGCCTCAAGACATTATTCCCTGTTATTATTTACGCTGCAAATATTTATATTCGTTTCAGATCTATATAATTAATTTTATTAATCTCAATACCAAAATATTTCAATCACAAAGAAAAAAAGGTGCTACATCTATGCATATAGCTAAATAGACATTTTACCCATTTTTCAGAACATCATCTTCAGAGAAAAATCATTTATTAAAGAAACGAAGTTTCCAGTTACGATTAAAATGTTCTGTAACTTTTGAGATTGAAAAAATTATAAAGTTTTCAATATAAAATTATTTTACTTTATTTACAACGAAATTCCCTTTAAATATATTTGCAAATTTGAAATTAATCTGGAGTAGGTACATGTAACGTGCGAGTAGAATAATAATGTTATTTTTAATATATATTTAGAATATATTACTTCTGGTATTAATTCCCTTTTTTATGCGAAATATCTTTTGAATTAATAATTATATAAGTAGCAAAATATTAAATATTTGCATTATGTATTTTCCGGAATAGATTATGCATCTATAGAAATAAACTGTATGACGTTTAGTTCATTTAATCCGTTTTGTACTCATAAATTCTATAAACATAATTGAATCAGAAGTGTGAATTTTCGAAATGTCAATTTTATTTAATAATACTGCTGGTATCAATTTTATTTAATATTACTGCTGGTATCAATTATATTTAATATTACTGCTGGAATAAATTCCTTATTTTTTGTGAGATATCTTTTGGATTAATAATTATACAAATAAAAAATAATTAAATATTTACATTATGTATTTTACGGAAAAAATTACGCATCTACAGATAGAAAATGTATGACGTGTAGTTCTCAAAATCCATTTTGCGATCATAAATGCTATAAACACAACTGAATCCAAAGCGTGAATTTTCGAAAAGTCTATTTTATTTAAAATTATACCAGATATTCCGAAGAGCACTTTTTTCTTCATTTAATGGCAGAAGTTTCATAATTACGCAAAGAAAAACTGTTTTCCGGTAAGGATTCGGTCTTTTTAAATGAAAAACCGTTTCCTCAATTGGATGCGTATATTGTGCTAACTTTGTTATTTTACATAAAGAAATATATTTTTTGTCATAATAGTCAATTAACTTTACAGTAATATTATTTGTGTGATAATGTAGAATACCGTGTTATTAAAAATAGGTGTTATGAAGATTATCTCTTAGCAGGTGGTTAGAAATACACACCCACTTAGAATATGTACTCGTATAAAGAAACGATTTTAGATATATCACTTTAAATAAGGAATTCTCTATATATTAAAATACGAAATTTAATGTTTTGTACGCATTGTTTCGTTACAACTAAGAACTGTATTTAAAAAAGTTTTTTTTCAATAAGAAATTTAAATTTTAGTATATTCGCATTTTTAGCATTTTTAGGTTTAAAAACGCTTCTTACCATGCTAGGTACAGTAAACGACTAAAATTATTCAAATTCAAAATATCAGAGTTCAATGAATCTTGATTTAAAAAATATTAAAAGAAAATAACTATTTCAGATAGCTTATGAATTAAATCTTTTAAAAGTAATTATAATATTATGGATTAAACATTTCTTGTGGAACACAGAATATACATAGTTATATTTTATATGGTTATTCATAGCTAATTTATTATTATAATGTTTAGTTTTACGAAATGCATTAATAGAAATTAATATCATTTAAACACGTAAAGTGTACCCTGCTGTTTTGCGCATATATCATATAATAAAAGTGTAAACTGTCTAAGAAACTTTGGTGAAATGTGGAAAGTAAAAATTTCAGCATTTTTACTTTCAATCTAAATCTGATGAAATAGAAAATGAGTCTATATATATGATTTATAATTTCCCGGAAAATAGCAATGTGAATTCTTAATGTTATCTTATCGCGTGAGAAAACACTAACATTACTTTCTGAAAAGTACTTTTTTTCTTTTTAGGAAATTTAAAATGAGACTTTAGCATCTTATTTTCAAAGAATTATCAATTACTAAATTATCTCTGCTTGAGGGGTTTTAATTACAGTTTGAAATGTATTTGAGATTCTACCGAGCATTCAATATTTGCTTGAACAAATTGTTTACTTGTAATTTTGAAATACTTTAAAAATTCTTATTTTTTATGCATAATTACAGGACATAACAAGATTGGTCGTAAAATGTTTAGTGAGATGTTCCAGACTTATTGCATTTAAATAAAGACAAACACTTATGTTGTCTTTTTTTTTATATATTACTAATTCTATCTCTATATGCTTATCCCGGTTAAATGGTTACTTAATCACGTAAATGCATACTTTAAATGAGGTTTATCAACTTACAATATTTTTTAAATAATAATCATAAACTAAAAAATAAAAATATAAATGCATAAATAAACGATTCTATATAAACGAAGTTCTATAAACGATTGTATAGTAGAAATTAGGAGCAACTAATACTCATTCTCATTTTAAATAATTGTATCTGAAACACGCCTGTGCAATACAAGGCGATACATTTTTTATGCGTGTGTTTTATTGGTTTTAAACATATAATGACAATTTTATGCTAGCTGCTATTGACGTAAGTTCCAAACGTACAATAATAAAAAACATGGAAGGCGACGCACTTAGAAATTGCTATAGAAACTTAGAGGCGTTTACTTCTTCTATTCTAGTTTTTAAATGTATAGAAAATCTACTAACAATGTTAGTTTACATCGGTCTAAATCTTCACCATGTACATACATTTTTCCCAGTTTTCATTTCAATTTTAGTGCTGTGAAATTTCTTAGAAATAAAAAAGTCCCAGCCTTCTGAAAACTATATCAAATACAGTTTTAATGTTTATGCCATGTCCATAAAACTTAGAAATAGTAACTCTCACTCACATTTCAACAAAATCCATGTGCATTATGTTTTTCACTGTTTTTTTAAGATCATAATAAAAACAATTAAACATTTATAATACTCTGAATCCATAAATAAATGCGTATCTTTGAAATAGGTCTTTTAGCAAAGTATTCAAAACAGGAAAAATCATTTTAAATGTGGGCAGGATACAATTAAGTATACGATATATTTTCTAATGCAATATACAAAAGTTTTTTCTTGTTATTTTTAATAAAAAAATAAATTCAATTTCCATTTAAATAAAGTATCCGTCTTCACATATAAATGGACCCAACAAAATTGCAGCCGATGAGCAGGCAGTAAATTTATAGTAACATAGATAAAAGTTTATCAATTATTATTATTATTTTATTCGTGATGTCTTTTAAAAAATTTATTATTAAAACTTTTTAACAATTTACACCATTTCTTAGTCCTTTAATTACTCATCCATATAAATATAAAATGTCAACCTTTCACACTTTAATACTCTATACATTCAAATTGTACAGTATATTTTTTATAAAAACCCTAGTTTTGTTTGCAGATATTTTTTCGACATTCATCCACATTCTATAGTATACTATTACTGAATATATGTATCTATATACTATAAGTGGCACACTGTCTTTCAGCAAAATACTGCATTTTTCTAATAACTGCACGTTAAAAAATATATAAAAATCACAAGAAAAAGTTTGAAGCTAATTGACTTCAAGATAGTGTTTAAATTAAAAAAAATAATAAATAAATAAATAAATAAATAAATAAATAAAAGTTTCATAAGTAAACGCTGAACACGCAATACGCAAATGACGCCTCCCCCACAACGTCTCTAAGAATACGACCACCATTTTACCCATTAAGTACTTAAAGTTTAAGCACAACTTCGACCTCCAAAATATCAAAAATTAAAAAAATGCCTTGAACATTAGAAATTATCTAGAGATAGGAATTCTACAATTTTTTTTAATTCTCCCAAAATCTATGCGTATATTGGTTATCGCCATTTTGGATAATAAGAAAATCAGTTAAAATCCTTTATTACTCTTAACAACACAAAGATAAATGCATGTTAAAGTAAGCCAGAGGAATGAAATTTTCTTCGTCTCCTTATAATTCGCATATTTTAACTCGAAGTGTACAGTTTTTCATTTTAAAGATAAAGGTAAATTTAAATTAGCCGTATTTTCGAAGATCGCTTATTCAAGTAATTAGATGTTAAACGTTGATCTTGCTTTCCTTACAAGTTTTATCGGTAGTTTTGATCAGAAGTCATTAAGGAAATACTTGTTAAATATTTTTATCGACCTTTCGCCATTTTGCTTATCTTGTTATTGTTTTGTTCTCAATGTAAGCGTTGTTTAAGAACATTTTTCCAGAGTAATAATTATATTACTATAGATAATGCTTTCAAGTTTATAGGTTATTTAATGCTAGTGGCGAGTAAAAATTTTATTTCAGCCATTCATGGAATGACGCTGTATAATAACTATTCCACTTCATATAACTTGAATATTTTAACTTGGAATGTATGTTTGTATGTAAGGTAAAGGTAAATGAAACTTAACAATATTTACCATGGAAAGACCATTTAAGTGCGTAATTAGATATTAAAGATCCTATTTTATTAGTGCTTTTTCACAAATTTTATGAGGGTTGTAACGTTAAAAGTCATTAAAGGATTAAAAGAATGCCTGTTTCTAATTTTATCGATCTGTATCCATTTCCAATAGCGTTATATTATTTTCCTTTGAATAAATTTTGTTAATTAAAATGATTTTTCCTACGTAATAAAGATATAATTAGAAATATAACTTATTTGGGGATTTATAGAATATTTAATGTTACATTCTAGTAAAAAAAAAATTTTTGGGACAACTTATAAAATGCTGCAGTTCATTAAGTATTTCTCTCAACATAAATGGCATATTTTTACTCATAATAAATATTGTTTATAAAAAGATAAAGTTAAATTTAAACTAGCCGAATTTATTAGTAAATGATCGTCTGATCAGTCAATTAGATAATTAATTATTCTTGTTTTATTAGTGTTTTATGAATTTTTATGATGAGTACAAGACGAAGTTGATGAAATATTATTCTCTAATTTTAACAATTTTTAAACATTTTCTTCTCCCCGATATTATTTTGCTTAAACACATTTGGTTCTTTAACAGCATTTTTATAAGGGTAATAAAGATATAAAAAAATAATTTATAATTTCTGTTTAATACAATGTTATTATGAATTGGAATAGTTTTTTAGACACATCACAGATTGCTGTAAGACAATAAGTATTTTGTGAATTTTAAAATTTAACATTGCGTGCAGGCAATATGAAAAATTAAAAAAAAAGAAAAGATTTTTATATCTGTAAAATTACTATTATTATTATTATTATTATTATTTTATGAAAAATATTGAAAACTTATTTTTAAATATAATTTAAGCAAAATTTAACATTTATCCTAACTTTTTTATAATATGCATTTATTAAACTGGGATTATTGTTTAAATTTATATATATATATACTAGGAAGATAGACCTTCAAAAAGGACGATATAAAGATACATACAACATATGGGCAAAAATATGAGTTTTTCTCCCTTGTTCCGCAGACATACCGTAAACTTTGGTCCAGTTTTTCCTGGTTCCACTAACATATCCATTATTAAAAAATACTATATGAGAACATCAGAAGCCAAGGGGTACAATTGACAAAATTTCGACTTGGAGTAAATTGAGTTCAAAGATAATTCACGTTAAAGTTGAACATCAATAATAATTGACTGAATTGAAATAGAAAACTGCTGCTTGTTTCACAGTGGTCTTTGAACTCTTATTTCAATAAATGTCAAAAAAGTATAGTGCAATTTTCTTTAAAATTATAATTAATCAATAATGATCATTATTCGGCAAAATTGGTTGATCTCTAAAACACAACACATAATTAGAAAATCACTTATATTTCTTTACCTGAAAAAAAAGCATATAAACAGGCCGTCTGTGCACTTAGTTCAATTTTTTCAATTTTGTCACTTATACCCCTTGGCTTCTGGGATCCTCATATATAATTTTTCAACGTCCAAATTGAGTTGCAAGCAATTAACATGAAACAATGAAGCCAACTGTATGGTTTTAAAGAGGCAATTGTTTATTTATTTTAATTTTTTAACTATTTTTAAAGTTTTGGAACAAAATAGCCCCTGCTGGGGGCTTCTTTGGTTCATTCACTTATTTTCATATGAAATGACTACATTTCATATGTTGGAATATTGAAACCCTCTTGCAATAGGATCTGCTAATGAATTAACACTGCAAACTTGATAAACAAATGCTTTTTTTTAACATTTAAACACAATAAACCAATTGTTAATATTAAAGATACGAGAAACAGTTTTCATCATGTTATCCTCAGCGACTGGAACAAACATAATTAATGTAATATTTTGCTACAGTAGCATTTGAAAAAATTGTTACTTATACATTTTGTAAGAGATTTTGTAGTATGAAAGACATTTCTAAGTAAATGGGGCTATTTCCGGAACAGGAAAGGTCTGGCACAAAGTAGCCCCGAAAAACGAATTTTCATGTTAGCTTTATGAAAACATAAACATTTTCTGTCAAAATGAAAAGTTAAAGGAAAAACTATGATCATACATGGGTTACAGGTTACTAAAGATCATACTTCGACACTTAACTTATTTCTATCTCTTATCCAGATTCTCTCATTGTAGAAAGTTTAGGGAGTTAAAATCTACACATTAAAACAGTTGTTTTCAAACGTATCCGGTGTTGTCACTATCAAAAATTTAAATTACCCCTAAACTAGTCAAATACCCTATAGTAAGGTATACAGTATTTTTAAAGGAAAAAACTCCGAATTATCTTGTGTTGTTTGTTCAATATAAGGAATAAATCATTTTTCATGGGGAGGACCAAATGAATCCCGCAAGAGCCAAAGTAGCCCGATTGACGGTAGGTTGACGGTAGATAAAAATAACAGTAATGATGAATAGAAATGTTCAACAGGGTGTGTGTTCGCTAAATAAAGTTGACCGTATGAAGTTCTACAACATACTCTCCATAACGGACTTTCGTAAATAATAGATACCACTACATAGGATAAGCATTTTTTATTCCCAATATGCCCATTGTTATGTACTTTTACCTCGCTGAAGCAGACAATTCCGAATGGCGTAGTAATTCCATGGTCCCGAGGTGCCCGCTATTGTGATGTTTTACTGTGTTTAAATATATATTTTTTATTTTTAATCTTATTCTAATCTAGAAGTTCAAAATATTGATTATAATAACTACAATGTTGAAAAAGATTTAAATTTTCAGCTTTACGAAAATTGGATACAAAATTTGGTAGCCCCTAAAATCAGGCTGTTAGGAATGAAGGGTGCAAAACCACGTGTCAACAAACGTAGCCCTGCTTTATGGTCAGATATTTTCTTTGGTCAACATGACTACGTATAATGCTTGCCAAAAAAATGGCTGCGTTTCAGATGTTTTAAGTGCCTGAAAATCAGACGCAAAAAGTGTCTGGAATAAATCTTTAATGTGTCTTAAAGTGGAACGCTCAGTTTCAGACACTTACGTGTCTGAATTTCTGAGATTTCAGTGTACAGTGTAATCATTATAATCTGATTGAAAATAGTTTCTCCGTTTTTTGTCATGTGGAAAAACTTAGTAGATTCGATTTTAAGTATAGAATATCAGGTTATTATTTTTTATATTGATAACTGTTTATGAAAGAAAAGTTCCGCATAAGAAAAAAAAGAATCCAATGAATTCAAAGTTTTATTTTTTTTCTCTTGCATTAACTATAATTGAAATATCGTTCAGAATTTTATACCTACTTGCATCTGCAGTAGTGTATTGTATTTGTAAATCATCAACTTTTTTAGTTCATATTAATATAAGAGGGATGCCTTCAGGCATGATGTTTTAAGGAAAGTGAAAATAATTTACGTTTTTGTACGACAAGAAACCTTAAAACTTTGCAGAATCATCCTGCAGAGACCACCCTGATATTGAACTCGCTAACACGGTAACAAGCTTCTCATTTTGTGCCCAATATACTGACCATTTTGTATGTATGCGCCATCTTCAGTAGTGGAACTGATTGCTGAGACGCGGTTTTGAAAATAATAAATGGGCATATTAAAGGTATATCAACACTAATTGTACTACACCACAACCGAAGTACCCAATTTAAAATTTTCCCTTCAAAAGGCAAAGTTTTTTTTTTTTTTTTTTTTTTTTTTTTTTTTTTTTTTTTGCAGGCTCATAGTTAAACAAACGTTTATCCCAGTCAAATGCCTTCTTCAGTAATACTTCTTTATAGCAGGCATTGCATTTTAATATGGAAATTCCAAATTGAAAAAAATCGAATAGCACCATCTCTTATGACTGTAACTCCCCTTTCAAATATAAAATTGCGGCTTACAGATTTTACGTAAAACGAGCCTTTGATATTTGCAGTGAAAAGTACCTACAGAATTAATTAAATACAATTAAACACATTGCAGTAGAAAACGGATTTTGCCCTCAGCACATAAATAAATTAATTTATGAAATAAAGCAGAAAAATCAAAAAGAAAGAATAAACAAGAGAGAACTTAGACTCTGTACCTTCGATTACGTACCAAGATTATATGAAAGATTAAAATACGCTTTAAGGAAATTTGATATCAATTTAATAGCCAAACCTCCTATAAAACTAAAAGCTCTAATTGAAAGAAAAATTGATCCCATACCTAATAAGGAAATTGCAGGTGTTTATTCTATCCCATTTCAAACGGAAAATCAGAAGGAGTTAAGCTACATAGGTATGACCACTCGAAAATTTAAAGAAAGATTGGGGGAGCACATGAGAGATATCAAGTTTAACCGACCGTCTACAGCACTTTCCAGATTAAATCAGCGCCAAAATTTAAAAATAGATTTCGAAAACGCAAGAGTTATTTTACCTACATCTGATCATTATACTTTGAGAATTAGGGAATCATTGGAAATTTTAAGTAAAGAAAATAGTGTATGTAACGATGTGTTATCTTATGATATACCTCAAATTTGGTTTAACATTTTGAAAATATCTAACACTTCAGCATTGGAATGAAACAACTTCATAGACACCCCCAACAAATAATAGACTGACCCTTTTTTCCCAGACTGGTGTATAAATAGCTCAGTGAATGCGACATTCCAGTGAAAGTATCCTTTGAAAATGATCGCGTTAGCGATCGAAAGATCTCAGGAATCATCTTTTTCTGTTTCATTATGATTTTAACATCAATGGTTTTTAAGTTTTTAAAGACCAGTTCATTTTGTAACGGTATATTTTAATAAATTTTTATGCACCTTTTTAGTAAACAGTTTATTTTTAGTTATTTTTAGGAAATTCCAAATACTACTATTAGTTCTGAATCACAACATAAAAAATCACTCTATTTCCCATCCCAGCACCCGTTTCCCAATCTAATTCTTAATCAGAAACGTCTTTTATCCACATGTAGGTTTTGTGTGCATAATTATGTCTTTATTAATATTAGAAAGAAGAAAAAAATATAGTTTTTTGTGTGTTTGTAAGGGGTAATCTTTCGAACTAGCAAATGGATTTAAAATATACTGTTGGCAAAATGCTGGTGACCATCTCTGCTCCAACGTGTGCTATATTTTATGTCAGTACAATAAACTTCAAGAGGTTGCAGGGTCTCAAAACGTTCTAAAATGGCGATTTCTGAGGTGCAGTTGAAGATAGAAATTTGGAATTTGGTATGGCGATTTATGTGGTACAGTTTAAGAATCCTGGATTTCGCATGGTGATTACTTTTGAGATGTAAATGCTCGCTAAGAACGGTTTCTAAAGAAATCGAAAATTTAAAGGGTGAGATAAGCATAAAATCTTCTAAAAACATTCTAGATTAAGATTTATTTAGAATTGTGAAAGATAAAAAAGTAAAATTTCGCATGGGTGTTGCACTAAAGAAGTTAATGTTTGCCCAGAGCAGTTTTTTAAAAAATGATATTTAAAAGGATGCTGTATCGAAAACGTTCTAAATTTAAAAGGCTATCTAAATGGGTCATTTATGTGATAAATTTGGTATAGGACCTTACAATTTGGTAGGTAGCTGCTTTTAATGCAAATGTCCGTTAAGAGTTGCCTTTTTTTTTATCGAAATTTATGAAAATGAAGTTAGCTGTAAACTTTAAAAAATCATTCTAAATTACGATTTATTTGGCTTTGATAGAGGTAGAAACTTTACAATTTGCACGGTAAATGGTCGCCCGGAACAGTTTTTCCAAAATTTTTAATTTATAAATTTGCAGGATCAAAAAACATTATAAAATTGCGATTTATGGAATTCAGTTGTATCGGAGCCTGTAATGTGGCATGGTGGTTACTTTTGAGATGTAAATGCTCACTGTAAACGATTTATAAAACAAAAACGAGAAATTAAGGGGTGAACATAGCAAAAAATGTTCTAAAAACATTTTAAACTAAGATTTCTTTCGAACTGTTAATGGTAGAAACTTGGCAAGGCTGTTGCTCTGAAGAGCAAAATACTCGCCCAGAACAGTTTTATAAATTTCGAAATTTAAATTGGCAGCATGAGCAGAAACGTTCTAAAAAAGTTATTTATGTGATACCAAAGCCCTTGAATATACAGTTAGTATAGAAGCTTATAATTTAATATAGTGGGTACTTTTCAGACGTAAATGCTAGATAAAACACGTTAGAAAATTTGAAATTTGAAAATATGGAATGATCGGAAAACTTACTAAATTACTATTTAGTTGGATTTGTTCGAGTTAAAAATTAAAAGTGTAGTATATTGGTTTCTTTTAAGATGCATATTCACGTTATAAACTGTTGATTAAAAATTAAAAATTTAAAGGTGTGAAATGAGCTGATTTTTTTTTTTTTTTAAATGCGATTTATTTGAAATTGTTAGTGATAGAAACTTAAAATTTGACATATCTGTTATTTTAAAAATATAAATAGTCACCGAGAACAATTTTTACAAAATTGAAATTTTAAAAAAGCACAAAAGCAAACAAATTTGTAAAATCACAATTTTTATGACTCTGCTTCTATAGAAACTTGAAAATTTGCATAGTCGATATTTTTATGACGCACTCGTTAGTAATGTTTAAAAACAATATTGAAATTCAACAGTTTGAAATAACCGGGAATAATTCTAAAAACGTTCTAAACTATTATTTATCTGAAATGGTTGGGGATAGGATCTTGAAATTTGACACGGTTGTTAGTGTAGAGACGTAAATATAGAGTACATTGGGTGAAGATGCCGTAGTTTTTAACTTTATTGTTTTAAAAATCGCCTGTTATTTTTATTTGTTATTCATTGATTTCTTGTTAAAGTTTCCACCCTTATATATCATTTAAAACCTTATTTCATTTTACAGATATTATATAAAGCATCAAAAATTTTGTTTTTGTAAGGTGGCTAACTATCTCCAGGTAAGATGCCTTGTGGAGTTTCAATGTAAGCAATAATTTTTGTGATGCAGATTAAAACATAATCGGACGAATAAAGGTAACTTTAATATTTTAGACATACTAAAGTTGTTAACTTACTTAATATTAGGAAATTGCAAAAATATGAAGTTAAAAAAAAAAGTTGGGAGTTTAATAAAAGGAAACTAGTATTTGAAAAAAAAAATTATGTTCTACTTAACATTTAAAAGAATTATGGCTCTTAAGTATGCCTATTTTTAAACATTATCGTAAATTTAAATACGATAAAGCAACTGTGATAAAGCACTTTAGAGTGCAGCTTTTTTGCTGGTGTTTCATATGCCCTTTTGTTCTTTTCAGCTATAACTCAGATCTGCCACAGACTGCATTTTTGTTTACGAACTTATAGCACCTTTTATATAACCAACAGTTTCACTGAATGCATTTGATCCAATCACATTTTTCAGAGATTTTATTGCACTTTGCTAGGCACTCTGAACACCGATTGTCATTCATTTAAAAAAAAAAAAATCCTCATCTTCTGAATCTTGGTAGAAAATTTAATCCGTATCTTTTCAAAGCAGATCAAATTAGCGTATTTTTAGAGTCTGCGGTTCTCTTGATAGTGGTTGGAGAGCGTAGCTCGTAGGGGGCAGAAGACCCTGATTATCTAAAACCGTATTATATACTACCTATATTTACATTTATTAAAATGATTTATAACTGCATTTAACATCACATTTTTAACAATGATTAAAAATAATATTTATTATCCAATTATTTATAAAGCCAATAAAGTTTATTTGTAAGGCAGAATACATATAGAAACTTTTCAAATTATGTTTTTAGATTTTAATATTTCTTTATGTCATTTTAAACTTTTAGAAAATTTATGATTTTAACCAATGAATTTTTTTAATCAGTTGATTAAGATCACGATTTAATCACTGATTTAAATTATCTGAGTAATATTCCTGACAAGTTAGTTAATAGCCAAGAATAATTTAAACAATGGAGAAACAACCAGGCATTTGATGGCAACGGAAAACAACCGGCATCTTACTTCCAAAAATTTTCGTCGACTCACTCCAATGTATTGGACAAGATGACCGTATCCCCACTGACGTGAAGTAGTGGGAACCGGCCGCCATTTATGATTTTCAGGAAGGCCAGGTATCATTACTCTCTAAAAACATTAGCTTTATTTCTTTGGTGTCTAAACTAAGATTTATATAGAGAAATAAAGAAGTCGCTTAAAAGATTTTTGACACTTACCAGAAGTTTTAAAACGAAATAGCAATAAAAAAGTACGACTTGAAATTATTTTTAAAAAAAAAGCAAACAGAAATTAATATATCACCAGGGAACCCTCTTCCTTACAACTGAGCAGTTTCCGTACAGCGCCTGCGCATATGAAAACTCGTGATTCAGCATCTTGTACAACACCAATAAGGCCAATAAAGTTTATTTATAAGGCAAAATACATATAGAAACCTTTCAAATTATCTTCTTAGATTTTAACATTTCTTTATGTCATTCAAATCATTTAGAAAATTTATGATTTTAATCAATGAATTTTTTTAATCAGTTGTTTAAGATCACGATTTAATCACTGATTTAAATTATTTGAGTAAAATCCCTGACAAGTTGGTTAATAGCCAAGAGTAATTTAAACAATAGAAAAACAACCAGGCATTTGATGGCAACGGAAAACAATCGGCATCTTACTTCAAAAATTTTCGTCGACTCACCCCAAAGTATTGGACAAGGCGACGCACAATGGAGTATTTTACCCAAAAACCTAGCCAAAAATGTAAAAATTAAAATTTCGTCAACAATAGTAAAAATCATATTTTCTAATAGCTAACTAATTGGTGCATCGATCTATGTCTATTTTAGGAACCTGTGTTGTATCCGGTGGCCCCTGGCCTGGCTGAAAAGGAAGTTTCCTTCTGAGAAGACATGTTTTTTTGTTGTTTTTTGGCATTGTTGTTATGTTTAAATATAATTTTTTTGTGACATAATGAATTTTTGAATTGAAACTAAACAGGGCTTACGAGTTTAACAAAGGTCAGAGCTTAGTGTTAATTTATGTGTTAATTTAAATAGTTTCGTTTTTTATGAAATAAAAAAACGTTAAATGTGCAAAAGGGTTATTTTTAAAGCGTTTTCTGCTCTAATTTATACATATCGAGAGCTTTTTAAATATGTGCCGCGCTTTGCCTCGCCATGTTTATAATCGTATTAGTTATAGTCTTGAGTGTCAATTTATGCAAAAAAATCTCCCGCATATTATTGCCATTTTTTTATAAAAATTATTTTCGGGATGACTATTTAAAAGCTCTGTTTTGCGGCCACTGAATTGAAGAGATAAGAACTATATATAATTACTGTTGTATTGCAGGTTTTTAGCTCACATGATATTACCGGAGAACTTTTGCACCTACATATTCTGTCTGTATGTAAGTACGTATGTAGTTGTAGGTACCTACATATGCACGCAGCTCGATATTTTTTGATAGAAATATCCGATCGCCTTTAAATTGTATATACTTATTTATTGAAAAAGGGTTCCCTAATTAGTTCTTAGGGCTCATGTGTGTAACATAAGGAGAGAAAGGAGGGAATTAACCTTTTCGAGGGCGGTGTCCTTAAAAAGGGACACCTACTTTTAATTCCAAAACTGACAAACGGCAACAACAAAATTTAATTAAAATTTTCCTTTTATACTGTACATGAAAATAAGCAACTTCATATTGTCTAATAACCATGTTTATCAACTAAAAAGAGCAAGCCATACAGTAGCGAGACCCTACAACTTCTTCTTCCAGTAATGTCTGATGGTAATCCCGATAAAAGTCAAGAAGAGAGTGATAAAGAAGTTAAAGAAGGGTTCTGAAGAATCATTTTGAAACTGGTAATATATTAAATACATTCAAAAACTAGCAATCTATACTATATAGACTCCACATTACTGAACCTACTATTAAATATAACACTATTAAACATAAATTAATTGCAATAATTATTATTAAATGTAATTTAAATGTAATAATCATTATTAAATGTAAATAATAAGTTTTATATATAGTAAAATTAAATACATTTAATTAAACATTAATAGTGAATAAGACAAACCTATCAACAATTACTTTCCTCTTATAAACAGTAAATAGTTAAGGTTACAAGTCGTTCAAATTCCGAGCTCACTTCGGTAATGTTAAGTCAATGAGCATGTGATTTATGCGTATTTTTAAAATATCTACTTAGTAAATTAATATTTTAACTTCTTTTTTCTTTGTGCTCTTCTTAAATGATAACTCTTTTTTTTTTCTTAATTGTCAAAATATTTATAAAATGTATATTCATGATTATGTGAAGTGTTAAAATATTACATACACTTAGTCAGCTTTTAAGATATAAAGTATTAAACTAAGCTATGCATTTGTATGTATGCTTCATAGTATGCAAAAGTTAGTTCAGTGAAACGCATAGCACAGTTTAAAATGCCCATTCAGCCATTTCCGTGAATAAATGGAAATATACTTGAGAACTTTTGTGCAGCCCTGTATACGATCTATGTAATGTATCCACACCAAGTAATATTTTTAAAAAATGTTGTATTTTAAAATGCCTATCACAACTTCAAACGCACTTCCAGCAATTATTGGTCATACAATTCAATAGTTAAATTTATTCTTCAGCCATATTCTTTTGTTTGTCCCTGTAAATGAACGATATCTTCTATGCACAACATATTCTACAATAAGTGCCTTATTACACCTTAGTGATGTATATAAAATTCAGAACATTTAAAAGTATGATATCATTAAAATACCGAGCAGACGATTTTTCCCCATGGACCATAATGTAAGGGAATTCTTTTGAGTGTCTCTGTAAATGAACCATAAAGACTGTAGGCTTCATTTACAATACCAAACATGCCATAGTGATACCCAATAACATCGAAGAATCTCAAGCCAATCGGACTATATTTACATCAAAAAAAATTTTGACCAGCATTACGGGTCAAACACTCCACTGTGCGACGGTATCCCCACTGACGTGAAGTAGCGGGTTGGATTCTAAAGATATGAAATTCCGTGCATTAGTTCTTGAGATATGACTATCATGAAACCGTGTAAATCCAGCAAAATGCAGCATAGCAGCGCTTTATGTTGAGTAATTTACACCAATACCTAACCAGAAGCAACTTATATCAATGTCTAATTGAATATGAAGTTTGGTGAATATCCGTGCATTAATTTTTGAGATACAGCTACTGCGAAAATCTGACGAGAAGTAGCTGGAACCGACCGCCATTTATGATTTGAAGGAAGGCCAGATACCATTACTCTCTAAAAACATCAGCTTTATTTCTCTCGTGTTTACACCAAGACTTATATAGACAAATAAAGAAGTCATGTAAAAGATTTTTGACACTCACCAGAAGTTTTAAGATGAAATAGCAATAAAAAAAGTACCTCTTAATTTTTTTTTAAAAAGACCGCAAACGGAAATTAAAGTATCACCAGTGAACCCTCTTCCTTGACGTGAAAAAATCAGCATAGCAGCGTCACCTGTTGAGTGATTTACATCAAAACATATTCAGCAGCAATATTATTCAAGGTACATTTGAATCTGAACTTTTATGAAAATTCGTACATTAGTTCTTGAGATAGAGCTATTGAGGAAATCGTGAAAAAGGCAGCACAGCACCGCCACCTATTAGGCTATTTACACCAACACCCAATCAGCATCAACTCATATCGAGGACTAAATGAATCTGAAATTTGCCGAAAACCTGTGCCTTAGTTCTTGAGATAGAGCTATTGAGGAAATCGCGTAAATCCTACAAAATGCAGCATAGCTGCTCCACCTGTTGGGCTATTTACACTAAAACGTAAACAGCACCAGCTCATATCACGGACTAACGGAATCTGAAGTTTCTTGAAAATCCGTGCATTAGTTCTTGAGATAGATCTAATTATGATAGTTCTTGAGATAGAGCTTTTGCGGAAATCCTGCAAAATGCAGCATAGCAGCTCCAATTGTTAGGTGATTTAAACCAAAAACCACCGAGCACCAATTTATAGCAGGGACTACCTGAATATAAATTTTTATTAAATTCCGTGTATTAGTTCTTGAATTAGAGAGCCCACAAAACTTGTGTGACATACGTACAGACAGACTGACCGACTCACAGACAGACATATTTAAAAACATGTTTTTCGGGATCTCTGACCCCTAGAACTTGTAAATCGGTCGAAAACCGGAAGTCGAAAATTTTCACAAATTCCATACTTTCTTCTTGTAAAGATAGACAGAAGTAAAAAAAAAAAAAAAATGTATATATATCTATATATATATATATAAATTTTAATTGCGGAATAATATCGATTTAAAAATACGTGCATTAAAAAAAAGTTGGGCCGAGCCAAATGTTACTGGTAGTTTTACTGAACGGACGAGAGATCATGCCGGTCCAAACGAATGTGCTGGGTAGGAAATTGGACTAAAAATATTTACTTGTGCAGACCTCAAGAAGAATGCATTCCAGTCCCAACTCGAGCCGGAAATAAATTGAGTCCCGATACATCTCGGTCCGAACCACTCGAAAAAAAGTAATCTCCAAACCAAGCCCAGACCAAGTGTCAGGAAGAAAAATTGGGCGGACCTGTAAAGACACTTTCACCGAATAACAAAAAGATTAGCTCACAATTTTTTTTTTAATTTGAACGCTAAACTTCTGTTATATTAAAAAAATAAATAAATACATAAACGAGTTTTTAGTGAACTGGAGCCATTTCCATAGATGTGTTTGAGTTGAGCGGATTCTTTTAAAATTTTTGAATTTGGGCTTGGACTCTTTTTTGAGAAATTAAATTTGAGTTTAAATTAGTTCGTTTTTTTTTATTTTACTTTGTAAGCGTGCTCAACACTGGTTGTCATCAATTTAAATCACGTCAAATTGAATTGGCCGAGGATAAACTAGAAGTTTTGCTCCGAAACGGTCTTTGGGATCAATAAAAGCGCGCCAAATTGAATTGGCCTAGAATAAACTAGTTCAGACCAATCAGACCAGCTAGTCAGACCAGCAGGCTAAACTAGTTTATCCTATGAGCGTTAGGCCAAACTAGTTTGGCCTAGGAAAAACTAGTTTAGCCTATGGACGTCAGGATAAAATAGTTTGGTCTAGGACAAACTAGTTTATCCCATGGGCGTGCGTAACTAGTTTGGGATAAGGATAAACTAGTTTGGGCTAAAATCGGGTTTGGTCGGTAACATATATATACATACATATATATATATATATATATATATATATATATATATATATATATTATACATACATATATATATATAGATATATAGATAGATAGATAGATATTATTTAATCCTATTACTTGGAGATATCTAAGAATTTTAAAAAACAATTAACATTGAAAACACATTGATTGTTTGATATTACTACAAGTATACTTTTGTGAAATCAAAATTAAGAACTACATACAATTAAAAGTATTTTGCAATAGATATTAATAGATAATTTAATGCGCATTTTGATTGCATTTTATGAAATTTTTAGGTTTCAAATATGTTTTTTTATTTAGTCGGGATAGTCCCCTTTTAGTCCAAAATTTAATTTGAATTTTCAAAATCCAGGTCCTTAAGTATTCCAAAGCTTATTTATGTATTATTTAAGTCACATAATGTCTTTATAGTAATCTTTACATTTGCAATAAATCATTTACGTTATTAAAAAGCAAAATATATTGCATAGTTACGCCTTTCATTTGTATCATTAAAAAGTTTTATAGCTTAAAGCTGCATAACTTCTAAATTCTTAAAATGCAGAAGACAAAGATCAGGAATTTTTAATAAACAAAATATGATCTTTCTTTTATGTAACAGTTATAAGTCACATGCAACTATGTGGGAATCATTTTTTTTCCTTGCATTAACTTGAACTGAAATATCGCTCCCATTTTTCTTTGCCTAACGTCTGCAGCAGTGTAATGTATTTTTTAGACCCCTGACTGCTTTGATCGGTCATTTTCCTACAGGAAGAATATATTCTGTAAGGATATTTAAAGAGTCATTAGGTGAATCTACACATTTTTAAGAGAACTTTGCGCTATTTCCCATCCCAGCATATTTTTCTTTTGATACTCATGACTCAGTTTCTGATTCTAGACGGGATCATCCTTCAACCATTTGTGGATTTTAGGGAAATAATTTCATACAATATTTAGTTTGGTATTAATTTCTTTTTCTTTACCGTTTGTAGGGAATATATTTTGCAGTGTATATATATTACGTAAACTTTATGTGCTCTGAAACATTTTTCTTAATCATTATCCAACAGTAAATAATTTGTTTTTTCCCCAGAATTAGTAATCAGCCATTTATCTATTGTGTAAGCGGCTGTCTGCTATAGTCCTATATGATTTTAATTAACAGTTTTATTTAATTTAAACCCATTATTTGAGGAGATGTATGCATTTAAAAAATATAACATTAAAACTTATTAATTGATAAATATTTTAAAATAAGTATAATTTTGCGATTGCGAAAATCTAAACAACATATAAGAAAAATGATAAGACAATGCATACGAATAGGTGATTAGACATAGCATAGGAATTTTAAGGCACAATTTTAAATTCGTGAGATGCTTGGGTTCAAAATAGGAATAAAAGTTTAGGTGAGAGAAGCCTCTCTTATCCAAAATTTCGGGGAAACGTCCACAATTCAGGTTATTAATTTTTACAATTTTTTTTTAAATATTTCTAATTATAAGAGTCATAAACATTAAATAAATCTCTTGCGGTAATGTGTCACAGAATATAATGCTTAATACCGAATTTTATAGGCATTATAAAATATTTGTATAACTCGTAGCTTCTAAACTTCAGGCACCTTAAATTGAGACAGAAATTCTTTTTAAACAAAAACTTTTGAAAAAAAAAATCCTTTAAACAGAAAAGCGTACAGTGAATGCGTTCAGGGGCTACTTAGTTCACAACCTATTCCGCTCCCTGCAGTTGCGTAAATTGTGTATCACATCTTAGAATAATCTTCTATGCAAAAGTTATAGTTTTTCCTTCATTAAATAAAATTTGTTGTTCAAATATGACTTGAAAAACAGGAAGGATGTCAGTTAAGATAGAAATTATTTAATTATAAGTGTCAACAGTAACTTATATTGCACAATCGCATTAAACAAGAAATAAAATATTCATGCAGTGCCTCTATAATTGAAAAATAATTATCAAAATTTGCGGTGATGGACAAGACAATCATGTATTTTGCACGAATTTTATTTTGTTGATGCATTAAATTTAAAGAATCGAGCAGAAGCATTTATCTAAATATATTTTTACTTCTTCCATAATGCAATAAAGTAACTTTACTCCACAAAAATATGCTATATATCAAATTTTACCTCAAATGTTTTCTCATTTAATTAAAACAATCTACAAAAGCGTTATATATTTAGTCGACTTGAAACATAAAAAGAAGTTTCGCAGGTATGATACCTCTTATGTAATAAGAATCCACAGTGACTTGGGGACAATAATTCAGAAAAAAAATCGTCGAGTTTCTCTGTAATTGGAAATATTACTAACAAAATGTATAACACTGTATAGCAGAATAATATATTAAATGAGAATTTTTTTTGACGATGCGTTAAAAAGTTAAGCAGGAGTATCGCATTAAATATAACTTTATCTTAAATAAGATAATAAAATAATTTTACCTCACGAAAAGATGTTATATCTAATTTTAGTGAAGGTTTCATCATATAGGTAAAACTTATAAAACAATACAGAAACGTATCACATAATTTGGCTTCACGTGGATGAAACTTTGAAACTGAGCTTTAAATAGCGATTAAACATAGCTCATAAACAGTTAAATCGACATGCCATAATAATATTAATTTATGTGCATTAATAACATGCAAAATATATGGTATAATGTCATTAATGTCTAATAAATAAGAGAAACTATTGAATTCGATTACTAGTCATAAGGAATACTCGGATGTTAATTTTTTTCAGTGATAAGGTTGTCACGATATAAACCATTGTACTCTAAAGCATTTTCATTTTATTTCCATTAACAGAGTAAAAAGTTTTTTGAAGAAGCGACAAATGATTTGCTTTATCACTGTACGATTCACTGGTGATGAAACGATCAAAAAACAAATTTTCTGATTTTATTATAATAACATTTATTATAAGTGGGCCTTTTTACAAATTTCTAACGACTAAAATCGATAAGTAAGATCGAGTGAAATATATACACATTTAAAACATAGGTATATGTATATAAATATACACCAATTATTAACATCGTAATATTAATTTTAAACAGCATTGAAAATCTCTTGTGAAATAAAAATATAAATAATTTTCTTGAAAATAACTATTAGCAGTAATAATATGGTACGCATAATTATTTTAAAATGTGAACTTGCATACGTATTCTAAGATGTCGAATTTTTAAAATGGCGTGTCAAAATCTGTAATTTTGTTACCCGACTGCCAAGAAGGGTTATGTGTTTGACGCGTATCTGGGTATGTGGATTTCTTTATACCCTCGAAACATCCCAACGGCTGGATGGATTTTAATGAATGAGGTCTCTATCAATTTGTCTTAACCGTCCGATGTTTATAGGCTAAGTTTCTTTTTTATAAATCCAAAATGGCGGCTGTAAAATACAAAAAGGGGTAGAGATGAAAAACATTTCTTTACGCACCCTGTTGAGTGGCATATCATTGGATAGGTCTTTCAAAATGAAGACGATGTTTCATTGACTATTTTACAGTCAAAAGCTCCATTTAAATATTATACATCCTGGAAGTAGTGTTGGTAAGATCTCTAACTTTACTGCAACTCTAACCTTCATAGGCATCTATAGGCCTCATCAAAACTGTGTTTATAGATAGGAACTAACAATTAAACACAACTTAAAAGTCATAAATACAAGTAATAAGAAAAATAGGTAAGTAATATAAAAAAATAGTTTCATATTGATGAGAAGTAATTAATTAGTTCGCTTTTTACGCAGTCGAGTTTTTTGATTTTTTAAATTTAATTTTTACTTGTTCTAATATTTTAACAATATTTTGTAGGCTCCTTGACATCAACATTTCGCAACAGGTTTTAAATGTTAACAATAAATTGCAGTAGGAACTAAATTCGATTCCATATAGAGATCCATAAGCAGAGTAATGAGTACCAATGATTTTTATAAAGTTGTAGTTTTTAAAACGCTCTCTCTTGGCCAAAATTTATGTGATACTGCATGGCACTGATGAAATAATTCCATTACCGCCTGACTAGAAACATGCTATGATAATTCAAGAAAAATATAACGAACGCAAAATTTATATGTAATCCTCAATTTTTAATTTTTTGCATACATTTATTGCGTTAGCAACATACAGTAATTGTTATATTTCATCGTTAAATCAACTTGCAGTATCGCAATTATATCGCTGATTTTGCGTCCTCTGAAAGAAATATATTCTACAATAAACACTAATATTTTGTAACACCATAAGTGTCAATAACAAATAATGTAATTATATGATGTTAGTTACACAAATAAAACTTTGATTTGTATATACGGAAGTTTTTATGGAAATATAAATTATTTAATTGTAGCTTACAGTCTTTATTTTTTATACAATCAGTTTCAGTCCACGTTTGAATATTTAGCGCCGTTTTCCACTTTCCGTGGATATAAGAAGGGTTACCGTACCCTTCTTTTGGAATTGTTCCAGTATTACCAACTGAGAAATTTACACCAGAATTTAGTAAAGAATGTATGCAGTATTGCTGATATTTTTAATGATATAGCTACTGACGCGCTTTATTATATATTATTATTTTACATTTTTGGAGAGTTTACTGCAAATCTTTGAGGATTTTAGTTAGTATATTAGAGAACTTCATCAGTAGAGATTGGAAACAGTACAGTAAAAATGAATAATGAAAATGCTTATTATTCACCAGAAAAATAATTTCAATTTATTTTAAGGATTGTTTTTTACTTTTGTGAAATGCTAGACACGATGCAAATCGTAGTTTTATTAGCTCTAAATCTTCTTCTGTAATCCATCTGATGAACAAATATCACCATATAAAACGTCGCAATAGTTCTTGCGATATCATCTAAAACTCTTGCTATAATATTTATAATTGTTTTAAAGTACTATTTTAATTACCATCTATATTATGACTCATGATTTAAATTTCGTAAATAAACTGTTTAAATATTACTTAAAAATTCCAAGTTCAACGTTTGCATCTTTATCCCTATACATTTTTATAAGTTGTATTTATTTGAATTTTTTTTTTTTTTTTTTAGTAGTAACAATAAAAATATAAGTAATTTTAATTGAATGAATCGTATTTTACAAGGTAATTTTAAGCTCAACTTTACTTATGGGCTAGGGCGCATCCCAAAATCACTTGACTATAAACATTTGGTTAAGCAGCACTCAAATTTTATTTCTATTCATCGAAACTAAAAATAAATTAACATGCATGCATTAAAAGCTCTGAAGTGTATCCCTAGAAAGTTTTATTACTGCAATCAAAGGACAACAGATTACAATAACTTCTACTTTTTACAACTAAATATTTTAATTATAGCACTGGACAGATTGAATTCATCAACACAGAATAAAATTTGTATATTTTTCATATAAATAAATAAGGATGCCGTAATAAAATTTTATATCCCAAATTATTAGATTAACTTCTGATTGAGACAAGATTAGTTTTATTAGAGTTATTTTCAAATACAGATGTCTTATTTAATGAACTGTATTTAATTCAGGTGAAAATCAATGACATTTTTCCTTTATAACGATGTTTTAGCATGTTGATTAAACACGTAAAATTTACTTTAATTTCAAATTTTTCTAGACAATATATTACAAATTATATAATTGTAAACTGTTAATTAATTAAACGTCAAAGGAAATACCACTCTGCTTAACAAGAGATTATCATTTTATATAAGTGTCTATTTAAATAATAAAAAAAAACAGAACTCTTGAATACTTTCTCCTATATGTAATATATATCTTACTAATGTTAACAGCTCTTTTTTAATGAAAATTAAATTTCCTAAAACGAAGAGGTTTTTTTTGTTTTATTTTATATAACGTTTTAATAAATTTTAAAATAGGGATAGTTATATTCAAACCAATTAATAAGAAAATGTTAGTTCTGTGATCTGAATTGCACATTTGGGCTGATTTATTACAAAATTTTATGGTTGCACTATATCAACATGCACTTGGTTATGAATCCCTTTTTTGCAACAAAATAACTATTTTTTACTTAATCATTAGGATATGAAATCCTGTTTTAGGCGTGAATTTGCATTTTTATATTCGTGATAAATAGTAATATTTATTCCGACCGTAACATAAATATATTCCACTATAAGAGGTAAGAAAATTTGAATTTACTCAACATAACCCAATTTAAACCGACGTCACTATGGTACTGGTTTTAATCCGATAATGATCGATCGATATTTTTTACGGCTTATATTCTTGTAGTTGATTTAATGCTTTTAATTAATACATCGCTGATGCTATATTCAGGATTTACAATACTCGTGGCAATAATCACCTATAACACTTGTGTAAAGTAAATAAGGATTCTCATGTAAAATAATTTAACAATTGTCACTACTTATATTTATTTGAGTAAGGTATGAGGGTCGTATACATTTTAGCTCCCTCCTTAACTGGATTACATTTTTAAGTGAAGAGCAAATTACATCATTAAAAAAAGAATACTGATAAACCAGTTATTTTGGTTTCTAAATTGTTGTTTTTTTAGTCTAATTTAATCATAAAAAGAAAACGGAAAAAGCGAAACAAAAGAAATCAGTTTATTTGCTTTGGCAAGTTTATTTATCTTGAGGGCGATTTATGTCGATCAACCTCTCTTTAATTTCTGGAGTTTAACTGTCACACCAGTTTAAGTTCCTTCTACGGGTTTGGAAGACAGGTTTGGGTAATGGTTTTATGAACAGATTTGCTATCGTCATTTTGGTTGTACAGTACATTAGATCGATAGTTCTTCCTTCAGTTGTTTTATCATTTGAAACCGTATATGTTTTGTTTTGCATGAATGTTTTTCCAGCTCTATAAACTTGATTGTGGATTGGTTATCTTCACACAAATGTATCGGTAATATTTATGGTAGGTTCATTTCTTTAAGTATATAGACTAACTATTTTATTTCAAGTGATGCATTTTCGGCTGACACATTTTCGGCCTCTGTAAATGATAACGATAGGCACGATACTTTTTTAGTCAACAATTTTATGCGGTTTCTCCTTTACAGATATAGATTGCAACTTGTATATTTTCGTGATTCTACATCGTGGTAGATTTACTTCTTGGTACCACACCTAAAGCACACTGTAAAAAAAAAAAAAAAAAAAAAAAAAACATTGTAAATTTGCCAGAACAATCTCGATCACAGTGAATGTGCTGTACCTTCTTTGGTTTCCTGACTATATAAACGTGAAAGATACATTAGTTGCGTAAAATTAACGGCACAATATTCTGGCAATTTGGACGCCAGTAGAAACTGCTGGCGTCCGAATTGCCAGAACATTGTGCGAACTTGCTTTTTTCACGTATATTATAAAAGGAAAATTTTAATTAAATATTCTTGGTGCCGTTTGTTTTGGAATTAAAATTAGGTGTCCGTTTTTAAGGGCCCTCGAAAGATTTAATTAGAATGAATCGCGTAAATACTGTGAGGTTCGCGATAGTTTGTATTGATTGTATCTCTCAATACGCCTCGAGTGTCTTTAAAAGTTAATTAAACACCTATCTGGAAAAACAAGACACGGACCAAGGCGACGTTGCAACTTTGAGACCTCAATTCGAAGCGCGCTTAGCACAATGCCAAATTTAAACTTTGAACAAAGGTTTTGTTTTAGCTACATTGTAGAAATAAAGGTTATTAATACGCTGAATTTAGTTTCATGAAATGCCGAATGAAGTTTAACTATGCACTGCTTTTATTGTCAGTACCGAATTAAGTTCATTATAAACAGATTAGGATAATATTAAAAAAAGAGTTATGAGAATAGCTATACTTGATATTATTTAGGTTCCATATCTCTTTGAACTTTCATGGTATACCCATTTACACTTTTCTAATATATACAGTTATACCCAACCTTACGTTGTATAGTTTTTTACAAAGTCTTAGTATTCTTTTAGCAATTTTTTTTTAATACAATTAGAAATTCATATATTTATTCTACGGAACTCTCTGTGCGCGAGTAATGCTCGCACTTGACCGTTTATTATGTCTCTAATTCGCAACTTTTCCGCGGTACAGCGACAAAAAAATCTTTAGTTTTCTTGGGGAAATTCAGTACACAAAGCATTTTGAATGTCTTTTTCTTTTCAATTTGCTTATATAAATTAAGTTCTAATAAAATAATTTAAACAATACTGAAATAAACTTAATACAATGAAAATAAGTTTACATAAAAATCAATATTGATATGATTTATAAAGATAAGATTAGCTTTTACGGCACGAAAATAAGTATATAACATTTTAAAACTAAAATGTGCTTCTATACGTCACACCACATAATTTAAAGTGCTTGAACGTAAAAGATAACTCATGAAAAATTTTCCAATTTAACATTTTCCAATATAGTTGAAAATTGATCGTGAATTCGGTTTGTCTGTCCGTCCGTCTGTCCATGTTCTAATTCGCGAATATCGTCTGATTGTCATGAAATGGATATAAGTTATTAATGTTTACAGTGGCATGTTAGGTAATGAAAATGAAGTATGTAACAATTTCGGTTCACTTACAGAGTCACTCAAAAGTATTCCGTTAAATTACGGTACATGGGGAAAAATCGTTTGCCTAGTATTTTAATGATATTACAGTATTTTACACATATTGAAATTGATGAACATAACTGAGGTGTAGTGCAAGGTTCTTACTATAGAATATGGTGTTCATAGAACTTATCGTTTATTTACAGGGATACACAATATAATTTGTCTATAGAAGGCATTGAGCAAAAATTAAACGGTTGAACGATTGAAGCCTACGAACAACAATTGCTGGAATTGCGTTTTCGGTTGAGGTATGCGTTTTTAAATTTATCTATTTTTTAATATTACTTAGTGGTTACCTCCATAGATAATTACAGGATCGCAAAGAAGTGCTCAACAACAGCCGTTTATTGGCAGAAATCTCTCAGTGGAAATTTTCAACCGTGCTATGCGTTTAACTGAACTAACGTTTAGCATACTATATAGTATGCATAAAGATCATATACGGGTTGCAAAAAAATCGTATATTTTAACGATATTTCGAGATAATAACAGAAATCGGGATTCCAAATGTGTTATACAGTTTACAAAATGTTCATTTCAACGTCATCTTTTACCTTAAAAATCTGTAAGTTTTGTTATAGTATTCTGAATGTGTTGTAAAGTGTTTCATAATTTATGCGGTACGCATGGTTTTCTGGTCTTGTTATTAATTATAATAAGTTATTATAAAATATTTGCTCCTTTTCTGAGAAGTTGTGTCAAATTTCAATGTTAAACATGTTAAATAAATTTTAAGAAGAATCCATAAAACTATGTTGTTATCTGCTTTAGAAAAAAGTATATTTATAAACTGAAAAAATGCATCAAAGTATCGAGGAAGCAGTATGATGGCTATAATAAACACTTTAGTCGATATTCTTGGAACATATAACTCCCATTCTCTGTACGCGTCATAAAACACAAATTTTATATACGAAAATGTCATTAAAATGTAACGAAACGGTAAAACTGCTGAATTTGATTACTACTTCATTTTTAGAAATGAAAGGGCCTCCAAACAATTACATTGTTCTCTTAGGATTTTTCTTCGTTTTTTATTACTATAAAATAATGCGATTTTGTTGGAATCTTAAAAATTGGCAGATGTATAAACAGTGCGTCATATGATTATGTAAGTTTCCATTAATTTATCATAAATAGATCGAAGCGTTTTATATGTGACATTTTATCTCTCATAAAGTATGTTTTGATGAAGATCAAGATTTTAAATCCATTCAAAAACGTGAATTAACAGTAATAACAGGTTGGATATGTTGTAATAAATATTTCATATCCTGATTTTTTGATAGTATTTGCGAAATGACTCGAAATAAATAATATTTAAAACTCCGTCCAAGTGTTTAGTTCTAAGAAAATACTAAAATACCGTTTAAAAATATTTTGAAGCTAGTAAATCTGTTTTTAATTTAAGTTAGCAATCTGATACTTTATAACCACAAGTTCAAGATATAAAAATTAAATTATTAATTTACTTTAAAGAGCTAAAAAAATTCTATATAGCGATTCAAATACATTACATTTTGTTGCAATTTATCTAAGAGAAATCATTAAGAAAAATCTCAGAAAATTATTAAGAAAATTCCTGAAAAGCACTATTTGTTAATATTCGATAATGTATTAAAATATGTTTGCCCTAAATTAACAATTTTTGTATGAAATTTGTTTTGAACCTCACCATCTTTTCAATAACATGTAAGAATACTTCATAAAAGGTATTTATTATTTGCTCCTAAAACTAGGAAACTGCGCCTTAAATAGTTTCAGAATCACGATGATGGCTAAAATAATCACTTTAGTCAATATTCCCGTATCACATAATTCCCATTTTCTTTGTGTGTCGTAAAACACAAAATTTATATGCAAAAAGTCATTAAAATCTAACAAATCAGTAAAATTTCTGAATTTGAATACTACTTAAAGAATCTAGATTCTTTTCAGAAATGGAAGTGGCTGTTACATTGTTCTCTTATGATTTTTATTTCTTTTTTTTTACTACAAAATAAAGCGGTTCATTGTAACAATAAAAAAATGACAGATAAATAACAAAGGGTCATATGATAACATAAGTGTCACATTCATTGGTCATAAATGAAAAAGAATGTTTTATACGGGTTCTTGAATTCACATAAAGTATGTTTCAACGGAAATAAAATTTTTAAACCAGTCACTGATATACATGCTGATTTTATTATAATATTTTCATGTCTCGCGATAAAAGATATCAAGGAAATTTATTAGCAGTTCATAAGAGTTAATTTACATATTTCATTATTTTGCATATTTCAGTTCAATTCTTGTAATAACTATATAATATCGTTTCTTCATGATTTTAAAAGAAATAGATTTGAAATAACTTGTGTTAAAACTGAAATTAAAGTTAAAGCTTTTACTGAAATTTGAGAAAAAGCATAAAATCACAATATAACTAGTTAAATGTTCCAATCCAAAGCTTTCTTCTATCTCATACTTCTTAACACTTCAAAACGTATTTTTTTTAATTATTATTTAATTATTATTAATTATTTACTTAGAAACGAAAAACAATTGCTCATTGCAAAAATCCATCAGATCAGTTCAAATTCAGATCGATTTTGTGCAAAATATTATACAATCTTATCCTATGATATTAAATGTAAAATATAAAATTTTGTCGATACACATTCATAAATTCTTAACTTAGTCTCAAGACTCTTAAAGCTTCAAAATTTTCGAAATTTTAATTTTTTTAGATGTTAAACTACTATCTTGTTTTTATTTTCATATAACTGTTTCCTTGAAATTCTCATTATAAGAAACGTTATGACTTTTAGAATTATACCCGCTCAATATCTGAGACAGCGTTTTCGAAACTTTGAATTCATTTTTTCCAAATGACGTTTCTGGGCATAACGCGCACGATATCTCAAACACTTCTAAATATTTTTTCATGAATTTTTCAAAACATGTGTTTCCTGTTATTCTGTATAAACGGAACCTAAAATGTCCTTTTTATTGTTCAAAAAACTATATTTTTAGGAGATTATACTGTTGAAATTTTCAAAATTTTGCATTAGCTGAATATAATTTTGTATTAAAAGTATAAAAATACTTTAAATATAAATTTATTTAGGTTCAGGGTAATTATCACAACCTGAAGTATAAGTAGGCACCAAATTTTCATTCTAGTTGCTAAATTTATTTTATAATCCTGCGCGTAAGCTGTTATACCAAGTTTTTACTCGTCAAATGTCGGACAGTTTGGAGTACCCTATAAATGCGAATTCTGCATCTTGAAATTTTTTAAATACGTGAAATGAGAGAACATACTTATATTTTCATCTCAATAAAAAATTTGTTTTAAAATCATACATATTTTAAGATATTAAATGTTGAAAAAGGTCTTTTTTTATCATTTATTTCCAATTAAGTCTCGACACCCCTTAAACTGAAAAAAAAGTTACAAAATTGTTATCACAGAGCACCTACTGAGGAAATATACCCATTTTCAACTGGGACAATGGACTTTCAAATGGACTGTTCATGGTCAAAAACGTATATATGAAGTTTGGTTCAATTCAATTCCATTACATCATAAACTGTCCGATAATACAAAAGAAATAAGTTGGAAATTGTACGTCAAACGGGGCAAATCAGGTGCGTTCGTACTAGTTTAATAAATAACTAGTTTAATAAATATTTTTTGCACCGCATATTGTACTGAATGTATATTTTAGTGCACTTCATAAGTGCATATAAGGTCATTCTGTTCGAAAGGCTGTAACATCATTAATATGCACTTGAAATAATTTCTTCCCGTTGGCCGTCATGTAACGGAAAAATTTTGACTATCCCTGTATTTAAACTATGTAACCGATGTTCATAAAATTTGAAATAACTCGACAAAATTATGCAACAATTATATATTTTAAATTTTAAACGATTCGGTTGGGTAGTTTTTGCACTGTTATATGCGGACGGACGGACGGACAGACAGACGACTGATCGACGACTATAGGTGCTATGTAATTATATAATTACGAACGCAACTAAAAACAGCATGAAAATCGGTATCACAGCGCTTCCTTTATCCTTTATCGGGGGGGGGGGGGGGATATCCCGATTTTCAATAGGGTTATACTGGCCACAGCCTAAAATGTATAAGTGTAGTTTGTTTCAATTCTGCCCATAACTACATACAATTTACGATGATAAATACAGATGACCGGACAGACATACGTCTTGTAAAAAAGGGTTTTCCGAGATGTCTAACTTCAAAAATGTGTAAATTTGTCGAAAAACGGAGGTCATAAAAAATTTCGATTACAGTTGTTTTTTTTTTAATATATAGATAGAAGAAAATCGTACAAAATTCTCATTGAAATCTACCTTTAAAAATTTTATAATTATTATTCAAAAATTTTTTTAAACATTTCTCAAAAATTTTATGCAATCTTGTACTGTGACATTACATCTAAAATAGAAATTTTGTTCAAATAAATTCATAAATTCTTCACTTAAACTAAAACAAATTGAGAAAATCGCACAAATATCGACATCACAGAGCCCCTTCTGAGTAAATATCTTCATTTCCAACTGATACTTTATCTATATAGTCAAAATTGTATATATGAAATTTACTTCAATGGAATTCCCCAACACCATAAACTTTCCTATAATGCAAAAGTAAAATCGCACAAAAATAGCTATCACAGCGACGCCTTCAGGCGGAATATCCCCAATTTCAATTAAATCAATAAATTACATTTTTTCATGATATGTTCAAATAAAAAATAATTTTAAATTATAACTTTTTAAAGCAGATTCCTGTTTTTACTTCTCTTTATACTTCTTTAAGTACTTGCACATTTTTCCTAAAATATTTTCAAAAGTAAAGCTAATTGGAATAAGCGTTAAATAACATTTATACTGGAATAAAAAAAAGTATTATAATGATATTAATTTTAGCATAAGTAAAGAATATTTTTTTGATCTAGTCTACTTTCCGACACGCTGTTATATTCGCTGATAACGGTCTGTTAAATTTCCCAGAACGAAACAAGTCCCGTGAGTTCATTTGTTTTTTGGTGATCCATACAAAATTGTATTATTTGATTGTGATTTATCGCCATATTTTTCAATGCTATTTCATCTATATAGTGAGTATTGTTACAACTTTCCTGACAAAAAATAAAGTTTTTTGATATTGCCCTTAACACCTTTTTTTAAAATTTATATCTGTGTAGTTGTTTGTTGTTTCCCTTGTGTATTGATATCTTAATAAATATATATGTATACTTTTAATATAATTTGTTACTATGTAGAAATGTTGAAAATATCATATAACTAAAAATTTACGTACACACCAAATGCAAAAAGAAGATCATCTATCATTTGAAGCAAGTTATTTCAATCAATTGTACTATTAATAAACTCGCAGAAAATATTATTAAATTAAATAAAAAGATATATTTAATTTTACAGTAACCATTTTCCTCAGCACATGACAAAACGTTTCACAGATTTTGTTACTGCCATTTTGCATAAAACATCATTATATCATTTTTAAAGCTTCAATTACACCCAATAACCAGGTGTATAAATCATTGTATAAAGCAACATTAATTATTTACGACATTGATTATGTTAATAAACTCATTTATATTCTGTGAAATTACCTGAAGGATTGTTCGAAATTGCATAACGAAGCTCGCTTTACATTTTAGTTAAAGAAGGGTTTTTTCTGCTAATAAAAATTTTTTCACTAAGAATTACACTGTAAAAATACACAAATTATTCTAGAAGTTGCGGATGAATGTAGTAACAAAGAGTTAATTTACTATTTTTTTTTTTTAATTTCGAGTCTTATTTTTTCGATACTTATTTTTAACTTTAATATTAGAATTATCTAATACTGTAGAGATTTATTTATATCAGCAAGCTAAATATGTATAAAATAATTATTATCTATGGTCAGTGGTGTAACCATTGCGAGGCCTGAAGACGTTCATCGCGATATCATTTTCAAAATGTAATTTTCATCTTACGTAATCTCAGTACTTCTACTTAAAAAAGATATATAGCGTGAAATACCACTACTCAAAATAGTAACTCAATGCCCCTTATAGGCTCATCCTCGGTGCGCCGCTGTCTGTGATATAGAATACAAATTTAAAGCTTTCATTAAGTGTAAATATTGGTAAAATGTGTAGCATTCATACTGTACTTATATTGTAATTCAGTAATTTCTAATATATATATATATGCATAGACACAGTTAAAAGCATTTTAAAAGAAAAAAATAGGTAATTTTCACCCGATGCCAATCCTTCTTATGCAATAAATAGACAACTTTTGTTTATCTTTGCAATCTTTTAAGATTTCAACTTAATTTTTCTAATCACAGTAATGAGCCATTTTAAGTATGGTATTAAGTTAGTATTAAGTAAACATACGTTAAGAGTAGTATAATCTTACTTAATTTCCATATATTTCATATTAAAAAAACATGCATAGAAACATACTTCATTTAAAATATTTACTCCTAAATGCATTTGATATGGAATATTGAAAAGAATGTACACTCTGTTCAAATACCTATATTATTCTTCCTCTGTATAATGTATTGCTTCTAATATAAAGAATACTTTATGCATTTCTTCATGCGAAAGACATCAAATACAATATCTTTTAATTTACATATTCGAATAAATTTAACTTATATACGTAAATTTACATAAATGATAAGCACATTAAAGCATACTACCTAAGTATCTACTAATGAATCAGATAATCACTATGCTGATAATATTTTGTAAAACATCAATTAACAGTATGCTTTTCTCCCGGAAAAAAAACACAATTTGCAATACAATGAATATTTCAATAAATATATAAAACTATTACTGCAACGAATACCCAAATACTTCTTCTAAGACTATCTAAGTAAAAACAAAACTTTTTTCTTACAAATTGTTCTTAAAAAATATATGGGTTTAATGAATCTGCATGTTTGATATGCAGCTGGAACTCAACGTGGCAATATTGCACAAAAACTGACAATGTTTGTTCTATGGAATTATAGAAGTTAGATATATTGACGCATTATGTATTAAGTAAATTTTTCAACCATGTCACCAATTATAACATTAAAATGCATGATAAACGTAGATTATACTTTTTATACTTTTTGTATTTAAATTTAACTAAATCTAGCAGAAAAAAATCTCATTCATTTTCGAAGAATTGTTGTGTACTTTAATGAACAAAATTGCACATCACGGCTCTACCAAATCATAGCATAAAAAAAAATCCTCACTAACTTACATTTGAAATAAACTGCCTAAAAATTCATTACCTCTGTGCTACGTATAAATGTTATAAGTTTTGTTTACGGTTTAAGTTGAACTTTATGTAGTTTTGTGCGCATGCACTTCTTTGGCGTACGTGTTTTAAATTTTATACAGTTTCAGTCCAGCGGTTATTACGTTTCAGGAGAGATACTGTACAACTAGCTGATGACAAATCACATAGCAATGCATTGTCGGAAACTCTTCCCAGGCGTGGTAGTGGCGACACAAAACACAAGAAAGTAATGACACGGACAGGGTAAGAAAACGTGTTTATTATTCTTAGTACACACAACTACTGGGGCGACTTCGGTTAGTTAAGCGGTAGAAAACGTTACATAAACCGAAGTATAAGAGGACGTTGCTTGTGACCGTGTGCTGCTGGCGTGCTCGCTCTGAAGCTTTATTTCGCCTGTCGACAGATTGGAAGAAGGGTGGCACGTTACAGACCTCATTTACCTTGACTACTTCCTCTGGTGGTATTTCAAGACACTGGTGTAAGACATACTCGCTATCGGTGCTGAGGAACCTGTTGCACGCATCGTGGCATCTGCTGGGGAAGTCCCGGACACGCCCAGTATTTTCGAAAATATTAATTATTTTCCATCCGCCGGAGATGTCATCAAGGCCCGGGACGTAATTTCGAACACATTCTTTGATGACAATCTCTTTTGTTCTTATTTCTTAGTTTTTACTGTACTAAGAATAATATACATGTTTTTTCCCCCTATTCGTGTCCTGCCTTTCTCGTGTTTTGTGTCGTCACTGCCGCTCCAGAAAACCGTTTCTAAACATGCATTACTATGTGCTTTTCAATCGCCTGGGTGTAATTTATCTCTCGTGAAACTTTGCAAACACTGTGCTGTAGCACTCTGTATATATTTTATTAATTTTTGCAATAAATCGAAATTGTCATCGCACCGAAGAAACATTACGCGTGACTTATGTTAGTGAAATCTCCTTATTTTATTCCCTTTTTCAATTCCGTATCTCTCCCCATATTTTTCTTTTTAGTTTTAATGCAAAAGTCCGGTTTACAGTAAATGACTTAAATTCTGGCTCGGAAAATAATCTAATGTCGTTACAGTTATGTTTTTTTATTTCTTTCACGTAAAGACCTCTTTAAACAAATGCATACACACACATTTAGACAGGAAGTTTGGATAATATGGAATACCATTTACATTTTTATTTGTAAATCAACTGAAAAAAAATTGAGATATATTTCAATTTAGAAAAGAACTTTGACTATTTCTTATCACATTTTAATGCGTTTAAAGAGAAAAAAAATACATATCAATATTTAGCTTTTAAAAGAAAGTTACACTTTTCGGGTAATGGCAAAAAGTCTGGTAATATGGAATAGTGTTATAAGGAATGTTAAAATTACAAAAATAAATAAATAAATAAAACACAATTTCAAAAAATAACCAAAGTTATTTAATGATTAAACCTTAATATATTATCTATAAATCATCAGATCTTTTGACAAATGTATTTATTTTTTAGACTCGTCTTGACACATTTGTCTAGCTGATATTCCATACTACCCCGCACATCAATTTGAGAATCTTTATGACTTCACTCGTCAGCAATTTAGCATAGAAAAAATCTGACTAACACAGCAATAAATATAACTGTTCAACTTTATACTGTACTTGATTAACACCACTGAAAATGAACTTTATTAATTTATACGAATTTTATAAAATTTACCTCAAAAAAAAAAAAAAATGAAAAATTGAAAAGAAGATTTTATTTTTCTGCGTTGCTCCAACAACAGGTATCCAAACAGAAACGAGCGCAGTGCCTCGTTAGAATACTGGGGAGTTGTTTGGCAGATATATGCTTGGATGCAACACCGTATGCGCCAAGATTGAAGTACACTGTAAAAAAAAAAAAAAAAAAAAAAAAATACTTTCAGTTTTCCGTTAGGAATCGGAAAAATAATTGCCCTTATTGTACCGGAATAATTTCCAACCCAGCTCGGAATAAAATCCGTAAAAATAAGGAAATACTCAGTAAAACGGTATTTTACGGATTTTATTCCGAGCTGGGTTGGAAATTATTCCGGTACGATAAGGGCAACTATTTTTCCGATTCCTACCGGAATACTGGCATTATTATTATTATTATTATTTTACAGTGTATTCCACATTTTCAGACCATACCATAATACCGAACGTCTTCTCTATACAGGGTGCAATATGTTATCTATCGCCGACCTTTAATTTCTCAACCGTTGGTCGTAGACGTATAGTTCAAATTACAAAAACATTTCAAATGATCTATATATTCATGTTGTGGCATCATTTAAAGTAAAAAATCAATTTTATAAAAATTATGAAATCTAACTTTTTATACGGTTCCATAGTCCTTATAGTTATATTTAGTAAAAGTTTACACATATCATAACACATATAACACAAAAAGTTTGACATCTGTACTGCAAAAATTGACAGAGTTATTAAATTTCAAATTTTGAAATTTTTGAAAATGATTTTGTCTTTCATTGAGGGATCAGATAAAAGATGAATTAAAGTAATTCGAGATCAAAATTAGGGTGCTATGTCCTCTTTATGGCGAAACTACCTTTAGCCGGTATCGCCAAATAGGGTTATCACCGAAGAGGGTTATTTCATCTAAAAATTTGATCTGAATTTTAGGGGTCGTATATAAAGCGAAGAATGAAATATTGAATTTAAACAGAAAAATAAATGTCAATTTATTATAATATCAGAAAACGGTCTAGTATAAAAAATGAATACATAAAACGCCGGAAACTACTAGAGATACTGCTCAAAGTGTTCTCCAATGGTGGCAATGCGCAATTGAATGCGTGACAGTACTGCGTCCTGGACACATTAGAGCATAGCAGGCGTGCAAACTGTGCGATAATCAAAAGGATGAAGCGACCTGGAAACCTCCATATCAACCGGACAGTACGACACGTGTGGTGCGGTATATGGTGAACCTAGATTGTTGGATCCATCTTCTACGATGGGACCTTAACGGGCGATCGTTACCTGCATCTGCGACAAAACACGGTACGTGACTGGTATGAAGAGTTGCTCTCCGACATGCATGCCGGATGTGGTTTCAACATGATGGGGCCCTCTCTGCATAAAACATCAAACGTCTGGGTGTATCTGGCCACCGAATTTGGTCAACAGATCCTTGAATATGGTCGTCCGGTAGAGTGGCCACCGCGTTCACCGGACTTGACTTCCATCGACTTCTACCTCTGGGATTACATCAACGCATAAGTCTATGTGACTGGGACTACTTCTATGGTTTATCTAAAGCAGCGCATCATCCTTGATTGTCACATAGTTTGCACACCTGCTATGTTCTAACGTGTCCAGGACTCAATACTGTCACGCCTTCCATTGTGCATTGCCACCAATGCGGAACACTTTGAGCAGTATCTCTAGTAGTTTCCGACGTTTTATGTATTAATTTTTTTATAGTAGATCTTTTTCGATATTATAATAAATTGATATTTATTTTTCTCTTTAAGTTCAATATTTCCTTCTTCGCTTTGTATACGGCCCCTGAAAGTCAGCTCAAATTTTTAGGTGAAATAAACCTCTTTTGTGATACTCCTATTTGACGATACCGGCTAAAGGTGGTTTCGCTGTAAAAAGGACATAGCACCCTGATTTTGATCTCAAATTACTTTAATTCATCTTTTAACTGATCCCTCAATGAAAGACAAAATAATGTGCAAAAATCTCAAAATTTGAAATTTAATAACTCTGTCAATTTTTGCAGTACAGATATCAAACTTTTTGTGTTATATGTGTTATGATATGTGTAAACTTTTACTAAATATAACTATAGGGACTGGGGGACCGTATAAAAAGTTAGATTTCGTAATATTTATAAAATTGATTTTTTACTTTAAATAAAACCACAGCCTGAATATTTACTTCATTTGAAACGTTTTTGTAATTGGAACTGTATGTCTACGACCAACGGTTGAGAAATTAAAGGTCGGCGATAGATAACATATTGCACCATGTATATATGTTTGATATCTTTCATTACTGTGTTGAAATGACGAAAATACCCTGCAACAAAAAATTCCTTCAAACACAAAGAACTTTAATAAAATCTCCTATGTTTAGAAGCACAGTATTTAGGAAAATTATACTATTAAAATTGTAAAAAGAAAGATATTTATAATTAAAAGATATAATTAATTTTACAGAAACTATATTCTGCAGTTACATAACAACATTACATTTTTAGAGATTTTGTTTGTCATTTTGCATAAAACATCATAATTATAGAGTTTCTAAAGCTGCCTATTATACCCAATAAACAGATTTATAAATCATTCTATAAAACAACATTAATTATTCACTACATTGATTATGTTAATAAACTAATTTATATTCTGTAAAAATATCTGAAAGAATGTTTGAAATTACATAGAGTTACGAGAGTGTTGTCTTTTCTTACTTTTAGTTAATAGAATATTTTTTGTGCTCATAAAAATATTTCCTTCTTGAAAACAATACACTGTAAGCGATAGCAGAAAGAACAATATATTTTTAAACATGCTTTTACATTTACATGCACTGATAATAAAGTACGGCATCTACAATCGTTAAAGGCATAAATAAAGATTTGACAAAATTAAAATAAATTTATTATTTTTAATTACTAAATAGTAAACAAGATTTTAAGATTTTAAGATGTAGATTAACAATAGATAGCAAAAAATTGCTTGTTATTTACCAGCTCAATTTATAGCGTCTATAAGTTCATGTCTAATTATTCTATAAATTTATAAAATACAAGTAAAAGCATTAAATTTTCCATATCATTTCAAATGTGAATTGCAAGAAATAATACTGATTTGGAATAATTCTATGACACAATATTCGTACTTATTGAATATAACTCTGTATGGCATTATACATAAATGTATTCTATTATGTATTTACTTCGTTACTTATTATGAATTTCTTTTCAAGATACGAATAGCTAGACGGTTAATGTAAATGTGGAACTCACTTAAAAGTTAACATTTAAAAGGCATTTTTTAAATTTTAAATTACTTTTTTCCTTACATGAGCTTCAACTTAAGAAATAATTTTTTATATACAGTGTGTCCACGTATTACCAGACCGACCTTTATTTTCGCAACCGTTGGTCCTAGATGCATACTTCCAATTACAAAAGTGGTCAAAATAAGGTGCAGAGTTAAGATAAAAAAAAGTTTGAAGCGAAAAAAACAATTTAGCAAAGAATTACAGAATCTAAATTTTTATACGGTCCCCCGGTCCTATAAGTTATATTTAGTAAAACTTTCCTGTTACACTGACAAGTAAGGGAAAAAAAGTCCCGTTGTTCTACTATTAAAATTGACCTAGTAATAGCTGTTTAAAGTTGGAGCGTATTTTTTGCTGCAAATTAGGGATCATTCACAAATTTAGTAGAAATATAATTTCGTCAGCTATATTAAAGTATTGGTTGAAAGTAAAATTAGCATTGCAATATAAATTTGAAATCTTTAATCATTCTGACATATTACTGCAAAATATACAATTTGTACTGAGCATATAAGAGGATAAAAATAACAGAATTTTTGTTAAATAAAAGGATGAAAAACAACAGCCTCAATTCTTTAAAAAAATGATAAATGTTTTTAAATGCTGTTAGATTACACCGTCTTTCAAATTTTGGGTTGTGCCATGTTTTTAGGTTTTTGAAAATTGATTCACTCGTATTTTTTAGCGCTGAATCCGAAAATGACCTTCATTTTAAACCATCACATCAGGATTTTTCTCAAATCGCAAATTTCAAAGTTAGAAAGCTCAAAGTTAATATTGACCCCCCCTCCCATCCCAACCTCATTGGACCCCTGAGCTGTTTAGCTGTAAGAAACCCAGTATAAGCCGCAAAATTGTATAATTTATTGAATTAAATAAAATTAAACTGAATAAAAAAGTCTTACATCTATTTTATAGTATCAGATTTTTCCTATTTTTTAACCTTGAAATTTACGATTTGCGAAAAATCCTGACATCATGTTAAAAGCGAAGTAATTTTTTTATTGCCGAAACGTCAGTGAAGGCTTACTGTGGAGACACGAAAAGTTTTGATTTCCGTTTGTCTGTCTGTTCCGCGATAACTGCCGCAAAAAGCACCCGATCAGCTTGAAATTAATTGGGCATATTCGTGAGATACCCGGACGTAGCTGTATAGTTTTTGGTTAAATTTGGTTCATTCGTTAGGAAAATATGGAAGATTTTATTTTTCTTTATAATGCTTTTCTACGGCAAGTCAGACGATTTTCAAATTTCGATTTGTTGAAAGAAAACGGCACGTTTGATTAATGGATTTAAATGTCAAATTATGGATACTAAAATTCCAAATAAGGGTTTTAAATTATTCCTATTATATTGAAGTTTTATCAATATATCTATCAGATTTTTTTATTTACGTGTATAATGTTTTGAGGACATTCATACATGTATTCCAATAATATAAAGAATTTTTAAATTAATTTTCTTGTTTTACATGATACATATTTCTTTTTTTTTCCCTTTTCTTCGTTGCCTAGCGACTGTTATTCGTAGCCTATCATTGAGTCAAATATGAAGGAAGTTAGTAAATTACGTTAATTTTGTTGCAGGTACTATTAAAAGGCTATCACAAAAAAATATTTTATCGCGCCAAATCGATGCAATTTATGCAATTAACAGTGGGCACGATAATGAATTATTTTCCAGTAGATGTATAGATCTCCAGATATGCATATTTTGGGGGGCTTTTAATATGTTATTGCTATCGCATGGATTAGGATGTTTAAACTAATGTTTAACCATGCTATAAGTGAAAAAAAAAGTACAGTTAAAGGCATGTAAATCCTTTTTAACACTTTCCAACATGGATGAAAAGTATTTATGACTTCAGTTTTTCTATCTGTCGCCTGCCGTGTTTCTGTACGTGCTCTATCTCGCGTAAATATAGTCGGGATTACATGTAATTGATATACGTTATTGAGGTTTGCCAAAGTATGTTTGGTATTAAAAATGAAGAGTGTAGCATCCATAGCTTAATTACAGGGGCACTCAAAACTATTCCGTTACATTATAGTCTTTGGGAAAAATCGTCTACGGTGTATTTTAATAATGTTACACAATTTTAAACGTAATGAAATTTATATACTTTATTAAGGTGCACTAGAACCTGGTTACTATAAAATATGTTATGTGTAGCACTTACAGCATGCGTACAGGGAACTCAAACTCAGGGAACTCACTTTTTTCAGGGTCACACAAAAGTGGTCGATTAAAATGTGGTCTACGGGGGAAAAAACTCTTCACAGCTTATTTTAACACATTAACGACGGGAAACGAGAATTCTCGTTTTTATTCAGAATACATCATTGGCTAAGGGAGTGACTTCTACCTTACAGAAAAGACATTTATATTGTGTTGTCCATATTTTTTACAGATTGTGAGACATTATATATAACATCCGTACATTGACAGATATTTACTGCTGCATAAACATGAAAAACATATCTCAGAAACCAATTTCCGAGACACTTTCAGAAGAGGGAGGAGCTTCTACTGTTTTTAAACCTAGATTTAATTAAATTGCCTGTCGTCAGTGTGTTAATTGTGTTGCACTAATTCAAACATTATGAAATTAAATTACATTACTGTGGTTGACTACAAGAAGCTTGAATATGATTTGTATCGTATATATCGTTCATTTATATGGTCACATAAAAAATTTCGGATACAGTTCTGGTCTATTAGGGATGATTGCTGAAGAGCATTTTCGATTATGGTGTGCGTTTTAACGTTAAGTTAATTTGTGCTTAATAAGTAGTGCTTAAATATTGTATAGACCATGTACAGGGATACACAAATGAATTCGTAAGTATAAATGAAAATGAGCGCGAATTGCTTCAGTGTTTTTTTTTTTGTTGTTGTTGTTTTTTTTTTTTTGAGTTATGTATTTCCCAGCCCAATTACATTTAGTATACTAACAAATGTTTCCAGAATTTAAATAGAACCATATACAGGACTCCGCAAAAACTGGATATATGGTGCACACTATGCATACTAATCCCCGGAAATGTGATATGAGCAGTTTTAAGAGGGTTTTTTGTCTGCATTAAATTTAAATGTTATAGACGACGCGTAAAAATCTTCACGTAATATATAGGGCTGTAGAAAAGAATTCATGTACGTTTCCGTCTATTGGTAGAATTTACTAAAGGACATTAACACAATTAATTGATAATTACAAATGTAAATTAAATTACACCACGAAGGGGTTCAGGGGGCTCTTTATTATCTAAAAATTACCAGAATAAGTAGCTCATGAGATTTTCAGAATACCATTACATAACAAGGGGTTTAATTTAACGCTTCTAATGTCAGAAACCTTCGAAATATTTTTTCGTTTTATAAATGTTTATGTAATTTCAAAACTTTAAATTTCGTTTTTTGTAGAAAGATTAATATTACTCAAAGGATGCTAAACACAATGAATTGTAGAGCTGACGTTGAGGCTCCTGATCTGCAGATTTACTAGTTTAGCTTTAAAAAATACATAAAACATAATTATAAAAGTTAAAAAACACAACCATCGGAAGTTTATGTTATCTAATCTAAAACCATTTCTTAAACTTGTTGACGGTAATCTATCCGAATTTTTTTGTGTTATCCTCTAATATAAGTACGTATAAGATGGTAAGCGTCGATAATCATAATAATATTACATTGTAATCGGATTTAAGTCAGTATATAAAATTTTAACTTCGATCGGACATTTGAAAGTCAGTTAAAGTTCGAGTACAAATTTTAAACTGGAAAGACGATCGTTGCAATTTAAATAAAACCTTATGAAAGTAACATAATTTTTGTTAAAAGTGTGCCTCAAATACTTACAAAATACAACATATTTTAAAATACAATTATTTTAACTAATCTGAAACTTAACTAAAAAAGTTAATTCAATCGTAATAGTTGTACGATTTCTTTGAAACCGCAGATACCTTGAAATAAGTTTAAGTACTTCATATACGACGCCTGAAAGCATGGTCGAAATCATCTGTTTTGATATGCAAAAAAGTGGTATAAGTCATGTATTTCAAAGTTCCATAACTTGGTCAATTTTAATGTTAGATGAATGGCACTTTTTCTGTCTTACTTGTTAGCATCACAGTAAATTTTTACTAAATATCACTTATAGGACCGGGGACCGTATAAAAATTTAAATATCGTAATTTTTTAAGAAATGTTTTACTTGACCAAATCGCTTTAAAAATAATTCTTTACCTTATTTAAACCATTTTTGTAATTGGAAGTATGAATCTAGGACCAACGGTTGCGAAAATAAAGGTCGGTCAGGTTATACGTGGACACACTGTATGTATTGTTAAACGTTTAAAAATCTGCATTAATTGAAGTAAAACATATTCATTTATTATTAACTTATATTTAACTATTTATAAAATATATTTTCATACATTTATAAATGCTACAGTTGTTAAATAAGAAACACTTATTAGTTAATTTATTGGTTTAGTGTTATTAATTAATTTTTAATTACGTGAAAAAGCTCTTCAACAATTAGTTACTTGTGGCACTACATTTGGAATTTATAATTTTAGTTCAAATAAACAATAATGTATGACGTATTTTAAATAATTATTTTTTCCTTATCGAATGATCAAAGGATACTGCATTGTGAAAGATAATGTAATCAAGGTATACTGCAATGTGAAAGATAATGTAAAATTATAAATATTATTGTATTTTAAATTCAAACAGTAATCTAGAAAATATATTTTGTTCCAGCATCGCAATTCTCGAAGAAAAGTGTAAATATTCAACAAAAATATTCATAAAAATTTTTCAAGACTATCTGATACAATGAATTGAGTTTAAAATTATAAATAAGTTTTTTACACTTGATAGTGTTCTATTATTTAGTTTACTGCAATATTTATCTTAACTTATGATTTAGCTCAATTAATTTCTTAAGTTATGAGAAACCACGCAAACAAAAAATATTTCATTTTAAAAATCCTTACAGTAAATTATTAGGAAATATGTTAACGTATTTCACCAAATTAAGCGTCAAATATTATTGAAGAAGGTTATGTTTAAAACAAGATTGTGTTAAGATAAGATCGTAACGAATTTTAGCTGTTTATAATTATCTGAAAATAACATTTAATCTTTTAAAAAATGTGAGGATTTTTAAAGCTGAAGTTTTCAAACTCAACAAAATGCATTACATAATTTCTAGAAATATTTTGAAATATTTAAGGTTTGCTTAACATTTCTCTGGACAAATATGTATTATGACTCCTTTAAGTTTAATCTCACACAGAATATCCCTTATACATTCGTACATTTTTCTTGGCGATCCTAAAGCCTCCATATTAAATTGCATATGCCGACACTCAGACGAAGAAGCTTAATAATCTAAAGTGGATAAACATAAATCATAAATATTTCGTAAAGTATATTTCGTATATTTTGTCAGTGAGATATAAATATAAACTCGGAAAATTTTTAATAATAGGGATACGTAGGAGAAGGATAAAAACTATACAATCACATGTGAAAACTGTATAACATTCTTTATCTTTGGAAACCTGAGAAAACATTTTTTTTTCGAAATTTAAATATAAATTTATAAAAATAAATTTTTATAAGTTGCCCCTAAGTCTCGGAAAGATTTCTTAGTAGCTTTTACAATGCATTAATCAGTTCTCTGTACCCGAAAAATCAGTTTTTTTTTATCCTATCAATTTTCAAGTAACCTTTTCAGCTGCATAACTGAAATTGTGTATGAAATTGCAACAAAATAATTTTAATTTTCATATTAATGTTAATGCTGTTAATTTAGTATGTTTGTCTGTTGAAGATGTTTTCTGAATATCAAAATATTTACCTGACAAGTGATAGCATCCGAAAAAGTGATATTCCGATTTGAGAAAACTGATTATTGCACAGTTAAAGCTCCTCAGACACGATTCCGAAAATGACAGGCAGCATTAAAATATAATTTTTATAAATACTCTTCTACATTTCGAAAATAAATAGGTTTTTGAGATTTTTAAAGGTAAATATCCGCTTTTTGGAATCTTGGATGACTCTGGAGAGGTTATTTTATATTTTCGTTCTTGACTATAGTACATTTTTGAGAATTAAGAACATCCGTCTTTTCTTACTGTGTGGAAATAATTTTGTTTTCGCCTGAAGAAATTGTTAGTAGAAGTGTCTGCTATAGGAGAGTTATGCAGAATTTGTTCTTCCCTATACCACAGTTAGAGGAGTTGCTAAAGGAAGAGAAAAACAATCATCTTCAAAGGAAGATAGACCGGGAATTCCTGCAACTGCGCTTACAGATGTCATCATTACTACCGTTGCTTTTATTCTCAGAGAAGACCATTAGATGTGAAAACTGATAAAAATTATTGCAGTTATAATTGCATGCCACTCACACGTTGATAACAGAAAAGTGAACATGAGACGTGTTTTTGCGTTGTGCGTTCCGAGTCTCCTACCTACCAAAAGAACAGGACGTTCGTGTGGACATTTGTTCACAATTGAAGGTGATGCAGGAAGATAAGATGAATTCCAAATCTAAAAATAGATCTTCTTGGAAAGTATTATTCATCATTATAAGCATTGATGAAAACGGCGGAGGCAATTTTGAGGGACCTAACTTAAAAAAAGGTGGTTTCGATCATGTCTGTCAAGCGTGAAATAATGTGGGGCAAGTACATTGGATTGAATAGGAATTACTCTCAACAGCGCCATTAAAATTTTTATGATGAGTGAGGATATGTTTATATAAAAAATTTCATCATCCTTTACAGAACAGCCCTTTATCGAACACTTGACCGTAAAATAGTTGAATTAATTGGCTAAATACACAACTCTCACAAGCATTTATATATCCATATGTTCATGGTATATGTTCGAATAATCAGTAGTTTATTAGAAAATAAGGTTAATGAACTCAAAAACCTATTAGTATTTTACATTTTTAAACAAATCATGTTAGAGAAGTATATATAGTAATTTTATAATTTCCCAATGTATTATGTCCAAGCGATATCTGATAAAAGTCTGACAAAATCTGAGTCTTTTTTGAAAAGAATATGTAATATAAAACTCTCCCCTCTTTTCATTCTAGCTCTCGCCTTTACTTCCTTGGTGTTTAGCCGACGAGACGTACGCTTCATGATATATAACCATCGGTCTTCTTGATAAGCCGCCATTATCAACAGGGACAATGGAATCTTAAAAGAATTCGGGAGTATTAAAAAATTTGGACACTACGCTGAACTTTAAATATGAAACAAATAGAAAACAAAGCAAAATGAATGGACGAGGTGAATGGAAGATGCAAGTGCTCTATGAAAATGACTAATTAACACTACTGCAGTACTCGGTAAAACATTGGGATCAGTACTTAAGACAAGAATGAATTTCTGAAGTTACTATTTGGAAATAGTAGTTATAAATTAATTTTAAGACTGTGGATGGTGATAAAAAAGAGAGTAATATGCAATTTGTAATTACTTTCAAAAGAAATTAAGATATTAATATAATCTCAATTATTATTGCATTAGCTACTTAAATATTATTAGTATAGTATAACATTATCTACTTAAATATGTAGCAAATTAAAGTAAACAAAAATAAATGAGCGGGCATGAGGGATGCAATTGCTGTTGGGCAAATGGACTAATTACAACAACTGCTGTACTTTGTCAAAAATTGGGACTGGCAGCTGAACCAGGAACATAATTTAAGGATTTTCAGAAATTAAATTTAAGACTGCGAGTGGTGATAATTAAAATGTCAATTTGCTTCCCCTCCACCCTTTCCTGCAGATTGAAGATAGGATAAATTACAGAATAAGTTTCTTTTTCCATATGAAAATAAATTTTTTCATAAACTAAAAGATTAATGGTCGATATTTTCATTTTTTAAATTCTGAAATAGAATATTATTTTGCATATAGATGCGAATTTTCAAATCGCTACCTGAAATTGTTTTATGAATTTCCGCATATCTTATTATTTCTGATTTCGGTCTTAAATCATTCCAGTCTGTTGTTTATTTTTTCTTTCTTATAGGAAAATATATGCACAGACACGTACAACGAAGGCAGAAGTAAATTTGATACTACCCTTGAAAAGTCTGTAGCTGTCCTAAAGAAAGAAATAATAATCATAATGAGTTTTTAATTACTGTCGAATCAATTTAAGAATCGATTTTTCAGAAAATTTCTATTTCACATTTACAATTTTTTTTTATGTATGTGTGCGTCGTATCAAAGGGATAACTGTAGCAGTTTTCTTAATATGAATGTGTCTGAAAAACTCTCACTGTCGTATGCATTTGGCAACCCACACTTTTACTTTTACTTTTACCGACAGAGACTGCTCAGACTAGGAATTATGTCTGCATAGATATCCCTCCTGGTCACCTTTATCGAGGTCTAAAAAAGTACACAAAATTCAGCCGAAATGACAATAAAAAGGAGTAAAAAGTTAAAAAGTTTTAACGCCAATATTATACAAAACTGCAAACCGTCATTTGGCACTGAATAATGATGAACAGAAATCCTTGGCTCATATGGAGTAAATTAGTAGGTTCATATAGGAAGTTATAGGTTTTTTAAGATTTGAGATAAAGACGTGCAAGATGAATTTCAGCTAGTCAAAAGTCTGGAAGAAGAAAAGAACGGCGAATATGATAGAGAGTGGCTAAAGACAATTATAGAAGTAAAGATAGTCAAAAACAACATCACCGGAAGCACATAGAGGAGAAAGTGCTGAGTTGTTAAACAAACTCTGCTGTTAGAAGTTTTGTTTCATAAATGTTCAATATGTGAACCTTTTCTGGTGGGGCAGATATCAAGTCTTAAAGTCAAATTGTTCTCACACTCCCTTCAACATTTTACGATCAATGGTATCGAATTCGATTATGATCCTTTGGCGTAAATCTTGCAAATCAAGCACAAGCTCATCTCCAACACGAGTAAAGTGTCTGAAGGGCCTGGACGAACAGTTCGTTGTCCATCGCATACCTTTTTTCTCAAATTTTTGAAACCACGCATGAAATGTTTTATACGTTGGTGGCTGCAATCCGTATATTGTACGAAATTTTCTTCGAAGTATCGCAACAGATTGACTTTTCGCAAATTCTAACACGCAGTATAATTAACTATTCTAACTATTCTAACACGTAGCGAGTTTCTGTGACCCTGTAAATGCCATTATCTTATGGGCAAAATTTTCAAAAGTGTGCTTATCGGTTATTTTCAACTGCTATCACAAGTAGTGGCTCCATCTACTAACTCATTTGTGAAACAGAACTTATAATGTTTCTTTCTCCAGTAAAGTCGACTTCGTTGCTGCATTGGTCATATATTTTTTTTATAAGCCTTCCAAATCCCGTAGGGAATTGTGAGAAACCCTGTATTTCGATATGCTACTGCGGTGCTTGAAGAGAAAAATCAACTGATGATCTAGCAGTTGATTCCTTTGCCAACACATATGCTTTTCCATTTAACAGGGGCTGAAATGTTGGCTAAATAGATTTTCGAGAGAATATTTTAACTCCACAACGACCGGAAATTTTAGTCAAGTTTTATAAAAAATATTTTACACTGGAATTTTTTTTAAGTTTATTTAACATATTTATTTAACATTTTTTTTCTGTGAGTCTTTTAAACTTATTTTACAAAGAAATTTCTGGTTCGAACTGAAATATATTTATATGGTAGGGGTCAGAATGACCCCTCTCGGTCTTTTTAGTGTAAAAGAAGTGATTTGATATCAATAACTTGGGGATTTCCTGAACCACAGAGATATCCTGTAGAATGTAAAGACTATCGCTAAAAAATGGAATGAAAAATGATGTTTTCTTGATAATTCCACTCTAAGCTTATAAAAACGGCAAAGATTTCGGCTTTGACAACATAATTATTGTCATACAGCCTATAGGACCATCGGTGAGAACCGTAAAATTTTGAGTGGGAGAGTAAAAATTTATAGTCTGATTTACTTGGAAGGGAAAAGACTCATCTAGCGGATGAAACTGCGAGCCAGGAATCTGCTGAATTATCATATGTGGAAAAAATGGTTGTGAGATGGCATCATTCTCAAAATGGAGGATGTTACTTTTAGTGAGCTCAAATTTAATGATAATGAAAATAGGAGAAATGCCTGTTAAAATATTGAAAGACACTGGAAATGATTCTATAACCGTAAAAGTTTGCAAAATAAATACCTTTTGTATAGAAAATAATTTAATAAGTGCAGCTATTATATGATTGTCCCTCAAATAGTCGGCCCATAGATCATATTTTTTCTTCAAAAGCGGAGTTCCAAATTTCATATTTGCTAATTTTTTTTATATAAACACCTTTCAAGCTCTAAACAATCGATGTAAGTGTTGTCAGAAACTAATGCGTTTATTTTGTAATTTTGTGAGAGAAATTTAGTTTTGCAGTTTTTTTCATGCTCCTTTAATGGGTATGTTTGAGGAGTTCTTAAAATATAACTCGACTAATTATCATAAATTAAAATGCTGAGGCTCAGGTGCATCTGGACCTGTTTTGGGCAATCTCACCAAAATTTTCAGAATTCTAAGTGCGCTAGATTTCGATAGGTAACGCAGAAATACATACACACAGAGAAGCCTTTCTTTTATCAGTATAGACGTAACTCCGGCTAAAATTATTCGCAAACAGTCCTTTAAATATCTATTTAGGAAATGTTACTGCTAGCAATAATAGTGCAATTTTTTATGCAGCATATCATTTGAATTATTAATATAAAAAAGCATCTAATTAAATGCTTACATTTTATTTTTTTAAGGAATTGATTGCGCATTATTATGAAATTAAGTGTATGTCGTTTAATTAATCGGTTTTCTCGTCAGAAATGCTATAGAAAAAGGTCAACTCGTTACACATTAATCACTGTCAACTTAGAGCTTGTTAAAAGCATTATTTTGAAAGAAAAATGCGATATATTCATTTTGATATTTACAGGAGTACTGTGTACATAATAAATGAACGTCTTAAGAGATAGATCATATCTGCTATTGGATACATCACCAAATCTTCATCGAATATTAAAATAAATGCAAACGTATCGGTCAGCCCAGCCGCCGGCCGATTCGACTTCATACCATTGACTACTCTGGCTCAAAATCTCTTCTCGATAACTCCGTACATTCTGTGATGCAGGCCGTGACGTAATTATGATGCGGCAACACCCGTTTGAAGCTCAGCCGCTTGCTTCGTAAGGAGAGCAAAAACACGGCCCTACATTACTATAAACCCGCTTGCATCAGATGTGTGCATTTCAGGAATTTCAATTTTATTCAGAAATTCTGAATTCATACCAGAAATTCTGAATAGCAACTTTTTCTACATTTAATGTTAGGCAATTTGTGATTAAATAAATAATTTTTTTTTTTTAAATCGGAATATTTGAAGGAAAAAGACATGACTGAAATGAACGCATATATATGCGGTACTGAAGCAAGAGGATGATGGAAATAATTCTATTATATTTAATTTAAAGAAAAACAATTTTCTTATAATTTATTGATAAATTAAAAGAAAAAATAGTCAATAATTTTAGTGTAATATTTATTTGTGTGGCAATGTGTGATGCCGTATTATTCAAAATCGATGTTAGGATGATCACTCTTAGCGGAATTTAAATATTTCTTATGCAACGCAAAAAAGGACAGGTTTATAATGAATGCAGTTATTATACCGATTTTTAATGTATGCCAAATAAATATTTTCTGATAGTAATAAAAAGTCTCTGTAAAATTTAACCTTTTATACTTTATCTTAAATTTTATCCCTATAATATTTAGTATTACAAAATCCATTAATTGATAGTTAATAACTTCTATACATATAACTTGTAATGTGAACCTCCATTTATGCTAATACATCTTAAAATTAAATGTAATTAAGAAGCTTTCAAGTTATGTATAAAAAAAAGTAAATGATCCAATATATGATATTTGGAATTTCCCAAGAAATGGCAAAGTGACACCTTATTGTTATCTTATCGCTTGAGAAAACGCTGAACTATTACTTTAGGAAAAGAACTTTTTCTATTCAAAAAATTTAAAATGAGTTTTAGCATCTTATTTTCAAAGAATTATTAATAACTAAATTATCTCCGTATGAGAAATTTGAATTATAGTTTGCGTGTGAGATTCTACCCTGCATTCAAAAGCTGCTTGAAGAAAGGAATTTGTTGTACTTTCGAGATAATTTAGCAATTCGTGTTAATTTTTTATTCATATAGTCTTTTGAATTATGCATAATTACCTGACTTCATAAAATCGGTTTTAAGATGTTTAGTGAGATGTTAATGCTTGCTGAATTTGTACAGAGAAAAACATTTTTGAATGTTCCCTCTTTAAAAGGGAAAATTAATTATGATTTTTAGCTTTGATAACTTTTTGTCTTTTTAACACTTTCCAACAAAGTTGAAAAGTGTTTATGCATTCGGTTTGTCTGGCCGTCTGTCCACGCTCTAACTCCCGTAAATATACTCGGATTTTCATGAAATTGATAAGGGTTATTTAGGGTCACCAAAGCATGTTTGGTATTGTATGTGAAGTGTGTAGGATTAATCGTTCGTTTACAGGGGCACTCAAAATTATTCCATTACATTATGGTACAAGGGGAAAAATCGTTTGCAGAGTATTTTAATGACATTATACTATTTCAGATGTATTGAAACTGATATAAATTACTGAATTTCACTACGATCACGTTAGAACAGGACATTCACAGCATTGTTTATTCATTTAAAGGGACACACAAAAGAAATCGGTTTCAGTACTGTACTGTCTTTGAGTAATAATTGCTGCAGTGCACGGTTTAAAATTCGGTATGCGCTTTTAAATTTAATTAATTTTTTGCATCTTACTCGTTACATATAAATTACATACCTCAAATACAGGGCTGCACAAAAGTATTCATGTACCGTTCTCCTTAATGGAGGAAATTGCTGAAAGTAAAGTTTCAACTGAAGTATATGTATCTCTTAATTGAACTAAATTTAGGCTTGCATGTAGTTAATAGATTCATATCTATAAATCATATACAGGGCTGCTGAAAAAATTCGTATAATTTTCCGATTGTGAATGGGGACAGCTGAAATTGGGTTTTGAAATTTATTATGCGTTTCCATATGGTTCAATTAGACGTAATATTTTAATTTTTTAAACAGTGCAGTTTTGTTACATTATTCTGAATGTGTTGGAAAGTGTTTCATAATCTATGCTTAAGGCATGATTTTTTCTTACTTGTTTATTATTGATTTTATTACGTTACATTTATCTTAGCTACACCGAATACTTATACACGTAAATGTAAACTTTACGCAATGCTTATCAATTTATAATATGTTTTAAATAGTAATCTTAAGAAAAATAGTAAATAACAGATCTGCATAAATAATTTTATGAACGTTTAGATAGATTATTATTTTAAATAAGTGTATAGAAACATGGCTGTATTTCAATTTTTTTTTCAATTTTCATTTTTTATTGTTGCTTTATTTGTTCTTGGATAACCACAGAATGAGCCTACTCCATGATTAAAAAAAAATATCAAAATCGAAGCATGTTCCAAATCTATTCATTGATATCCATTAAATTCAAATTCTTTTTCTGAATCAAAATATGAAATGACAATTTGTGAAAAACCCGTTATTATTCATCTGCTTTCAGATAATAACTAGAAATCAGCTCACTCTATCGAGGATACCTTTCTCAAATTTCACGATATTCAAATGTTTTTTTTTTTTTTTTTATGAGTTGCTCCATTGAGTTGACTATTAAATTATGTAAAAAGATATTTGTTATCGTTCGCGCATGCGCAGATAAAAATTATTTCGTATAGCTGTTCATATGTTATAAAAATATTTAATATATTTATATTCTAATAGCACTGTGTAGTTTCTACTACATTTTGTCAATTTTCTAAAACTGGCTTTAAATTTATTTGAAAACACTGCATGAAATAAGCTAAAAACATGCAAGAAATTTTTGAACTTTTTAAAGAAATTGCTATATTTCCATAAATTTACATGTTATTCCTACAGAAATCAGTAAAGATATTGTACAGTATCCACATATTTGTATTCTGCAGCGATAGATTATTTCGTGCATTTTAATGTACAGGGTGATTCAAATATTATTATTTTTCTTTCGTTCTTTGTAAGACCCCTAATTGACATCCTTATCAAACCGACGTTGATAATTTTGAGGATAAATATATTCTATATAATCCTGAAGTTCCAAAAGAATCCGACAAATATATTTAAATATTCGACAAAATGTCTTAAACTGAAAGTGTCCGTCGATTAATGGCTATATAGAGTACATCACATTACTTTAGAAAAGCTAGTAAATATCTAATCAAATTACGGAACATTTATTTCTATGCAAATAAAATATGATAATATGCATCAAGGAGCAGACATTCTCTGTTATAGATTGTCTAATACTGCAGAATTATAGCATTCGGCAGATTGGCTTCATTTAATAATTTTGAGCAAGCAATATATATATTTTAGCTTATTCAAGATCTTCTCTAATAAATGTGAATTTGTTACGTTCAATGATATGACAGACAAACAAACAAAGGGATTTGTGTACAATACGCAAGATCATGGGACTCGTACTAACTACCGTTTTGTAGCATTTTTGTTTTTGAAAACAGAGGGAATTGTTTTAAATAAAAAGCTAGTAAAATTCAGTAATTCTAAATTACTATTGAAAATTCAGAAATCTTTTCAATAAGCAAAACTGTACGAATTTGTTTATTCCAAGAATAAGTTTAGGTTGTACTGCACATTTTAAAAAAAATATGCAGTTATCTTATGTTTACTATTGCAGCAATATCTGTAATTATATAACTACAAATTAAAATGTATGATTTTGTAAAATAAGAGCTAATGAAATTTGAACTTTTATTTATTTTTCTTTTACAAATGTAATTTTATACTGTAAGTGCTTCAAGACGAATAAGTCGAAAGAATAATTACTGTCTGAGTATACTTATGTAAAAGTAGAATATTTAAAACATAAAAAAACACAATGAAGACTCAATAGCATATATTGAATAATTCAATAAGCTTATACACCATCTTGCATACAACAGTAAGTAAACGATAAAATTTCATTTATAGGCATTATACTTCCAAATGTCATTTAGAAATATTATTAATAAATTCAAGTTGGTTAAAAATGAATACATGAAAAAAAAATTCTTACTATATGAATTCAGTTTTTAATTAATTTAGCGCATGGAATCAATTGTTATGTTAATCATTCCGTAATTCTGCTATTAGTTTAAAAGTAATTAATTGTATAAATTTAAATAAATAATAAATCAAGAACCATAAATACTTTCTCGATATTTTCTTTCGTAACTGGTATGCATAACTAAATTTTATTACTTTAATAAGAAAATTTCATACAAAAAAATTACAATGAGATACATTTTTAAATTAAATCTTTATGTCATACTATTAAAGGGAAATTTGCCTTTAGAAGTTCGAAAAAAGGTGGTTTTTAGCATGTTTTTCTAGAAGATTTTACATCCACGTTTTTTGCATGTTGTTTATGAGGGCAAGTCAGTAAGTAAGTCACCAAAAAGCCAATAAAAACCAAGATAAATACTTAAAAGGCATGTTTATTTCTCTATATAATCGTCATTTGCATTGATACATGTGTCCCATCTCTTTATGAGTTTTCTAATACCTGCTGCATTAGAGTCTTTGGACTGCACTCTCAACCTCGTTTCCTTAACCTTCCGCACTGTTTCTTGTGTCGCAGTCTCAACAGGACGACCACTTCGGTCTTCATTAAGAGCGTACACTAGTCACTCAAAAAGACCCAGATGATAATGTTAATCGTATGGGGAAGTTATTTTCAAATATATCGCTTGAATTTTTTTATTTTCGATGGACTTTTTTTGCACAGGATAGCTGAAGACGATCTACGTCCGGGCTAGTTTTAATTCTTTTGATTTTGGATTCAGATTTTTTTTTTTAATTTCTTTTACTTCCGGAACCAGTTTAAACCGGTTCTGAAATTGAAACTACCCTAATATATAAAAAAAACTATAATCAAAATCGAAAAAGTAAAAACTAGCCCGGTCCTCAGCAATCCTATGCAAACAAAAAATTCAAAAATATTAAAATCAAAGCGCGAAATTTGAAAATAACGCCTCCATAGACTTTACATTAGCGATTTCCTTTTTTGCGGTTACTGAAGTGAGCTCTTAACATCTTTGAACTCCCCTGGTCATCTTGTACAACTGTTGTCTCGTAAATTCGAAATAGACATCTTACAGTTGGACAGTGCTGCCATCTATTGGCATATCTCGAAACAATTTACTACTAATTTTCCACCTCTCTTATCGGTTTGTGACCTACTTACTGACTTTCCCTCGTATTATTATTGCAAGCACATTTCTTTTTCTTCATAAATATAATGTATGATGTTAATAGAGTTCCGCTGGTGGATGTCCTAAAGTGCGAACCGCGTACTTCCAACCGGGCGGGATCCGATAGATCGCCAGAATCGTCTGCAATCAATTTTGGTTAAGGGTTATGAAGTAGATTAGATTGTCTGGAGCTTCAACAAGGTGAAAAAAACTGAAAATCAACAAAATGACAGATATTTTAATAACAGTTCTATTTCTAAATGTTCCAAGCTCCAATAAATTATATAATCTTTAATTTAAAAAAAAAAAAGTGCCCCGAAACGGTATAAACCTACGGACGATTTGCTCTAAAGCACTAAATAACTGGAAAATGACTTCAAATTCCGCCAAATCAATTTTAAAGAGATAATGTACAAACAACACAGAATTAATAAGAAGTAAAAATAGAAAATTTGAGTTTTTCAAGCGAAAAAATGCAAATCTCTCCTTAAAAGAAAAATCTTTATAAACGATGTGATCAATATCAATAACTTTAATCGATATGTTGTGACCATTCATCCTCCTTTTCCAGTTGTATTAAAAAAATATGTGCGAACGACAAAATAATATTAAGATATTATAAAACTTTGAAATACCTAATTTCGAATTCTTTTTGTAAGGATTTGTATTTAGGTAAATGGAGATAATATTTGAGAATATTTTCATCTCATTTTTATGACTGTTTAATAAAGCTGACAGTGTCATTATATTCGTGAATGTGCAATGTTGACAACCAGATTAAATTCGCAAACAAATGCAATTGAATGGAATATTCGAGGACTGTGAGGTGCATTTTAGAATATCATGTAAAATTATGTGTCAAAGTAGTTATTTGTTATAAAGAGATTAACACTTTTTTAGGCCTTTCAGACTCTTTAAATACATTTATATTTTGCCAAAATATTTAACAAATATTTTCGTTATGTACTAACATAGCGTTCTGGACAATGATATTCCAAGTGGAAATCTCTAGCTAGAAAGAGTTGAATTGTATACAGACGAAAAACCTTGTGAAACATAAATAAACAAATAGAATAAATACAATATATATCTTACATACATAAATTATATAAACTTGCATATGCTATATATTACAACATTCAAATTTAATACGCGTCATTAAAATATGTATTATTCCGGATATATATTTCCTATATTATGGAAAAATAATATTCCTTTTCATTTCATACTAATTTTATAAATATTTAATTATAAAAGAGTAGCTTCTGTTTATAATGTTGTAGTTTTCTTTCACCATAACAAAATTATTTAGTATTCAATACTTTGTTTGTGGAATGTATGTGGAATAAATGTGGGAAGGACAACGTTTTGGCACTATAAATGAAAATTCGATCAGTCCCAAAAAATTAAGTATTTTTACTAATGTATGTACTGATGATATTTCTTGTGAGCTTCAGAGTGAAAAACAGAAAACTGAATTTATTTTTCTGCATGTCATTAACTGTCTTAAAAATATTGTAAAGACTACTCATTGTTAATGTATCTTACCATATGCAGTGGATTTGAGTCTCCCCCCTGGGATTGCACTTATACTCTAAAGCCAAAGCGGGGATCCCGGGGCGGTCATCCCTGTTTGGAGATCAAAAGGGAACGTTTAAATTTGGATGTGGGATAATTGAACTCTTTTTAATTAGGTCAAGTATTATATCGGTTTCTTGTATTTTTTTATTCTGAATCAAAAGATACCATCTGCAGCTCGATACGATCATTCATTACAAAGTTGTGGTATGTAGCGTGAACACAAATTCGAAAGTTATATTTTATTATAGATCTCTTGGGTGTCTCACATTGGTTTTACGTTCAAAATATACTATTTCATGTTTATATCATATCAAACATTCTCAAACGTATTAAATGTCCTTAAAATAGCAATAATCAAAAATAGGGTAATTTGAGTCTTTTTGAAGATCATTAAAGTTATCAAAATCCGTGTATTTATAATTCTGTATTTCTAAAACGATTCATAACTTTGTATTCAAAAAGCCTGCCTAACTTTCTAACGAATGATCATATCGACTTACAGACGGTGTCATTAAATTTAGAATTTAAAAAAGACATAATAAACGATATCCCACTTCACCTAGTGAAAAGAAAGTTGTATTATCCCGGCTTAAATTCCCCCTTTGCGCCCCCCCCCCCAAAAAAAAAACCCACGGTAAAAAAAAGTTATCTTGGGAGACTCATCGATTCTTCATTTCTAGTGCTAAAATGATGGGCTTACCAAATTTCCGTAAATGTCCATTAGTTGTTACCATAAAAAACTATTTTTCCTGCATAAAGTATAACTGACGATTTTCGTATTCATAAAACCTGCCGTAACTTAGTAAAACAAATGATCGTATCGACTTACAGATCACGTCATTCGATTCAAAATTAAAAACAAAACAAAAAAAAAAAAACGATACTCCAATTTACCCACTTAACCCTCGGATTATGATGTGGAAGTTAGAAACTTGAAAAAAAAAGTTGGTGTCAATCGGTGACCCCATTGTTAAAAAATACTAATTTATTCACTATATCAAATAAAACACAAAACTTATCTTTTAACATTAATTTAATAATATATATATATAAGATTTGCAGCCATAGAAATAAATAGAAAATGCAATATTGTTATAACGTGGGATTTCAAAAATACTATGATCAATTCAGATTAGGATTAGGAATTGAAATACAAAATGTTCAATTGAACTTAATCATTCTGATTTTTGCCCTCATGGCATATTGTTTTTTTTTTTTACGATATTAACAAGATTTTTGAAAACAAATCGATTGCACTTACACATTTCTAGGTAGTTCTTTTTTGCGAGTGTTCCAGGACTCTCAACGTACCGACTACTCTTGGTAGAAGGTTCTGTTTCATCACGTTTTCCCATATAGTCTTTTGCATTTCCCAAGATCAACCTAATGCTTTGAGTGATATACTTCTGTAGTCGCAAAATTTGTGGTTTTTCTGGTATCACTTGCGGTTTGAATTGATGTTCTTCTGATAAATACAAGTCAAAATGGTTGGTGTATAGCATGGCTACTGCTCTGTTACGCTTAGGAACATATACTACCGTCACAGCCTCTTTAGAAGATACAGCATCACTTGAGTGCATTACACGTTTTCTATCTGGACGAAATTCTACAAGAACCTCTTTTAAGTTCAGTTACATAGTGCCAGTAGTTGTTTTTTGATGTTTTAGTAATTCTTTTCCAACAGCAAGACATGTAAAAAAGTTATCTGCCGTAATATCATAATTTGAAAATATTCAATCAAGCATTTCTAAAACCACTTTCTTCCCTTGATTCTTCTCCTGTTCGCTATTCATATTTCCCGTATAGACGTGCATATTCCTGCAATAGGAAGTTTTTACATCTCATAATGTCCATATTTTCAGACCATATCTTGCCGGCTTTGGCTTCATGTACACACGAAAGCACTTCCCACGGATTGTTACCAGTTGTTGTGCAGATATTTTACGTTTTCCGTCCCTCTGCTCTCGTTTCTAAATTATCAAATCTAAAGAACCCCAGAAAATCCTTTATTCTGGTACGAGAGATTGTTGCACAGAAAATCGAACATTGCAGTTTTAAATGTTTATTTCTGCACAATTCTAAAATGGATTTTGGCGTGCCTTGAGTGAACCGCTATAATTAGTAATCCTATAATGCCTTCATCTTAACTAAATGTACATTTTCCTGTTCATTTGACAGATATAACTCTACGGCTCGTTTCTTCAACCAGTGTTACCAAAATGTGTTGACTTACAAATAAGTTGAATTCATCTGTTACTGTTGTAATTTTCCCACTATAACTTGTAACACCAGGTTTCGTTATCATTATGTTTCTAGCAAGACGTCTTGTTGTATCAGGTTTCTTCCTTGACCATTGAATTCCATCTTTGGTCACGATTATTTAAAAATTTTTAGAATTCACAGATGCAGTTCATCGGAAAAATTACTGACAGCAAATAAGTCGGAAGATTCACTACATTCCGCTTCAATGCCGACAATGGAACCATTGCTATATAATCTATCACCCTCTTGTCAGGCTTCCAGTTCATCAGAAATACCATAAAAAATCTTCATTCATAAGGTTTTCTATCTCAGACTAACTCAGACATTTATGTGCCAATTCACAATGATCACAGATTACAAGATCAACGCATATCCGGGCGTGGGAAGATTCGTACACATTTATGTTCCATATATTTGCCACACGTGACGGTAAAACTTTCTCTGACAACTCTTTACACTTTTCTGAAGAGTTAGAAAGCTAATCGCTCAATTCAAGTACGGTGGCTGAGTACTGCTTTCAAGGCAGTTTTATAACATTGGTATCGACAAGGTGGAGTAATTTACTGACGCGAAATCAAAATGTAATTTTTATGTACTCATTCTTTTCATGGGGAAAGTGATAACTTCAGAATTCGTAATAAAATAGTGTAAAACGTCAGCAATAAAAATACTGAAAGTACTACATATTTTTTTTATTAAATATTCGCCAGAAACATACGCTGGGGTCATAAAATGGCCCCAGTTGGTCAACCGAGAGTTAAAAAAAATTAATTTTTTCGCTTCCTTGAGCTAAAATTCCTGCATTTTGCCGCCTCAAAAACAGGGTACAACAACGTTATTTGGGGGGGGGGGGACTCGTCGGATCTTGATTTCTAATGCCAAAACGAAGTTTTCCCAAATTTTCGTGAATTAACAACAGTTGTCTTTTTTTACAAAATTTTTGGTCTATTTTGCCTGTACTTGTTATTAATATTTTTATATAGCTACAATTTTCTCAGTTTTATTTTACAAAATATTTTTGTGTTGTTTAACATAATTATATTTTACACATCCTTGTTTTACAACAATAAGATGCCAAAATAGTTGCTATTCCTAAAAACATATTAAATTGAAAATTTAACCAGTCTATTATTAAAACAATATTTGAAAGAAATGGAAAAAAAGTTATTTTGTCGGCGCAATCTTCAGATAAAATACTTTGAAACTGAGTATTAAATAACGGCAATGCACTTTGATGGCTATAATAAACAGGTAAATTGATACGGCCCGAATATAAAGTTTTCTTTTTGATGTGTCTTAACAAATACTGTTTATATGAGCAGTTGCCATTAAGATATAATAAAGAGTTAAAAGCATAAATTTGAAGGCAATTTAAAAGGAAAATTCGTATTTTTGTTTCTGAAATCGAGGTGTCACGATTTCGCACAATGTTCTTTTAGCCATTTATAAAATCAAATTAAAGAGAATCCTTTCAATATTAAAAGACCGGTATTAATTTTAAAACATTGTGTGACATAATTCTTTTAGACAAAAATAAAAAAAAATATATCGCATCTTGTTTGTAGTAATCTTTAATTTTCATATATGATATTTCTAGTTATTTTACAAACGTATTATCTGAAGTTATATCATAATGTTTCTACAATGTTTTAACTCTATGATGCGCAAATTATCTTTATATCGATAAAAAGCATATTTTTCACTAAAGATTGATTGTAAATGTGTTAGAATTTCCAAAAAAAATGTTTAATATGATTAAAATCTTACATTTAATACAAAATTACAAAGAGAACCTCATTTAAAATTTAGAAACGATAAAAAAGTATAATACAATAGTACTGTGTATTAAAAGCAATACACACACAGCACAGTGCAAAAAAAAATTGTTAGCAGTAACTCGGTTAAACACTAAAATAATAATATTAAAAAGCAAGAAATAAAAATCTTGCGTTAAGCATAGATTATGAAACACTATCCAACACCTCCCGAATGCTTTAACAAAACTTCGTTATTTAGGGAAATAAGGTAAATAAGATAACTAAGTAAACATTTTATAAAACGCATAAAACATTTGAAAAACTGATTTCAGTAGTTGCCGTCCATAGCCAAATATGTATTCCAATTCTTTTGAATAGCACTGTACCTGATTTGTAGGTTGATATATATACTATATAATTCAGTTTAGAAAGAAAATGCATAACAGGTTGAAATTCATCTTTCAGCAATTTATATTAATATATGGAAACATACTTAAATAATTTTGTACAGCCCTGTAGTTTACATAGTACCTTTATTACGTGCCACTATTTGGCTAAAAATTAATTCAAACTCAAATACTCTTAAAACTACTGAAATTACATTTCCAGAAATTATCACCCATAGACGGCCATGTCTCCAAATCTTTGCGTGACCTGTATATCATTTTATCTATATTTTACAAATATTTCTTAGTAAACTAAATTCAGTTAAGTGTAAAAATGCATAACTCCTTTAAAACTCACTTTTAAGCAATTTATGCTCAAAATCAGTAACCTATACGAATTCATTTCTGTAGCCCTGTATATGAACTATAGCATTTATACGCGCTTCATAGTATGCATAAATATAGGGAAAAAATTGCATATCATAATTAAAAATGCATTTCGAGCAATCATTACTAATATACAGTAATTCGGATACAATATAGTATCTGAAATTTTTTCAAATACACCGCAAGCAATTCCCCCTATACCATTATGAACGGAGTTCTTTTTTGTGGCCCTGTAAATTAACAATAACTATTCTTTGCACCGTGTGTTCAACAAAATGCATGTTTTAGTGAACTTCATAAATGAATATCAATTTTACTATGTTTGAAAGTGTGTAACACCATTAAAAATCATTTGAAACGATTTTTTTCCCATTGGCCGTAATGTAACGGAAAACTTTTGACAGTCCCTCTAAATGAACTAAACATGCTACAAACTTCATTTGAAATAGGGAACGTGCTATGGTAGAGGTCACTAACATCCAAAAATTTCAGAACGATCCCAGCATATTTACGACAGTTAGAGCGTGGACAGTCGGCCAAACGGACAGACAAATAGAAGTCATAAGAACTTTTCAACTTTGTTGGAAAGGGTTAAAAATTAGTGAGTAGCAAAATCGTTGGCGGTATTTTCGGCTCTTAGCTCTTGGGATGCGGCACATATGAAAGTATCGCTTTTAATAAATATCAAAACGTGATTTGAATACATAATCGACGTTCTTTACATAGAAATGCTATATGGTGGCGTTGGTGAGCAATATATATTTCATGCAAAAAATATATTAGAGTTTTCATTAAAATAAAAGATTTTGATCTATATACAAAGCAGAATGTTTTGTAACCCGGGAAGCCTGGATTGAATGTATTTCTCAAATTGTATTCTTTTAATTCACATTAGTATTGGATATGCGATTTATATGTGACAAAAAGTATATATAAATAAAATATTTACATTTTTCTGTATGTTGTACTGCAAAACAGCTTCATAAGAGATTTCCATGAATGTAAGTGTTAAATTTATACATGCGGAACATGCTAATTTATTTTATATGCACATAAAATTAAACATTTATATATATAGATATGAGAATTTCATATCAAAGAATTATAAAATAGATGTTAACCACTTCACTGGTGACAGGTATGGTGAAACAGTGCTTTTACCCCCGACCTATCTCGGGGCAAACGGTGAAGTGGTTAATTTATACACATGTTAATAAACAGACGCTAACAGACCAAAAATTTGAATACTTTTATAAAAAAAAAAAAAACTGTTTTTCAGAAATAGTGATGTAACAATATCAGATTTATGACTGTAAAATAAAATGATTCATTTAATGTGAAATAATTTACATATGAATTTAACCCTGAAGGACTCGCGCCGGGTCTGATAGACACAGAGTGCGAATGGTTTTTACAATTGTCACTACTATTTTTTAAAGTAATCTTTAACTTATTTTATAGCAGAATTTTTTTTAAATGTCCCCAACTGAATAAGATGACGATTATTATTTGTATTTATTTGTGACAAAGTAAAAACCATTCATAACCTGGGTATGCGCGTGTTCTCCCATGTTAAGAACATAATGTAGCATAAATGATTTTTCTATCCAGATTATAACTTCGACTCACTGGAGCGTTAAAGAAATAATAGATGAATCTAAAAACAACATGTGTCCTAATTAATTTTCGTATACTAAGTACGGGTATTTACCGTATCTTTTAGTTAAAATAAATGAACATAATTTAATTGTTCCTTTCAATAAGTGCTGGATAATATACATTTTCAAAATGCACATTTTGTTGTAAAAGTGTGTTGAGGTTAGTCTGAAATTTGGACAATAATTTCATAGGTTTATTTTTCCGCCATTTTTCAAAAAGTAACATACAATTATTGTTCATTGCAAAAACGATGTTTTTCAACAGCAGTTTATGAATATTTGATATCAGGTTGATAACAGTGTAACTGTCGGAGTCGTGCAGCTTATGCACAGGCACATTTGTGTTGAAAAACGCACTGTACACTTTTCATCGATCAAAGGATAGGATGAATTAAAATTTTCAATTTACAGAAAAAACTAGACGTATGTGGCAATCCCAAAATTTTCCCTCAATCTCATACATGTTAATACTTCCTTAAAAGTGCAGAATTGCAGCGCCACCTGTTTACAATTTACACCAAAATCTGATCAGCAACAACTTATGTTAATTTCTAACTGAATCTGAAGTTTGTGAAAATCCGTGCATTAGTTTTTGAGAACAGCTATGGTGGAAGTCTCTAAAAAATTCTGCATGGCAGCGCCACCTGTTGGGCGATATATACTAAAACCTAATAAGCAACATCTTAAGTGAAATTGGTAACTGAATCTGAAGTTTGATGAAAATCCGCCTTATTTTTTAGATAAAACTATTGCGAGAACCAGGAAAAATGCAGCATAGCAGCCTAGCGTCCGTCGCGATGCAGCATAGCGTCCGTGCGAATGCAGCATAGCGTCCAATGCAGCATAGCATTGGACGATTTACACCAAAACGTAGTCAGCGCCACCTCACATCAAGGACTAACTGAATCTGAAGTTTGATGAATATGCATTCATTAGTTCTTTAGATAGAAATATTGCGGAAATCGTGAATCATGCAGCATGGCAGTGCCACCTGTTAGGCGATTTACACCAAAACGCAGTAAACACTAAATCATATCAATGACTAATGAAACTGAAATTTCATAAAAATCCGTGAATTAGATCTTAAGATAGAGCCATTTCGGAAATCGTAAAAAAATGCAGCATAGCAGCGCCACCTGTTGAGCGATTTGAACCAAAAATAATCAGCATCAATTTATATCAGTAGCTAACTGAATATATATTTTTTTATTAAATCACGTGCATTAGATCTTGAGATAGAGTGCCCACAAAATTTGTGTCACACACCAACTGATAGACAGGCAGACATTTTGTAAAAACATGTTTTTCGGGATCTCTGCCCCTAAAACGTGTAAATCCGTCGAAAACCGTAATTCGAAAATTTTCACGAATCCAATACGTTCTTCTTGTAAAGATAGAAGAAAGTAAAAATGTTTATCGATCTAAGACAGAAAGAGCATAATTCATTGTAACAAGACGCATTCGAATTGCTAACAACAAAATAATAAACAATGTAATCGAATCCTATGTATAATATCACAATTTGTGTTAATGCCAACTTTTAATACTGATACTTTATTGACTTATGTATGTTTTGTTCTTCAAATATTTAATACAGATATGATTAAGATAATTTTTAGCTACATTTGAAAGTTAATAATCTGATTATAAGCAAAAAGAACATTCCATAAGATTGTTTTAATTTGTTTTTGAATTTTAATTACCCTAAAATAAATAACAGATAACCTACCTACAAAATTAAATATCTAAAAGATATAACGAACCCCAAAAAGTTCATAAAAGTTAAGCATTTATGTCTAGCACAGAATATAATCATTCTTCAATTTTTCTGATAATTTATCAAATATTTTTTGAACTGATTGTTTCATTGATGTTATGTACTTTCGTTATAAATATTCCCTCGAAAATAGACACTTTTTAAAGTAATTCCATAATCAAACTAAATACATTTATTTTTCATCTTTGATGGGCAAATTCTTAAACCGATAATTCCTGATTATTCTGAATTATTTTCATTACATGAGTAAAATTCTAGATTTGAATATATTTATAATTAAATCTAAGAATCGTTTAGAGATGGCGATGTTGAACCATTAAAAAAATGCACCCTTATTTTTTTGCTTCATTTCTGTGACACTGCAATAAAACTATCCGCAGAAGATTATCTTAAAGAAATCGCAAATGAATTTAATTGTGCCACCTTACCAAGAATTTCAAACATGACATATAAATATGTCACGACGACGTATTCTGAGATCTTTAATCCTCACTAATTATCATTCTACATATATTAATCTGCAGCAATGGGTACTCGAATTCTCACTAATTATATATGTAATCTGTTTATCAGAAAAAAAACACGTTGTGGGATTACAGTTATGCAGATTTCATACGAATCTATTTTAAGAAATAATTTCTTAATTAGCGAACGCAAACGACATTATCATATTTTTAGGTAACTCTATTTCGGAAAATAGCATGTAGTAAGTCAGTGTATAATGAAAATGGGAATTATTGAATGCTATAAACAATTTTGTAAATAAGTTGTAATAATGTTCTAATTAGTGTAAAACAACTGGCAGGCTTTTATCATTATACTCATGATAATATTAGGAGTTCAAATTCGGGCGTATTTGAAAATTTGTATTAGTATGTATTAACTTGTACGTTGATATATTTTGTAAAAAAGTTTCAGGAACCTCTGTATATACATTCAAAATTAAAATTTCAAATATCATTTTTAAAAGTATTCCATATTGCAATAGTTGTTAGCATTGTTTCTAATACCTACTATGTATTCAAAGTTTTGTCTTCATATATTATGTCTATGTTTTATTTATGTTTATTAGTTTATGTTTATTACATCTCAAATAGACAATAAAAAAGCATGCTTTTCAAAGTATTTATGCGATACAGGACCAAATAATATTTAGAAAAATTGAAAACTTTGTGACGGACCCGGCAGTACCGCCACGTGCCGTTCATAGTCATTACACAAGCCTTATAGGATAAAATCCTTTTATTGAAACTAAAATAGGGTGAGTGGTCTGATGAAGCAGATTCAGATTTTTCCTAAACGGTCATGCACACCAGCTAGCCTGAAATGCCGCCCGTGGCAGCCAACATATTTTATTCACATGAACAGGGCAAACTCACAAAGTTTGACTTAAAAATAGTTCTTACCCGACGGCACTCTCCCTCTGACTTCAAAACTCGCTATGTTGAGTTGTCCCTCCAGTCTAAACCGCCTCCAAGGAACTGACTTCACTCATTCGGACTTCGCCTTTTATACTCTTGCAGACTGAGCCAAATGCCCTAAAAATTTGCATAAGCACTCGCGGACGCAGCTAACTGTAGACACCAGGGACCACAATCATACTTCGGGTAAATAAAATACAGATGTCGCTCTACACGCTACAAATGTTAAAACATTGGCGTCACGTTCTCATTCAAATAAGGTGCTTCTATAACGGAGTATCGATACTTTACAACCCCCCCCCCCCCCTCGAGTTTACAGAGAAAAAGGGCTGGGCAAAATGCATGCCCTGGCCTTTTGCTTGAAATAAATTTTGAGCCGAAATACAAGAACACAAGTGATGGATAAATTCAAATTTTGCCAAAATCACCATCGCAGAAATTTCCTAACGCATGAATTCTCACAAAGTCCAAAGAACCCCATGCGCAAAATTTTCCTCACACACACAAAAAAAAAAAAAAAAAAAAAAAAAAAATCAAGACTCCAAAGGCCAAAAGTCTAACTCCCAGAAATTCAGTGAATCAGCTTCACGTACAAATAATGGGGCACATACGAACAGCATCACATCGCTGTGCAATTTCAGTAAATCGATAAAATTCACAACACAAAAATGACGTCATCATACATCAATCTTCATCTGTATGAGCTAAAAAGGAAAAGGTACTACAAAAACATATCAAGATGCATTTTCCTGAAATAAAATCATATTAACATTCAATATTTAACCAATACAATTTCCAATTCAGGTGAAACAAAACTTCGCAACTTGCGGAAACTACTCCCAACTAACGTAAAAACGCAACGCAATGAACCGACACGATAAGTAGAAAGTTATTGAATTAGACAGTTAGTAAAAGAGACAGAAACGCGTGTCAAGGACATCTTGGCCGCGAAACACGCGTTGCCTAAATCCGCGGCGCGTGTGCAAAATCACCCAAACTATCAACGATATCTGAGACTTAAAACATATTAAACATACATAATACAATATATTTAGATATATAACAATATTTATATACATATAACAATTAACAATAGTCCCAGAATATTTAAAAGCATAAAATGAAAAAATACAATATTTTAACAATTTTGACAACAAATTTTAAACTTAAAGAAGGACAACTCGTGAGACCGAAAAAATTCCAAACGTGGCCAAAATAAAATTCAAAAACAGTCCACCTGCTTTTCATTCCTTCACATTGCTACATTATAAATGCACTCACAGAAATAATAAGAAACATCATCACCCGTTTAAAGAGATGACTCGCTGCTTGCCGGCTGCATACTACCGGAAGGCTCTTTAATCTGGTTTCAGAATCCTTGGACAAAGGATCTCTCGTCGTCAGAACTGTAAGGCGAGGGTACCGTCGACTGCTTTGCCTGAAGTCGGGTCCTGAACGGGTGTCGTAGGACGGCTGTAGATTCCACTCGACGACTCGGTCTAGGTTGATTCCTTGGGGACACTCCATGTCTAGGCTCCTTTTGATGACTCGGTCCCGGTTGATTGATTGAAGTCCCTCCATGTGTAGGCACCTTTTGATCAAAAACTCGATTGTGGGAACTGTCCTTGAAATGGTTACTCCTTTTTCTAGGGACACCAGAAGTTACTGTTGAAGCTAGGTCGCGTTTATCCAGACCTGCGCTGTTTTTTAAATGCTGGAAAATTAGTGTTCGGATTAAAAGTTCTTTTATTATGTACACCTGAGTCCCAGAATATTTTTTTTTTGTGATCTATGCATTGACTATGTCGAACTGTTAGAGAGTTCATGTTTTCTTGCTGGGGGTCGAAAAATCGGAGGAACTGGTCTATTGACTATATTCTGTCTTTTATGACCAACTGACTCTGACGTGGTTGAAACTGCCCTCTTAGGTTTCCGCTGATACTTTGGTTGAGATTGTACAGTTTTTCTATCAGTAACAGTTTTTCGTGTTACATTTCGAGATCTTTGTTGGGAATCGCCACTATAAGGAAGATTATTAGATGAAGAGGAACTAGACTTTGCAAACTCTTTGGACCGGGAGTAGCTCGAAATACCACTCGACAAATGAGACCCATCCCTCGTACTTTCTCTAAACTTATAAACTCTGACCTGATCCAAATTGAGCGTCCTTCTTACACCATACACATTTACCACTAAATTATTATTACGTACTTCTAAAACTTCAAAAGGACCCACAAACTTTGGACCAAACTTAGCCACTCTTTTGTCGGCTTGAACTCAACCAATGCTTTTCAACTAAAACAAAATCACCAACTTTAACCTCTAACTCCCTTCTACGCATGTTATAATACTGAGCTTGCTTCTCCTGTGCCTTACCCATTTCAACCTGTGCTTTCTTAACCAACTTCGCAATATCCTGACACATGTAATTATTCTCAGCATCTGATACCATAATTAATCTCTGAAATGGAGTAATTATCTTTCTGACCAAAAATAACTCAGTAGGCGTTTTACCTGTCGACTCGTGAATTGCCGTACGAAGAGCATACGCAAAGTGCTGAAGAAACTGGTCCCAGTTTGAATGATGTGAACCAACGTACGAAGAGATCATTTGAATGAGAGTTCTATTGACTCTTTCCGCCATATTAGACTGAGGCCGATAAGGAACAGTAAAAGAATGATAAATTTCCAGCTTCTCACACAGAGCCTTGAATATATCTATACTCCTATTATAAAGAGGAAAAAATTGTTTATTTGTCGGAGGTAAGCTCTGGAACTACCGAACCGATTCCAAAAGTAATGGTATCAAAATGATGGTGTTAGTCCAACTTAGAACATAGGCTATATTTTATGCCGGTGCCACTACCCCAAAGGAGGTGTAGGAGCAAAAAACGTTCTAAAAATGCGATTTTAGCGTTACTGAAAGGCCTAGAAATATGAAATTTTGAATATTAGTTACATATAAGATATAAATAATGTCTAAGAACAGTTCTTAAACAATTCGAAATTTAAAAGGGGTGAAAATGCACAAAGAGCGTTCTAAAAACGTTCTAAATGGTAGTTTCTACAAAATCTCAGGAAATACCAAACCGATTTATAAAATATTGGTGTCATAATGATGGTGGCAATGCTTGCTCCAAGATAGGCTATGTTTTATGTCGGTGTCACTACCCCAAAGGTGGTGTAGGAGCAAAAAACGTTCTAAAAATGCGATTTTAGCGTTACTGAAGGGCCTAGAAATATGAAATTTTGAATATTAGTTACATATAAGATATAAATGATGTCTAAGAACAGTTCTTAAACAATTCGAAATTTAAAAGGCGTGAAAATGCACAAATAGCGTTCTAAAAACGTTCTAAATGGTAGTTTCTACACAATCTCAGGAAATACCAAACCGATTTAAACAATATTGGTGTCATAATGATGGTGACAATGCTTGCTCCAAGATAGGCTATGTTTTATGTCGGTGTCACTACCCCAAAGGGGTGTAGGAGCAAAAAACGTTCTAAAAATGCGATTTTAGCGTTACTGAAAAGCCTAGAAATATGAAATTTTGAATATTAGTTACATGTAAGATATAAATGATGTCTAAGAACAGTTCTTAAACAATTCTAAATTTGAAAGGGGTGAAATTGCGCAAAAAGCGTTCTAAAAAACGTTCTAAATGGTAGTTTCTTTACAATCTCAGGAAATACCAAACCGATTTAAAAAATATTGGTGTCATAATGATGGTGACAACGCTTGCTCCAAGATAGGCTATGTTTTATGTCGGTGTCACTACCCCAAAGGGGGTGTAGGAGCAAAAAACTTTCTAAAAATGCGATTTTAGCGTTACTGAAGGGCCTAGAAATATGAAATTTGAATATTAGTTACATATATGATATAAATGATGTCTAAGAACAGTTCTTAAACAATTCTAAATTTGAAAGGGGTGAAATTGCGCAAAAAGCGTTCTAAATGGTAGTTTCTACACAATCTCAGGAAATACCAAACCAATTTTAAAAATATTGGTGTCATAATTATGGTGACAACGCTTGCTCCAAGATAGGCTATGTTTTATGTCGGTGTCGCTACCCCAAAGGGGGTGTAGGAGCAAAAAACGTTCTAAAAATGCGATTTTAGCGTTACTGAAGAGTCTAGAAATATGAAATTTTGAATATTAGTTACTTATAAGATATAAATGATGTCTAAGAACAGTTCTTAAACAATTCGAAATTTGAAAGGGTTGAAAATGCGCAAAATGCGTACTAAAAAACTTCTAAATGGTAGTTTCTACACAATCTCAGGAAATACCAAACCGATCTAAAAAATAATGGCGTCAAAATGATGGTGACAACCCTTGCTCCAACATAGGCGATGTTTTATGTCGGTGCCATTACCCCAAAGGGGGTGCAGGAGAAAAACGTTCTAAATTGCGAATTTTTCGTTACGGAAGGGACTAGAATCGTGAAATTTGGAATGGTAGTTAGTTATAGCATAGCAATGATCTCTAACGACATTTCCAAAAAAAAAAAAAAATCAAAATTTAAAAAGGGGTCAAAATGCGCAAAAAGCGTTGTAAAAAATTCTAAATTGCGATTTCTATGCAATCTCAGGAAGTACTGAACCGATTTCAAATATAATGGTGTAAAATTGATGGTGACAGATCTTGCTCCAAGATAAGCTATATTTTATATCTGTTTCCACTACCCCAGAGGAGATGCAGGAGCAAAATGCGCGAAAAGCGTTCTAAAAATGTTTTAAATGCCGATTTGTCGGCAATATCTCAGGAAGAATGAATCTTATTTCAAACGTAATTGTAGAATGCTGACAGCCTCTGCTCTAACATAGACGCTATTTTGTGTCGGTATCACTATCACCAAGACGTTGCAGGAGTTAAAAAGCGTTCTAAATTTCGATTTTTGTGATCGGTAGGGGCTAGCAACTTAAAATTAGGCAAAAGGTGCATATTTATTAGATATAAATGATTTTTAAGAACAGTTTCGAAAAAATTGGAAATTTAAAAAGAGGTGAAAATGCGCGAAAAGCGACCTGAAAACGTTCTAAATTGCAATTTCTACTCAATCTAAGGAAATACCAAAGCTATTTCAAAAGTAATGGTTGCAAATCAATGGTCACAGTCCCTGCTATAACATAGATTATATTTTATGTTGCTGTCACTACCATCTGAGGGTTGCAAAAGTAAACATGTTCTAATTTGCGTTTTTTGCACAACTGAGGGGTCTAACACTTTGAAGTATGGCATGGTATTTATTTACAAGATGCAATTTCTTTCTAAGAACAGTCAAAAGAAAATTCCAAATTAAAAAAAATGAAGTGAGTGAAAAGCATTATAAATTACAATTTTTAAGCAAACTTATAAATTACCAAACCGATTAAAAAAATAATGATGACAAATTTTGGTGATAGAACCTGCTCAAACATTAGCTATATTTTATGTCTGTTCCAGTACCACCAGAGGGTTGCAGGAGCTAAAAACTTCCTAAATTGCGATTTCTGTGATACTGAAAAGGCTAGAAACTTTAAATATGACATGGTAGTTACTTATAAAATATAAATGCCCTCGAAGGAACGTCGAATATAAATTCGAATTAAAAAGGGGTGAAGAGATAGGGGAGGTGCGAAAAACATTCTAAAAAGTTCTAAATTACGATTCTATGCAATTTCAGGGAATATAAACCGATTATAAAAGTAATAGTTGCAAATCAGTGGTAACAGTCTCTGATCCTACACAGGCTATATTTTATTACCACCTGGGGTTCACAGGAACAACAAACGTTCTAAAAAAGGTCTTTAAAAGCTTTTTAAATTACGTTTCTGTGGAATATTAGGAAATAACAAACCTATTTCAAAATTAATTTTGGCAAATGAATGGTGACAGTTCCTGTTTCAACATAGCCCTTTATGTTGAGAGAGGTGGTAGGACTTGGAATTCGACATGATGGTTAATTTTAAGATGTAAGAAGATGGTTTCTAAAAAATTGAAAACTTCAAATGAATACTGAAATGAGCGTATTAATTGAGCATAAAAGTTTCAAAATATTTTCTAAATTATCATTTATTTAGTTTTATTTCATTTTATTAATTTAAGTCTCATTTCTGCGCAGTGTAATAATGATGTTTAATCAAACTGTGTTTTAAATAGTAATTTTTGAATTATTCATAAAAGTAATAAGTACCTTTTAATAGAAAAACTTAATAAAGTAAAATATTACCTTTTAATAAAATAAAAATTTAGTTAGTACCTTTTAATAAAAATTAGACATATAAATATCACTTAGCATATTTCAAATATTACGCGAGCAAAGCCGCGGGGTTTGCTAGTCTGATATAAAACAAGGGCCATGATCACTAACTACCCTAATTGGTGCACCATATTTAGATATATAATTATCAAAAAAAAATATCGGCGACTGCTGGAGCAGAAGCCTTTCTGAGGGGGACTAACTCCACCCACTTACTAAAATATTCTACAATTACTAATACAAATCTATATCTTTTAGGATTAGATAAAGGATAAGGGCCAATTAACTCTGCACCTACACATTCATTAGGAAAATTTACTTTAATTGGAATTAATTTGCCGGCCGGACTTACATTTTTATAATTATAACGCTGGCAAGTGCTACAGCTGGAGACATAAGCGCGCACTGTTTCCCGCATTTTAAGGAAATAGCAGGATTCACAAATTCGTGCATACGTTTTCCTGATTCCTAGGTGTCCTGCTAATGGATTGTCATGGAATTCCTTTAAGATGGCCTTTCGAAGAGTAACCGGAATAAAAACTCTCTATTCACCTCGTGAATTTACAATTTTAGAATAGAAAAGAAGACCATCAATAAGTTTGAAAGATTGGGACCATTTCTCTAAAATAGGCACACTTGAACTAGGAACATCGTCTGGATTCTCTAAATAACGATACAACTCCCCGAACTCCTCATCTTGTTTCTGTTCCCGTATCAATTGTTCCCGTGATCTCAACACCAAAGAAGATAATGCACAACACTTAACCTTCTCAATGACCTCTGAGCTACCATGCGGGTTGCGAGACAAAGCATCGGCTACCGCATTCTCCTTGCCTGCCCTATGCTCTATAACCACATTATACTCCGCTAACTTTAAACACCATCTAACCATGCGAAAAGACAAACCTTTTCCATTAGTCAACTTAGTTAACGCGGAGTGATCCGCAATTCGACCTTTTTGTGCTAACATCGCTCCAATCCCCACTGCACTCGCGTCACAATAAATTTCAAACTGAGAAGAATAATCAGGATGAGCTAAAACAGGTGGCGATACCAGTGCCTGTTTCAACAATTCGAAAGATCTTTGAGCCGCCGCTGACCACACAAACTTTACTCTCTTCCGCTTCAGATTATATAATGGTTCGCATAATTTAGAAAACTGAGGAATGAATTTGGCAAACCAAGCTACCATTCCTAAAAATGTTGCTATTTGTTTGCCATTCTTGGGGGCAGCCATAGCTGTAATTGCTTCAATTTTCTCATTATTAATTTCGATACCTTCACGTGTAATTTTCACACCCAAGTATTTGGTTTCTTTTCTTAAAAATGCACACTTTTCAAGGTTCACGGTTAAACCCGCATTCCTTAATAATGTAAATACTTCTCTTAGCAATCTTATATGTTCGTCAAAGGTAGCTGACATCAAAATTATATCGTCCAGGTAGACCAAGACATTCTTACCAATTAAAGGTTTAAGGATGGTATTCATGGCCTTCTGGAATGTTGCAGGAGCCCCTGACAGTCCGAAACTCATTCTCTTAAAGGCAAAACAACCATTCCTAGTTATAAACGCAGTTTTTGCAATATCTTCAGGTTTCATGGCAATCTGAAAATAACCAGATGTGAGGTCTAAAGTAGACATGTAATTGGTGCTATTTATGTTAGCCAGGATATCATCAATTACTGGTATGGGATATTGAGGATATTGGGTTATGGCTTTCAATTTTCTGTAATCAATGGCAAACCTCCATGCTTCAGGATCATCTATATTTTTACCATTACTCTTACGAGATAGTACTACTGGAGATGCAAAAGGGGACTCAATGGGCATGATAATATCATCGGCGAATATTTTCTGTATATGGTAATCAATTATTTCTTGCTTTACTTTATCATACCGATAAGGTTTACTGGCCACTGGTGTCGCTGAACCTATATTGATCTCATGCCATGCTACATGCGTTAACCCCGGTTTATCAGAAAATACTTCTCCAAAATCCATCAAAAACTTATTAAACTCCTCTTTCTGCACTTCAGTTAAACCAGACTCCCCCAAATCTACTGACACACAAACTGCTTTCTCTTCCCTAGCTTCTCTATCATTCAGAATTAAAGACTTTTGAAAGAAATCTAAACTTATACCTCTATACCTCATGTAATCTAAGCCCACAATACAATGCACTGTTAAACCATCTACAACAAAAAATTCCCAACATGTTTTTACTGCACGAATTTCCACTTGTAAATCTATTACACCTTTATTAACACATGTTGCTCCTTGCGCCGAGTGAACCACTAAACTAGACTTTTTCAACCTTTTATAAGAAAAATACTTCCGATAAAAGTCGTAAGAAATGAAAGATCTCTCCGCTCCTGTATCGAAGAGACTTCTAACCACAATTCCATCTAAAATTATTAACAATTCAGGCAATTCCACAGGATTAATCGTTACACTATTTAAAGAAACAGAAGGCTTTTCTTTTTTCACCTGTGACTGCATACCCCCTGAAATACAGCCACCTACCAGTTTAACTGACCAGATTTTTCCAAACTTTCCCTTTCTATTGACCTGCCCCCAGAATTTTCCACAGATAATTGCCTTAAACGTGAAGGAGGTACATTCCTATCGCGGACATTTCCCCTTCTTTGACTTAAACCACCATTCTGCTTATTACCACCATCATTCCTTTCCTGTCCTCTAAAATTACCAGAATTACTGAAATTTCTATTACCATTAACATTCGACACATTTCTTTTTGAAGCCTGCTCATAGATATTTTGCTTATTACAATAAAATTCTCTTCTTAGTACACTTTCATCTTTAAGACCGGGAAAAGCTTTTTTTTAACTCAGCCACTGTTTGTTCAAATCGTTTCGCATCATCAGTCACTAGAAATTTACCAATATTCTCTAACCACAAAAGTGTATCGCCCTTTAACGAGCATTTCAGCACTATATATTTGTTCTTTTCCGCAATATTATTAAATGAAATATACTCTTGTAATTTAGTCAAAAATTCTTCTACATCACCTTCCCCGGTAAAGTAAACTCTGGGCACAATTTCACATGGTTTTAACTCAACCTTAGGTTCGAAAATTTGTTGGGCGCCATTTGTGACGGACCCGGCAGTACCGCCACGTGTCGTCATAGTCATTACACAAGCCTTATAGGATAAAATCCTTTTATTGAAACTAAAATAGGGTGAGTGGTCTGATGAAGCAGATTCAGATTTTTCCTAAACGGTCATGCACACCAGCTAGCCTGAAATGCCGCCCGTGGCAGCCAACATATTTTATTCACATGAACAGGGCAAACTCACTAAGTTTGACTTAAAAATAGTTCTTACCCGACGGCACTCTCCCTCTGACTTCAAAACTCGCTATGTTGAGTTGTCCCTCCAGTCTAAACCGCCTCCAAGGAACTTTCTTCACTCATCCGGACTTCGCCTTTTATACTCTTGCAGACTGAGCCAAATGCCCTAAAAATTTGCATAAGCACTCGCGGACGCAGCTAACTGTAGACACCAGGGACCACAATCATACTTCGGAAAAATAAAATACAGATGTCGCTCTACACGCTACAAATGTTAAAACATTGGCGTCACGTTCTCATTCAAATAAGGTGCTTCTATAACGGGGTAACGATACCTTACAACTTATTTAAACTGAGCTAAAATGATAGCTGTATTGTCAATGATACTGGTAAAATTTAAAATTTGACTTGCGTTTTCCCGATTACTGTACGCAGTTTTCATAATTGAAATAGAAACATTTCTTTTTAAAACTGTTCTACAGTTACTTGGAAGTATTCAAGTGTTTGTTTAGTTTTTAATGTAAGATAGTTTAGCTAGAATCTTAGTGTTTGAGAACCCTACTTGTAGGAAGCTATTCATTAATATAAAGTTGAGATATTTAAAGTGCTTACGTTAAATTAACATATTCTAAATTATATTTATATTCAACTGAGATATTTTTTTTTTCCTTGATCACAGCTAAATTTAAATAATTTACTAAATTTAATGTTTGCACGTACTTGGATAGTTACGCTAAAGCTTTTACACAAAATAATAGTTTATTTTATAAACTTTAATTTAATTAATATATTATCACTCTTTAATAAATTATAAAGGTCACATATAATCCTAGCTAAATGATATTTTTAATGGAAAACTTTTGGATGACTAGCAATATAAAAAAAAATATGATATTTAAAATTTTACTAAAAATAACACATTTATTTAAAGCAAATTTCTACGGAAAACTTATTTCTCATTTCTGAAATTTATTGGTGATAGAAAGACCCAAAAATGATTATATACAAATTATAAAATTACAAAATGTTAGTGATTAAAACATGTTTAACATTTTATTTTAGTAGAAAATGATAAAAAAAAATCCATGTTTAAAATCTTTAAATAACTATATTATAGAAGAATTAATGTTTATTTTTTTTTATTTTTTCAGCAGTTGATTTTAAAGCACTCTTGTGGAGTGTATCGAATTATCAAATAAAAATTTAAACCGATGTAATGTTAAATTAATTTAGGTTTGCAAAAAAAACCCCTCTTAAAATACACACTATTTTTATTTTAAAAAGGCTTCAAATGTCTTTCAGTCGAATTTTGATCATGTAGATAAGTAAAAATTGATGAGAGTACTTTACTTAATACTTTTAAATAGCAATTTTTGCCTAGTATCACAAAATTGTTTTAATTTATTATTCTAAAAAAATCATTTTTCTATTAAAATGGTTTTTGTTTCCTTCGTACGAGCATTGCCGGTTTAGATATAGCGGTTTTTATTACCATTCTTAAACTGGAAGTCTGTATTTAATTAACCGGATTTGGTGTATTTAAATAGTCGTAAGTGTTTATTTAAATAAACTGAAGTGTGTATATAAGTAATCAATATATAGTAAAGAGAGGAGAGTTCGCCCGGTAGGAGAGATTGCGCACAAAGAGATTCGACGGGAAGGAGTAGAGTGCGCGCCCAGCGACTCCAGGTAGTTGTACAGCAGCATTAGTGCAGTGTCTACATGAATGTGCATATTTATTGTTCCAAGCGTCTTGGATAAAGCAGTGCTATTTTGGTATTTTTTTCCAAAGTAAGTGCTTGAATTTTCATAACTGTTCGTCAGAATTTTTATAGAGCGTCAATAATACAAAATATTTTGAACTTAAACAATTTCTTATAAACTACTAACCTGGACTAAGTATGCGAAAACCAGAAATTCATTTTAGAAGTGGCCGTATTTAAATAAAAGACCGCACAATCTCTTCTACCAAAATAGGAGAGTTTGCGCATCTGCTACTTAGGAGAGATGCCGCATTTCCCCATAAGTTTAAGTGCTAGGAGAGATAACACTGCTTATTGATAAGTTTGTATGAATTGCAAATTACGCGTAAAACATATGAATGAATCAATTTTGAAATAATTTCGGAAAAACACATAATTACCAAAACTAAATTTGGCAATAAATTAATTTCCAAAAAAAAAAAAAAAAAAAAAAAAAAAACTTTTGCAGATAAAAAATTTTATTAATAAATTAATAATACAGTTGTTATTAAATAAATTTTATGTAATTATTTTTGTTAATAAATTAATAATATATTTGTTAATAATTTAATTATATATATATATTTAATTTATGAGCAATTAATTTTCTAATAAATTAATTTTGTTAACTAAAATAAATTTTCAAATACAATGTTTTGGAAAAGCTTTCACCCATTCCAAGTAGTGTAATGCCATCGAAATCAAAAGAAAACAGAGTGCAACTAATGTTACTAATCCACAAAATATATATGAAAAAAGATTTAAGAAAGATGCCGCTACAAAGAAAAAAAAAGCTGAAGGTAAGGTGATTTTACAAAAAGTGGGATAAAAAACTCTAGGGGAAAAAACGAAGGTCAATGAGGATGAGTGCACTGAGTATCAGGAACTGTACCAGGAGACAATTTCGACAACTGACTGGATTCAATGTTTTGCTTGTTGCAGGTGATTGCACGAAAGATGCACGTTTTACAATAATAAGTGCATCGATTGTGGACGACGACAACTTCGGTTAGGAAACAAAATACAATGAAACTGTGGAAATCGAAATGAAGTAATTTTCAAGTTAAACGTGTTATCTACTAGGTGAACGTTTTTTTGTAATCTTAATAAGGCTTGCTTTTTCTGATATTTTAATCTTTTTAAATTAAAAATTTTAACTGTTGTTAAAATTATTTCTTTTATTTATTATTTAAACATTTGGTTGAAATTTTCACTCCTAATACAAAAATATTTACTCACAAAATGTCAATTAAGTGTAATTATTATTGTTAACAATTTAATTGTAGTTATTATTAATAACAATCTCTTCTACCTATGTGCGCAATCTCTCCTACCCATGTGCGCGTTCACTCCTACCCTGTAAGGAGAGATTGCGCAAAATAGTTTTCTTGGTTTTATTACTGCTGTTCTATTACTTTACAGTATAACAACAAAATAACAATGGAAATGCATAAAAAACTAATGAAGTCAAAATTATTCATGCATAGTTTAGCAAAATATTAATATTTAGATTTTTTATTATTATTCTTTCGAAAGCTGCGCAGACTCTCCTTGCTTTACTATAAATAAAATGTCTTAATATAAAAATTAAGGAATGTACCATACATAGAACACAAAATTTATTGACTTGGAGATTAATATTTCTAATAGATTTTCAGAAATAAAAACATAAATAAAGGTGCACTAAACTTTGTTTAAATTAAGTGGATTTAACTAAAAAATTCTTATCTTTAAGGTTCTTCATTTAAATGAAAGGTATGTCTCATTATCCTTTCTTTCGATTTATACCCAATATTGGTCATGGTATCAAAGGTAGTCTTTATGCAGCATTCACTAATTTAAACATATTTTCTAGGTAAGTATATGTAAAGAAAAATTCTAATTCGACATGCAAAATGGACCCATTTAGCCCTAGTGATTAGCATGCTGTCCCAAAGTAAGGAGCTTGGGCCTCTGTTCGCAAATTTGAAACTAACACGGTCTGCGCAGAGTAATTGTGTAAGGTTTTCAAGAGATTTCCCATGATAAATCTGGTCTGTCCCTTCTGTATCAATTTTTTTAAGGGGTCTCAGGACTCTTAAAATTGGAAAAAAGAAAAAAAAAAAGGACCATTTTCAACATTTAATATCTTAAAATGTATTTGATATTAAGACACAATTTTAAATGGGAATGAAAGATACAAGTATGTTCTTTCATTTCAAATATTTGAAAAATTGCAAGATGCAGAATTAGCATTTACAGGGGACTTCAAACTGTCAGACATTTGACGAGCAGAAAATCGGCATAACAGCTTATGCGCACGATTACAAAATAAATTTTGCAACTAGAATGAAAATTTTGTTCCCTACTTATACCACATATTATAATAATTACACTGAACCTAAATAAATTTGTATTTAAAGCATTTTTGTATTTTTAATACAAAATTGTATTTAGCTAATGCAAAATTTAGAAATTTTCAACAGTATAATCACCTATAAAGAATATATTTCTGAACAATAAGAAGGAAATTTTAGGTTCAGTTTATAAAGACTAGCATGAAACGTATGTTTTGAAAATTTCATGAAAACATATTCAGAGGTTTTTGAGATATCGTGCGCGTTATGCCCAAAAACGTCATTTGGAGAAAAATGACTTCAAAGTTTTGGAAACACCGCTTCAGCTATTGGGCGAGTATAATTCTAAATGCCACAACTGTTGTTCTAATGGAAATTTCAAGATAACAATTATATCAAAATGTTCAGAAAACATAGAAGTTTAACATATAAAAAAATTTAAATTTCGAAAATTTTAAAGCTTTAAGAGTCTTCAGACCCCTTAATAAGCTTAATAATAATCCCTTTTCACGGTAAAATTAGGAAAACGAATGAAACTGGTATTTGCATCTCATAAGGCGTTTCTAAGGTTCCCCGCTCAAAAAACGCGAAACATTCTGACACATTTTTAAACATAAAGCATAAAATTGACAGGGCTAAGTAATCGGCTATTTTATCGGCTAACTATTTTATCGACTTGGAATCGAAATGTATTTTACAATTTTTCAATAATTGTGTTATTAAGTTATAAGCAATTTTTGTCACGTGACGGTTCAAAAGGTTAAGTTTTGCAGTATTTTCTGAAAAAATATTGTCTTTACCAAAAAATGAAAAATGCTGTTCGATTATATAGTTTATGATTAATAACACATCCCATTCTCACGCGTTTCATGCGAAAATATATTCAAAAATGTGTCAGTGACAATTATAATAGAAATTATCAGTAATATTTTGTATTTAACTTCTGTATTAAAAAGCAGATTTTATTGGAAGTGTTAGAATTGCATTACATTTTCACAAAATTTAAATTCAAATATTATTTGGCAGTTATTTAAAAAGTGTCCTTCTGTGCCTTACGAAAATACTAGAAAAATGATATTTAAAAAAAAAATCGCAATGGGTAATAAATTGCTCATTTCCGTCTGAGAAAAAGTTGTTCGCCTAATGCATTAATGGATGCAAAAGTTTGCCACAAAAATTCTCTTCGCCGGACCGTATTGCATATGGAATTAGGGAAAATACTGCTATTGATTTCCTTTCATTTTTTTTTTAATTAGCAGAAACTTAATTTAAATCAGTAAAATGAGAAACATGCAAAACTTGGTAATGTGTTTATGGAAAGTTGGTGGGCATCGTATAATTCTTACCTCAGTAATTTGAAAGACATGCACGCACATTTAATTCTAAAAAGTATTTTTGGCAGTTAATTAAAAAGTATTTTACTGTTTCTTACGAAAAAAATAGAAAAATTATATGTTTTTACATTTTTTAGAATATGTAATAAATTTCTGATTCCCATCCGATATATGAGAAAAAGTTGTTCAGCTAATGCATAAATGGGTGCAAAATTTTACTACAGGACTTCTCTTTGCCATACCATATTGCATATCGAAATAGGGAAAATTCTGCTGTTTTTCTTTAACTTTTTTTTTTTTTAACAGTTCGCAGAATCTTCCATTAAATGATTAAAATTATCAAAATTCAAGACATAGCAATGTGTTTATGAAAGGTTGGTAGGCATAATCTGATTCTTACCTCAGTAATCTGAAAGACAGGCACACTTATTGCTAAAAACTATTTTTTGGCAATAATCTTATGAAAAAAAAAAATAGAAAAATGATATTTTGGTTGAATATTTTTGGAATATGTAATAAATTGCTGTTTTCCATCTGAGATATGAAAAAAGTTTTTCGGCTAATGCATAGATGGATGCAAAAGTTTGCCACAGGAATTCACTTCGTCAGATCATATTGCATATGGAATTAAGGAAAATTCTGCTATTGTTTTCCTTTCATTTTTTTAAAATAACTGCAGAATCTTCCTTTAAGTCAGCAAAATGAGAAACATGCAATACATGGTAATGTGTTTATGAAAACTTTGTAGGCATCGTAAGATTTTACATCAGTAACCTGAAAGACAGGCACACTTGTTGCTAAAAAAAGATATTTTTCTTTTTTGGCAGTTATTTAAAAAGTGTTTTACGGTTCTTTACGAAAAAATAGAAAAATGATTAATTGTGAAAATTTTTGGAATATGTAATAAATTGCTCATTTCCATGTGATACATCAGAAAAAATGTTAAGCTAATTCATAAATCGATGCAAAAGTTTCCCACAGGAATTCCCATCATCAGGTTATATTGCTGGTGGAATTAGGAAAATATTGTTATTGATTTCCTTTCTTTTTTTTTTCAAATAATTGGGAGAATTTTCCTTCCCTCCGACTGTCTTGGAAAAGGGCAAAATTGTAATGTTGTTATCTCTGCATTTTGTTTTAAATGTTAAAAAAAATTATTCTTTGAACATTTTATAAAAAAACTTAATAACGAATATGAATGCAATCCTTGGAAATATTAATCATTGGTCAATGTATTAAAAATACATTAAATCAATAGAATTATATTACTTTAAATATTCCTTGTATTGCAGTGAAACCTGGAGCTTAGTGAACGTATTAACACGGGCTTGTCAGTGAGGGGGTTAAATCAGTAAAATGAGAGACATGCAAAACATGTTAATGTGTTTATGAAAAGTTTGTACACTGTTAAAAATTTGCAGCATTCTGTCCAGTCATTTGACCGTTTTTATAGAAAATGATTACACAACCAAAATTTAACACTATTCTGACCATATTATTGGCCATTTTATGGTCAGAATATAATTAATTTACGGCTATGAAACCGTTTTAAAAAAAAAAAAAACGGTCGAATGACTGGACAGAATGCTGCAAAATTTTAACAGTGTACGCATCGGAATATTTACTCCTCAGTAATCTGAAACAACAAGTACATTTATTGCTAAAAACGATTTTTTTTTGTACTAACTTCAGTATAAACACTTCAAATAGAACCAATAGTATTGTTTAGTGTTAGTTATAAAATGTGGGTGTCTAATGTTTGTAGATCTGTCCGACTTTATATCTCCCTTTATTGCTTTAAGAACTTCAACTTACACAGAAAGTGAAATTACAAGTTTCGTTTCTTCTTTAAATAAATTTTATCCAAAAACATTTTATCCATAACATTTGTTACAGCATAAAACACCCTAAATCCATAAAAATGGTGGATCTTAAATAGTAATTAAACGTTTCTATTATAATCTGTTTTTACTTACCAGAACCTTGATAATATGCTGTAGTTGCTTCATTCTACTTACATTATTTAAAATTTGAAATTACATCCTTGTAATATAATCCTTCATAATAAATCACAAATATCTATAATATCAGTTTATAATTACTTACTACTATATTCAACGAATTTTTTTATTTATTATATGCATAAATGAAACATAAAGATGGTATAGCTTAAAAATGTAAGAAACATATTTTTTACTAAAAAATGTAGCTATCTAAATAAATAACTCACAAAAACTGTTTGCATCATTTATTTATTTTATTCTCTAGTAATCTAATTAAGTTTATTTTCATTAAATTTATCTGTAATATAATCAAAATATATTATGTCCGCATAACAAAACTCATTGTCTAAATGAACTTTAATTATGTAAATAAAATTGCTCTATTTTTCATAAGTATTCAAGAACGATTAAACACTTCAAGAACGAGTTTTAAACACTTGTTTGCTATTTTTGTAGAAAAAAAAATCTTAGCAAACGATAGTTTGTGAATGTAAATAAAGTTCGTTATTTAAATTTAATGTCATTTTTTATATTGTAGATGTAAAAAAAAAAAAAAAATCTAATCTTTCTTTTCTTTCTTTACTTTTTAAAAGAAAGTAAGCTTTTATTAACTATATTGTACGTGATTTGTTAATTATAAACAAATATTGTTTCTTTTCCATTAACAATAATTATTTAGACATCTAGTTTTTATCACAATTAGATTTTGACTATATTTTTAAAGGTGTTATAATATTATTAGCTGACCCGCCCGGCGTTGCCCGCGACCGTCGATTTTTTCAAACAAATTGTGAATATTTAAAATATTGATTCATATTAAAATAGGAAAAGAGAATATCTGAAAATAAATCTGAAATCGTTCTTGTTAATTATGCTTGTTCTTTGCACACGGTAGTAGAATTACTGTAGATAAACGAAAATGATAGATGTTACAGTATTCAGAATTTATTGGAAAGTTTCTGATAATCTATGCTGCACGCATGATTCTTCGTTCTTCATAGTTATAATTTGTTCTTTGCCTATGGTGGTACATATACTGGAGATGGATGAAAATGAGAGGTGTTACAGTATACAGAATGTGTTGGAAAGTGTTTCACAATCTATGCTGTACGCATACTTTTTCTTCTTAGTTTTCTTCTTTTCAATGGGCGGTAAAATTACTGCAAATGGTAGGTGTTACAGTATTGAAAATGTGTTGGAAAAGGTTTCATAATCTATCCTGTATGCATGATTTTTCGTTCTTGTTATTTATGTTTTGTTCTTTGCACAGGGTGGTAAAATCACTGTACGTACATGGATGAAAATTGTACTTTTACAGTATTCAGGATGCATTGAAAAATGTATCATAATCTATGCTTTAAGCATGATTTTTCGTACTTGCTAATTATGTTTTGTTCTTTGCACAGGGTTGTAAAATTAGTGTACGTGGATCAAAATAAGTTTATAGTATTCAGAATATGTTGGAAATTGTTTCAAAATCTATGCTATAAGCAGGATTTTTCTTTCTTAGTATGTTCTTTGCACAGGGTGGTAAAATTACTGCAGATGGATTAGAATGATAGGCCTTGCAGTATTCAGAATGTGCTGGAAAGTGTTTCATAATCTATGCTGCGTGAATGATTCTTCATTCTTGTTAGTTATGTTTTGTTCTTTGCAGGGTGGTAAAATTTCTGCAGATGCATTAAAATTATACGTGTTACACTATTCAGACTATGCTGGAAAGTGTTTCATAATCTATGTTGTACACATGATTTTTCTTTCTTGTTAGTTACGTTTTGTTCTTTGTATAGGATGGTAAAATAACGGCAGATGGATTACAATAATATATTTACAATATTGAGAATGTGTTGGAAAGTGTTTCGAAATCTATGTTGTACACATAATTTTTCATTCTTGATAGTTCAGTTTTGTTTTTTCATAGGATGGTAAAATTACTGCACATGGATGAAAACGATTGGCTTACAGTATTTAGAATGTATTGGAAAGTGTATCATAATCTATGCTGTACGCACGATTTTTCGTTCTTGTTAATTAAGTTTTGTTCTTTGCACAGGGTGGTAAAAACACTGTACATGAATGATTAACATAAATGATTAACAGCATGTCAATCATGTGATTTCTGGCAAGGTTCTTCAAACAATCGCCGTTTCTGTTTCTTCAAACATTTGAAGAAACGAAAGCATTCAGTAAAGTGTAAGCTGTGTGTTTTCAACAAACAATTTAATTTGTAAGTTTTTTTTTTTTGTGACATAAAAAACAATTAAAAATAATAAGTAGTCGTATAATGTGTGTTGTCATCGTCCAATAGTGGAAACAATGATAATAAATCCAAACATTGAAGATTTGTATATAAAACTGCAGCAGGCCCGGCCACCGTTTCCCAGGCCAGTTAAAAAGTAAAGAAAATTGTGACCAGTTAAAACTTCTTGCATGTGAAAACGTATTCAGAAAACATGTCGCTTTATAATTTTATCAGAGAAAAGGAAAAAAAATGAGATGTCATCATCTCCCTCTACAAAAAGTGAAAGTAAAATTTATACTCAGAAAACATGTCATTTTATAACTTTTTATTCCGCTATCGTACACTTTTCCGCCACCGATATCGCCATTTGCAAATGTACAGCCATCTCGCAGATGTTAAATGCACAGATGATCACAAAAGTTTATATTTAATTAGGGATACACCGAATATTCGGTATTTGGCCATACTACCGAATATTCGGTTAGGCCGAATATCAAACTATTCGGTATGCCGAATATTCTGCTTGACCGAATATCAAATCAAACTATTCGGTTTGCCCGAATATCTCTTTCAAAGTATTTTTAAAAACCTTAAAACAATTACTATTTTTAACTGGTCACTTAATAAAGATATTTAATAATTAGAAATAGAAAAATTGAATTATATTTAAATAAAAGAAAATGCTCTTACATTTTTTATTTGCTATTTGAAAAGTATCACGTAAAATAATTAACCAATAATGACAAATTTAGTCCCTTCCTCACAAAATTGTACATGACTGTACAACTTTTTATCCAATTCCTTCAAAATTTCCCTTTGATTTTAAAATATTTAATTTAGAATGTAGACAATTATATTCATTTGTTTTAATTCAGAGGGCAATCCATGAAATTTAAAATCTTACCAATTCAAAAAGATTTAAAATTACCCTCTTCTTAAATAGCAATTCAAAGCATATTTTTTTTTAAATGTAGAATTTACTTGTAAAAATATATTGTTTAGCAATATGGAAGGTATGTGTATAAAATAATATGTAAAAATTTTTCAAAATTTAAAATTTTAATACTTTCAAATTCTGAACTTAGTAATCGGCAAGCCGAATATTCGGTATTCGGCTTGATCATCAATATTCGGGTAGCTGAATATTCGGTTTACCTGTTGACCGAATATTCGGCATTCGGCCAAAAGAACTATTCGGTGTATCCCTATATTTAATATTCCTTTAATCATTATTGATCGTGATTCAAGTTTGGTTAAAAAAGCAAAGACTAAACAATAACAACAATCTATGAAGTAAATAACATCGCCCAAACACCCCCACCCCCTAAAAAAACAATTCAAAAGACTAATTAATCGTCTTTAAAAATACAAAAAACAATGTGATTTCTGGCCAGGTTTTTTTTATACATATATATTGATATTTCAATTAACAGAATGTTTGACCGACCTGTTTTATGCAAATTGTATTCCTAAATATTAAACTGACGCGACTCTCTTCAAGAAAAGGAAATATAAATTATCACTATATGTTGGTCAATCCTGTTTTCAATACTAATGCAACTGTTGTTGAAAATAATATAATGCAAATATTTCTTAAATGTTATGAGTTTGAAAAAACGAAAGCATTCAGTGAAGTGTAAGCTGTGTGTTTTCATCAAAACAATTCAATTTCTAAGTTATGAGGTAAAAAAAAAAAAAAAAAAAAAAAAAAAAAAACTCACCGTTTTCTCGCATATTATTAGTTTTATAAGAAAGTAAAACATTAAGTAAATATTAAGCATTTGCAGACTGAATGTTTTCATTCCATATTAATGTTTTCCATTTTTGGGTGACTAAAAATGTTCTTCAGGGAAACAAACCGAGTTCAATAACAAATCTTAATGAAAACATTCATCTTGCACTTTACTATAAAATGTACAGTTCTAAAATTCATCACATGGTATGAGCAACAACTCTTATGTCTACAAATTAGCGCATGTATGGGAACTAAGATTGTAAATAAGAATAATTACTCAAAATTTTTGCTTCACTGAATTAGGTCTACGGTATGCGCTTTTAGCTCATATGCGCGCTGTGAAAACATTCAGTAATTTGTATACGAAACGAACTAATTTCAAAAACAAATCTTAATCAAAACACAGATCTTATACTTCACTCCTAGGATTTTGCATTCAGTTGCATAGTATAACCATAGACTTCTAATACAACAGTATAACATATATAAACAAATAGTGAAATGCCCTAGCCGAAGCCGATAGCCCTGAACTGCATTCGCCGGATCCCATATTTACCGTCTGCTCTGATTGGCTGGCTGCTTCGTTGCCGCGGATTGGCGGAGAGCGGTAAATAGACTCTAACCCATAGAATTTTAATTAAAAAAAATCTAAATTGAAATTAAAAAATCCGGCGACGAAGGTCATTCATAATTCCCTCCGGGGTTTCGAAACGTTATAGTAAAAAAAACAAAGACGAATATGAAAAAAAGAAACATATGAAATTATTCCGAAATTATTCAAGTTTTAATTTAATTAGTTTCCGGTAGATGGCAGTAACATCTGTATTGAAGTCAGTTGTAGTAAAGAAAAATGGCGTTTTCAGGCGAAGAGAAAGCTTTTTGTGTGTTGGAGTTTGCAAAATCTGAATCAGTGGTGTCAGTTCAACGGGCCTTTCGTAATAAATATCGAAAACAGGGACCAACTGACAAAACAATTCATGTGTGGTACCGGAAATTTAAAGAAACGGGATGCCTATGTGACAGGAAACGAAGTGGTCGGCCTGGTCCATCTGCGGACACCGTAGATCGTGTACGGGAAACGTTTTTAAGGAGCACGACAAAATCAACCGCTAGCGGAAGCCGAGAATTGGGGATCTCTCAACCAACAGTGTGGCGAATTCTGCGAAAACGTCTTTGTTTGAAGGCGTACAGATTGGGACTGGTGCAAGAGTTGACTCCAGCAGATTGCATTTCTCGTTTCACGTTTTGCATTGATGTCCATGAACGTGAAACACTAATGTCGAAATTGATTTTTAGTGATGAAAGCACATTTCACATGTGTGGCACTGTCAACCGCCACAACGTACGCATTTGGGGTACTGGAAATCCCCATTCTGTAGTGGAACACTATCGGGATTCCCCAAAAGTTAACGTGTTTTGCGCTATGTCCTCCTGACGTGTTTATGGGCCATTCTTTTTTACAGAGAAGACCATTACCGGTGGAGTGTACCTGGATATGTTGTAGCTGTGGCTAATGCCGCAGTTAGAGGAACATGAGGATGATTTCGTATTTCAACAAGACGGTGCTCCTCCCCATTTTTTGTGTGATGTGCGTGAATACCTGAACACACACTTACCTCATCGATGGATTGGACGAGCTTCTGAAGATGACGTACCTCTTCTAAAGTGGCCTCCACGGTCACCGGATTTAACACTGTGTGACTTTTTTCTTGTGGGGGTATGTGAAAAACCAGGTTTTTGTACAACCTATGCCACGTGATTTAGCTGACTTGCGTGAAAGGATAACACGTGCTATCAATAACATAGACAGTACCATGTTGAGTAGAGTATGGCAGGAACTGGACTATCGCATTGATGTATGCCGTGTGACCAAGGGTTCACACATAGAACACCTGCAATGTATGTAAGTAAAACTTGAATAGTTTCGGAATAATTTCATATGTTTCTCTTTTTCATATTCGTCTTCGTTTTTTTACTATAACGTTTCGAAACCCCGGAGGGAATTATGAATGACCCTTAATTAAATTATATTTTTTAATATTCGTTATTTTTCAAGTTATTAAAATTGTACATTTTCAATGCGAACTCAGCTATATTCTATTATCTTATATACATTCTTGTCATTTATTTTGTGCAATCTGTCTATTCACATTAAAATTTATAATTATTACTGAAATTGTGAAAATATTTCAATATTTATTCGACTGATATAATGAGATGTTCATACAATGTTTTTATTAATGTTCCCTATAATATGGTAACATAGAGACTATCATTTGTATTCGAAAATAATTATTCCGTTTCTTCGGTTTTACATGATTAATTTAACAATCGTTGATATTTCAGCGCTGTGAGACATTATTGTAGATTTAAAATCTTCGTATAAAGTCTTTTTTAATTTAATCTGCATTAAAAATATATAAATAGCACATATTTTCATATTTTTAGTTAAACAGAAACGATAGAAAAATAGAATATATCTTTCTATGGTAATATTGCTTATAGCAATACGCTTTTATTGCTTCTATACAGCATACATAATTGGTAGTTTTGAAAAATTGATCTCACAGAAATTCTGGATAATAATAAAAAAAAGTAAATTATAAATAGAATTTTGTTTTTAAATAAAATATAATTAGAAGTATGTATAATTTTTAAATATGAAATATTATTACATGTTTAGAAGTAGTTCATCAAATCATGCCAAACGATTTATGAATATAATTTACAAATAATTGTGATGATATATAGGGAAACATATAGACCATCGATAAGTAGGAAACGCGCATGAATTAAATGCAATAAATAGACCGTTTTTTGTTACAGTTCTTTACAAATGTTATTTTATAATTCTTTTTCTGTTCCAAAAATTATAAAACAAATGTGCAATCATGTACGGTTCTAATACAAGTATGCAGGTTGCAAATATCATAATAGAGTGATTATGATTTTTACGAAATGTAAACTAAAGTATCTTAAAGTAATTTAAAAATTAGGTAGCGAAAAAAAAAATAATTTCTAAACTTTTGTGTGCTGTTTTTTATTATTCACGGGTGATAGTGCATCTAAAGTTGTTTGTATACACAGAAAATTGATAAATTGGTCTAATTTCCAATATAAAATAATAGCAATTAAAGTATGAATAATGCAGGGTTCGTACGCTTCAAGGACTTTCAAGCCCCTTTAAACAGAATTTTTGTAAATTAATATTTGCCTTATTTAATGAAAAAAAAATCTATCTTCAGAGGTTGCGATCACAACTTTACAAATTTTCTGGTACTAAAACAACCAAAATCACCTAGATCCCTTGATGCGTACGAATCCTGTGATGCATATACTAGAAACCATATTTTACAACTTATAGAAACTTTTTTTTCTAGGAAAAATTTACGGGCGAAATAGTAGGATAATTATTTTAAAGGGAATATAAAAAAAATGTATTTTTGTTTAAGATTTATTTATAGCATAATACCTTTAAACATACAATTTTTTATTTCATATCAAATCAGAGAAATAAATACTGAAATATATGTTTATATCAATTATTAGTATTTATTCAATTTCTTTTATAAATTCCTAACAAAGCCATTAAAACTATCTGTAGGTCATAAAATTTTGCATGTCATTTCTAAAAGATGCTTATAAAAATAATCACAAGAGTTGCGACACCTGTACCATAATGATGTGGATCACCAAAATATTACATCTTAACAATATAAAGAAAGAGTAGATATCTGATGAAAAGGAAATATATCGAGAGTCGAGACTAATGAGGGAATGCTCTTCATAGATTTCTTTTTTATATTCTTTCTTTTAGAAAGGTCTTTGTTAAAGTTAGAACATACATGAATAGAAAAGTAAAGATGTGGATTAGACAGTCAAGCTGAATAATTCAAAAGTACGTTTCTTGCCTAATTTCTGCGCATTTTTTTTCTAGAATTAGCTATTTATTATTAAAAATTATTAAGAAAACTTAACTGGGAATAACTGGCTGGTAATTTTACGTAAAAAGCATTTATTTTTTAATATGTATAGTGTACTATTTTAAAAAATCACGTATTTGAACTTTATATTCCTTGCAGAAAGGTAACAACAATATAATAAAAAAGAAAAATTAAATCTTATTAAAATTTTAAGTAAATTTGAGACAGGAACTCCATTTTAAATCTCGCCCATTATAAAAAATAAATAAAAAATAATTAATTAATTTCGATAGTGAATTAAAAAAAAATCTATCATTTATTACTTTTTTATGTTTAATAATATAATTACACAGAAAAAGCATAGCTCCAATGCTATATGCAATGTTATTAGTGGCATATGCCACTATATATTATTTATCTGAACTATCAATAATCGCTTGAATCTTAGAGGGTTTAGCAATTACAAAAATTCTTAAGTAAATCGGTATACCTAAAACGAGCAATGAACACATGCTTTTACGTAGAAACTCTGTAATAGAAAATTTTAAATAGTTTTATTTTAGATTATATATATTGTCATGAATTCTTATATATACAAACCGGGCTTGTAGATACCAATTGGCTATTGTTCGTGATACTTGTGAAGGTAAAAATGTCGTACTAATATTATTGCTCCACTAACATAAATATTAGAAAGCATTTCTGTTAAAAATGATTATTAGGACTTTATTTTTGTTAATTTTCAAACGAATGCGTTTCAAACGAACCCGAATAAATTCTAAATGCAGTAGATCTTTAAAAGAATGGTCTATACACTGTAAAAAAAAATTTGTAAAGTTACTAAAGTTTTTCAAGGAAACTGGGATTCCTAAAACTTTTTATGTAACGGCAACAACAAAAATTCCTGTAACAGACGCACTTTTGCGCCGAAAATCAAAAAATCTGTAAGGTTACTAGAAATTTTTTAGGAAACTGGGATGCCTAGAACTTTTCATGTAACTGCAACCCAGGTTACAGATAAAATTTTAGTAAGATTACTGTAATTTTAGCAGATTCATTTGTACAGTTACAGATTTCTGTAGCTTTACAAAAACTAGTTTTGTAGATTTGCAGATTTTTTTGTACAGTTACAGATGAAAGTTTAGTAAGCATGTAACTTTACATCTGTAGAACTACAGATTTTTTTTTACAGTGTAGTAGCGTTCAAAAGTATTTTGACAACCTTATATTCTCTCTTATTTTATTTAATATAAAAATATAAAAGAAAATATATTCCCTATAATTGAGAACACTATGACTGCAGTTATTCAAATGTATAAAGTTTCAGCTTGTTTGTTTACATTCGGCGTCACCGAAGAAATATGACTCCTCCTCAGCTCAAAAGTGTTTTGACAATTAGTTTGCATTTAATTGTTGAAGGCGTCAGTGGCACTATATCTTCGATTAGTGTCTCTATTGACTTTCTGTGATTATTTTTAAATACCGAAACGTAAATTATATTCCAGTGATTCTAGAAAAGCTGTTGTAAATGCACTTAAGAAAGGTAGGATGCAAGCAGAATTCGCTCGTTCTTTTAACGTGTCTCGACCACTTGTAATTACATGGAATAAAGTTTTTAATAAACAGAAATACATCGAAAATAAGCCTCGAAGTGGCCATACGTAAAATAAAACAACTTGCAGCGTTCACTGTATTATAAAAATGATATCGACAAGTGATTGTCGTATGTCCGCTGTAATAATAAAAAATGAATCGACAGAAAATTACGGCATAGACATACACGTTTCAACTGTCAAACGACGCCTAAACCTCTATGGTTTACATTGCAGAAGACCAGCAAAAAAGCGTTTGTCATCTTCCAAGAATAAAAGGCTAGATTTGCATTTGCAAAACGGCATAAATTGTGGAGAAATGTAGAATGGTCTAATGTTTTGTGGAGCGATGAAAAGAAGTTTTATTTAGTATAATCTGATGGAATCAAGTACATTCTGCGTCCTAAAAACAGCAAATATGAGGTTCGAAACCAAATACATACCGTCAAATATGAAGGTGGAAATATGATAGCCTGGAGTTATTTTTCTCTCAGCGGAGCTGGACTCTTAGTTCGAATTGATGGGAATATGGATCAGTTCGTGTATGCTGATACATTAAAGACTCATATGCTACCGTACGCTAAACAAAACATGCCTGCTCAGTGGTATTTTCAGCAAGATATTGACCAAAAACACAAATCCAAGTACGTAAGTGATTTTATAAAACGCAGAAAAGTCATGTTTCTAGAGTTGCAAAGCGATAGTCCGAATTTGAACCCCATACAGGGTCTCTGGGAGGAGTTAGATGTAAGATGCCAAAATTATTCAAATAAGACAGCTTTATACAAAACTCTTAAGAATGAGTGGGATCGAATTCTTTTAGATCGAATACTCTGTAAAAAAAATCTGTAATGTTACTAAAGTTTTTCTAGGAAACTGGGATTCCTAGAACTTTTTATGTAACGGCAACAACATAAATTCTTGTAACAGCCGCTGTTACAGGAATTTTTGTTGTTGCCATTACATAAAAAGTTCTAGGAATCTCAGTTTCCTAGAAAAACTTTAGTAACTTTAAAGATTTTTTTTTTTTTTTTTTTTTTTTTTTTTTTAACAGTGTACAAGAATTAATCGATTCAATGTCCACGCATTTTAAGGCTGTCATAAAGGCCAGAGGGTATGCTACTAAATATTGATTGACCTATTACTATATTTGATAATTATAGTTTTAAAATCAATTTTTTATTTTTATGTCAAAATACTTTTGATTTATCATTTTTCTGATTTTTCTTGGGTTTCGCGTTATTTTCCACGAAATGACAGTTAATTTAATTAAAATTTAATTAATTAAAATAAATTATTGATTTTTGTATTTCAGTATTGTTTTCAATTAAGTGAATTATTGTCTTTGTCAAAAGACTTTTGAGCGCTACTGTATTAATAATCAAGAAAAATATCAATTATATAATTTCGTTACAGTCTGTCGGGGAGAGATGACAGTCTGGGATGGCAGGAACAGTAGAACAACTTTAATTATTTATAACTAAAATCTATTATATCTTTTCTTTTCTGCGTAATATGGCGTAGTTATAAACTCCTTTATGCAAGTGAAAAACAAATTACACTTGCAAGATTTTAAATGTTTCTCGTACAAACTCGCATATTTATAGATCAAAGCTAAAATTGAATATTAATTTTGATTTTAGCACAAATGGAGTGGTTAAAACAAAAATAATGAACTCCCTTTACCTTATATTTTCATAGGTTCAGCCTAAAACGTTGTGTAGTTAACATTATATTTCATATTCTAAATATGTACCAGGAGACAAGAATGGGACAGAGGTAAAGAGGAAGGTATGGTCCGTGCTCCTTTTTGATGCCTGTATGATCTCAAAAACCTATAAATTTTTGTTATTGAAATTTTAAGTATTTTCAGTAATATTTTTACAAAAAATACATTTATTTTGTAATAAATGTCGATATAGTATTCAAAATTACTTGCTTTTGATACACAAAAGAAAGAATGATATTTTTCGTCTACAAATGATTTAAAACTATCAGCAGCAAATTATCCAGAACATATAATAATAAGCTAAGATAAATCATTTTTTTCAATTATTTCAAATCTGTGAAAATATAATATTTGTTAATATACCAATTTCACATACTTTACTCCATTTTAGATGTATGCCCTTCCGCATTGGAAAAAAAGAGCAATACAAAATTTCCACAATTTTCTATTTGTCTAAAATATTTCCATTTTATGACTTATCTTAAATATTTTCTTTTAGTTTCAGCTTGCAATAAAGATTATTATAGCCTAATTTTATACAGAACCAAAAATAATATATTGATGAAGAAAACTTTTTATGCATATTGTTCCGCGCCAGCCACCAATTCCAGGAATCAAAATGGGGAAAATTTTAGGGATGTGAAAGGATTTCAATATCTTAAAAGTTGTATGTAGCTCCACTAGTTATAAAATATTTATTGAATTTTTAAACTGTTTTTTGAGCAACATGCAGTGTCGTCATTGTATTCCAAAACTTAATATTCCACTGTTAAAACCATCCAGTTTTTTAACATTTTCCATCGTAGAGGAAAAGTGTATATGAATTTCATTTGTCTGACCATCTGATCACGCTCCAACTCGCGTATATAGAAACGGATTGTCGTGTGATTGATATAAGCTTTTGAGGTTTGCCATACCACGTTCTGTATCAAAAACGGAGTGTGTATGATTTTCAGCTCGTTTATTCAAATGAATGGCGTTGCAATTTGGTTTATAGGGAAAAATCACTTACAATGCATTTTAATGATGTAACATGCTTAAATTGAAATACAGCACAGAAGGGGACTAAAAAAAACTTACTATAAAATATTGAGTGAATTACATTTATGGTTCATTTACAGGGAATAAGCAATAATATTCCGTTACAGTGGTACTAATTACGGAAAGTACGTTTTTTCAGCTCTGGTATACATTTTCCAGCGTACTTATTTTTCCTTATTATTAGTTGGTATATATATTCTATAGATCAGAACTATACAGGTTTATAAAAAACAATTTGGCTATATTTCTCATAATTGACGGAAATTACTGTTGGTGAATTTTTAATTGTGTTATTCGCTTACTAAATGAACTGGATTGTTTTAACTAAATTGCATTAACTAAACCAATCTATAGATCATATACAAGGCGGCACGGAATAATTTGGATTTTTGTCTTTTTAACTATAGATGGTAATTATTGAAATTGCATTTTTAAAAGTGTGGTGCTTTTTCAGAAATGCTTATTTAGAAAAATATAAACTTATTCTCCCTATGAAGAAAATAACTATCCGTACAGACCATAAATGTTGTAAAACTTTACAGGATATAAGGTGGTAGATGTTTAATGTGCGTTGCTGGATGGTGCTAGTGAAATTTTCACCCATGAATAAGCCTCCGTACCTTCTTAAACTTGTTCACTTACTTAGCATCTTTCACCATAATAATCGTCGGAGTGTTTTTAACAGTATTCGAAAGCTCTTGGAAACTGTTGCATAATGTATATTGACGCATGATTTTTCATTATTTAAGTATTATTTGTATAATGGGCAGCAAGTGTTTTCTGCTATTAAAATATTTAGAGATTTTAAAATGCCTCCAATTTTCAAACTTTCTTTTTAAATAGCGAAATACCTGTATCCATAAAAAATATGGGGAAATGAATTTAGTTTTCCGAGCAAATTAAAAAAGAAGTAATATATTACAACTGAACATAGCTCGCATATAGCAGTTGAATTTGATGAAAGAATTGCATTATTTGTTTCTTTTTTTTTTTTTTTAAGAAAAAGAAGATTTTCTATATTTTAATTATTTTTAATGTCACATGTACTTCACATAGAAAATTTTTAAAGCTAATATTGTTATTAAAAGCAAGAAACAGGGAGAGTGTCACACCTGTGATTCATGACATATCAGATTTTCTCCAAAAAATTACCAGTTATTACTTATCTAATTAAAAGGCCAAATCCAGAAGTTTTTATCCTAAGTTGAGTTGTTCATTTTTTATGGGCCCCCAAAGGTCATCGTGCAGTGCAAAAATTGAGCGTTTTTTAAAGATATTAAAATTGCTATGACCCACAATTCTTTGCGCAAACAACTTGCCACAAAGTTCTTATTATGTATCGGATATAGAAGGGTTCAACTTTATATAATAGATGAGAAGTCTGTGGCAACTTGTTGCCGCAAGGTTACTGAAGGTCACAAACTTATGCATTTTCGCTGTTTTTTACCATTTTTAAGGCCCAATAACAGCTTGCGCGTTGAAGTTGACATGGCAAAAGAGGTGTCGTTTGAAAGACATGTATTAGCACTTTTTAAAAATGTATATATAATTGAGATAAGTTGGATACGCTTTTAGTAACAGTGCCAAAATGTGAAAAATGTCATCTGACCGATATTCAAACTGTCATAATTTCCTGCGGTAATTACATTTTGAAATAATTCTTTTGCCATTCTTTTATTCTATTATTGCTCTTTATGAAAAAATAAATTCCATTGAGGCATGTACCTTTAAGAAAAAAAAATGATTTTTTTAAACATACTCTATTCCGGTTGTCAGGACTTTTTTGCTTTTCAGAACAACTCGTCTGAATAAACATTTTTTTTATATTTACTTGGCTATATGAATTGATATATTTTAATATATTGTGACATATATATGATAGATGTTATTTATTTAATTTGACAATCAAAATTCTTGGCATTTATAATCTATATTGAAAATACAAGTATATTCAGCTAACGCTAACACTATCAATAATTTTTACTAAAAAAACCCCCTCAAACACATAATTGTGCCTTGTAAGACTCTTGAATGTCTTTTAAGCATGGAACTGTAAAAGGATCAGCCCCAGACAATTGTATAGGACCAAAGAATATGGTATCGCATGTGGGGTAACATGTTTTAATCCACAATCATATTTTAAAGTTGTTGTTCCATAAGCAACATCTTGTAGAGAATCTGTTGTAAACAAAAATTCTAAAATATGATCAACCTTACTCATGTCGAGACGGTTTCTACTAATTTTGTGTGCAAGAGGCATATTGCCAGTGCCAAATTGTGCTCTCAATTCTCTTGCTCTCCTTACCATTCTCTGTGAGCATTGGAATTTCTCTAACTTCTAATTTTATGTATTTTTGAGGATCCACTAAAGCTAGCTTCATCTTTTGAGATGGAGTGCTTTTAAAGGCTCCTACTATCTCTTTTAGACATTCATCTTCAGCTTCCGTCTCGCTGCAGCTGCTACTGTCTGAAACAACCTTTCGAAATTCATGTTCTTGCTCTGGGGCCAGTTTCTTGGTTAACGTTGTTTTAAATTATTGGAAACTTCAGAGTATTTTCGTCATATAGTGAATGGTACTTGCAGAAAGTTCTGAAACAGGAGATTTCAATTGAAATTTAACAGGGCTTACACCTTCTGTTGATTTTATACATGAATTTGTCTCGGTCTTATCAGTTTCCACTAACAGAGAACTACGAACTTCAAATGTTGAATCGCTGGAAGTGATATCGGCTATCTCAACTTCATCATTCATTTGATGTAGATCTTTTGAAAGAAGATAATCGCTATTCTTTCGACAAACAGTTCCTCCAATTGGAAAGTTTACAGAAAAAATAGATTTACATATTAATTCATATGTTGTCAAACTTGCAGACCTAACACCTTTTTCTTTTCTTTTCCTGTTTTCCTTGTGATAAGGGTGTAAACATACAGTTGGAACATTCCAATAAGTACAAAAACAAAACGATGTTTTGCACAAAGTTTAAATCCTTCAGTTAAAACTTTACCACTTCTGCTGGATATTAGTTCTTTTTCAGACACACTTCTATCAGGTGCTTTAACATTTATTCTTTCTAGATAATTTCTCACATCTGCTGCCAAGTCTTGTTCTGAAAACAACCCATCCTTACGACTTTTGCCGTGTCTTCCTCAGTTCAATAGCTCATTATATAAAGAAAAAACAATCTGTATAAGGATCCGAATTAAGTTCTTCCATGTTTTGTAAAAGTTTTTTAACTAAGAATATGTAAACATAAGTATGAAAAGATCCAAATTAAAAATTCACAACTTTATGTTTTTTAAATGGATGAACAAAGGTAATTCTTATTCAACAGAAATATTGTTCTGATGTTCCAGAATAGCCAACCATGTGATAACAGTAATGCAAACAAGGGAAGAACTGAGTTGGGGTTTTTTTTTCTGTGTAATTTTATGTTACTAAAATTATTGTTGCAAATGCAAAATATTTTATCAATAATACTTTTAAAAAAATACCCTTTATAAACAAAAATAAAATAATAATTTTATTTTTTAATGGATGAACATAAAGAATTCAGATTGCACAGAAAAATTGTTCTCATGGTTCTAGAATATTTTACCAAGTAGTACTAGTAATACAAAGAATAGAAGAGTTGAGATATTTTGTTTTTCAGAATTTTGTGTTGCTGAAATAATGTGATTATAAACTTAAAATATTTTATCAATGATTTTTTTAAAAATACATCACAAAAATTAATCTTATCATCAGATACAGACTTTTTTTTTTAAATGAAGGAACATTATAAAATTCATTCATATTCCACAGAAATATTGTTTTGAAGTTCCAGCATTTTTCCCTATGTAGTATTAGTAATACAAACAAGGGGAAGTTTGGAATATTTTGTTTTGAATAATTTTATGTTCTGAAATTAATGATTTTAAATTAAAATACTTCATCAATAATGATTTTAAAATGTACCTTATATTTAAAAAAAAAAAAGACTAATATCTTTATATCTGTGCATTTTATTCAGTTATAATTTTGTACAAGTTTCAGGTGGTTTTTTAACAAATGTTAAAAATTAAACAAAATATTCCAAAATATGTAAAAATTAAAATTCCAAAATATGTATAAAAGTATAAAACATTGTAAACCTTTTGCTTTTAGTCTATTAAATGGGAAAAATTATAGTAAATTTTTAAACAGTAATGGAAAAATCATATATGCATTACACATGTATATGCCAAATAGAGAACATGTCGGGGATTTTTTGAGATTTTAAAACTAAATAATTGTCCTCAATAAATATAAACGTAACAATATATAAAATTTATCAATTCATATAGCCAAGTAAATGTTAAAAAATTGTTATTCAGGCGAGTTGTTCTGAAAAGCAAAAAAGTCCTGACTACCGGAATAAAGTATGTTTAAAAAAATCATTTTTTTTTCTAAAAGGTACATGCCTCAATGGAATTTATTTTTTCATAAAGAGCAAAAATAGAATAAAAGAATGGCAAAAGAATTATTTCAAAATGTCATTGTCGCAGGAAATTATAACAGTTTGAATATCGGTCAAATATGACATTTTTCACATTTTGGCGCTCTGTTACTAAAAGCGCATCCAACTTGCCTCAATTATATGTACATCTTTAACCCTTTCGTGGTCACGCACGCGTATCCGCGGTCGCACTTTGGTACTTGTAAGTGGTCGTGAACGCATATAGGCGGTCAGACTTTTGTACTTGTAGATGGTCACAAGCGCGTATAGGCGGTCAAAATATTCTACTTCTAGATGGTTATGAACGCGTTTGCGCGTTTCCCCCCCCTTCTGGAGACTGGGAGTTAAAGAAGGCGTTTATCAATCACCCCCTCTTTCCAAGCACACAATAGGCGTTAGGCAGACTATTTGTCAACTGGATTACCGTATTTTAAGTCGAATGCCTTAGGGAATTTCGTTTTCTGTTAATGCTTAAGAATGGCATTGTATTTCGAACCATATACTAGGCAATTTTATAGAATATCATCGTTTACTTATTTTACTTTATTATTTCTGTCCATAAGATTCTAATTCATTACTATAATAATTATTATTTTATATCATTTGCCATATAATATTTATTTATTTTGCATGTTCATTATTTATTATGTAATATTTATTTATTTTGCTCTTTTAATGAATATACACGTTCTTTTCTTTCCTTTTTACTTCCAAATGTATGTCATTTTTTTCATTTAACTATAATACTAAATAACTAAACTGTTTTTTTTTTCTTTACTTACAGCACTTTTGTTGTGTAATAATAATAAAAATCTCAAATATCCAATTTAACATTACACTTCAAAAATAATATTTTTATTTATTATTGTTGCGCAAATTTTATTTAAATTCTAGCATAATTTAAAACTAGCACCGTGAAACCTGTCTATAATGACGCTGAATGGGCCAGAAAAAGCATCGATGTAGATAGGTTTTTAATTTCATTATAGGTAGATTGGTAAACGGAAAAAAGGTGACCGGAAAAAACGGGACCGGAAAAAACGTGACAAGGAAAAAAGGTGACCGGAAAAAACGTGACAAGGAAGTGTTAAATATTGAATTTGGAAACAATGAACCTGGAAAAAAAATTAAAGCAAATCGGATGTTTCTGTCAAGAGTTATCGCGTTACGTACATACAGACGTAAGTGCATACATACATACATAAAGAACCTGCGTGCACATTAATCTTGGGCTTTGATAGCCTGCGAGCAAAAAGCAGGATAATGAAAAAATTCCTCTAAAGAAAATGCCTCCTCTCTTCGTCTTTATTTTGTTCCCTTTACAGGCTGTGTATGCAATTTTTTCCCTCCCCTTCCGCCTTATAAAACATCTTTACTCATATATAAACTATCAATAGCGAATTGAAAGAATCAATAAATTGTATTTCCTTAATACCCCCCCCCCTCCCCCTCCGTGGATAGCACTAACTTGTCTTTTGTAGAAGTCATAATAAACTTCTCTTAATGAAATGTTAAAATTGTATTTTCTTGGACCAAATCTTAGAGTTGTCAAACTCACCCATTAACTCTGCCCCCCCCCCCCCCCTACGCTGTAAGAAACTGACAGTGAAAAACTTTACTTTAGTTTTTAGCATTTATTTATCGACAAGTTCAATATTTAACACTTCCTTGTCACGTTTTTTCCGGTCACCTTTTTTTCCTTGTCACGTTTTTTCCGGTCTCGTTTTTTCCTTATCCCGTTTTTTCCGCTCTTGTTTTTTCTGTCACGTTTTTTCCGGTCACCTTTTTTCCTAGATTCAATATTATTCCTAAGGAAGAATTTTTTAAAGATAGCGTGCTTGCATTTCAGTATTTTTAAACGATTTTCTTTGATTTGAGTAGCTGAGGTCGATCTGTACAAAGGACTTTTTTACTCCTTCTATTTTATTTGCAAGGTTTTTTAATGGGGATACTTTTACTTTCGAAACCGGTTCCGAAAGTAAATGTATCCTAAATAAATAAAAAAAAACTTTAAACAAAATCGAAAAAGGAAAAAACGGTCTTTCTATAGATCGATCTTAGGTAGCCAATGCAAAAGATTCGTTTAAAAAAATGGAAATAAAAACGAGGTATCTTAAAAAAATTCTTCCACCAAATAAACATTAGCGAGCGGGTGCTTTCGCGTGAGTGAAGTAGCCTATTAATTGTTGGAAGTAGATCAAAAACTCCACGCAATTAAACATCATAGACGGCTTTATTAAGTGCAATTGCTCGCAGTAATGTGCAATGCTTTTTTAATATTTTAGAGCAAAAGTAAAGTAATTTTATTTTTCAATTTGAAACTTTTCCTTTATCATATGAGACAAAGTTAATGATAATTCTACCGTGAAGGCTGTATTTCAAAATCTCTACAAACGTATCATATTTTTTTTTTCCTGTTCTTATCTCGATTTTCCTTTTGTTTATATGGCAGTTTACATACAAAGAGATTTGCCATGAAAGAATTATTTCAATCAATAAAATGATGTTTACACAGTACTTCTCAGGTTGAGAGATATAACCCATCATCTCACCAATATGATTAAGCAAAGTAAACAATAATAATCATTTTAAGATAGGTAATGCATTCATATGCATTAAAGACAGATAACACAAGCCAACAGCTGTTTTGGTGCCTAGGTTTTTGGAGCTGATTTTATATGAATTCGATGTCCTGAATTCAAATATGGCATTCAATTTTGCCTGGGAGCTCAAATATTTAAGATATAGAACTTTTTGTGAAATATATGTTACACTATTTTAAGTTAAATCCATGAATTAAACAAAAATAAAATAAATAAACACAGAATTTTTTAAAATAATATACAAATGTTAATTTTCATTATTATAATATACATATATTCAAATAATATTTTTAAGAATTATATTATACAAATATATTTACTCACAAAGATAGAGGAAAAAGTCATCGATGAGACCAATTCTCACTGAACATTTCGGAAGCTTCTTTTCCGTGACATTCTTGAATTTATTTTTGAACAATCTCTTTTTAAACTCCAACAGTAATCTGCCATCATGTGTGTATCCCATCTTCCTTGGTAGTGGTCCTACATAGTCTTAATATCCTGGAGAAATCTTTCGCCCTGTTCCTCACTGATGTCTCCTACATTTTCAGGAAAATACTCTAAGTGGCTGTGTAAATAGTGCACCTTAATGCTCATATTACACCCAAGAGATTTAAAACTATAAAGCATTTCGTTTAACAGTTCTACATAGTTTTCTGCTTTGTGTTTGCCCAGAAAGTTTTCGACAACTGCAACAAAAGAAGTCCAGGCTTTTCCCTCAATCTCATTCATCGAATTTACGAAGGCAGGATCCCTAATCAGTTGTTTTATTTATGGCCCGTCAAATATTCCTGATTTAATTTTTTCATAACTCAATTGGGGCATTTTCTCTTCTATATATGCAAAGCATGACCCGTTCTTATCAAGAGCCTTTACAAACTGCTTCATAAGGCCGAGCTTGATATGCAATGGAGGAAGTATGATTTTGTCTCACCCAACTAAGGGGTTATTAATGATATTCCTTTCTCCAACATCCATGTTTTCTCTCTTAGGCCACTCATTCCCAATGGTGTGTTTTATCCCTGCTATCCCAAAGACACAAAAAGCAAGGATATTTGGTGTAACCGCTTTGCTGTCCAAGGAGAAAGTTCACCATTTTTAAATGAACACAAATCACCCATTGATGTTCATGATACTTTATCTTGTCAAATACCAAAGCTATTGTGTTATATTCTTCTTTCATTTTCGTTGAGTGAGCAATTGGTATTGAACCATATTTGTTCCCAATGTGTAGAAGGACACATTTTAAACTCCGCTTTAAACTGTCTACAAGAAGAAGGGTAATAGACCCCTTTCTCTTGTCCGGTAAAAGGTAATTTTGGTTCCTTGTTCCAGTAAAGTTTTGTCCTTCAATCTTGAAGCCAGTAATTCAGAAGCTTCTTTTGACAGGTTGAGATTTCTGGTGAGATCATTTAACTAATCCTGGTTGAAACGTTGAGGCATTGATGACATCTCCTCATAATCACTGTCACCTTCATAAGTATCGGAAGGATGATCAGAGGGACAATATTCATCCTCTCAGAGCTCTGGTAGCTGGTAAAACGTTGGGATCGGCACTTACTTCCTCTGAGTGAGGAACCGGGTGTCTTGCAGAGACTAAATCAGGATAAGTACACTTACTATGTTTCTTTCGATTGATTCCATTAATATTTACTAGGCAGAAATAACAATCATCGAAGTGGTTTTGGGGTTCTCTCCAAACCATCGGTAAACCAAATTTGAGACTTTTTCTTTTCCTGTTAGTCCACTGTCGTAAGTGTTCTGTACAAGTTTTACAGACCTGATGCGGTGCCCAGGTTTTATCCTGATCACCAAGTTTAACACCAAAGTGTCCAAGATAAGCTCTCTTTACAAAGTCAGTAACATTTTTTCTGTTCTCTTTTAACACGTATTCTCCGCATATGTAGCAAAACACATCAGGATGATTTACACAACTTCTTCTATTTGAACTCATTTAAATTACATTCAACAACACAAATACAACAATCTACAATACAGTACGTTTTAAATTAACTTTATAAGAATTCTATACTAAACACAAATATCGCAAAAGGTCAACGTCTACCCTCCACGGAGAAAACTCACAAATTAACCTCATCTCTTTGCGGCTTTTCCATTTGGCTTTATGGATGAGCGGCATGAAATCATAAGCATGCGCAGAACCTCAGTTTTACTTGCACATCTGTTTTTTTCAATGTCTTCTGAAATTTCAGTGCCTCCCAAATCGCTTTGAGCGTTGCGACAGGCCCATGTGTCAAAGGCCAGTTTAAGCATTGAAGGTCACTTCAGTTTTAAAAAATCTTTAGTTCTCTTTGCATATCTAAAAAAGTGGAGCTGATAGAGAAAAAATGATTTCATATTTGGATTCAGTGTCCCAAAAATATCTAAAATCAGCTGTAAAATCATAGGCACCAAAAAAAAAATTTTTTTTTGTAGGCCTGTGTAATCTTAACAAAAGTTACTCTTCCTTGTTTTTACTTGCATTAAAAAATAAATAAAGGTGTATTTTTACACATATTTATATGTGTGGTTTTCATTATATTCAACCTACTTATATTTTTGAATAACTGGATACTTGATTTCTTTTGAAAGTTGAGGGGGGGGGGAGAATCCAAAAACCATTCTTATGTTTATATCACTGGCTGTGTCCGCTTGGAAAATTAAAAACATTGTGTATTATTTGTGCTTTCTTTATGTAACGAGTCCCAATATAGCGACTCTTGCATTAAAACTGCCATATTAAAAAGCCCTAAATCTTGTTTATTCTCACAGTTGTGTTTCACAGAGAAGAACCAGAGGTGTAGCCAGAAAAATGCTTATGAGACTACACTTCCCTGAACGATATCTACAATTATCATTATTTTTTACCTAATCATTCTACTAAATACAACAGAGTTGACCAAATATTCCAGTGTAATTAATTTCAATGATACTTTAAAAGTTTCTATGAGTTTTCTTTGAAGTAAGGTTTGAAAGAGAGTAAATATCTCCCATTGTTATCTAATCCAAACTCTTGCAACCCATGAATGACATCGAAATACTACCTGTAAGTGACGCTTTGAGCTTTGAGAAAACTATGATTGACAGCCCCACCCCTTCCCTTGTAAAGATGATTTCTAAAGAAAACAGTTCACAGAAACAGTAAAATTCCAAATAGTGGTAGCTTGCTACATATTTTTTTCATTGTCGCTTATTTAATAAAAGGATTATGAAATGTTTATGTTTTAAACTAGCTCTTTTAATATTAGTATTATTCAATAATTATTAAATCATGAATATTGCACAATATAACATAAAAGATTGTTGATATAAAAATAAAGTAGGGCATCATTAAAAAAAAAATCTTTTCTGACATCACAGCAGAAATCTTAGAATAACCCCCCCCCCCCCCTCCCCAACGGAAAATAAAAACTGATAGCCGAAGAGTTATCTTTATTGTAGCCTAAGAATTATTATTAAACTTATGGTTATTTTTAATAATAAAAACTTTGTTGCACATTTTCTGTATGTTATCAAATTCTGCCCCATTCCGCAAGGGTGTTTATAGAAGAATTTAGTAATTTAGTTATTCTACCTAAATACTTTTAAATAATCACTTTCAATTGTCTACTTTAAAAAAAATCAAATTCGTGATATTTGATATGCGCATGTTACCTCCGATATCGTAAAATCAAGAAAATTTTTCTCCGATTAAGTCACACACTAATGACAATTTGTAATTCTAAATTATGAGGAATTTATTTATTTTACATTTTCCAACATAGTTGAAAAGGGTTTATGACTTCAGTTTGTCTGTCAGTGCTCTATCTTGCGCAAATATAATTCGATTTCCCTGAAATTTTGTGTGTTATTGACATTTACTATCGCACGATCACCATTGAAAATGAAATATGTAGCATGTACAGTTCCCTTACAGGGGCATTCAAAAGTATGCCGTTAAATTACGACCAATGGGAAAAAAATCGTTTCAAGTGCAGCACTAAAACATGCTTTCTGTAGAATATGAAATGCAAAGAATTTATTATTCATTTCCAGAGTCGCACAAAAGAATTCCGTTACATAATGATCTACGCGGGAAAATCGTTTGCAGTATATTTTAATGTAGATACTCTATTTCAAATGAATTTAGGTAAAAAGGTCAACGGTGAAAAGGTCTTAGCAAAAAAAAATCAGTGGTAAAAATAATAATTATTATATATACTTAGATGAACCTAAAATTCAGATCTATTAGTTATTAAAGTTACATATATTTTCAGTTATAGAAAACTAATTCTAAGCTTCAACTAAAGCCCGTGCTAAGTCCGAATATCTATTATTGATATCAAAAAAGTATATTATACATAGCGTTACACTTAAAGGACACTAACAAATAGGTGCAGTGTAATGAAAAAATATATTCTGCTGGAGACGCCGGCTGTTCATTAGTAAGCCCCTAGAAAGGGCGGGGTGGTAAACAGAAAATACAATCTATAGATTCTCTCAATTTAGTACATGGATAGCTTATGTATAAGGCTATTAACTTTTATATATTTATGGGAACTTTGACCAAAGACAGCCTTTTGGTGAAGAGAAAGGGGGAGGACATGGAATTAAAAGAAACAAATTTTTACATACATTTAAAGGGGTCAAAACATAAACAAAAGTACTTTTTTCAAAAGTGAAGGTTTTTCATTATCTTGATTTTTATAATGTAAGAGGGGAGCAGAGTTAAGAGCGGGGTGTACGTGTGTGTGTGTGTGTGTGTGTGTGTATGGAGGGGGGTAACAATAAGTGGGAGTCAAAATTTTGAAGTTTCAACAAAGAAAACAAAATTTAAGGAATGCACAGCAGAAATGAAAATATTTTCTCGAAAATAATTTAAATAATACTTAGGATCTAAATTTATTGAGTATGGCGTAGAGTCCTGCATCGGGTCGGGAAACCTTTCTTTTTTTGTCGGGGGTTGGATTAACTTCTACAATTTTGCTGCAAATCGGGTTGATATCCATTGTTTCGGGTTAGGTTTTGTCTCTTGCGGGTCCGGTTCGGCTTGACCCGATTTTTCAAAGAATTTCTAAAATATTTTTTCTGTTGAAAAATCTGCATACAATAACAGTTTTTAAAGAAATGGAAAAATTGAATACACAAGGAAAATTGTAAAATCTAAATAATTTAGAAACTAGTTTTATTAAGCTTGTCTTAATACAATTTAACAGACATATTACAAAAATGGGATCTGTAAGTCGAAGGGAAAATTTATGATAGTCATAAACCGTTTATTCAGAGCTATATTTCAATTTACATTTGTGAATATACGATCTTCAGCTGTGTATCGACCTATCTTTAACTACATCGTCAAAGGACTATTTCATCTTATTCCTCTATCTAAGATAAGCAAACGATATTACGTCGTTCAAGCCATTAAATAAAACTGTCATACAAAATTTCCCACAATTGGACTATTATCGTTCTTCCTCTTAATCATTTGATTTTCCTCTAATTTTTTACGCGCACGCAAAAAAAAAAAAAAAAAAAAAAAGAACTGGAAAGTAAAAACTTTTTTTTTCTTCACCATTTGAAAAATTAAGAAAGATATAATGAAAGTAATGTTTTATTAAATTTTGAGCTCGAGTGTGAAAACCAAATTTCAAAACAAGACAGTTTTCTTTATAGATATTAAAATTATTTTAATTTCAGCAATCCACCCTTTACTAAAAAATATTTTAAATATCCACAAAAGTGCCCTTTTTCAACCGTCCTTTTTTAGTGCACTGTTCTTCGGTTGTCTTGGAATTCCTCTGTTAATGATCAGTAAACACTACGCGCATTATTATTACTATTAATTTTTATGGGAAACAGACTGCAGTGCACATTAGCAATGTGTATCAATTATTGCGGTTGGAATAATATACTACTATAAAAAAAAGTACTACAAGCAGATATCGATCTAGACCGTAATTCGAGTTTATTCGAATTATTTTATACATCCATGTAAACCAACAATAAAAGCCACACTCACTATTTCTAATAGTGAACAGGCCTCCATATCATATATCGATTTCATGGCAATGCAAGTAATATTTACAAAGGTCAGATGGAAAAGTAGTACTAGACTTTTTCCGCGATGGCACACCAAGCTCACAATTAGCCTAAAATATTCAAGTGTAACTATATATTGTTTAAAAAGATACCAATGAACAGTACAAGTATAGAATTATTCAAAAATATCAATAGAATGGATGCAATTAAAGCAGTAGATATGATTAAGTGTAAGTATATGTCTTTAAAAACAGGGAAGAATCATTATCTAAAAGATTCTTACAATAATGCAAATGAAAGCATTATCTTTTTTAATTTATTGTTATTATTATTAATATTACTTTACTTTATACAATCATGTTTGTTAAATGACAAATTAAATCATGGCAATCTATTTTTTTATAAATATATCTCATATAGACTAATACTATATGATCAGAATTAATGCTAATACTATATGATAAGTATGATTAAAACAATCATAATGAAATGAATGTATTGAAACTGGAAAAAAAAAAAGAAGTTAAACTAGATTTTGATGACTGAACTTTTCATTTCGTTACCATGAGAATTAAACTAAGAAAACATTTATTTTAATGCATTAAACTACACTAATACTGTATAATGCACATTTATTTTAACGTATTTAAATATCCATTTTTAATTATAGATTACTTAGAGATCACAAATATATTTTACAATTAATGTTGATTTCTTTCCTGCTCATGCTGACTGATAATTGTTACATCATATAAATCCAACTTATTGCAATTGCTTCAAGGTCTGTGACACTAAATTTGGGGTGCTCTGGGCGAATGCCCCGTACAAAAACTGCATAATCTTCCAAATTGATTTTTTTTGTGACACATTCCTGAATTCAGTTTTGTTCATAAACACATGGAATTGGCAGGTACTCTTATTCAGAAACTATAAAGTCGAACAATTTTTTTTCAATTTTCGATAAACATAGGAAGGAAGTCTTTTAGAAAATGCTGTTAAAGTTGGCGTTTTGAAAAAAAAATTCTGCACACGGAAGCCCGATAAAGGTTACAATGGGAAAACGCTTGTATTTCTCATGTAATTTATTTGTCGAAAAGTGAAAAAAAGAAAAAGTGAAAGAAAAAAAAAACATTTGCTCTCAAATCATTTACATAGTCATACCTGCATTTGTCAAGCTTTTACACTTATATATTAATTCGTTAATGTGTCAAAGTTTTTATTGTTAAACGAGCAATTTTTTTTCATCTAAATAATATTTACAAAAGTTAGCGGTAGGGCAGGCGGAAGAGCATTAATTAACCACCATATACAGGGCAGGGTCCGACTTAGGCTATGGGGGGAAAGGTAAGAATCATTCTGCCCCCCCCCTCTATCTATCTATCTATAGATTTTTTTGTGAATAATGTGGAAGTAGCTAGTAATAAACTTCATACTATTGTATTATATGCATAAGTTTTATATCCGGTACTGCTTACATCTGTATACAGAGTGTCACAAAAAGATAATCAAAACTTTAAGAAAAAAATACTTGTAGGAAAATAGTAGAAAAAAAATGATAGATTGTTTGATACGAGTATTTCTTTGCAAACATTTACTTTGCTTATCTACGCACGTTATAAGATGTCTAAAAGAAAACGTCCCAAATTGGTTATAAGTATTGGTTTTAACTTGCCACGTTAAGAGAAAAACGTTAATAAAGAATTGCTTTTGAAAACTGTAGAATACTAAATTGTCATAATAAAATATTAATCATTAGTTTTCTAATGATATTTGCGTAGGTGGAGAGGTTACTGAAAGCGGAGGGGGGGAGGGGACCGCACTTCCTTCTTAAAAGTTCGAAAATGTATGAACTTTGGTCACTTTTATTTAATTTTAAACATTTGACGCCATTTAAATAAAAATCCTGACTACTCTCATGGGAGTCCCCTAAAAAGGGGGACCCGGGGAAGCTTCCCCGCATGCACCTACATAAGTCGGGCCCTGACAATATATATGTAATATACATATATATATATATGTATTTAATGGACCACCATAACCAATAATTTTATATATTAAACTTTATTTTCAAAGATCTTTGTAAAACATTTTTATTTATGCAATGTATTGCCTAAATTGTGTTTCCTTGCGCTAAATACTGAATTTTTTACTCATACTTTGTTACCCCCCGACCCCTTTAACTCTGCCCTCTCCTACATTGTAAAGATCAAGATGATAAAATTTCCGTTTGTTAGTCAACATGTTTATTTCAACCCCTTTAAAATATCTGTATGTAAAGTTTTTTTATGTTCCCCCACTCTCTTCCTTCTCACCCCAAAGACTATCCTTGGTCAAAGATTCCATAAATATATAAAACTCGCTGTTCTTATACATAAGCTATCAAAGTAGCGCGTTGAAAGAACAGATACACCTGCTTTACTTGAAAGGCAGAAAAAAAAAATATAAGTATTACTGACTATGGAAGTTGCTTAGAGAATAGTTTTAATTGTGTGATGCATTTTCTCGCTGAACTATATTTGTTCGCCAATAGAAGTTTGTGGAACATAAAAAAAATTATACAGGGATACGCAAACCAACAAGGTACATGGCCGTTTGGGTGCGTAATTGATTATTTTTTTTTTAATTATTATAGAAGGTAATTGATAAAACTGGATTTCTAAATGTGTTATATGTTTACCATACTGTTTACTCACATATCTTCCTGCCACACATCTTGCGCCTTATTTACCGGTAAAATTTCAGTACAGTTTTATAGATAGATAAATGTGTTGGAAAGTATTTCACAATCTATTCTTGAAATCTATTGTCACAATCTATTCTTCGTTCTTATTTTTATGAGCTTTTATTTTTTATGCTGGAGAAAGTTTTCAAAGTTTCCATACATACAAATACGCAGAGATAATAATTACTACTATTTGTTTATTAATATTATTTGTTTAAAAATTAAATGAAAAAAATAAAAATATCTTGAGAAGGAAAATTAAAACTGGTTTCATCCAAATCCTAAAACTTAAAAAAAGGATAAATCTTAAAAAGTGATAAAAAGTGTCATTTGATTTTTTTTTAAACTCTTTCCAGTATAGTTGAAAAGCGTTTATAAATTCGGTTTGTCTATCTTTCCTTCTGTCCGTGCTCTAATTCACATAAATTTAGTCCAATTGCCATAAAATTGATATATGTTATTTTTGTTTAATTTGGCATGTTCATTATTGAAAATGAAATGTGTAGCATGTAAGATTCGTTTACAGGGACACGCAAAAGAATGCCGTCACGTTACGGTGAATTAGAAAAATCGTGTATGGTGTAGTTTAATGATATTACTCTATTTTAAACATATTGGAATTTTTATATTTCACTAAGGAGTTGTACACTACAAGGCGATTACTGTAGAATATGATGTGCATAGAATTTATATTTCATTTTCAGGGACACACAAAAAAATTTGGCCTATGACCAATAATTGCTATAAGTTCGTTATCAGTTGCGGTATACGTTTTTAAATTTGACTGTTGTTATTATTATTTTTTTTTTATATTATGTGGTGTTTATAAATTCAATAGGTCATATACTGGGAATCACTATCGCAAGTACAATTCCGTTTATTGACAGAAATTGCTGAATGGGAATTTTCCTGCGAAACAAAATTTTTGCATACATACATACAAAGTTATAGAGCATATACAGGGCTGCACAAAAAATAGATATTTTTCCAACTAACTGACAGCAATTGCAGAAATTGGGTTTTCAAATGCGTTATGTGTTTTCTAATTTATTTATTTAGACACCACCTTTCTCCGTAATAAGCTGTAAAGTTTTGTTTCAATATTCTGAATGTATTGGAAAGTGTTTCATAATTTATGCTAGACACATGATTTTTAGCTCATGTTTCTTTTTACAAATATTCTTTTTCAATTTCTCCAAAGAATTTTTGAAAAAATACGGAGTCTTACTGTACTAAATATAAGAAAAAATACATGAATGCATTTCGAAATTATTAAAAATAGTGCTTAGTTTCCATCTGGTCTAAGAATGTTCAACTTGTGTCCCGCGGAGTTGCGAACTTATTGTTGTAAAGTTTAAATCCTTTTTATCTCTTTATGGCCGATGGACGCTGGAAGTTTTATGGGAGATAAAGTGAGGGGGGGGGGGGGGGGAGGGAGGTATTACTCTTCACAGATATTTGAAATGGATTGTATTTTTCTCATTTTCAATAGGAGAATACATTAGGTACCTAAAATAATTCCTGTTATTGGAAAATTTTAAATGTAATTATTTTTCCTAGGTTGTGAGAAGGAGAAAAATGACACCCGAAAAAAAAAAGGGCAATTTTATTACAATGGAACTTACAAAAAGCACATTTATTTTGTATATTACTATGCAGACTCTCCATTGACCTATTTATACATAGTAATACCTGTACTAAGCGGAATCTTGCCTTAAAAAAATCCAAAGTTCTTTGGAAAATTTCTAATTCAAAATTATTATATTGCCCCTTATCATTTCGTTTTAAAGGGTTTCATTGTTAAAATTAAAACTTGCATTTAATCAGTAATACAGTCGTTCCCGTTTAAACGATTATTTTTGGTTCCAGAAATAATATTCGATTAAGCGGGGTTTTTGATTAAACGGGGAATCATAACTGTAATATGCGTAATAAAAAGGGAAAATACCCATCTACGGTATGTTTAATTAACAAAATAATATATCGTTAATAGAATAACATAAACTAAAATAAATACGAATGCTAATATAAAGTAAATACTTATTAATTTAACGTCAGTATATTCATTTATATGGTTTACATCACACTTAATGCAGCTCGTTTGAGTTTGGTCAAAACTTTGCTACTTCTAATTTATGTTACTTATACTGCTTTTAAAAAATCGTTTAAAGTTGTTTGTTTAAGTGAAATTTTAAAGGAGTAAATATAGAGTTATTTTTCGAATGAGTGCAATATATCACAACGACCATCTCGAGTCTCGAAGTGACGACGTATTGCCATTAAAGCCTGATTAACAGCAAGAAGCGATGGTGATGAGATCAAGGTGGGGAAATCATTTGACCTGTCCATTATATACCTGCCGACCAAAATCATTGCAGGAAGAACTGAAAATTTGTTTTCAGCGTAAAGGAACCGGAAATGACAAAAGGTGGAAGGAAATTCTAGCTGAAACGGGCTTTCTGCGCCTATTTTCAAACATCGGTCACACAGTTCTTATTCGATTAAGCGGGGAGGTTCGTAAAAGTTATTTGGTTTAAACGGGGGAAAATAACATAGAACCAATAGGAATAAATTCGGTTCCGGAGAATTCTATTCGAATAAGCGGGGTATTCGATTATCCGTGACCCGATTAAGTGGGGAGGACTATTATACATATGCACAAGTATATACACCTATAATTCGTTAATGATGCAATACTATGATCACTAATTAATTACAGTAAAACCTTTAAAAATGAAATCCATGTATAACATAATCCTGCCTTAAACGGAGAATTTTATATTCCCAAATACAAAATATTACACAATTACACCTATAGTCGTTGAGCCAGAAGCCAAAATTAGTGATTTTGGTTTCATCTCTGAGGACTTGATGATATATGCCTATTTGGATTCACAATGATCCAAGGAGTTCATTTTATGATGATACTATGAAATTTGTGGTAGCTTATAGACGCCATATTGAAAACATGAGCGCCATCTATCGTTCACAAATATATATGATTTTTTTTGTCAGTATCGCATAATTAAAGAGATTTCAATGAAAAAATGGAAAGAACAAATATTGTTAAACATAAAACGTTATAAAAATTATATATTTATTAAGATTTTATTTTAATATAATGCTTATCTTTACATTTAACTTTATGTTTATTAACATTTTCAGTGGGATAAACATCTTGTTTCACATTTTAATGCATATTATTTTCATATGGTAAAACACAGCAATTCAAGAAAAATTTAATACTGATGAAACTATTGTACTTAGTATGTTAAGAATTAACCCTTCGGGACCACGGGTGCATATGTGCACCTTCGAAAACGTGTTTACATCGCTTGATTTTGATACCACTAAAAAAGAAAAGTAAAAATTTCCTTATTTATTTAAGTTATTTTCTTGATTGCTAAGCTAAATTTAATCGTTTGACAATAAGGGGTGTCAAACGAATAATATTCATGTGAAATATGCTGGTCCCAAACGGATTAATAAATAACAGAAATCTTAGTCTTCTTCACAGCTATCATCATCATCGGTTGACATTCCTGTGTCCAAATATCTTCCATCGTCATAGAGCAGTTCTGTATTTTGCATATGCTTGTATATCTGAGGTTATTAAAATATATGCATATGATGGTGAGACACATGTTCTTAAACAAGAACATGGCATCAATTCCAAAATAGCTTCAGGAGCAGGAGAACTGCCATTCCACTGGATCTCTAGATAGCCTTTTCCTTCACTATCTGTTCCAAAAATCCAACTATATTTATCTGGGTATGTAAGATCAGGATCAGCCTGTATGCACTTCATCCAACAACACCGTGGTAATTAGTTCGTATTACCTATATGTAGAGTGTTATTTCTGCATGGCAGAAGGCGATGCTATTCCACAGACTCCTTTTTTACAGCAAAAATACATAGAATATAGCGCAATTCATTGATATCTGAGTATTTGTGCTTTCATAATAGAGATGGCAAACTTACGGCTCAAGCTGTTTCTTTGTTTTCTCTGATAGCGCCTTAAGCGCATTTCGAAATTCAGTGTTCTGAATCACCATTTTACCTTGCTTGCAAAGGCACTTACTGTATCGGATTCGACAGTTAATGCATTACATACCGCTTTACCTAAAAGTCCATGCATCTCACTCAAGTTGTAGTACTTTACTTTACCCTGTCATTGGATCCACATTTTACAAATATTAACCCTTTCTAGTTCTTCAAATCGTTTTATAAAGAAAACAGTATGATAACTGCCACATCAGTATCTATAGAGATAATAATAATATTTCTAAATCCAGACGCTAAAGCTATGGTGTGCGCAAAATAAAAGTCGAGTGTAACCTCTTCTTGGAAGAAGGTCAATTTAGTGTATTATTCAACTAGTTATTTCGTGAATGTATAGCATTTTCTCCGTAGATAACGTACATAATTCGTGTAATCAACTATTTCAGATAATGTTCATTTTGTCATTCTTGAGAAATGAAATGTATAAGTTCTTTCTTGTTCTCCTCATCGGACAGAAACTGCTTCCATTTTCGTACTGGGTGTCCAGAGTATATGACCTTTATAGCATCACCAACAGTTCCTATTTTTCGTTCATTTCTTTTTATTGACACCTGCCTGTATGTATCAAATAAAACATCTATTTTTTGAGAGGATGTAAAATCTTGTTAGAAAACAGATTCTTTGCTAGTTGTCCAAATGACTGTAGTTCCTGCGTTAGCTTTGAACAAAGCACATTCCGTCAATGATATTAACAACACCATCATTTGCATTCTTTCAGCAGTCGCAATTTTGTCATAACATCCATCAGTTTGATTTTTCAGTTTTTCTCATTAAACCATCAAATGTTGCTAAGGGCTATGGAAGAGGCCCTGGGTGGTAGGAAAAGACAGTTCTCATACCGAAATTTCTTCGCTCTGCAATGATTTCCTCTAAGCAAACAGATTTCTTTCTGCCTAGGCAACAAACTCTGATTTATTAAATTTTACATTCTGTTTCTTTTTAAAGTCGGAAAATGTCTTTAGCTTCTTTATCTTTGGAGGTTTGAAAAACCAGTCTGGCTTTGAGTCTTCAGACAGATATTCTCTCTTGAAAGTTTGGTAAGCTTCTTCACACATCTTATGAGCTTTGACCATGTCTTCGACAATTTCTAGATTTGTCATTGCTCCAGTTGATTCTATTACCATGTCTAGATTTATCCATTCATTGGTAAACATGTTCTGTAAATATGAGACGTCACACTCATTTTTCTGGATCCTGCTATAAGGCAGATCTGGATGTAGAACTAATTTTGGTTCTTTCACGAATCATGTTAAGAAATGCTGCCCTGATATCAAAAATATCTTTCGGCTGTGGCAGGTCTTTCACTGATCTTCGTTGTACCTTTTGACACCTGAATGTCTTTATTTATTGTCTCTTCAATCGCCCAATTCATTTAATAGCATGCGAAACCAAGAAAATCTTTCAATCACCCTGTTTATCGGCGGCCATTTTCCAATATGGCGTCCATTAGCTACTCTGTTTTTGAATGTATCATGGATAAATGTCATTCTGATGTTGTGTTGAATCCAAAAATGTGTGATTTACCAAGTCCGCTGAAATGAAACCACTCGAACCCCCGACTCAACGACGGCGGCCATTTTCCAATATGGCGCCCATAAGCTACCCTGGTTTCGAAAGTATCATGGATAAATGAGGTGCTGTTGTTGCGGTGAATCCAAAAATATATAGTTTACCAAGTCCGCTGACATGAAACCACACGAGCCCCTGGCTCAACGACTACTAGTAAAACCTGTCTAAAACAGAATTTGTTTTCGTACCTAGTGATCTCGTATTAACCGGTTTTATTGTAATATACAGTGGTACTGTGCAGTGTTACTGATTAATTAATTCTGTAAAACTTAAATAATATATCTTTACTATCTCTAAACATGATTTAAGTATAAGAAATAGTGTACTTTATAAAAAAGAAACGCCTTAACATGTTTGGTTTTACTGTACTAAAACAATTGCCTGCCGAGACGAAAGGAAAGGTTGAAATAATTACTGCCACTTTGATTACATCAATAAATGTTTTTCTTTTAATGTTCTACATTTATCAGTAAAATAATAGGAATTAATAAAAATTCAAATTTGTTATCTGGAAGCTAAATTATAAGATCCAAAAATCCGCCTGTTTTTTTTTTTTTTTTTTTTTTTTTTTTTTTAAACAGGAATTTGCACATTTTGAAAATCTTATTAAAATTTGTTTTAATTCTTTTATTGCTCACAAAAAAAAAAAAAAATAAGTTAGAAGAATTATCATTTAGAAGAAGTTTTTTCCATTTATTTTGAATGCGCATTTGAAATACTTTATAATAAATCACTTTTTTTTTTTTGGTGTGTGTGTGTGTGTGGGGGGGGGGTGTTAGAATATTTTAATGTATTTTCAACTGGTATATTCATCAGGATAATGTACAATATATCAGCTATCTCAGATTTATATCATAGAAAATCAAAGAAAGCAGATGTTACACTAATTTGCATAATGAGAAATTATTATTATTATTATTATTATTATTTATAAAAGAAAAAAAATAATATTAGCATTAATTGAAATTGAGATACGATGAATAACCCTATCTAAAAGTGTAACTAAAGTGTACTAAACGTTTAATTGAGATTCGTTGTATAGTGAGATCTATCGCTATGCGTGCGTTTTATAAAATGTAAATTTATTTAAAAAAATCGATTACTTCCAGTTTAATTTTGTAATTAAATCATTACAAATTAATAAAATTTACAAGTTTATGTAACAGAAACTGTTTAGAAAAAAAGAATGCATTTAGAGGAAATGAAACATGCTTGTTATTACGAAGATATAAATTCTTTTCAAATTTAGATAAAATTTAATAGCATATAAAGCAAATTATACTACATTAACAGTTTGCAAACATTATTCTAAGCAACACGGAACACACACCTGTATTCCTGAAAACTGCTATTTCGTTACATACTTTCAGATGTTGTCTGGGATTAACTAGACAATCGTTTTCGAAAGCTATTAGTCAACTAGTTTTAAACGCCCATTCACGCCTCATAAAAGACAGTGGACAGACGTTTCAATCATTCAGTGTCAGAAAGAAGGGGAAAGAACTAAATCCCTTAGCACTTTTCAACTACAAAATCACATAACCCCTTCTACCTTTTCGAACAAGTTTTTTTTCCTATTCAAGGCCTTTTTAAGGTACATTTTTATAATCTAGTGAAACGCTCAATGGGTTAAAAAGAGCTAATATATGTCTTTTAAATGACACCTCTTTTGCCATGGCAACTTCAACGCGCAAGCTGTTATTGGGCCTTAAAAATGGTAAAAAACAGCGAAAATGGATAAGTTTGTGACCTTCAGTGACCTTGCGGCAACAAGTTGCCACAGACTTCTCATCTATTATATAAAGTTGAACCCTCCTACATCCCATATATAAAAAGAATTTTGTGGCAAGTTGTTTGCACAAAGAATTGTGGGTCATAGCAATTTTAATGTCTAAAAAAAACGCTCAATTTTTCGCACCGCACGGTGACCTTTGGGGGCCCATGAAAAATGAACAACTCAACTTTGGAAAAAAAAACTTCTGGATTTGGCCTTTTAACAAGATAAGTAATAACTGGTAATTTTTTGAAGAAAATCTGAGATGGCATGAATCACCCCATAATGCTAGGTGTGACACTTTCTCAGATTCTTGCTCTTAAGAAGTATTTTTTTCCGTTGAATTAATTAAAAATGAATAATTGCTGAGGATTATCATAATTTTTAATCTTGGAATTTAATTTTAATTTAACTTAGTCTGTACGAAAAGAACACACTTTATCCAACACTTGTTTTAGCAAATGTGGGAATATTTAAGAAGTGTTAAATTTAATTTAGCATTATACTAGGGGTGTTCAAATGAAAAGGTACAAAACATCGTAACAACCAAACCAATAGAAATTTGAATATACCACTTTTCAGATTTCTTGCTGCACCATACTGGAATCGGACATCTTGCTGCTCCTCAATCGTAGAATTTTGCAATGGCCATGATGTCCTCACGCACACTGCCGTGCCAGTTGGACGGAATGCACAACTACCGTGCCAGTTGGACGGAATGCACAACTGCCTGTTTCTCACCCTCCTTCATGCTCGGGCGCCAGCACATGCGTACAACAATGCCAGAACTCCAATCGCGTCCCTCGATGTCTCCGTATGTTATCCCAAAGCGGCATATTCAAATTTCAAACGGTATGGTTGTTACGACGTTTCGTACCTTTTCATTTCAACACTCCTGGTAGGTAACGCATCTCTTTTTAAGTCAGCTGCCATATTTATATTTCGGCTGGAAAAGCACAGAGATCTTCAGATAAATTGCATTAGAAATTATATTATTTAAATATAACTTGTATTTCGTAATTTATGATACTTGTGTATTAGTTTATTTTTTGTATTTCATCAATATTAAAACATAGATAAATTTATCCATTTATATTATTAAATCCAATTTCTCACATAAAAGCAAGCATAAAAAACATTAAGTTTTATTTTACGAAAAACTTCAAACCACTATTAATAGCTTAACTATTTACTTTACTTCAGTTAAGAGTTAAACTGATCAATTAACATTTGACTGATAAGATTGCTTAGAAGTTTTGAAATTCACTTATACAAACAATCACATGTCAGAAAAACATTTCCTTCGAGCAATAGGATAAAGTATTTGCTTACTTGCTTTAACCACATAATAAATGTAAATAAATGAATGAATTTAGATACATCCAATGAATGAAATTTATGGATGTCTTTAAAAAACTTTTATTATACATTTTTGTTGCAATGATCGTTACTTCTTTAAGTGCAAAATAAATTTTTATTTAAGATGTATTGATTCATGCTATTAAGTTAAAATTTATAATGATGTAGAATAGCATTTTAAAACCTAATTATTCAAAAAGTCTTTTTAAAAATAAATATAATTAGATAACGTAGCAAACTACTAAGTTTAAAATTTTTCAAATTGGGTATTTTGGAAATTTAATTATGATTTAAAGGACATTTTATTTTAAACATAATAAGACAAGTATTACAACATTGCAAAATAAACCTGATAAAAAAGGCAATTTTTTTTTTTGTTAACTGAGTAATATTTCTTGTGTTATATGTATTTCTCACACATGAAATGAATATATAGTAAAAATACTACGGGTTTTGTTCTTATTGGTAAAGAAATTCGAAAATAAGTTTTTTTTTTCAAGAACACTAATGACAATGCCACCTATAAGATTTGATCTTAACAATCTGACAGACATCGTTTTCTCACTTCAGAAAAAGAAAAAAAGATTTTCTGCTTTACAATTAAGAAAAAAATATTTATTTTCATTGTTGTTAACATCGTAGTAAGTTCTTTTTAGAAATTTAATTACTATTTAAATTAAACTTTATTTTAAACATATACACAACAGTATACAAAGAACCAGATAAAAAAGCTAGGTAAACTTTAAGTTTTTGTTAACTGACTAAATTTTCTTCTACTATATGTATTCACCCATACATGAAATGAATATATAGTAAAAATATTAATGGTTTGGTTCCTATAATGAAAGAAATTCACAAATAAGTTCCTTCATGAACACTAATGACAATATTCTCTATAGGAGTTGACCTTAACAATCTGACAGTCATCATGTTCTTACTTCGGAAAAATAAGGTGTTCTGCTTTAAAATTAAGGAAACAGATTTGTTTTTACTGTTGTTAACATCGTATAATTTTCATGATTAATTGTATACTTTACGATTTGCTTGCGTTCAAATGCGAAAGTGATGATCAAACATGCGAATTTATTGTTTTATTAATTTCCTTAGTCCTTAAATACACTTATTTGGACTGATATAAAACAGATATTTTATTAAACATCAATTGAATGTTAAAACAAAGTCCAAAATTTAAAATTATTTTAAATCTTTGCCGTTGACGCACGAAATGAAATTTAGTCCAGTCAATCTAGGATTCTGCTTGAAACATTTTGGAAAAGTTTTTTTCTCTTTTTTTCCTTTGTGTTTTTTTTTTTCGGGGAATGCTGAGCACGATTTTCAACTTGCCACCTCGTATCTGGTCTGTTTCAACAGTTATATGTCATATAAAACCGGTTTTTTTTCGGTTTTCCCCTTGTATTTGGTAGAGGGGTAAACATTTTTGAAAAAATTATTGCACCAAATAAAATTAGAGAAAATTTGCTGCATTTGTCATTCACAAATTTTTTACCTAAGATGAATAGTTTTGGCAATATAAGTAAAAAAATCTGTTAGCTATATATTTAAATTCCGTAACCGTGGGGCGAAAATGGGATACAATCCCTATGCATCCATTTCAATCATCAATTTGAAGTTTTTTAGTTATATGTAGTTGCATTTGGAATGTGTTAACATTTCCTTACTAGGTTTTAAACATTTTATATATATATTAACAAAATAAATTGCAATTATTTAATTAGGAATAATATACGACACAAACACTCCGAACAGATGAGAGTCCTAATTTTTATTTTTTTAGCAATCTGATTATAACTCTACAATCATAGCTATTATAAGTTTAATATAAAAATAATGGAAGACTGTAAACAGAAAAAAAGAGAAATGCAGTGTTGTTCTCCAATTAATGTCATTTTGGTAGATTTCAAGGGCCTGATTGATGTTCTTTGACAGGGGGCTTATCGTTATTGTTATCTTGATAGCTCAGATTGTGTCTCCGCTTCACTTAAAATATCCTGCAGTATTGGGTCGTCAACATTTGATTCCAGTCATCTTCGGCGATAAACCAGCTGACATTGTCACAATGACCATCACAGTTTAAACTGAGGAGAAAACAATACAAACGTGCTTTCCTACAGTCACACTTTCAACTGCAGTTTGTTTTGAATTTGCATGATTTTTCTCAGACGAGCTTCTGGTACGTAAGGTTTGACAGCTGTTATGGGTGTGATGCTTCTATTGGTTATATTACAGCCCCATACATCCGTTTTCTTACAGTTACCTTGTCATAGCTGTACTTGGAGTTAAACTCTCAGACAAGGATATTGAGCTACAACTTATGTTGGAGTAAGCAATGCTAATTTGCAGCGGTCTTAAAAGAAAGGATCATGGTCTTATTGCAGTAATAAAGCTGTGTGCTAGTGCAGTAATCCTATTATAGCATTTATTAAGGTCTTCTTTTCTTTTTTCTAAAAAGTAGTGTTTTTATGAAAAGCTTTATGGTTTCTGAAATGGGCGACTCATTCTGTTTCAAAAACTTGTCCGGAGGAAGATATTGGGTAGATTTGTAAACCTGAGACCGAATGTCTTCAGCCACTATCTTCGCGGAAGTCTGGACAACAGGAAGGCGTTCTTGAACATCGTTGTTGATACCACCCAGCAAACACATACCTTTCGGCATACGATCAGACGGCAGCTGGTAGTGTCGGTTAAGTGTCGGCATGGGCACAGTGGTTTCGGTGAAGTGTCGGCAACATGTCGGCAACTGAAATTCAAGAATGTGCTTTTTCGACTGCCGGTTACTGTAATCGGTCCCCTTATGGTTATATATAGGCAAGCGACTTACACCGGCAAGTGACTCAGGACCGGTATGTTATTTCTGATAGTGGTCCGATTAGATTTGCCAACATCGGTCCAAATTCGGAATTTTTAGTCGTAGCCGACATTTTTTTTCTTTTTCATAATTTTGTTTGAGTTTGAGTTTTGATAAGATTTGCATATTTCATGTATTTCATATAAAATTCTAACAGTGATAAACAAAAAAAAAAGTCAAAAATAGCCTAAATTTATTTATTTTTAAAAAGTTGTTACTGAATTCATTTTATAAAGGACTTACAATTATTTGAATCACCAAAAGAGTTTTTTATATCGCTTATTAAAATTATTATTCATTTTAAACTTAATCGTAGAAAAAAAGCTATGTTTCTTTTTTTTTTATTTAAAAATCAAATTATTAAAAAGTGTTTAAAATTATTTTACAAGCTATAAAAATAAAAATAAAAACTACCCAAATTTTTAGCATTAAAATTTAAAAGAAAGATTCATAAAATTCTCGCTTCTAAAAAAAGATTTACCACAAAAAAATAAAAAAAGAAAGAAAGATAAATTAACATTTCTATGTTATTTGATGATTTAAAAATGTTGATAAGTAAAAGAATCATTATTGCTAGATAATCACTAAAAATATATTCTACATGAAATCATCCAATGACAAAAAATGAACTCTTATTCTAATTAAAAGTGATTAATTACCAACTTATATTTTTATTAAAATTAGTTTTTCTATGTTACAAATATATATATCTATAACAGAAAAAGCTCTGAAATTCGATTATTTTATTTAGTAAGCATTCTAATATTTATAAGAAATATTCAGAAATATCCCCCATTTAAAAATTATCTTCCAAAAGAAAAAAAAATATGTAAATTAATATTTATTTTATTTTTAAATTAAAAATATTGATAACTAACAAATTAACATTGCAACATACTCATTAAATATATGTTCTACTTTAAATCATCAAAAAAGACTGAACTCTTATTCTAATTTAAAATTAATTAATTACCAACTTTTTATTTATTAAAATAAATTTTTCCATGTTAAAAATATAAATTTTATAAATTAACGCAACGCAACGCACGTAATTACATTATAATTCCTAATAAGAAAATTTGACTAACTGAACAAAACTTCTAAAAATATTTTTTTATACTTAATTATTCTTAAATTTATAAGAAAAACCAATTCATTTGCTTTAACAAATTCGCTAAGATGTTTATTTCATTCATTTAAATATTAAATTAACTTTTAAATACACGCGCCTAAGACAATTACAAATAAATAAATAAAAAAATAAAATAAAATCACTTAAAAATTCTAATTTTCCCATCTACCAATTACCTACAACGACAAACGATTACTTATTGATATTCTTCCCCTTATTACCTTATATAATCCTCCTCTGATCGAGTCTCTCTGGCCAAGTGGTTAAGGCCTCTGATTCCTGTCCTTGGGTTCGTGGGATCAAATCCCGCCCCTTCCACCGCTGAAACCCGTTCCTTTCAAATATACTTCCACGATGGCTCGTAGATGGCGCCATCAAAACAATTTTTTTGTTTTAATTTATGCTGGTGTCGGGCTGCGGCCAGCATTCGTATGGATAGCTATCGGCGTGCTGTCGGCATAGTGTTCTGCCGATACCGGACCGGCTACGTGCCTCATCAATCGGGCCGCATTCGCGCGTCGTATCAAAAAATATACGGAACCGGTAGCGGCAAGCGGTATCGTGCCAGTACCGCCGGTAGTGGCAAGCGGCTGACGCCCGATTGCTTACCGATAGCTCTGTGTTTGCTGGGCAAACATAAGTCAAAATCTTATGACCTGTACTCTTGAAGCAAATAACAGGTACCTAGTTTGCGGTGGTTGGTATAACAATATTTTCTTCGTGCTTATTGAGATGAAGTAATTTAACTGTTTTCACTGAAGAAGAGTATTAACCTGCTTTATTCTGTACTGTTAATTCTTCTAAAGAAAATTGCGCCATTATTCTTAATTTTCCTCCAGATAAAGAAAAATTGACTTGCATGGCTGTGTCCATGTCAAAGGCAAATGGACCTCTTTTCTGCATCTTAGTGGGTTTTGCGCGCTGATACAACTTTTTGATGCATTTCAAATGATACTGCCCATCGGCAGTAACCAAGTCAGGCACATGATCTAGTCTGTGGATTATGGTGCGCCCCCACTCATTATGTTCTGCAAGTTGTTTAACTTTTTCAAGGACTGTCAAAGAAGGAACTGTGTACAATATATTTCGTTTTGTTATTGTTTTATGAATTTCTTTTACAGTATTGTGGGATTTCTTTTCCACACAAAAAGCAGTGGCTTTGAAACGAAAACTGTTGTACTACTGAACATAAATTCGGTTGGTTTTCAACACTATTATAAACCATCTTCAAGTGGGCTGCAATGAAGTTTTCGTTTGCGTGCTGTTTACAGCTTTTTTCGAGGATTCTTAGAGACTCCTTATTCATAAAAAAATTCCTTTTCCCAACTTTTTCGTTTTTTACTTGCTAATCTGAAGGACGCAACAACTTTTGGTTTCACATATGTTGCTTCAATTCCATGTCACAGATAAACCACTTGTCTGCTATCATGAATATCACACAGAATCGTTTTAAAAATATATAATCTGCCATTAAATGTACACTGCACATACATCAAAAATGTATAACCGAACAAAAACAAAATGAGAGCTCAGCTTTCAATTTCAACACGTGCCAGAAAAGCCCTGAAGGGGAGGGGGAAGAGGATAGGGGGGAAGAGGATTCTTGTAATATCTTGAACGTGGCACCATGGTGGTGTTTCAAAGACAACCTCCCACTCGTTTTGCCTTAACAAAAACATTACATTAAGCGTTTTCGGCCTCCGATGATGGAATTTGAATGTACAGCTAAAATTCTTTTTACTCGTATTGCCAAGACTATTCATCTCTGAAAAAACACTCTGAATAAAAATATGTAGGCAATTTTCTCTAACTTAATTTGCTACAATAATTTTTTCGAAAAAGTGTAGCCCTCTTCCAAATGCAAGGGGAAAACCGAAAAAACCCGAATTTATTGCGGTTTTTTGCTTATAACTGTTTAAGCAGATCAGATATGAGATAGCAAAGTTGAAAATCGTGTTCAGCACCCCCAAAACATAAAGGGAGACAGAGGAAAAAACTCCAAATTGTTCCAGGCAGAAACCTTTTTTGGTCTAATTTTACTGGACTAATTGGGTATTTAACGCACATTTATAGTAACTTTAGTATTATTATAGCGACTTAGTAACTTTATATTTTAAAATATATACATACAAACATAGCCTCAATTTGTTAAAAATACTACTCTTACCTTGTTACTCTTTGAAGTCCTCAATTTTGACAAGCATAATGTTTTAAGTTTCGATTTTTTTAATTCCATACGCGCATATAAGAAACTATAATTTGTGAATTTCCCAGGAGACGCAAAAGAAACTTTCTTTTACTGTAACATGAAATTATAGTACTTGACTCTGCATGCAGTAGTAAAAAGAGCATAAAATCGTAAAACCCTTAAGAATGAAGGCGTAGATGAAGTTTTGACAGGTTGAGTAAAATTACCTCCCACTGTTCTGTGGTCTCTACCCGTTCTGGGATCAGGAATGAACATATACACTATTAAAAATATACAACATTTTCTGCATAGTCACTCCAAAGCTTTTATACACTGTTAAAAATTTTGCAGCATTCTGGCAGGTCATTCAACCGTTTTTTGAAAAAACGGTTTCATAACCATAATTTAACTATATTCTGACCATAAAATGGCCAATAATATGGTCAGAATAGTGTTAAATTACTGGTTGTGTAACCGTTTTCGGAAAAAACGGTCAAATGACCTGCCAGAATGCTGCAAATTTTTAACAGAGTAGAATATCTCTAATTTGAATAATGATAATGCTCCATTATATAGTCAGGTAACCGTTTTCTATAAAAATGGTGAAGTGACTACGCAGTAAAAGCTGCCAATTTTTAACAGTGTAGCTTGATGAATTGGCTTTCCTTAGAACTTAACTTATGACACTTCTTCTGTAACAAGACGCACCTATGAAAGACCGTTTAGTTGAATAAAACGCAAAATGAATTTTTGCGCGATATGTCAGTCTTGCGAGTGAACGACATTACATATCACCTGTGTTTTACAATAAGGGCGTAAGTCACAAATGTTCCAGAGAGCGAAAACAAACAATTCTTCTTCTTGTAAATGCTTACTTTGTAAGCACACTTGAGAGTAAAGTTTTAATGTTTAAGCACATTTATCATCCATCATTACCCTCAAAAACTTATGCGATTTTTCTTTAAGCCCTTATGCACAACCCCTACGGATAGTACATGTGCCTTAAGTCCTACTCCACTCTCTCATTAATAGAAATACACGTACGACCTTATTACATATTATGAAATATTTATGTCTGACTCGACATATGAACTTAACACAATTTTGCAAAATATGTGCCTTACGCCATTATTGGAAAACAGAGGCGATATTATGTGTTCCAACCAATATATTTTAGAAATAATCAATGTAATTTACTTTTTTTACATTAAACAATTCCGTTCTGTCAGAGTGAACTCTTAAATCTCTCTATTCTAAAAGAAAAAGTAACTAACGCTTTCACCGCCGCCGCCGGTTTTGAATTTTTTGTGACCGGAGGTCTTTCTTCGTTAATATTAAGCAAAATATTGCATACAAAAATATGAAAATTCGTGGTATTATAGAGAAATTCATTAATATACTATTTACAGATAAATCATCAAATTTACTCCATGCTTAATGAGAGATTTATACCTTTAAGAGATATATAAAACGAATGTAAATAACGATCTGTATCTCCACCAAAACTATAAAAAAATTAAATGTGATTCTATGATATATGGAAGATCCCTGTGATATTCCATATATCATAGAAAGAAAAGATTTGTGAATTGCAATGCGTATTTTTGCAGATAAAATATTTTCTTAAAGGAGTTTTGATATATGAACGATTTGTTCTCATATTTAGACGATAAATTGATAGTACGTTAAAATAATATGTTACATCTTAAAAACTAATCTAATAACAGAATAAGAAGATTTAATTTATGTTTGAATTTAAATATAAGTTTGTTAGATTTTCTCTGTTTTGTCGAAGTGACTGTGGTTCTGGTATGCTTAATGTAAAACTTTATATAAAACTCTTCATTATTTTAAACTATCATTATTGCTAAAAAAATATCTAAATATTGAGACGGAAATGTTGTAATGGTCTTGCGATATTACTTATTATTTAAATTCATAGTATTTTTTGTCATTGGACTAAACAGGTCTATCAGAATATTTAGTTCATTTTGCAACGTAATAAATTATTATAATATGCAAGGAAAGAACTTTGAACGTATTAATTAAAATAAATATTTTTTGAAGCATTTATTGGCAAGGATTTTGTTTGAAAATAGAAAAATGATTATAAATATTATTCAGTCTTTTTTTTATGGTCCACTCCACTATTATATTTTTCAACGACAGTCTGCCAGGGAAAGGCCGGGCGGGTCAGTTAGTTTGTTCGAAAACTGTATCGTAATGTACTTAATTATTATTGTGTTTAATTATACACTCATGTCTAAAATTAAGGTCATCAACATAAAATCTGTGAAAACTCATGATCTTTTCACTGTGTTGCCACGAAAATTGGCACAGAGGTATATTACAATGGGAGAAAGAATATAGCAATACTAGAAAACAGGAATTCTGCTTTTTCAGAATTTAAATTCTGCTAATTAGTGTGTTAGACACTAATTAGTGTCGCCCCCGATGAAAAAAAATATGTATATATAAATAGAACAAAATATATTTAAATTTTAAGACTTAAAGCACACGCTTTTATTTTATGTAAAATGACGTCATTCGCATCCACTAAAGAATTCTGCATTAAAAAAAAATAAATAAATAAAAAAATAAAAATCGCCTATCTAATGATTTATATGCTTTTGTTTGTTTGTAACACTTAATATTAATTGTTGATACTTAAAATTAAATGTAGTTTATAATAGCTCCACGTTTTAACAGAAATATTTCGTTTATATATTTTTCAATTCCTACTATTAGCTCACACTCTCCCTATATTTATTTATATATTTATATATTTATCTTGTACAAATTTTCAATCGTTAATAAAACGAGGTGGATCCCGTCGAATTTCGACGAAAGAAAATGTTTACAAAGGAACTGTTGCATCAAATTTATAATACATCTACAACAATTAAATAATTAGAATAAAAAATCCGTCTTACACTTCTTAGTTTAACTCTCCAAAGATATATTTTAACCTAAGAGTAATAAAATACATTATTCACAAACTTCAACTGTTAAAATTATTGAAAAGTAAAACTTTATTCATATACGTAATAAGTAACATATAATCAAGATAAGTAATTTTTATTAAGTTATCAATTATTGCTTGGTATTACGGAATGAAAAATCAGCAAAAACGATTTCACCTTGACATAATCATAGAATTTTTTCCCCTTTAAATCTAAACCGAATCAAGTCATTTTCCATGTTTCATATCCATATTAACCATTTAAAAACATTTTAAAGGGCAATAGGTTATTAATAAATATATTTTCAATCTTGAAGTCACGTTTGTCAACTATTACAACTTTTCATATGAAAATTCCCATTCGTGATTTGACGTCTTAGTATAATCTCTGTACCTGAGCGTAAAAATTCCAGAATTTTATAACTTTTAGACGTATTCAAGGGGAAATATCTCGTTTTATCAAATAAAATTATCGTTGTCTTTAAAATATGACGTCATTTTCAGTTGCTGAAATATTTTGCCTATTGTCTCAAACTCAATATCAGCGGAATGAAAAAAAATATTTTTAATTGTAATGAGAAAATGGCATCAGTAAGAATATAATCAATAAAGATAACTAAACCATTTTTAGTAGAAATGAAGAACTTCAGTTGCCACGATTAGAAAATTGGTATTAAAAACTATAAAAAAATTAATATCTCAAAAATAAATTGAGATACAGCTTTCAAAAAGATTGTATTTAAAAGTAAATTGTTTTCTGTATAAGACGGTGTAAAAATTTAAAATGTGGGACGTTTAGAAGTTTTAAAATTTGCAGTAGCGAAAATTGTAGAACTGAAATTTCATTTTAAATTTCAAAGTGTTGCCATTCGCAGAATGACGTATGCGTTACGCACAGATATGTTTGTCCTTTATAATATAGATACTCATTATTCATCCTATCAGGTTGAAATAAATTTTTTTAAACTTGTACTGGATGACAATTGATGTTAATAAAGTTTTTTCAAATATTAATTAATTAATTAAATTTTAATTAATTAATTTTAGTTTTGCATGGGAAACAAAATGGCCGCCATTGGTTATTGAATTTCAATGAAAGTATTTTCAATAAGAATTACCATAGGACACCCAACCAGGACGCCAACCGCTAGGTTTATGGCCTATATGTCCTGGCGGGGAAACCCCTCCACCATCCAGTTCCTCCCAGCCGGGAAACGGGGCTATCAGCGACAATTATTACAAAAGAAAATGCTTACAAAAGCATAAATCCATATGCAAAACTGCATAGCAACTCGCTATGTCTCAAACAGGAGTACAGAAATGCATGTTTATAGGTAACTATGCAACTAAAACAAAAACATGTAACTATCCAGGTAAATCTACAACTGCACTGCAAAACACAGGACTAACAACACGCAAATAACAAAATAAAAAGCAATATTACAAAACGTAAATTTGTAGTAACTCTACAACTAGGTAAGCATTAGTCCCATAATATAGTAGAGTCCAATATATAGCAGTCATAGATAAAGTTCTAAAAGTATTACTAGATACACCATATATAGTCTTTCTTGACCACACCTGAAGCTTATCTTATAATTTATATCATACAAGATCATTGCACAGTCGTATGATTCATATTCCTACTACAGCCAATGTTCAGTACTTTAGTGGACACATCTGTACAGTTCAGTCCAATGTCCAATCAAGCTGTAAATGTTAAACTGCGTAGAATCACATTGGAAAAAAAAACGGCAATTTAATTGATAAATACTAAAATCTGTATCTTATAAAAGAATATAGAGCATTAAGTGAGTTATAGTTATCACACAGTTTACGATAGTTTTCTTTGCTGAATAACACTCTTCTCACATTGTAGCGCACAGTCTGAGAATTATCAAAAAAGAAGAAGTATGGGACAAATGGGCAGCGTCCGAAAAGATAATGTAAAACATTTCCTGTCTTTCCACAATCACATTTTGAGTTACTTCTTTTGCCTATTTTACACAAATATTCTGGGAAGCTTCCATGTCCCGATATATAGTATTGGATAACTTGACTTACACATAGATACTTTTCATCAACCTTTCTTATAACACTATATGTATCTGGACCTTTAGCACTCTTGCTCCATTCTTCTTGCCAACTCTTCTTTATACCTTCCTTACACAGTCTCCTAACCAATGAGATTGGAAATGGTACCTCCAAAGTCAAATCTGACATCTCTGGATCTATTGCCTCCTTCGCAAGTTTATCCGCCCTCTCATTCCCTTCGTTGCCAACATGTGCTCTAGTCCATCCTATTGTTACAGTTTTGTTCAAGTTAGAATTCATGATCTTGTATATGTCTCTTATTATGTCATTACCTGGAAAGTTCCATTGCAATGCCAATGTAGAAGCCTTGTTGTCTGTATAAATAATTGCTTTATTATAATTTGAGTTTATCAGCCAAGCTATTGCCTGCTTGATTGCCACAAGCTCTGCCTGATATATACTGTTCAATTTATGCAATGATATTTTCTTATCATATATGAAATTTCCTTTAAGGCAAACTGTGAACGCTGCTCCCACGCCATTTATCATCTTGGAGCCATCAGTGTATATCAGCGGACTTATAGAATTATGATAATACGTATCTTTTTTCTCTGTTATCTGCAGGTTTTTTAAATCAGTATAATTCGGATAGTCACTTGTCACTAAATTTCTCATTACATTATTTCTGTGTATTCTTATGTCACCGGAATCAATGGTAGCTTCGCCTTTCAACACTCTGTGCTTTTTAACCATATATTCTATTGTAATATGAATGGGGGAAACTCCTGCCAAAACGCATAATGCCTCTGTTGAAACTGTTCTGTAAGCTGAAATAATTGTAAAGAGACCTAATCTTTGACTTGAGCTTAATTTTCTCTTTGCATGGTAGTTCAAGTCTTGAAATCAAACCTCAGCTCCGTACATAATCTGTTTTTCTATTACACTTTTATACCAAATTTTTCTATACATAGCGTGCAGTCCTTTTTCCCTTTTTGCGGTTTTCTTAACATTTGAGGTAAAGTTTCTCACTTTTTCTCTTGTCTTTTCCATGTGTGCTATCCAATTCATCTTGCTATCTAATGTAAGTCCTAGATATACCATCTCATCTTTAACTGGAATTGTCATATTACCAATCTTAAATATCGGATGTCTATTTTCCAAAAGGTATGTACCAAATAGCATCGCTACACATTTTTCACTACTTACAGTAAGCTCTAATTCCGTACAAATTTCTTCAAACCAATTAATTTGTTTATTCATATTGTCTTCGAGTTCTCTTCTCGTATCTGCACCAGCTAGGACGACAAAATCATCAGCATATGATATAATGTGGCCATATCTTTGTCTGTACTTCTTTAATAGGTAATCGGCTACTATCAACCATAATAACGGGCCCAGACAGCTTCCCTGGGGACATCCCCTGTACAACACGAACCATTTTAATCCATCTGTAAATGTAAAAGCAATCTTCCTTCTACTAATATAGTTTTTTAGTATGTTTTTTAAGTACTTCGAAATAGGTAATCCATCAATCAATCTGGCCAATATATTCCAACTCACAGCATCAAATGCCGCCTGTATATCTATTGAGGCAATGGAGTAATATTTAAAAACTTTAAGGTTTCTCTTTATCTTCGCTCTCAAATATTCCAGGGCCATTATGGTACTCTTCTTTTCACGAAACCCATGCTGTGCCTTATCCCAAAAATTTCTTGCTTCCAATTTAGGCATCACTCTGATTTTAATCAATCTTTCTAACAATTTTCCCATTATACACAGAAGAGTAATTGGTCGATATGCCCTAGCAGTCTTCCCGTCTTTATTCCTCTTTCTGAAGAAAATAACTTTACCTGATTTCCAACTCTCGGGAAAATGTCCATATTTTAAGCATGTTCCAAATAATTTCTTGATATAATTTATACAAGTCTTACAGATGTTTTTAATAATTAATGCGTCTAATGCATCTACACCGGGTGCTTTATTATTACTCTGCTTACTATAATTCTCCAATAAGAGTTACCATAGGGGGGGGAACCCTGTTCTGTCGCCAACTTGGCGATATATCGCCAAATTTGGTGGCCAAAATGAGTCGCCAAAAGTGACGCCAACTTGGCGATATCTGTAATATTTCGCCAAATTCCCATAGAGTTCCATTGTAAACTTACTTGCTTATAGAAAATCAACAAATTGAGATATTTTAATGCAACAAAAACTCATATTAGCTTGATTATATTAAATTTTCTTTGATGGCCTAAGTAGGAATTGACTTTAAAAACAAAATTTTTATATTATTTTAAATAGCACGTATTTTAATTACATTTTCCTCAGTTGTTATGAGAAAATAGCAAAAAAAATATATTTATTTAATATTTTACAACCATTTTTCATTTACTTTCTACAGAAATGCAGTACTTCCATTGCGAATATTAAGCAAATGGCTCCAAAACCTACAAAAAAATTCATAAATGGAGACGCAGTTTTCAAACAAATTGCATTTAAAAGTACTTTTTTTCCAGTACGAGGGTATAAAAATTTAAAATATGCGATGCTTAGAAGTTTTAAAAATTGCTATAGAGTATTTAATCGTACTACTTTGTTTTACGGGTGGCTTCTGTAAGGTAACGTTATTTTTTGAAGACACGCAAAATAAGCTGGGAGAAAGAGATAGCATACCGTACCGGGGCTAAAATAATTATTTACCTTTGTTCTAAACATTTATGATTACTACGTAAAAGTTATTTATGAGTAATATAAACAAATATATTAAACAGAAAACCATGTCATATTACCTAAAACCGCTATCGGCGTTTTATATTAAACATTGAAATTTACATGTAAATAGTAGCTTTTCAGTATAAGTCTTTCAACATATTTATGTGATGCATTACGGTAGCATAAACTTGCACCAGTGCATCCGTAAGACTTTGAAATATTTGTCCGTATATATCGCGATACGTAAAGCCTCCTGTTATATATCTTCATTTCAAAACATCTTAAGATTTTAGAGACTCATGAAATATGCATGCTTTTCTACATTTTATATTTCCGAGTACTAGAACTTAATGCAAATCGATTAGACGAACATAAGAGGTAGATAACTGTAACAGGAATAATAAAATTTTATAAAAGAGAAGTTATAAAATTTAAATACACGCAATCCTTGAATTTAAGTTTTCTGTTAACTTATCAATATACACTGCTCAAAACAATTAGGGGAGCACATGGTTTTAACGAAATTACGCAAATATTTACACCGATAAGAAACGTAAAATAAAACATCCATAATTTAAAGTGTTGCAGAAAACAGATAAAGAAAACTTCATAGGTAAATTAAAGATTATGACGTCAAAAACTAGAAAAAAGGGATAAGTGCAGAAATCGGGATTTTGCAGAAATCTATGTTTCACTGCCTAGGTTGCAAAATTCAATTGCTCAGCTTGTGTTTTGAGAAAAGGTGGATTGAAAATGTCACAACAACATGATTTACCGCAATCCATGACTTGGCGTGTTATCGGGACAGTTGAATTTGGGGAAACACAACGAAGTGTAGTGGACGCTGTTGGAGTCGCAAGAAGTGTCCATGAAAGGCTGCGGAATCGACTCCAAGACACATGAATGGTAGTCATCGACAAGTGTAAGGTCGAAAATGTGCTAACACAGAATCTGATGAACGATATATCCTGTTAACAGCTCGTCGAGACGGAACGGACAATGCTACCCAGCTGCAAACACAGTTGTTCTTGGCAACAGGACGAAGGGTGTCCAGCCAAACAGTCCAAAATAGGCTTCATCAGGGTGGACTCTATGCACGCAAGCCAATGGTCTGTATTCCGTTGACCTCAAGCTACTGTGCGACCCAAAGAATTTGAGGAACTGAACATCGAGTTTGGAGGCAACGTTGTTGAAGTCAAATTCTGTTTACAGACGAGTCCCGATTTAGTCTGGGTGTGACATCTGATGTGTTTTGGCATAGAGAGGAAGATGCACTCAAAATAATCCCACATTCGTTCGTGAAAGATCACATTACAGACGAGGTGGGTTGATGCTATTGGCTGGAATCTGCATAGGTGGATGTACGCGCCTGCATATCATTCGGAATGGCAATTTGACGATCCGAAGTTATACAGACGAGATACCGAGACCTCATGTCGTATTTTATGTTGCAGAAATTAGTGCTTTCTTTTTTTCCATGTACGATAATGCCAGACTTCATACAGTTCGTCTTGTGGAAAACATGCTTGAAGCTAAAACAATACAGCGTATGGAATGACCACCATGCTCTCCTGACCTAAATCTGATCGAGCATGTTTGGGATATGCGCAGGCGCCGCATTGCCTCCTTTTACTGTCCGGGACTTGGAGACTGCAATTCATGAGCAGTGGAACAGTATTCCCCAAAGTCTTATCGATAACCTCATCCATGAAAAACAGATGTGCAGCAATCTTAGCTGTTCGAGAAGACCACACGTCATATTAAAAATCTTGCATCATTTCTAAACAATACTTTTTTTTTATCATTTACATGAAAACAAATTGTTGCCCTAAACCATCTTTTCATGTTATTTTCATCTTTTTAAAGAATAAAGCTCCCTTACAACTTTTTTGCGTCATTTCTTCGGTATTGCTCATTGATACACGTGCACTATCCATTTTATGCCCATACATGTCTGCCTTGCACTGTTCTCTTCTCTTTTTTGCTTGCTCCCCTAATTTTTTTGATCAGTGTAGTTTAAATATTTTAGAAGATTATATGGATATGTAAAAATTTGAAGCATGTAAAGTACTTCTATAATTAATTGCGAAATTGTATACTTGACAGTTTTCGGAATTTTTATCTTTGTTTAATATTATTACACACTCACATATTTTTTCAATAAGATAACCTAGAATGAGCTTTCCCTCATATTTGACATTTGTGTTTAATTTTAAATGAAAGATTGTTGATGACAACTTTCTATAGTTTTTGTATTCTATTGAGTATTATTTTGTATTGTATCAAGTTATTGGTTTTAGGAATCATTTACTCGATATGCTTTTAATATTATCAGTTTGTGTAATTAATAATTTTATATTAAATAAAAAAAAACTGTGTGATAGTTGTACATAAACTTTTAATCGTGCAATTTTTCAAATTAAAAAGAATCATTAATAAGTTGATTTTTATTAAATACAGTTTAATATTTAGTAATGTGAGTATCATCAGTAATGTTCACAATATTTGAGGCGTTCAGAAGGAAATCCGACTAATTCCATTATAAATGGCGTTTTTTTTAAACAAAGGAACATTAAAAATGTTCTATATATTTATACAGTGATAAAAAGTTACCCTTGATCAAAAGAAAACTAATGAGTATAGTTGTATATAGTAGTATAATTATATCTAGATAGAATATTTTTATAGTTACAATAGCTGCAATTGTTTATACTGCACATTTTCATTTGATGAAGTTAATCAATTTGTGCACTGTACCAGGGTTGCCAGTTTGGCACTAGCGTCTAAATCGCGCCCCTCACAATGGCTCATATCACAAATGCACCCGCGAAATCCCCTAGCACGGCGCGCTGGCTCATAGGATGCTTTGTTTACTTTCAGCTGAAAAGCGGAGCGTTGCAGATTCTGTCTTCATAGTTTTTAGAAAAAAAAATAATAAAACAGCTATCAAATATCATTCATGTACAAGTTAAATAAGCTTTATTTAAAACCGGATTTAAATTGCTTGATATCATCATTTATTTGTATTATTATTTTTATTATTATTTTTTTTTAATCTGAATAAAATCAGTTTATTTTTTCTTTTGGATTGATTTTTACTGGAGACGTTTTTTTTTATTTATTAATGTTTTAAGAGAAATTAAAACAATATTACAGACAACTTAAACATAATGAAAGAGGTAACATTTTATAAAATTTCTGTCCTTTAGAAAAGAAAAAACTCGCTATTATTTTATGAAAGTAAATACTAGAATACATTAAAAAAAATCTGCCTTTTAAGTATTGATGAGAGGTACAATATCCTAAAAATAAAAGTATGGATAAATATTCTTTTTTAAAAACTGCTTCATTTCCTAGTTAGATGATCACTTTATTTTTGTAAGAATATAACTAGACTGACGTGCCAATTCCAAAACTTTATTCTATCTCATGCATGTTAAAAATTCGAAATTCGCTATCACAGTGCTAAAATTAAATGGCAATCTACGTCCATCATGAGGAATGTAAAGGTATATAGGTTCGTTGAATTGGATGTATTTAATAAGAAGATATAAGTATTGCATTGTTTCAAACAAATCATTGAATTTCGGAACACCACCTCTTAGATGTTAGCAACCAAAATTGTAACCCAAAGTATCAAAATCAACACCTGTTGTTCAATATGCACAAGTCTAATAAGGATCTATTTACGTGAAAATGTAACAGAATACTAAGTTTGATAAAATTGCGTGCATTATTTTTTTTTCAGATATAGCTTTTACGAAAACCGTGAAAAATTCAGCATAGCCTGTCTGAGACCTGTTGTGAGATTTACACCAAAATCTAATCAGTAACAGCTTACATCAACGTCTAACTGAATATGAAATTTGATGAAAATCCGTGCATTAGTTAATGAGATAGAGCTATTAATTACTCAGAAATCGTACAGAAAGCAGCACCACCTGTTGGACGATATACACCAAAAACTAATCAAGTTAGTTTATATCAAGGTCTAACTGAATCTATAGTTTTATTAAATTCCGTAAATCAGTTCTTGATAGAGTTATTTCTGAAATCGTGAAAAAATCAGCAAAGCAACGCTGCCTGTTGGACGATGTACACCAAACACTAATTAGCACCAGTTTATATCAAGGTCTAACTAAATCTATAGGTTTGTGAAATTTCGTGTATTAGTTATTGAGATAGAGTGCCCGCAAAATTTTTGTCACATACAGACAGACTCACAGACAGAGTGACAGACAGACATTTTCTAAAAAAAACATTAGATCGTGTTCAGGATTTTCTATAACGCATAAATCCATCGAAAAACGGAAGTCGAAAAATTTCCTCTTGTAAAGATAGAAGAACGCAAAATTGGGAAATATGGATTTTTCATTTACAATTTTTTTTAGTAATTAAAATCAGTACAAAACCCCCCAACGGGTTAAACGTTTGTGACACAGCACTTTACCTTATGGCTCTAAAAATTTTAAATATAGGTATTAAAAATAATGATATAAAAATTTGGGTAACGCTATGCTATTAATTAAAAGAAAAATGTATCATCATTTCATTTTTTCTATTTATATTCACAAGTGCAAACAGTATTTTCAACATCAATTGATATACATACAATTTATTCACTAATACTTTTTCATTCAGGTCTCTGATAAATTCAAAATATGGGTTTTAAATGAGATGATATGAAAATTTGAGTGACGAATTGATAGGACTTTAAAAGTTTTGCTTTAAAATGCGATAAAAATTATTTTAGTTTTGTCTTTTTAAATATATTTTCACATCCAAACGATATTTTTAAATTTTCCAGTATGCTGTTAAATATATCAAATTTTCACTGAGTCTATATCATACATTGAAATGTTTTTTTTTTTTCAATCGAGTTATGTTTTGTGTCAAGCTATCCAAGAATCATAAGTAAAATTTATGTAAATATTTTGTTTGCGTCATAGTAGCCAAATAAAATGAAATATATGCAAATCGATAACATGTCAGAAAGAAAACCCGATAGTTTTTTTTTAAATACTTTATTTAAAGAAAATAATCTAAAACATTTGCTGCTCAATAAAAAATTAAATAAATAATTACTGTTAAGTTTGTAAGTTTTAATAAGCACGTGGAAAGCATGTTCAAAGTTTAGTCATATATGCATTTCTTGCGTTATACTTTGCACTGACATCTGGAGTCCCTGATCACTGATAATTATGAACAGTGAAGTTCTTATCAATAAATGAAGAATGTCTCATTTAAACCGATACAGCTCACATCAATGAGTAATGTAGAAAATTTCCGAAGAAACAAGCAAAATTTTTGAAATATAGATAGTTTCGGCCAAATTTTCAGCAGCATTTTCCCCAAAAATGAATGTTTGGCGTAACTCAGGTTTTGGGCCGAAAACGTAACGAATATTTCTGTCGATCTACACTTAAAGTTACTAAAACTTTTAAATCTATTGTACTCAACTCGTTAGTCGCTTATTCTCTGATCTCTAATGCCAGATATTTAAGATCTGACTGCTTACCTTTACCTAAGAAAGTCATTTTTAAAATTAATATTCAGATACTATTTATTCTTTCCTTTTAATACTGAACTAACCAGAGATTTGATAAGTAAAAAAAATAACAAAATTAACAAAAATCGTATTCATAACATCTAAAGGACAATATTTTTATCCAGAAATATTCCTCTACATTCATCGACAGTAAAACCTCCCTAAAGCGACCACGTCCCGTCACATTCAAGGGCTGTGTCTTTTACTCACATTGTTCGATTCGTACCAGTTTTATAAAATAGTGTAATTGGCTTTATTTTAGTATCGTTTTAACTGTCATTCAATAAGGTGAATATTTCTTTTTCAAAAAAGTTGTGCCAATAAGCATTTGAATTTTTAAACCGCAATTTAATTCGAGTGTTAAGGGGTTAAAAGGCGGAGATTAACTAGCCATTTCTGCACCATATCGTAGAGAGGTATGTTGTGTATTTGGTTTTTTTTAAAATGCCTAAAATTAGATATGCATATATGCACCTGTTAGAATGTCATTTGTTGAATCATGGTAAATCTGCCTGGATTATTTTTATTTTTTTAACAATATAATTAATTTTTTCAATCAGTGAAACACACAAAAATGTTGTTTCAAGATAATGCGATTACTGAACCCTTTTCAATAACCAGTATCCAATCTCATGGAGAACGTTTGGGATATTATAGTGTTCCATATTTGCCGACAATTTGGTAAAATGATCTACTATGACTCAACAGCAGAACTGATGATGGATGATGTATTTTGTCCCGTCGAGAAGATGGACAATTTGTAAAACTTGTATCGCATATGAATATATCAAACACACACACAAAAATTTGATTTCCAAAATACAGTGCCACCTGGTGCCAAACGGCGGAGTTTGCTTTCCTATCTAGAAAATGGTACGAGATATTGGAAAAAAGTGAATCACAAAGTTATAGAGCATCATCAGTTTTGTACGAAAAGACACCATGTGAACATGATTCCATGATGTCTTAGAATGCGCATTTTTTGTTAGCTATTACATAAAATGGGACGTGACGGAAAGATCTTACAAAGGAAAGAAACAACTAGTTAACACAATATTTAAGTATTGCGCGGCAGCGCAATACTCATTTATTTCCAGTGTCACTTCTCAATGTTAATTTAACATGGAAAAGCCTATGGAGATCATAACTTTTTCATTTTTTCTTCCCACCTTTTTGTCCCTCATGCCACTCATTTTTTTATTCTTTACTAATTCTAATGATATTATAAATTTAAAGTGTAAAAACATTTGCCTGACGTCAGGGTCAAAACGAATGGTAAAATGCCTTTTTATATGAGTGAATTATAAACCAGAGAGAAACATGGGTCAATTTGTTTTTTGCATTATTAAAATTTTTTTCTTAATAATTCCAATTTTCGCTTTTTTCAATGAAAATCAATGGACATTTTTCATAGAATATGTAACATTTTTACTTCATTGTTGCAAAAATTTCAAAAGCCGTAATGATAATTTATTTCTTTTTAGTTGAAAGATTTTCTCGTGAAATATTAAATTGAGCTAGTTTTTTTTTTTTTTTTTTTTTTTTTTTTTTTTTTTCAAAAATTAAAAAGATGAATATGGCGTCATAGTGGAAATAAAAAGGATATTTTCAGAATAAGTTTTTGCTTTGGTCAAGTTTATATTTTAGTAAAAATTTTCTAATGGAGAGCTATTTTTAAGCAGGTAGCGAACTTACTGGGGAATTACATAACTTAAATTTTAAAATGTATTTTTTTCCGAGATGGGAACTATTTACTCCCCAAGTTAAACTTAAGTAATAATTTTCTGATGTGTTTACATCACCCCTTGGGAGAGAATAAGGTTTAAAAATTTAAGTAAAACTTTTATTTTTCATTTTTTACTGTATCACAGCTATAATACTGTTAAATATTAGCAGTAAAGATTCAATCCAATTTACATTTACATTCATAGCGTGAAGTTAATTTTTTATGTTTTGATTATAGATTTTTTACGTTCAGATTGGAAGTTTTTGTCCAAACTACCGCAACCTGCATTACTACAGTGGTGAAATATTTTGAATTACACATTGGTAAACTCCATCCCACATTGTGATGCAATACCGCATACATCAAAGCCTGATGATGATACTCTTTATTAATTTTGAAATGCGTTCTTCTGAGTGCTGTAGTTATTATAAAACTTGAAATATTAAACAAAAGCATAATTTGAAGAACAAATTAAAAAAACAAAATTTATTTCCAACATTGTTTAAGCCCGAGAAGGGACAGATATTAAGTTATTTCATTCAATTAGTTCTACATTTAATGTTAAATTTTTGTAACAAATTAGTTAAGCCAAATGAAGATTAAAAAATAAAAATAAAATTCATACAACATGATACTTAAAACACCCTAAAAAAATAGATTCCGTTCAAATGAAATCGAAATAAATCTTAGACCTCTTCCATTTTTAATTAAAAATATTTGTATTGCAGATTTTGTGTTACGTTTATGATAATTGTGCATAAAATGATAAGATGCATGCAAAATACAAAACTTTAAAAAAAAAAGTCTAAGATTTATTTCGATTTCATTTGAACGGAATCTATTTTTTAGGGTGTTTTAAGTATCATATTGTACGAATTTTATTCTTATTTTTTAATCTTCATTTGGCTTAACTAATTTGTTACAAAAATTTAACATTAAATGTAGAACTAATTGAATGAAATAACTTAATGTCTGTCCCTTCTTGGGCTTAAATAATGTTGGAAATAAATTTTGTTTTTTAAATTTGTTCTTCAAATTATGTTTTTGTTTAATATCTTTTTTTTTTCGATATTAAGATTCTCTGCGTCAGCTACAATGCACATCTGTTTGAAATTAACATCGAACAGGCTGTAGCATAATGGGTGACACCCTAGCACAAGCATCCATAATGAGTCGTTGGATATCCTGCAATGTTGGAAGGGTCACATTACATTTGTTGTATCAGGTATCCCCATAGAAAAAAGTCCATTGGTGTGGGGTCAGGTGAAGGTAGAGGCCAGTCTATCAAATCTCCATCCCCGATTATTTGTTCCCAGAATTGAACTCAGAATTAATTAGGAGAAAACTGGAAATTGTTTTAATCCCTCCAGTTTAGGTCTAAAATGAACGTACTATGTTTTCTTCCTCGTACTTTCGTGAATGTTATAAAATATGCACATATATATTTTTGAAAAACACATTTTTTTTTTTTTAAATTAGCATAACAATATCTCAAAACAGCTAATTCTATAAAAAATATTGTCAGTACAAATGTTGTAGAGCTTAAAATTCTGAATAAAACGAGTACCATCGTTAATATTTTTGTTCAATATTAAGGTCGCAATTCTATTTCAAAATTTTGCCTCAATCGCTAATCAAGAGCTTGATGCCAGGAGAGACAAAGTTAACTTAACAATATCTCAAAATAGCTAACTCTATCAAAAACATTGTCAGTACAAAAGTTGTAGAGATAAATTTCTGAGTAAAATGAGTAATTACACTTAATATTTTTGTTTAATATTAAGGGCGCAGTTTTGAGATATTCTTAAGTTTACTTGGTCTCTCCTGGCTTCAAGCTCTTGATTTGAAAATTTTTGAAGTAGAATTGTGACCTTAATGTTGAACAAAAATATTAATGATGGTACTCATTTTATTTAGAATTTTAAGCTCTGCAACATTTGTTTTGACAATGTTTTTATAGAGTTAGCTGTTTTGAGATATTGTTAAGGTAATTAAAAAAAAAAAAAACGTGTTTTTCGAAAAAAAATATGTACATAATTTCTAACATTCACTGCAGTACGAGGAAAAAAAACATCGTACGTTCATTTTAGACCTACACTGAAGGGGTCAAAACAATTTCCAGTTTTTTCCTAATTACTTCTGAGTTCAACCCTCTGGCCACGGGTCTAAAACCTTATACTGGATTTGTGACCTTAATGTTCAACAAAAATATTAAGTGTAGGTACTCACTTCACTCAGAATTTTAAGCTCTACAACATTTGTATTGACAATGTTTTTGACAGAGTTAGCTGTTTTGAGATACTCTTATAGTATGTGAAAAAAAACGTGTTTTTTTTTTACTATAAATCTATACATATTTCCTAACGCTCACCTAGTACGAGGAAGAAAACATAGCACATTCATTCTAGGCCTAAACTAAAGGGATTAAAACAATTTCCAGCTTTTCCCTAATTAATTCCGAATTCAACCCCCTAACCACTAAGCTAATAAAATGTTTTATAAAAATGTTTTGTATTATCTTAAAGCAATCATTATTGCTTTTATTGAATTTCATGGAATTTGCGTAATATTCGTAAAACTTTAAAAATAACTATTTCAGCCATCTAAAATACAATATTTGTATATGAAATTTGATTCCTTGTACAAAAGTAAAACATATGTACGTCATTATCTTTTTTCTTGATGTTTAACATTATTTCTAAAATATTGTATTCTGGATTTTATATTTCTTCAGAAATTATCTCTATAATTTACGACGGTATTTCTTACTTTTTTTACACTAAGCAATTAAAAAAAATTAAAAAAAGGATAAACTGTATGCAAGCCGTATATTTTCGCCAAGTAATTTTATTAAAAAATAAATTTTATTAATGAAAAAAGTAAACATTATATTTTTAGAGTTGACGTATATTATTGTCATCTGTATAAGTTGTAAGTCTCAAAAAAGTAAAAGTAGTGAAAATAGCCGTTTAAAATAATTTGATTGTTTATTTTTTGTATATTTCAACGTTTTCTCAAACAATTATTCTCCTATCTTCAATAGAAGAAAGTATTGAAATCGAAATGTTCTTCGATTCCTAGTTTTCGACGGATTTACACGTTTTAAGGTTCAGAGATCTCGTAAAACATGTTTATGCAAAATGTCTGTCTGTCCGTGCGTCCATATATCCGTGTGTTGCCATTGTACCATCGAAAAGTGTATGAAGTTATGCATAGAAAATAAACATATTTTTGTGTATGTTTTTGGCAATAGCCAGCATGTCTTCCTTCAATTTGGAAGTATTCTGGCAAAAGGCGGGCCTCTAATAGCGATTTTTGTACTATTTTTATTATTGTACCATCGAAAAGTGCATACAGTTAGGCACAAAATTGAAACAAAAGTTTTGTGTATGTTTTTGGCTATAGCAATTAGTTCCTCCTTGAATGTTGAAATATTCCGCCGGAAGAGGACGCTGTAATAGCGAATTTTTTATTACTTTCTCGATTTTTTGTAGTTGTAATGTATGTCAGCGGGGGTGCAGCGACGGGAACTTCGCATCATGCTAAGCCGGTTATTCGCAAACACCTGATGTACAACATAATATCGAAAAACTGTGGATTTAATAAATATCCTGATCGAGATTAACTCGTTTTTACTCCGATTAATTGACTGAAGCAGAAATTGAAGATCAAAAGCAAAGCTTGTATAGTATTGAACAAATAATTTTTAAGTATTATCATTTGTAACTACCTTTTGAAATATTAAGATGTATGAGACAGAAGAAAGTTTTGAAATTGGCACATCCAACTAGTTCCAGTTGAGAGATTCGATGAAGAAAAAATAACTTTACCATTATGCACAAGCATAAGCAATTTACTACTAAATGCGATATTAGATGCTTTCGTACATCGAGTGTCACTAACTGACAACGAGAGGGCCAACCTTGTTAATCACAGATTTTGATTATTTTAATATATGTTGTAGGGTAGACACCCCTTAATATCAGGTTAAACGGATTTTATCCAATGCACCTTAGTTCTTGAAAAACCAGGGGGTCTAATATTAGTGCACAGCTTAAATACTTACTTAGCAACCAAAACGACAGGTTAGTCGTAGCTCAGTTGGCATGGCGTTAGCCGGCTGATCTGAAGGCCCGGGTTCGATACCTGAATGTGCTACATTTGTTTTTCTCATTTTTTTGTTTTATAAATATAGTTGTAATTATAATTTAATAATTTCAATTAAACAATTTAACACCATACATTAATTATAATGTTAGCAAACTTAAATTTATCATTTCTTATTTGTAAACTATTATTTCTCATCCATTAAAGAGGTTTAAAAAGAAATTGGATCTATTATTGAATGATAAAAATTCCAAAATCGTGTCAAATTCTGTTGTGGTGCCATATAGTTATGATAAAAAAAAAGGAATATTCAAATAAAATAAAAATCAAAGCAGAAAAAAGGTAAAGGGGAAAGCAAAATAATTGAAAACGCAAACATACTTATTACAAATTTAAAAATTTTAATATGCAAAAAATCGGTTGTTATTTAATTCTGATGCTAATTTTTAATATGATTATGCTTGTTACTTTAAAAACAGAATAATAGTATTATCGCAGCATTGACTTCCTTTGTTAAAGCAATGCGTAAATGATGTTTCTTTAAAATGACGAATTGACACAATTGCTCAATATCATTGCATCGATAAAGAATATATGAAATACATTTTAAAAGGGATTTTTTAAAAGAAAATAACAGTTTTATGATGTTTTATTACAACTATTTAGTTAAAAGTAAAAAATTAAATAGGTTAAAATTATAATTGATATACAATATTAAAAATTTTAATTGACAGTGAGATTATTAAGTTATACTTACAAGTAAATTTATAAAACAAAAAATGAGAAAAACAAATGTAGCGCATTCAGGTATTGAACCCGGGCCCGCGAATCAGCCGGTAAACACCATACCAACTGAGCTACGACTGACCTGTCATTGTGTTTGCAAAGTAAGTATTTAAGTTGTGTACTAATATTAGACCCCCCGGTTTCTCAAGAACTAAGGAGCATTGGATAAAATCCGTTGAACCTGACACTAAGGGGCCTCTACCCTACAACATATATTAAAATAATCAAAATCTGTGATTAACAAGGTTGGCCCTCTCCTTGTGAGATATTTAAGGAAATTACAAGAAAAAGTCGAATGGATCAAAAAGATGCAAGCACATTCACATTAAAAGGCACTTCCAACAGCTTACAAATATATTCAGATTTGGAAATTTTGCAGACCTGAAGACTGTATATTCAACTATGCAAAACAATAAATATTGCTTGTAAGAATACCATTTTCCTTTACATAAATTAATACCATATATATTAGACTTGTACATATTAAGATTTTTATAAAAACTCCCCCAAAGTGCCATATAATTAGCAAATCAATTTATGAGTGACTGCTTAATAATACTATTTTTAATATAAAAAGTGTGTCTTCCAAATTTACATTCTTTTTAAGTACTTTTTATCAAGAAATGGAAAGGAAATATAAATTTCTATGAATTTAAATCCATTCAACAATAAGGCGTGAATTTACACAATAAGGCGAACAAATTGTTTAAGATCGAACAGTTATTTTCTATACTGTAGAAGCTATTTTTCTAACAGTAGAAATATTTAAAAAATATATAATTATTTTACATCTCTCTATTCTAAAAAAAAGTAACTACCGCTGTCACCGCCACAGCCGCCGCCGCCGGTTTTCAATTTTTTGTGACCGGAGGTCTTTCTTCGTTAATATTAAGAAAAATAATGCATACAAAAATATGAAAATCAGTGGTTTTATACAGAAATGTTTGATAAACATGCTGATGCAGACAGTTTTCAAATCGAAGAATTATTTTAAGAGATATTTAATGCTAAAGTTGGACAAAATCGTTCCACTAAAAAAGTTTTATAGCAGAAAAAACTATACATGACAGTGTAATCATTTTTAGATCATTTTATGCGTTAGAATTTGCCGGAGTGCAGATTGCATTAATTTTTTTTATTTTGACTCATTTTTTCAGGTTTTATTTCAATTTTAAATTCAAATTTTCAGCATTTCTAGAGATATTTTTTACAGATTTCAGAAAATTGTATTAATTTAAACTGTTGCCAACTGTATAAAAAGCGCAAGCAATAATATTTGCTTCAAATTAAAAATTTATTTACACGTGACTATTATAAACAGGAAAAAACTTTCAAATTAAAATTAAATAATTACGTATAAAAAGCAGGAATTTATTAAAAATTATGTCATAAAAAGTACACACGTGAATTTTAAAAGAGAAAGGATATTGTAAAATAATAAGTTCATTAACATGCGTTAGAAGTCGTAGGAGAAATTACGTCATATTTACGTCACATTATAGTTATTACATAAAATGAACACAAAATAATATTGCAAAAAAGTTCAAATTTAGAAATTGCGCTAGACATTTATTTAATATTTTGAGAGGATCTTTTCAACTATTTTTGTTAGGAAAGCCCAAATAATATTTCATTTCTAACAAAAGTATCTTCACGTGAATATTTAAAAGAGAAAAAAATAGCTTGGTAAAAATTACGTTAGATTAAAAACGATTAATTTAAAATGTCTCATTTAAAAGAACTTTCTTTTCGCTTTGTTAAAAAATACCAGGAGACAAAGACTCTGTTTACTTAATTCCTTTTATATTAGCTTATTTTGAAATGTTGTTACACGTATCTACGTCATCAAGTTATTTTTATTCGACGTTTTATTTGTATTTTTATTAATGTTGTACGAATTTATTTATTCTATTGTTATTTAAAATAAAAAATTATGTCAATTTGTATAATTTGGCGAGTGGTTTGGCGATTTATATAATTTGGCGAAATTGGTCGACGAGATAATCAAGCAGTACCGCAGCGGATTTGGCGTTAAAATTCCCCAATCAAAGACAAATGAATAGAAATTCGTTTATAGGGAGATCGCCACTGCTTTTTACATTATAATTCAGTCTTTCGAAATCTTTTTAAAGCCAATCCAATTAGCGTGCATTTAGAGTCTGCGGTGTCTGGGCGGGGGTTGGCGAGCGTAGCTCGTAGGGGGCCGAGCCCCCTAGTGTTTTAAAATAATAATAGAGTACATTCCAGGTTTTTAATTTTGCACGGAAATTTTTAAACAAGCATTAAAAATGCATATATGTAAATTTTTATTCATCTTAATTTTTTTCTGAAATTTTACATCGTGGCATAGGAAAAAATGCTCTTTAAAAAGCAATTTGTTTGAAAACTGTATCTAGATTTTCTGATATTTTGTAGTTTTTAAAATAGTTTTTCAGCATAACATTTAAAATTTATCTGTATTGCGTGTAGTAACGAAACGTTACGTCGATAACGAAATGTTACGTCGCTTGAACCTTATAAATAGTTCATTTTTCATTATTTGTTCTCGTTTAATATTCCAACATAAATTTAATACTCCGCTAAGAAATAAATAAAATAATAAAATGCTATAAAATAATTACACATTTTACAGACATATAATTGCTGTAACCACTGCAATAATCGGAACAAAAAATGTTGATGTTAGTGGCTTGGAGATTTCTTTGACTATTAATTCCTGACATGCTGATAATATGAAAGTATGCCTGTAATTTTGCTTTTACTTTATACTTGAAAACATCATTGATATCTACCCTATATATATATAAAATCCTAATGAAACGGAAGTATGAATCGACTGATTAAACAACTGATTATGTTTCACGGCGATTTCTCCTAAAATACGGAATATTTTGCGATGAAATTAACACCAAAAATCCGTATTCATCTACAGATCTCAAAACTGGTATTAGAATTTTTAAATTCGAATTAGTTTTCGAAATATTATTTTTTTTTCTAATTTTATATACTTTTCTCTAATGATGGCAACTCAAATTTTAATCATAACAGATTTTTTTTTTTTCAGATTTTAGAAAAGGTTACTATTTTAAACTAATTTGGCAAGAAGTTTGGCCTCCCTTAAATGTATGCTAAGAAATGTATCATGTTACTTTTATTCATAAATCAATTTGTATTAAATTATCATTTTATTTAATACAAACTGAAACATTTAAAATAAATGGCTTTCACTTCTTTATTTTTTTTTAAACGAAATGAAAAGAAAAATATTAGCTTAGATATCATATACGCACCGGGGTACCTAATTGGCGCCAAAATGGTATTATTTTGGTTGACATGGTAACCCGGCTATTGTAGTTTATTTAATAATAAATGTTTAAAGTTAAAAAATGCTAGAAAAAGTGATAGAAAATCTTTATTAAGATTGACGATCGTTTCGTTGCACAAACGGCAACATTTTCAAAATCATTCAACGATAGAAAGTATTTTCACATAATTTAAAAACAATAAACATAATAAACAATGTCACGCGACATGATGCATAATGAAAAACATTGTAAACATAAAATTAATTTAAAAGATTAGATTAGCTATTGGTGAGCGTGGATTAATTTTCAAAACAATAACATGGAAAACAATGTCACGAGACAACATGCATAATGAAAAGCATTGCAAAATATAAAATAAAAATAAAAATAAAATTATCTTGGCTATTTGCGAGCGTGGATTAATTTTTACTATTCTTACTAAAATTACATAGCACCTCTTTCCGAATTTTAGGTAATTCTATGGACACTGAATCATTGCAAATATTCTTGTTGCGTAAAAATATCTCTATTGATTCTCGGATTATGGATGGTAAATAAAATCTTGATGTATAAATTAACTTGCTATTTTTAAAATCGATCTGTAAAGATTCTTCGCTGTATAATCTGGCCAAAGCTGTGGTTCTTCTGTTGTATTTGATGTCTGCTATATGTTCTTTGATTCTAGTTTTAAGTTTTCTAGTTGTCATACCTATATAAAACTGCTTGGTTCCATCTTCTTTGGTGAAAGGTATTTCGTATACTCCCGATAAATGGTTTGATTCAATTGGATCTATTTTCTTGCATACTATATTTCTTAATTTCATAGAAGGTTTTGCGACTAGGGAGATATTGTATTTATTGAGTTTATATTTCGGACGTTCGAAGAAACCAGGAAAATATTGTAAAGTGGATAACATGAAATTTTGTGAATTGAAATTTCTTTTCTTGTTATTCTTTAAGCTCTTAATTAATTTTTCTATGGTACTTTCTTTGTATCCATTGTTTCTTGCAATATCATATATTTTATTTATTTCGTTATTTAACTACACAGGGGTACAAACTGTGAAAGCTCTATGAATAGAATGTCTAAGTGCAGAAACTTTGTATGAAAAAGGTGCTTGAGCATTATGAGGGATAATGGATTGACTGGCTATGGGTTTTCTGTAAACAGTGCGTTCTATTCGTTGATTATTATACATGTGTTTAATAAATGTTTATTTACTTTATTTTCTTTTTTTAAATTACAAAAATTATTTTGTTCCATAGTTAATTATATTTTTGGTTATTTTCCTTTAAAAATAAAAAATAATAGAAAATAATTAAAAAATACGGTACTACTTAGTTATTCCATCTACCCATTTCGCCAAATTATATAAATCGCCAAACCACACGCCAAATTATACAAATTGACATAATTTTTATTTTAAATAACGAAAGAACAAAGAAAATAGTATAACATTAATAAATATACAAATAAAACGTCGAAAAAAAAATGACTTGATGACGTAAAGACGTTTAACTTGCTTAAAGGCAAGTGAATGTGACATTTACGATCAACCATTATTGGCATTTACTCTTATAGTTTGGTGATAGATTTTTGGTCGACGGGATAACTAAGTAGTGCCAAAAATACATGTGTAACTGGTATTCGAAAACGAGGTTTATGCCAAATTTTCGTAAAAAAAAAATCACGCCAAATATATGGCATCTGGCCAAATATTAAATGATGTAACAAACGATGACATTTAATTTCAACTTCAAAGCAATGTTTTAATTTACCACTCGAATAATAAAAAAAATGCTAGCTGGCGACTTGAAAAATAACTATTGGCGAGATTTACACCCGGCAAGCGTTACAGTGTTGGGGCGCCAACCATGTACCAAAAATTCTTTGAGACCATGGAAACTTTTATGTAGTTTTATTCGAAAAAGAAATTTGATTTTTTAATCAAAAGGGAAAACTTTCTGCACATATGTCAGATACGGGCCGATATTGGCGCGATTTTTTTCTGACGTCAATGTCATATACGCAACGGGTACTTAACTGGCGCCATAGTATCGTTATTTTGCTTCATTTGATATGTCGGATGTTATTGTTTATGCTGTTGATGTTTTCCCCAAATTAGCATCGGAAAAAAATCGCGCCAATATTGGGCCGTGTATGATATCTGGGCCAAACTTTCATATGAAAAGCGAAGGGATCAGAGCGTATTTATTTATGGCAGTTACATGACTTGGAATATTATAATATAGATGAAACGCTGGCGATAGAATAATATTTGGCGACTTATCACCTGTATCTGGCTAACATTAAAGTACCAAAATGGCACCAGGAATATAAAAAGCGAAGTGGTTCGCCCGGAACTGTTGATGATAGTCACATGACTTAGGCTATTGTTATAGAAATTGTTTTAAAATACCGGGAGACAAAGACTCTGCACACTTAATTCATTTAATTTAAGCTTCTTTTCAAACGTTTAACTGATCCTGTTTAATCAAACACGAAAACAACCATTGGATGTCTTAACAGCAACTGATTCGGCCTTAATTTTTTTAAATCAAAGGAAATTGAATGGAAACCCGTTTAGATCTGCACAGCTTTTTTCAGTATAATTCAATCTTCTCTAATATTTTTAAAACCGATCAGATTAGCATGTTTTTAGATTCTGCGGTGTCTGAACGGGGCTGGCGAGCGTAGCTTGCAGGGGGCAGAGCTCCCTAGTTTTTCATATAAAAACGCTTTTTTGAGGTTGTTGAAGGCAATATAAAACAATAGTAAATATTAAAAATCCGTTACAGTTCTATTAAAATAAATGTTTTTGCCTGTGTTCTATAACTTGCAAATCTTGTGCTGCATCCCCTAAAAAGACATACCACTAACATTTACCGATAAATTTTTGGTTGTCATAGTTTTAAACAATTAAAATGTATTTGTTGAAAACTTAAACACTAAATGAAAAATAAATCACCAGAATAACTTTTGCTATAAATGATTCTAAAATGGATTTTTAAAAGCTCTTTACTAAACAAAGATTTAAAACAATGTGTCAGCGACAGATTTTTAAAAGAAGATTCAGGAGCTTTATCTAATCTGTGTAACTGGAAAACATGTCAAACGAAAAGTGATGAATGGATTTTAGATTTCACCGGATAATTCTCTAAGGCATTGTAACAAAACCCATTTTTGTAAAAGCTGTTGAGATATTTTGAACAAAATGTATACCAAATAAATCATGAAAAGCGTACTTATTTGCATCAAGTCAGACTAAAAGCGCTTAAATTACATTAATGCGTTGCATAGCACAGAGCTATACGCAAATTGCCAGATAATGCGTTATCATTTTCGTTTTCTGAAAACTGGATCTAATTATACTGGGATTAAATATGTAAAAACATTTTAATTATTTAAATAATTGCTTTGATAGAAAATTATTCTGAAAAAAAATTATTCTCCTTTTCGGCGGACGAAAGTGTGGTTGTGGTGTTGGTATGTGTGTGTGGAGGAGGTGTAAAATAAACAAACATAACATTTGAAGCTTAACGAGATTATCCTTTTTGAACGTTGTAATTGATTAATTTAAAAATATTACGTAATTTTACTCTACAATAATTATTTTACTATTAAAAATGAAAAAAATATATATTTTCTAAAAAAAATGTTTGTGATTTATTCTAATTTCTTTAGATTAAAAATAATAGAATCCATATTAAAATGCCTGTTATTTCTTTAGAAACGCGCATAAAAAAAATTATCCATGTAAATAGTGTGTATAACTTAATATATTGAATAAATATGTTGTAAACCTTTGAAAAAATATCTTGTAACAATTTACTATAAAAAAGCTTTATTGAAATCATTTTTATATCCGATTTTACAGATGAAAGAAACTTTATGTATTTTAGTTTACATATGCATAAGAAGCTCTAATTGAAAAAATGTTTTCGTCCTTTTTTAGAATTATTTCAAATTCGTTTGAAACTGTCGAGAATCATCGTCGCAAAATATTCCATTCTTCACTAACAGGTAAATATAATTCCTCAAAAATTCTACCCTTACAATGAAATATTTTATCCAATTTTATTTTATTAAATAAAGGAACACTTAAGGCTTGCGGGAGAAAAAGATCAACATATGAAATTATCGAATAGCAAACGAAAGCCGCAAGTTAAAATGGAAGCTTTTTTAATGAAAAAGTAAAATTATTTGTTATGCTTCAATATCTATGTTTTTTAAATATTCCCCATCTAATTTCACAAGAAAAGGCCCATATTTGCAAACAGGTGTTCTGTTATTGCATCAGAAAATAATGTATACGAATAATATAAACCAGTTTTCAGTTTATAACCAAATTTGAATACGTAATGCTTTTTTATTAGGTATAATTATCAGGGTCCAGCGAATAACGCCCTGATTTCACAATTAAATATCTCAAAAACAAAGATCAATAGAATTATGCGGTAAACGGATTGTTTATTGTCTAAGCTGTAAAAATGTTATACAGAAGTTTCAAAATTTAGTTGCATAAATCGTTAAAAGATGGCGCTGTAATCGCAATTCCTATAAATTGTGCTTTGAAGTCCAGAGCACCAGAGTCTCATTCCTAGATGGTTCCCTATGAAAGGACGAAAAGTGTGAAAGTCCACTTTTTCTTTGGGGTTATGTGCAGAAGTGGAAACATCTGGTCACAGAATTATTGCACCAGCTTTAATTTTAGAGAATTTCAATTAATAGAATTTTCAATAAAAAGCTTAGAAATCATTATATAAGAACTTATTAAAATATTTTATTAAATTCAATTTTTAATGACATATAATTATTTAAATCAAAACGCATATGTTTAAAAAAATAATTTTTGTAATTTTTATTATTTTTAAAATTTTTAAATCACGGCATAATATTTTGGTATTATTGTTTATACCTGAATTATTATAAATAAAAAGGTAATTTTACACTTTTCATTTATATTTTTAAATCACGGCACATTATTTTGGTTTTAGCACAACACATATATTTCTTTTCTTTGTAAACAAAGTTTTAGGGACAAAACTATGTATTAAATTATTTCATTTTTAAAAGGAATTGATGATAAGTCATATGATGAACGTCGAAGCAAAAGTACTTTGGAGGCTGCGGATCCTTTCCAAAACTTCGGATCACATCGGTAGAAGCTGCGCCATACTTCAGTGAAAAAGAATTTTAAAAATTAAAATGAATTTAACTTAATTAAGTTTTTTAAAATAGAAACTTTATATTTTTTCTTTCAAACTATTTTCTACAATTAAAAAAAATGATTTAAGAATCATTATTATAAATGCTCAATGATTAAAAAAGGGGTTTATTTTAGCTTAATTAAATTTTAAAACTAGAAACTTTGTTTTCTTCTATTCAAACTTTTTTTTTCACAATTTAAATAAATATTAAAAAGTAAAGATTTATATTTTCTTCAAATCCTCCTCTGCTTGGATTCGATTCCACGATCTACCAATTGGGAGATAAAAGACATACCACTGAGATACTGGTATGCAGACCAAAATAGCGTATAGCAAAATTGGAAACAAATCATAATTTTGTCAACACATGGCTCCGCTTCTGCACATCGCCGCAACTAAGAAGCGGACTTCCCACTTTTCGTCCTTCCATAGGGAACCATCTGGGAATGAGACGCAAGTGCTATGGCATTCAAAGCACAATTTATAGGCATCGCGATTACAGCGCCTTCTGTTAACGGTTTTAGCAATAAATTTTGAAAATTCTGTATAACATTTTTACAGTTTAACTAATAAACAAAACCGTTTACCGCATAATTCAATTGATCTTTGTTTTTAGATATTTAATTTTGAAATCAATGTCTCATTCACTGGACATCCTGTATTTCATTTTATATGCCTACCACTATTTGTTGTTGATGTTTAGTATTAGTACATTGTTACTAAAGTATAAGAAATTAATAGGACAAAATAAGCACGAACTATGGCCAAAGAGAGCCTCGTTTACAATTTTTATAAATGTGGATGTTTAATGACTTGAAAAACCTCAAGTGGCTAAAAATAAATTTTTTGTCTTAACCCTTAAATGCCGGGTGTTGCTTTTCGGCAACGTTCCCAATTTAGGCTCTAAAATACTATTAGAATAATATTGAAGCTATAATGCCTAAAGTTGCCAATAAAATACATTTTGAAAATATTATTAAATCGATTTTCAACATGTTGATGGTAACACTTATGCTGTTTAAGAATAAAGATAGATTTATTTTTTCAATTGTTGCTACTTGTTCTTTTTGTTTTATTTGGAAGCTTGCGAAATATCCTATTTTGTCCTGTAGTGAACAAGTAAAATTTATTTCTTATTATAGTTACTAAAATTCTTGTGTGTTTAATATTATAGAATTTTATCAAAGAAAATTATTTTTTCAATTAAAGACCAGTATTGCCGATTAGTAACAAACACTTTTTTAGCCGTAAACCATACTTAAAACAAAATATGATTTTTTTAAGTATTTTTCCCATGATTTATTTAAAAAATAAAAGCCGAAAAACGTTGTAAGAACTTTCCTAATTACCCCTAAAGACTATTTATTCACGAACTATTATTCGGGAGAAGATTCCTCTGAAAGGATCTTCTAAACTTTCCCACGCTAAATCTCATCGGTCATTCCTGAACAAAGCTATGGTGCCATCAAGGCTAGAAATATAAATGGAGAAGACAGTACAATTTCGTTCCGGCGCGAGTTGAATATTCCGTGGAATCACAGAGAAAGCAGGAGCTTCAGCCTTCCAGTAAGTGAGCGGTGGCAACGGCTGAGGGGGAGAAAAGACGATTTCTCCTAGGGCGGCGAGCTTCAGCCTTCGAGAAATAGGCGGTGGCATCGGCTAAGAGGGAAAAAGACTAGTTTTCCCTAGGACCGGGAGTTTCATCCTTGGAGAGAGGCGAGGTGGCAACGGTGGAAGAGAGAAGGAGTTGAGAAGTGAGAGAGCCAGGACGCTGGCGAGGAGGTCTTGCTGGACCTAGTGGTGAATGAGCGAAGCGAGGAGATGAGATAGATGGTCGTCCGATCAGTCTTTTCTCCGATTGAAGCACTCTATCTGTGGAAGCAGCCCGTTGACGGAACTTTTTATCCTGTTAAAATGACGAGAACCCAAGACTAATATTATTTAAGTTGTATATACTCTTATTTAATCTAGAGATCAATGTAAATAAAGGACTTAGATTTTAGTAACTTACGCTACCATAGACTCTTGTCCAGTGATATCTAAGTCCCTACACGTTGTTAAAATGATTTTTAAAAAAATCAAGCATTTAAGGGTTAAATTTGTTATTTGTTGTGATAATTTAATATAAAGAAAGCTATCGTTAAATGCAATAACTTATTTCTGTTACTTAGCTACAAAATGTATTTAAAAATGGCAGACGTAATTGCATATATATTCTGATTTTAAGATCTTAATACATTTGCATCATTAGCGTAAATCAAAGGAATTTATTTTTTATACAGAAATTCCGAATTCATACCAGAAACTATGAATTAGGATTTCCTTAATGACAGACCTTTTGTGATTATGTAAATAAAAAAAGAATATTTCATAATTTCACTCATGGATTCGGAATTTGTGAATAAACTGGAATGTTTGATCATTACAAAAATGTTCCTTATATGTAAAAGAAATCGCCTGCAGCAAATATTAAATGACAGTCTATTCGGTCTTCAGATAAAACTATTGTAGAAATTGTGCAAAAAAAAAAAAAAAAAAAAAAAAAATCGCTCACCCGGAAGAAGTGTGACACATCTCAACAAACGTAAATTTCACAGGAGGGGGAAAAGAAAATTTGCATGATTTTATTATAAGATGAAATTACAGCACTTAACTCTGTATAAGCCACACCAGTGGCTGAGAGGTTCTACTCTCGAAGCTGGTAGACGGGAATTGATGGGTTCGAACCCAATCGCTCCCGTCGGCCTAACCGTTTCGGAGTTTTCGTGGTTTTCTTCGAAGTCTTGGATTTTCCATGCGTAAATACGGGTTAGGTTCCCTTAGAAAGACTCCCCACGAAGGGCACTCTCCCTAGGGCCTATATCCCTGGAGTAGATAATCGGCCGTCAACAATCAATCCAACTTAACTCTGCATGCAGGAATAAAAGCGTACCTTAGAGGATAAAACCCTAAAGAATGAAGACGTAGGACGATGGTTGGACGGTTGGATAATTTTACATCCCCACAAATTCCACCCCTCTTCTGTTGTCACAAATGAACATATTGCGTAATATAGGCATATTCCGTATAACTATACTTATGAAACTGTCTGTGTGGCGCAAGACACACCTATGACAAATGTATTTTTGCGAGATGTGTCACTTTTCTTGCGGGTGAGCGATATGTGCGACGCATTTTGGGCGGTATAAACTCGAACATAATAAGGATAGCTTTATATCAAGGTCTAATAGAATATGAAATTTAGTGAAATTCGGAGCATTATTCTTTAACATATAGCTATCTAAAAAATTGTGAAAAATGCCAGGAAGAAGCGTCACTTGTTAGGCGATTGATACACTCTCAAAAATAATTTACTTAAAATGAGAACTTTCATGTACTCGTATTTTTTAAGTACAAATTTGTTTCAAATTGTTTGAAAAAGAAGTACATTGTTAAAAATAATCTACTTAAAAATGAGCATTTCTATGTACTCATATTTTTTAAGTACAATTGCTTCAAAAAGGAGCTTTAATCTACTTAAAAATGAAAATTTCTTTGTACTAGATTTTTTTAAGTACAATTAATTCAGAAACGAATACATGATATTTTGAAGTTGTGTATACTTATACTTGATTTATAAATGTATGCAGAAATGAATACATATATTTTGTATTTTAAAGTCTTAATATTCATGTTTAAATCCTATATGCTCAAAAATATGAGTTTTCTGATAAACTCTTTTCTTATACCAAATTGACAGTAGGGATTTCCAAGATTTTATTTAAAGATATGTCTATCTTTGTTATAATTTTTAATTTATAATACGCACTTTTCAAATTTATTTACAATTTCATTAGAAATGTTAAAGAAGAAAATTTAGTTTAAAATTGTTTTATTAGAAATTAGAATATTTAAGAAAAAAAAAAATTCATCTCTGCTGTTAGCGATCTTCCGTCGCTCACTCATAAATGGTGTCATTTGGAAACAGCTCGTAACTGCTCTTATAGCACAGTCAGTACAATACTGATCTCCCACCTGGAGGGGTCGGGTTCAAATCACGGGGCGGCTCATGCACAAAATTCTAAGAATTAAAATAGTATAAATTCGTTGTTCTTTATTCCAAAAATTGTAGTTCTTCGCAATTAAAAATGGTGATTTGTCGGTTCTCTGTAATTTCGCTTTTTTTTTCTTATAGTGTTATATGTGTTTCTAAACGTACTTATTTTCGAGTCCCTGTATGTACTCAAAAAAATGAGTACATGCGATTTTCAAATTTAAGTGTTAAGTACTCGGAGCTATTTTAAGATCGGGAAGCGCTCAATATTTAGTACAATTTACTTATTTTTAAGAATAGTGTTTTAACAGTGTACCAAAAACTAATCAGCGTCTTTATACACTAAGTGCTAACAGAATGTTAAGGTTGGGGAAATTCTGTGCATTAGTTCTTCAGATATAGCTATCTCAGAAATCAAGAAAAATACATTATAGCATCAGCATTTGTTGGGACATTTACACCAAAACATATTCAACGTGTATTTATGTCAAGGTATGACAGAATATGAATTTTGATAAAATTCCGTAAACTAGTTCTGTAGATATAGCTATCACGGAAATCGTCAAAAATGCACCATAGCAGATCCACCTGTTGGACAATTTAAAACAAGAACTAATCAGCACAATTGTCTAACTGAATCTGAAGTATGATTAAACTCCGTGTAATAGTTCTTGAGATAGAGCGCTCTCAAAATTTGTTTCATATACAGACATACTCACAGCTAGACATTTCACTCAGACATTCAAACACTCAGACATTTTCTAAAAACCGTCAAATCTGGTTCCGGATCTTTTGAATCGGATAAATTCGGCGAAAACTGGAAGTCGAAAGAATTCAAATACACAATGGTTTCTTCTTGTAAAGATAGAATTACCCCCCCCCCCCCCGGGATTGCACTTATACTTTAAAGCGAAAGCTGGGTTCCCGGGGTGGTCATCCCTGTCATCCCTGTAAAGATAGAAGAAACTCCTCAAATAAACAAATATATACGATAATGATGCAAATGGGGTAAAAAATAATCTGATCTGAGTAGGCGACATTAATTTATTAAACTAGAGTTTCAAATTAAAATGCGGACACTGAAATTGAAAATGTCTGACAGATTAAAAAGTACTAAACATAATTTACAGTCAAGAATCAAAACATACATAAAGTCCCCCAAACACTAAACACACTCTTAAAACATTGCAATAGATAATAATATAATAATATGTATATTTTGTCAAGTATAGAATTATGTTCTCTAAAAATAAATGCAAACATTACTTTTATTCTTTTATTTTAAATGTATGTTCTTTTCTCATATAAAAATTATCAAACGCGGCTAAATCTGAATATAAAATCAAATAAGTGCTATTTTACAAATCTCGCCTAATTAAGCTAACAATAGAACTTTAAAAACGTAAAAAGTTTAGTTTGTGTTAAGAACGTTTTAAATCGGAATATATAAGAATATGATATTTCGTTTTAAACTTTTGAACGTGTAATGAACTGACAAATAATTTACTGGATATTTCTTTGCTTGTAAAACTATATGTAATTTCAACATACGTCGAGAAAGAATGTTGTAACGCTAAATAAAATTCGGTAAACGACCTTGAGCTAAATAAAAAAATATAATTTTCTTAATGACACTCTATAACCTCGATTATTAGTTTAATCTTTTAGAACGACGAATATAATTTAATAATGAAAAAATTGATGTTCGAGTTTCTTTTCTTGAATGTAATCAAATGATCTCCTAAAACTTTCTTTTTAATCAATTTTCTTTTATAACGGAAGTTTCTGTCTTAAATTAATAACGCCTTAGAAATTAGAAATTTATTTCTAATAAAATGCTGAAAAATATCATCTATTCCACTTGTTTTAAATTTCCTTTTATTCCCAATAATAGTAATTCTGAATTTTTATTTATATTCTGTCTTCGTCATTTTTTTACGGTGCCCCAGTTACGATAGAAATTACAAATTTTCATCTCTTTTATCAAATTCTGATATATGTTGCTTAATGAATATTTTGATTAAACTGCTAGCGTTCTTATTTGCCTTTGTTTTATTACTTTTTCTTAAGAGTACGGGCTAATTGATTCTTTATAAAAAACAATTTAACAATTTAAGCGGGAGATATTTTTGCTACAGAGTAGTTGCACTGAAGATATAAGGCATCTCATGAACCAAATTTAGCAGTAGTACAATTCAGAGGAACAATATTTGAATGTAAATTAAAAAGTAGTAGACCAACTATCTACCAGATATAGTAGATTACTAAAGAAATAATCAAGAATAAAAACAGACAATGGAATTCAATAAAAGAAACTATTACTTGAAAAGATGTTATGCTGCTCTAAAATATCTTCAAAAATTTGTCTTTCAATCTCTTACCTTCTTTTATTTTTCATTTGAATCTGCTGATTGATGCACAGCTAAATGCGTATGTCGTGTTAGTTTGCCCCACGTGGCGTACTTCCCGTTTGTTTACTGTTAAAGAACCGCTCTCATTAGAGAGTCTTACGCACGATCATACGTGTGTATTGTAACTGTTGAATGATTGTTTCTTTTGCACTATATCAACCATAGTTTGTAAGCATATAATCGTGACTTAGAAAAAAAATACAGTTAGTTTCACTCGAACTTAATTTATGTATTGATACTGAAGTAATTGGATATTCGATGATCTACTAGATTATCAAAAGTACAATGTCTGGATATTAATTTCCAGGATTGTAGCAACAATTATTAGAATTGAAAGTTCGTTTGTTGGTTAACGATGATATTTGAATGGTTAACCAACTGCACTCAATATCTGCGCCGCATATTTCTTATTTTACTTTCTTGTGTTTAAATACGTAAGCAAACGTTCTCTATCAAAGCATTGTTGTTGAAGTGAAAATAATGGAAAAGAGAATAAACATTAAATTTCCTTTCAAATTGGGAAAATTGCGAGCGAAGCACGAAAAATGTTATAGAAAGTGTTCAGAGATAGGGCATTATTACGTTCTCACATTTATGAATGGCATCGACGTTTTAGTGATGTCCTTGAAAGCATCCAAGATGATCCCCACACTCGAAAACGTCGATATCCGCACATACGCATAAAATGATTGAGAAACACCTCGTCTTTGTGACTTCTGATCGTCGACTGAGTATTCCGCTACTCGTGGTTCGCCAAATTCCTTCTTTTTTTAAATATTAATCAAATATTGCCACTAATGTTTTCTTTGAATTAAAGCGGTGTTTCTGAGTTTACGTTTGTCTATGTTTTTTTGCCCTTTTGTAAAATGCAATGAAAATTAGCCGTTGTATTTTAATGAATTGCATAAAAAATATATAAAATAGTAATTTACAAGAAAATATTTATTTACCGCTTTTATAAAACTTTTTACATCATTTTTTCTCATACAGCTTTGCTTCGAACGGGAAATTATATTTTATATAATTTAATAAAACTTATCTATATATTTAATATTTTTCAATGTTTTCCATTTTTTTATTTCAAAAATAATCCTTTTCCATATCTCTATAAAAACATGTATTTAAAAAAAATATTCATAAAATGCAAATCGGCTTCTTTTCACATCAAAATATTTAACAAGCTTTCTATAGCTACACCAGAAGACATTAAACAGAGAAAAAAAAGTAAGTATTTTTTTTCTTTTTCACTCAAGCAAAGGAAAAAAATAAGTTTTAAACTACAACAAAATTAGAAGAGTATAGTGACCCTTATTTTTTGAAATACGAGTTTTAAAAAACGAAAAATTCCTTATAAGAAAATTTTAGCTTATTTTATAAATCTTTAGAGCTTTTTTAAAGAGATAGTTATGAATGATTGCAAAAATAAATTATGTATCAATATTATTTTTGTGTTTCTTATTATTTAAAAAATATATATTTTGCATTCAATCTTCCTCGATTGCATTAATAAAATCTTTTAAAAGTAATTTCTTTAAATTTCATGAAAGACGTTAAAATCTTGCTTTTGCAGTATTCAAGTGCTTGAAAAACGGATTCTTTTGAAAACTTATGAATTGTTCATTTTTAAAATTCATAATGAGGTATGTATCTGAAATTTTGAGTTTTTTCATGGCTTTTAGAAGTTTTAATAGATCGTAAAAGATATGTATAAATGCGTTTTAAATTTTATAGCATTTTTGTATTCTTTTTTTCCCCCTATTTCCGTTATTATTAAGATTTAATCAATTGAAAAAAATGTTTGATCTTTCCTATATTCTATAGTCAACAAGTCTTACGTCGTGAAATTATGAAGTACATCAATCAAGCTTTGAATTAGAATTTCTACTATTTTCTATTAAGTTTTTACCATATTAAATAAATTATTTGCTAACTATATCCATAATTCTTCTAAAATATAATGTCCTCTAAAAGGTAAACAAAATTTCCATTAAACTGTATGGACTAAATATCGGGGTATTATATACCTAATATTAGTCTTTTTTAACCTGTTCTTTTTTAACCTGTTTAACCTAGTTTCATCAGCTTCAATGTTTTTACAAACAATATAATTTATATATTAAGAAAGACCATAAAAACACAATAACATATTCTTTTAAATATCATATTAGAAATAAATGATGAAATCTTATTGAAATGAACAGTCGTGGAAAAAAAACACCCCTTACTAACTCTACAAAATAAAAAAATATCGTAGAAGAAAGTTACTGGTTTCACGCGATTGGTAATAAAGATTACTTTTAAATGATATGTATAAAATTTGCTTAGGGGGGGGGGCATCTACATATTAAAACGAACCATAACTTTGTTTTTGTCAATAGCAGTACACAATTCTGACAGCATAAATGAACTCTGCACCCTTCAAATAGCCTGAAAACAAATTTTTATACAATTCGTACGAAAAGTTTCAGAGAAATTAATTATTTTAAATCAAGCGTATTTTAGGGGCTGTGTCCAAATTGAATATCGGCACTCGATTGTTGACCTAGAGACCCCCCCCCCTACTACTGCTAGATTACAGGATAGCATAAGTGCTTTCAAAATAACTAGTCACTTCAATCATTGACGGCCCCTTAAATCACCATTTTGCCATTTTTAAGCATAATTTAAAAACTACTTGAAAGAAAAATGTGAAATTTTGGATATCCATAAAGCAGGACTTAATAAATCTAAATCCATCAAAAAATTGTAGGTTGCAATTAATAATTTTTTCAAATATTAATTTCATAATTCATATAATAAAATTATAAAATTGCAAATTCAACATAATTATCTTAGGGTATTTTTGTATTTTTGCTATACAAAAAATTAGTACATTAGGAGTATAATTTCAGGAGATATTAAAAGAAATATGAAAATTTTATTTAACATTAAAAGAACTAAAATTTGAATGTTTATAATTCAAAAGATTATCATTGAAATGACTTGAAATTTGTTGTCTAGTTTGTTGCATAGTTTGAACCGAGCATTTGAAATATCTTGTTAAAATTGGATATTGCGATTGAGAAAAATGAAGGTTGGGTTCGTTTTAATATGAGATGGCCCCCTATACAAATTTTATATGCATCATTTAAAAGTAGACTTTATTTCCAAACGCTTGGTACTAGTAACTTTCTTCAACGATAATTTGTTGAGGAGTTATTAGGGGTTGTTTACTTTTTTTTCCACGACTGTACCTAAAGAAGCAAAGTTTAAATTAATTTTTGTGATTTTCCTTGAAAATAGAGATTTTTAACACCAGCTCTATACCCTACTGAAGCTGAAAAAATAATGAGCTTTCAAATTCCATTTTTGTTTCTTTAGAAATGTTTGTTATGAGGACTGAACGGACATAAGGACACTGATTAAAAATCTTCAGATTATTTCACAAACATTTTACTTTCTTAATCTAAACTTGAATATAAACTTGGGATGTCAATCAGCTGTATTTTTTTCATAATTTATTGAAAGTACGATTTATATATTAATTTATACCAAGCCACAGAATAACATATTTTTTAAATAGCATATTCGAAATAAATGGTGACATTTTACGGAAATGTACCTAAATAAGCAAGTTTTATACTAATTTTGGTGCTTTTCTTGAAAATACAGATGGTTGACATCAGCTCTAAACTCTGTTAAAGCTGAAAAAATGAAATAACCTTTCAAATTCTATTTTTGTTTCTTTAAGAAGCTTTGTTTAGAGCAATGAACAGACTGTACCGATTGGAAATTTTCAGATTATATCCCAAACATTTTTCTTCTAAACTTGAATATAAACTCGGTGAGTCTTAGTTTAAGCAGCGGTATTTTTTTCACAAAAATATAATTTATAGAAAGTGCGATTTATATATTAATTAAGACCATGTCCACACAATAACATATTTTTTAGATATATTAGAAATAAATGATGAAATCTTATGGAAATGTATCTAAACAAGCAAGGTTTAAATTAATTTCGGTGTTTGTTTTAAAAATACAGATATTTGTCATCAGCTCTAATTACTATTAAATCTTAAAAAATAAATAAATAAATAAATAAATAAGCTTTGAAATTCCATTTTTATTTCTTTAAAATTTTTTATTTGATTGACTGAACGTGCATATTAACGTACTAACATACGGCACAAAGCACACTAACGATAAAACATTGAGTGTTATCGGCTATGCGTGGTTTTAAATATAAACTTGCCCTCTCAAAATGTGATAAAAATCAAGTTTAAATGCAAACATATATTTAATAAATGCCGCCTCATGATGATTTTAAATGTACGGAGGACATTTTGATCGAATCATTATATAAATCCATACTTCATTAACTTAATGAAAAGTGTTATTTAAGCTTTCGAGTTGCATAAGCATTGAATTTAATGAGCTTAGAGAACGATTTAATATTGCATTGTTCTTGTCTCTTTCGGGGACAAACATTTATGCATAATGTTGCTAATATTTAGCTGCCGAATCGCGCGTGAACATGAATGAACCTTTAGCTGCTCCTAGTTTGATAGATGGTAAGCATTATCTTTTCATGTAAAATGGAACGAAATGTAAAACCGGCTTAATCAGCGAAATATTTCCTACAATGAGGTTGTAATAATCCACTTTAGAATCCAGTTCCTGAAAATGAGAGCTAAGACAAATATCATAGTTCCCGATACTTCTCATTTGTTATAATAATTTAATTTTGGAAACATTTGTTTCAGCCATAAATATATTAAGAGGGATTAGAATATTTGTCCGGATTGTTTTTTGAATGTCGTTGGCACATATACGTCTTTGTAATAATGCAAAGTTATGCAAATGCAAATGTAAGTCGTATTGTGCATAATCATTTCAAATTTGCTTTGTTTATAGCCGGTTTCCCTTGATTCAAATATTCCTAATTTAATTAATGGTTATTAACTTGATTTGTAACTGAAATTATTGAATAAGTTCGTTCATGTATTATTGTAAATACTGCATACGAATGATTTTACAAAGATTTAGGCGTTGATTTGATATGTCGTCAATTAATGATTTATATTCACATCTCTGCATTGATTTAAAATATTAATATTTAATAACAAAAAATGGATAAAAGTCTTACCATTCATGGACGCTTAAAAAATGTGGATTCAGATAGAATTGCGAGAAAAGCCTAATTTAATAAATAAGATGCAATTTACAATGCAGAATTCATTGATGCTTAATCAATAGAGTCCCTTAATTATTTATTATTGTATATATTTTCTATAAAGTTGAGAAATATTTATTTTTAATACTTTTAAAATAACTAACATTTCTAGAAACTGTAATAAATTAAAAATATGTATATAAAACAATCTTCATTTAAAGAAAACTTTTTTTAAATTTATTTATATATTAATGTATTATGTATTTTATTAAACATATAATTTCAGTAATCTTAATTTCAATTTTTTTTATAACTATAAAAGTTCTACAAACCTTTTATGAAAGGCGTTTTTTATGGTACGTTTATATATCTGTGTGTATTCAATTTCCTATAATAGAATGCTTCGTATTGTCTAAATTTAAAAAAAGTATACATATTTCCTTATGACCTGGGTTAGAATACTTAAAAAATACTTTTCAATGATATGTGAAAAAACTGCGATATAATATCTACCCTATATATATATAATCCTAATGAAACGATTTTATGAAACGATTTTATGAAGCGACTTTAAGAAACGATTTTATGAAACGCCAGATTAAATAACTGATTATTCGGGCCATTTCTCTAAAAAAATTTGAATATTATGCGGTGAGATTAACACCAAAATTCCGTATTGATCCGAAGATCTCAAAACTGTCATTATAATTTCAAAATTTGCATTAATTTTCGAAATATTAATTTTTTCTAATTTGAATTTAATTATTCTAATAATGGCAACTAAATTACTCCATTTTTGTGAAAAAAGGGAGAAAACGGATAACGATAGGGATTATAAGATATCTTCTTTTTCGCCTTTTTCAAATTAAAATTGAAATTATCTTTTATTTCAATCGGTTATTGAGATTAAATTATGTTTTTCAGGAAAATTTGGAAAAATAATTCATTAAATATGAATAATAATAATAATAGTAATATTAAATAAATAATAATTTCTTATTTAGTGTAATTAAATTTTCATCATTAAAAGAGATATTTTTTGCATATTTTAGATAGGGTCTTATTTCAAATTGTTTCCAATCGTAGAAAAAGTGCAAAAAATAATATTTTCTTACGATTAGAAATTTATTTACACGTGACTATTTAAAACAGAAAAACTACAAAACTAAATGATTGCATGTTAAAAGCAGAGAAATATCGAAAATTAAGTCATAAAAATTGTATTTAGTATGACTATTAAAAGGGAAAGAAAACTTTAAAATAATAAATTCATTAACAGGCATTAAAAGCAGTAAATGCTGAAAATTACGTCCTATTTAAACTGGCCAATTAATAATTCTGCTAAAGGGTTTAAATTTAAAAATGCATTTACGAGACTTTTATTTCATATTTCGGGATGAATTTTTTTACGTTTGTCGTCAATTCTAAGGCATCGTAAATAATAGTACTTCCTTTGTAACAACAAAACTATTTTCACATGAACATTAAAAATTGAAAGAAAACCTTAAAATGATGAATTCCTTAATATTCGTTAAAAGCAGCAAATGGGAGTAAATACGTCGTATTTAAAATGGACAAATGGTAATATTGACAAACAGTTAAAAATTAAAAATATATCTATGCAAGACTTCTATTCCAAATATATTGTTTTTTTTTTCTGTGTGTGTTAGTGGAAATTAAGTCATATTTTAAAATGATACATTTAAAGCGTTTTTCATTCCGTAGAATTTTAATGTGACGTCACATGGTATAAAAGAAATGCGGCTAGTAAATTTATTTTTATATTACATCACTTGATGAAGCATAAATACAGGTAAATGTTTTTGCAAAATACTTTAAATTAAAATTCGATAAATACATATTAGAAAAAACAGTATACAACGTAAAAAAAAAAAAAAAAAAATGCATGATGGTGTATTAAAATAGAGAAAAGAATTCATGAATAAGCTATACATGTTCCTGAAAATATCCAAAACTCGATCGAAACATGCAATATAGCATGCAATATAAGCGCAAACACAATGGTTTTCTATACCGTGGTTCTTGAAAGCTATTACCAAGCAGACGGAATTTTTTACCTCGAACTTTAAGGAAGAATATTGTCCATAGCGTCTTTATAAAATCCGAATTATAGCGACATATTTAACATACCATTTTAAACAAACTGATTTTCAAATATGTAATTGATCTTATTTATCACCTCCACAGTTATCAGTTGTTACGACAATGGTGGATGAGGGCATGGTAACCAAAAACTGCCCCATTCAAACGGAGAAGAGTAGCAGCCCGATTACAGAAGGTAGTCGCTGCTATGGTGATAATATCATTCATTCTTCCGTAACCTAATAGTATATTTTTTAACAAGGCACATTACCATATTTTCAGAGCCTGCGAAGTCTGAACTGGGGTTGACGGCCGTAGCTCGTAGGGGGCTGAGCCCCTTAGTAAATTATATAAGATGATACGATTTTTTAGTACTGCTGTAACTCACTCTTTTGAAATAAAATTACTTTTTTATAACGTCAATAAACACTGCAGCTTTCTTTATAAACTACAACTGAATATAGACTGCAAAGAAGCTATATATATGCCTATTTATTTATTACTTGATTATTTTAAAAATAAAAGCAAATATAAGTAAAATTATTACTCAAGTTATATCATGGGTATGCTGTAAAAAATACAAGTGTTTCTTGATCTAGCTTTTATAAGTAAGGTTTTGTAAAAATTAATTTTATCTTAAGGTTCACTTAAGTATTTAATAATCTCGACCAAATCAATCGTCATCTAAAAAAAACGTTTCTTTATCTTTAGAAACCTCTGAAACCCATAGATCCCCCCCCCCCCCCCTCTAAAAAAAAGCATGTTGGAAACAAAATTTCTTTTGCTCCTTTTAATTTTCAGAAACGTTCCCGAATTTTTTAGAGCATATTAATCAGTTTGCTCGAACCATTATATCGGTCAATTCATATACTATCATTTCTTAGGTAAACACGTAATAGACACAAAGTAAAAAATTCATATTTAATCCATATAGTAAATGCATAAATCTACTAAACAGGCGCTTCCAGCAATGAACACGGATATACAGCAATATATCCAGTTATCTGAGTTATCGTCTACATTAGTTTATTAATATTTTACAAACATTGTTTAGTGTACTAAATACAGTTAAATTGTTTTGGGAAAAAAATACAGTTAGATTGGTGCCGTGCGCTATGTACTTCCACTTCTCCTCACACTCTCAGAACATTTGTTTGTTTTGAAATAGAAAGCAACAGAAGATTTAGGAGAATATTTTTGTTATAACTGAAACATGTTACTTTTTTGTCTGTACTGAAAATGAAAGTGGATCATTTCGTCTGAAAGCATTATATTTTTAAACCTTGTAAATATGTAAGATAGCTAAATTTATTTTACTCAGATTATAACGCTTGCTTGAAAAAATATTCCAATCCACGATTATCGACTTTTTATTTAAGTGATCCACCTGCTTTTTTATTTATTCGCCAAGATATATTTGGATGCTTTTGATTTTTTATTCACGACTGGAATAATCCATATTTGATATTTTTACTAGACTGGGCAATGCATAACGAAATTTAAGTGTTCTGATATGCAAATTCCAAAACTTTCTTGTTCCTGATACATGTTATACATCAAAAAGTCTTTATACAAGTTAATACTTCAATTTTATAAGTTAAATTCATCACCAACTTTCAGTTTCATCTTAAATTTCTGCTTCATTTTATTAATCAGGGTAAAAACGAATTCATCGCCATCATGATATTTAATAAAATCAATATTTTCGTTATTCTGGTGTACGTCAGCTGCTTTTGAATTGACAGGTTAGCTGAATGCGAACTACCCGTCGCTGCACGTTCAGCCGCTGTAAAACAGAACTATGAACCACCGAATATCCGCATTTTCATTTGGGACATGACGACTATCGCCAAAAACACGCATTTTGTTCAATTATATGCTTAACATCATACACTTCGATGATACAAAATCAATTTCCATGCATTTTAATCCGTGTATTTAATAAAATTAGTTATATTTAAAAAAAGAAATAGTGAATCTACCTTTTCCACCCGGTACACGCCGGAACGTAAATTTGCCTAAGATTATCATTCTAATAAAAAAAACCCAAAAATTCATTTAGTTCTATAAGTCGTTCAAAAAAAAAAAAATCAATTTCAATAAGTCGAGGTATGGTGATCTTCCATTTAAAATTTTATTTCAGCGCTGAAATGACAAATAACTCGCAAAAGTAGGTTTATCTAATTCCTGAAGTAAAATAATTATATTTTTTATTTTTGCAGAAGAATATTTAATTTCAATTTACGGCTGGATTGAATGAACTACTGCCGAATAAACTTCAGTAAACGAACCTGATGTAAATAAAAGTTTAACTTCCCTAATGACATTCTACGAGCCTTATTATTAGTTTAATCTCTGAGAAAGACTAAATTAATTTAATCAGGATAAATTTTATATTCAAGTTTCTTTCATTTAATGTAGTCTAAGGATTTCTACAGAAACTCTTTTCAATTGATTCTTTTGTAAAACGCAAATTTTTATTTTAATGGTAAAACCATTTTTTTAATTTGAATTTTATTTCCAAGTAATGTCTGAGATCAATACTTATTTTGTTTGTTTCTCATTCAGTGATATAAAAATAAAATATTGCTGATGTATACAATCTAAACTATATCCTTGTTTACCTTTATAAGGTATGACAGTTGAACAGAAAAAATAAAAACTCACAATATATATATGAGTTTTAAAAATTATTTATTATGAATGTATCGAATAAATTTTTAGAAAAATTAATTGTCCTTGCATTTCTCGCAATATCTATTCTACATATTTGTATGACTATTCGTAAAAATGTTTCGATAAGAAAATTGCAACATTGCTTTACAATATATATATATATTTTTTTTAATTTTTGCCGTTCTTAAGTGGCATAAGAAATGGATAATGAACTGAGAAATATTTCTTTTTTTTTTTTTTTTTTTTGTAACTCATATTTTAAGAATTTTAAAATCCCTAAAAACTTAGTTTTTAAAATTTGATTAGAATAATCTATGTTGTAATCTCATTAATTTTTTATACTAGTTTGGAAACTAAAATATATTAATAGTAAAAAAAAGATTCTGTTAGGACACTGGGTATAATTAACCTTTTAACGGGCGGTGTCCTCAAAAAATGACAGCTGATTTTAATTCCAAAACTGACAAACGGCACCAAGAATATTTAATTAAAATTTCGCTTTTATAAAATACGGGAAAATAAGCAAGTTTTTTTTCTAATAAATTATTTTGTAAATTTTGGTATCAGTCCATCATTTCATCATTTTACAAACACACTTACTGTGAGCAGGAAATGGTTAACAATATGAACATTTATTCACATGATGTATATATCTAAGCAAAAACACAATTACGACATTCTAAATCGGATAGCAATTATTAAATAAAAGAAGTAAAAATATTTTTTAAGCACTTTTTCATGCGAATTCCAAGGACATAGTTAAAGTACAACCTAATTATTTTTATTGGAAAATGTGTTTTTCCCAAAAGAATCCAGTTACAATATATTAATTTGATGCGGGTAACGAACTTGATTATGAAATATAATCAAGTTCATGCTAAGTAAGATAATTCAAGATTTTATGCTTAGTAGAAAGCTCAAGCAATGAACTTCTTAAAATAAATATGCTTTTTATCTGTTTATTTTTCAAGAAAGGGAACAGGAAAGAAATATGCAACATTACTTAAAAACACTACACCGTTTCCCACAAGATAACTCTGGGGTAAAAGCACTGTTTCCCCATTTGCCGGTAAAGTGGTTAAAATTTCGTTTTAGGATTTCAAAATTAATCTCTCAATTATAGGTGCAGATTCACGGTCGCCAGTCGCCACGTGGCGAGAAATTTTTTTGCTTTGGCGACTAAATTTCGGCGTCTAAGTAGCTATCATTTGACCAATTTCTCGTTTTTTTCGATATCGTTTGGCGAAAATCGCGTTTCTTTTTCGCGATCCTATAACGAAAATCGCGCTAGGCTAAATTCACATTTTTTTTCGCGATCTGTTGACGAAATTCGCTTTTTTTTCGAGATAATTTGACGAAAATTACGTTTATTTTTCGCGAACTTTTTCTTTTTTAACGAAATTTGCGAGTTTTTTTTTGTGATTTTTTGACAGAATTCGCGCTTTTTTCTGCTAACGATTCACAAAATTGATTTTTTTTGCCCACAATTTGTCAAAATTCTCCACATTCTTTAGAAATATTTTTTATGTCCAAATATCTGGAAACGAATGCCTTAAATTTTCAAATCTGTAATAGTCATTGATATTTTTTTAAACATAATTTTTCTTGTGTGTTCTTAAAAAACAAATGTTTAAATTGTATTGTGATTTTTATAGTGCAAAATAATCTCACACATTCACAATGTTTTTTCATATGAACTCTTATATTACAAAATGAAAATAAGAAATATTGTTTTTCTAATATTCCCCAATACCATGATTTTTTAGCTTATGATTATAGATACATATATTTTTTTAATCTCTATCTTTCCCAACTTCATCTTCGGACTGGACATAGCTTAAGATATATATTTTACTTAATTTATATCCAAATCAAAATAATAGTGTGATTAAATGAAATATACTAATTTGATATAATTAGTCCGTGTTTCCTTTGAACATGTGTAGATTATTTTTCACTTTGAATTCCTGAATATTTTGCCCAAATAAACGCTATTGCTTTTATACGTTTCTTTCACAATGTGGCCACTGGATTTATCGGGTTTAGGAGTAACTGGCTCCTTAAAAAATTTGGGAATCTGCATCTAAACTCTCAACGTATGATCATAAATTCATTCAATATATAACTATTAATTGAGGGGTTCAGAACTATAATAACCAACCCCATTTTCAAATAGAAAATAAACAATTAAATCTGAAAAATCAAAAATCCCGACTGCGTAAAAAGCGAACTAATTAATTATTTATCATCAATGTGAAAATATGTTTTTTCAATTCCTACTATTAGCTCACACTCTCGCTATATATATATTGTTCAAATTTTCAATCGTTAATAAAATACTTATTATTCATCCAACGAAACTCAAATATTTTTTTTTAATTTGTAGTGGATTACACTTGATGTTAATCCAGTTTTTTAAAATATTAATTCATTAATTATATTAAATTTAATTAGTTTTCAATAATCGAGAGAGCTCTGTTCTTGATCAAGGTATTTTTAGACCGAGAGAGCCCTCTTTTTGATCAAGGCCTTTTAAGCCCTACTCATCAGGAAAGAAGAATGGGAGAAAAAAAATTCTGTTATTGACCTAAGAAGGAATTGATTTAAAATATTTTTTTTTATATTACTTGTTTATATTACTTGCCTTATTTTTTATATTTACTTGTATTGATGACTTTTAAGTTCTGTTTAATTGTTAGTTCCTATCTATAAACACTGTTTTGATGAGATCTATAGATGTCTATGATGGTTAGAGTTGCAGTAAAACTAGAGATCCACAGTACATACACAACTTCCAGGTTGTATAATATTTTAACGGAGCTTCTGACAGTAAAATAGTCAATGAAACATCGTCTTCAATTTGAAAGACGCTATCCAATGGCATGCCACTCAATAGGGTGCTTAATTTTTTTTTCGTCACTACCGCCATTTTGAATTTATAAAAACAAAACCTAGCCTATAACCATTGGGCCGTTAAGATGAATTGATAGAGACCTCATTTATTAAAATCCATCCAGCCGTTGGATTTTTTCGAGGGTATAAAGAAATCCACATACACAGTACGTGTGAAACACATAACCCTTCTTTTCAGTCGGGTAATAAGATGGTTCATTTAGAAGGTGCATAAAATCTGTCTTGTTCATTCCCACAGTGAACCAAAACATCTTTACACATAATTCCTCATATATGTTATCTATTTACTGGTTTACTGTGGAAGCGGATAAAACAGATTTTTTGCACCTTCTAAAACAACTATCTCATTTTTTTTTTTAATTTCACAATGCGACTGGTCTACTATGGTTGTGAGCCCCTCAATTGATAGTGTATTTTTTACCCGACTGCCAAGAAGGGTTATGTGTTTCATGCGTATCTGGGTATGTGGATTTTTTTATACTCTCGAAACATCCCAACGGCTGGATGCATTTTAATGAATGAGCTCTCTATTGATTCGTATTAACCGTCCAATGGTTATAGGCTAGATTTCGTTTTTATAAAATCAAAATGGCGGCCATAAAATACAAATGGCGGTAGAGACGAAATTTTTTTGTACGCACCCTAATGAGTGGCATATAATTGGATAGGTATTTCAAACGGAAAACGATCTTTCATTGACTATTTTACAGTTAGAAGCTCCGTTTAAAGGTTAAGCAACCTGGAAATTGTATAGGTAGGATCTCTAGCTTTACTGCAACTTTAACCTTCATTGACATCTATAGGACTTATCAAAACAATGTTTATAGATAAGAACTAACAATTAAACACAACTTAAAACTCATCAATACAAGTAAATAAAAAAATAGGTAAGTAACATAAAAAATAGTTTAACATTGATGTGAAATAATTAATTAGTTCGCTTTTTGCGCAGTCGGGTTTTTTAATTTTTTTAATTTAATTGTAATATTACAATCTTCATTTTCTTTATTTTCAACTTTTAAGACTTTAAAGCGTTTTATTGTTACACAGAGCTTTGGCAAACTTTGGCAAGCATTTATTGGCACATCATTAAAGCCATCGCTTTTTTCATACAATTGTACGCGTTACAGATAATGTTTTGTGATTCATCACCTGTGGTTGGCTAATTGGAAAATGTTTTAAAATTTATGTAGTAATAATTAAGTCGTAAAAACATTAAATGTTATATTGTCATCGGAAACACATCTTTGAACATAATTTGTATAATCGTTAAATAAACGAGTTTAAAAAGAGTCCTAGTAGCTTGCATAACTATATGTTGTTGTCTACGTCTACGTTTATAGATGTCGTTACTTCTCTTGTGCTGCAGACATCTATATGTGTTTTTTAAACACTAAATTGCAAGTCTTCACCACTTGATAGTGAAGTCGGGCAGGAGATCATCCAATTTCTTTTGACCAGTCATGTACCTGAGAGGAAAAAGAAGAAGAATTACATTTTGCAGATTCTATAGCAGTGCCAGAAACATCAGATTTAATATTGGAATAAATAGATTTTGTAACCGAATGTAGAAAATCAGAGTCATCTGGTTTAGTACTTAGAATCAATCAAATGTGTATCAGCTGGTCGAGACTCTATTACAACAATCTATCAGTTTCGAATCACTTTGTTTAATACCTGTATTTTCAATTTTGTATATATTTATCCAAAGTTTGCATTACTATCCAAAATAATTTCTATCATACGTTAGTTATTTGATGACCATGTCATTTCCAGATGTTTAGACCAACATGAAATTTATGATGCAACTTACCATCTATTATGCAGTGTGCCCATTATACTACAGTGTGCTTTCTATAATGCAACGTTCCCTGCTGTAATGTGACCAATTTTTCACATAGTGTCTCGAGTGAAATTCTTTATAAACAATTTCTGGTTTATTATTCGTTCTCTTACTTTAGGATTGAAATTTCACACACATTGCTTAACTCGGGAAAAATCTGTAAAATTTAAAACTATAAAATTCATTTTTTATTCTTATAGGATGTTTTAGGAATAGATTTTCATGACTTCCCCTCTTTGTAATTATAAGGCATGAACATCTTTAGCACAAAATAAATTGTTTAATATCATTTGTAAAGCCGTGGTTTTCCGGGAAAAGGTATATGATTAAATTGCATTACTGTTCGCCGATCATGTTCTTTAAATTACTAGTTTTCGATTTCGGTACTGTGGTTTTGGCAAAAGAAAAGTACCGTCTAAATTATACAGACTGTAAAAAAAACGATAAATCTTTCTTAATCTCAGAAAATATAACATAACCACGAACGAAGACATGCAATAACATTTTCCAAGTTACCCATGATTCCGAAAAGCAGTTTTTATTTTTCAAAAATCCAGAAACCGACATATTTTCCAGATTTCCAGATTCATTTATAAAAAGTTTATTTTGGTTCCACGGATATCCGTAATCTATTCCGAGTAGTCACATAGTGTAATAAAAGGTTTTCTCAATCTAGAATATAGTTTTTTTTCGGATGCAATCCTTTCTCAAATCAATAAATTTATATTAATAAATTTGTTTTACAAACAAAAATGATAAATTAACACCATTGATTTTGAATAATTATTTAGTATTATTTTGTTATTTTAGAACATATAACTTCAATTACATAGCTGAAAATAATATTTTGATAATTGATGGCATCCTAAAAAACAGATATTCGCGATTCAGAAATGTGTGTCGTACACTATACAAAACAACTGAGAAAAGTTTCCGAAAATCGCTGAGAGTAAAAGAAGCTATTTTGTTTTAATAAACGGTTTTTGAATTTTTAATCTATGTAAAATAACAAATATCCTCTTCAATACAACATAACAAACTCAAGGGTTTGTTTAATACATACACGATATTATATTAAAAGAAATGTCTTTACCGTGAGGAGAGTTGAGTAATCGCAAGATGATTATGGAGATATCGCCTCGTAACGGGTGAATTTAGAAAAAGAAAGCCAGAGAAAAGCTCTGTTCCACAGTTTTTATCTCACCATGAAGATTTGAAGCTCCGTTAACTGCCAAATAAAAGATCTGTGCAAGAATCCTAGGTGAATTCTACTATTTATGTTTACGAATGTATTATTCTATTGATGTGGATCAATTGCAGTATTCTATTGAGTGTAATATGTTCTAGTTAATAATAAATGATGGATAAAATTGAAAAACTAACTAGATACAATCATTGTAGTTATAAGCAATATGAATCGAGTAGTTCAAAGTTAAAATCGTACATGTATGTATATACATATTTGCTTGTTATGTGTGTGTGTGTGGGGGGGGGGGGGTTCTAAAGATAAAGAACGCTTTTTAGAGCAATGGGTAACAGCGACGAGGTTATTGTATAATTTCATTTATGCTTAAATTATATTTTCCTATATTAAAAAACATCTATTTGTTTCGCAATGTATATTATAGAGACTTTAGAGCAGCTCCAGTAAAAATGTTCTTTTTAATAACTAGTTGCATTATTTAAACCTTTAAACTCATGGAAATAATCTTTGCACAAAGGGCAAAAATAGATTGAATTTTTGTATCATTTTTATTCAAACGAAATGTAAAAATATATATGACATAAAAAATATATATATGTATAGTCTAGTAAGATTAAATTTTCGAAATAGGAGTTAAAAAGATGGGGAAGTGCTGATAGCGAAATTTATTTTTTTTCATACGCTTTTAAACTTATGATCTGTCTTTATGGAAATCGCAAAAAAAAAAAAAAAAAAAAAAAGAATTTGTAAACGGGGATTATTAATTAATTAAAAAAAAATACTTTTAACTTTTTTCCTCAAGGTTTTTACTTGATTTTTTAATTTCTTTGATTGGATTTAAAACAGACGTTTTTAAATCGCACACACACAAAAAAAAAATTACAAGAAATTTCTGCTCACACATTTATTTTGTATAGGAACTTAATTCATTTCTTAGCATTGCACTATTTTGTTGCTCTGGGCTCGATTACATTCGTCAGGATATTTTTTTTAAGATTCTCTCTTTGTTACTTTTCAATGAATTAGTACTTCCATGAATTACTAGTTTCAGATGTATGTTTTTATATTTTGAAGAAAGATTTAATGCTTTAAAGGAATATTAAAAACAATTTCCTTTTATATATATATTTTTTATTAGTAATATTAAATCATTGCATTTTCTTTTGAATGTAGCTCAAGAGCTTTTTTAACATTTTTCTATCAAAAAATTTTAGATATTTTTTATAATACCGAATACTTTGTACAAAAAACAAACATGTAAGAGAATTAATGTTATTTTTAACGCAGATAAAATTATTATTTTCTTTATATTGTTCATCTCAGATAATTTTTTCTTTCATTTCACTTTCAAACCAAAGCGATAAGTACATTGTATTCAGTTCCGAAAACGTCTTTCAACGACACGACATATCCGCATATATTGACCTACGCAAGAAACGTAACACAATACAAAAAACCCGTTTTACGTATTATTCTACTAATAGATCTGGCGTAGGTGCATCTTATTACAAAAAAAAAAAAAAAAAAAAGAGTGACATAAGAGTAGTTATCCTGAAAACTGCTGCTTTACGCTTCTTGACACTTTCCCACCACGTAAGAAGGGGTGGCGAAGTATGTTTAACCCAATCCCCCATATCTCTGTTTCGTTTTTTTATTTCGCTTTAACAGCTTCATTTTCAGGGCCAAGTGCTATACTTTTACGTTACAGTAAAAAAAAAAAATACCGATCTCCGTTTGATCTTCTGACAAAAATATTATTTTTTGTTTTATACTCGTTATAAGAAACCTTAAAAATCACAGATTTCAGACACTTTTTATAAATTATCCCGTCGCTCATCATAATTTCTGCGTTTTAATCTATGGTCAACAGTTTAACATGCCATTTATAGCATTGTATTCCATAGAACACTAAAAAAGAGATGAGATATAAACCTTTATTTTGCGTGATTAAATCAAAATAGGTTACCCAATTCAAAGGGCTCTCACACACATTCCACTGCGGCGGTTGGGATGAAATTTAAACAGCAGAAAATCCAAATGACGTGCTCTTCTATTAAAACTATTTTAGTGTAAACAATTTCTGAAATATGCCGCTATAGCACTGGTATAAAATATTAAAAGCCAAATGCGTTTTTATGCCCTATACTCCTGCAGTTAAAGGCTTAATATGTATTGAATTAATGTTCAATATGTCGCTCTTCGGGGTCAACAAAAGGATATTTATCTACGTAAAACTATCTATATATGTATATGTTTAAATATATTATATAAACCACTACAATAGAACTTACCCATAAGATGTGCAACAGTTATTATTTTCAAAGTGATCTGAAGCAAGTTCCACGGGTCTGAATTTGATTAAGTTAAAACTACAGATATTTCAAAAAACACTATAATCTAATAAATGTTATTAGTATTAATAAACGGTCAAGGGCGAGCATTACTCGCGCACAGAGGGTTCCGTAGAATAAATATATGAATTTGTAATTGTATTATATTTAAAAAAAAAGTTGCTAAAAGAATACTAAGACTTTTTAAAAAACTATACAACGTAGGGTTGGGTATAACTGTATATATCAGAAAAGTGTAAATGGGTATACCATGAAAGTTCAAAGAGATATGGAAACTAAATAATATCAAATATAGCTATTTGTATAACTCTTTTTTTAATATTATCCTAATCTGTTTATGATGAACTTAATTCGGTACTGATAATAAAAGCAGTGCATAGTTAAACATCATTTGACATTTCATGAAACTAAATTCAGCGCAGTAATAACCATTATTTCTACAGTGTAGCTAAAACAAAACCTTTGTTCAAAGTTTAAATTTGGCATTGTGCTAAGCGCGCTTTGAATTGAGGTCTCAAAGTTGCAACGCCGCCTTAGTCAGTGCCGCGAAGAATATTTAATTATAATTTTCCTTTTATCATGTACGTGAAAATAAGCAAGTTCGCATTTTCTAATAAATTCGTTTATAAATTCTGGTGTCAGTTCATTATTTCATAAGTTTATAAATTGAATTATTCCGTACCGGAAAGGATTAAGAGGTCGCAGGACTTTTAAAGCTTCAAAATTTATTTTTTTTAGATGTTAAACTCCTATCTTTTCTGAATATTTTGATATAATTGTTTCCTTGAAATTCCCATTAGAACAGAAGTTTTGACTTTAAGAATTATACCCGCTCAACAGCTGAAGCGACGTTTCCGAAACTTTAAAGTGATTATTTTCCAAATGGCGTTTTTTGGGCAAAACGCGCAGCATACCTCAAAAATGTCAGAATATTTTATAAAATTTTGAAAACATATATTTCATGTTACTCTGTATAAACTGAACCTAAAATTTCCTTTTTATTGTTCAAAAATATAAATTTTTAGGTCATTTTACTTTTGAAATTTTCTAAATTTTGTATTATCTATATCCAACATTGCATTAAAAATATTAAAAAGGCTTTAAATACAAATTTATTTAAGTTCAGGGAAATTATTACAATCTGAAGCATAAGTAATCAGCAAAGTTTTCATTCTAGTTGCTATATTATTTTGTAATCCTGCGCGTAAACTGTTATGCCAATATTTTGTTCGACAAATGTCTAACAGTTTCGATCCCCCTATAAATACTAATTCTGTATCTTGCAAGTTTTTAAATACATGAAACGAAAGAACATACTTATATCTTTCATCCCAATTAAAATTGTGTTTTAAAATCATATGCATTTTAAGACATTAAATGTTGATAATGGTCTTTTATTCATTTTTTCCACTTTTTAGAGTCCCAAGACTCCTTAAATTAGTATGTTTTTAACAATTTCACGTTTATTGCTTTTATATTGTTACTGGATATTACATTACACATATATATCATTAAAAATTGTTAACTAGGCATAGAGTACGCCGCCCCTGTCCTTGTGTGTGTCCAAACTGACTGTACCTTTAAGGGTTAATATCTCGGCTAATTACCGATGATTTTTTTTCGAAAATAATTATCAACAATACTTTTATTCTTCTGCAACGATAGGTATATTCAGCGATGCTGTACAATTTTTCTGAATGCCCGTAAATCGAAATTTGTGTATAACAGAAAAATGCTAATTACTCAAAAACTATGTGACCTAGGGTAATCGCTATAATTTTCCGGCAATGTTTATATTAACGTCTACTACCTCTAATTTTTTCATAATTTTAGTTTCAGTAGATTCGGTATTAGATGGGGGGGGGACATATTTTTGCGCTACATTTTCAACAATATCTTTGAAAATATAATACCTAAAATTAAAAGGAATGTATTCTTGAGTTCAGCGTTACAAAAGCTTTCACAGGATACTCCACATGATACACAAAGAAAAGATTTTTTTTTTCAAGTAGCATAATTAGCCCCTCTACTTTTTTACTAAATATATTTATGAATGTTTATTAATCTGAAAATATGTGGGTCAATGGTCTTTATTACTTCCCCGAATTTGAACTTTCCCCGTTCCATAGTTTACGAGTAAAATGGCTGTGACAGACTGACAGACAGACAGGCAGACAGACGGACAGACACAGAAGTGATCTTATAATGGTTCCGTTTTTACTTTTTAAGTACGGAACCCTAAAAATTGCCGAAATGTCAGACTATACCTATAAAATTTTTAATAAGCATAGGCTAATGCACATTTATAGTATTTAATGTTGGTAGATATTGGACAAACCGTGTACAATCGAAAGCACCCAGTCTCTGTACCTTAACATTTGGAGGTCAATGTAGAATTTAAGTAAATCAATCTCATAAAAAACTACACGAAAATATTTTGTGAAGTTTCAACTACATCATTCTTGTCAAAAACAAAATATTTTTGTATGATAAAAGGACGCTTATACAGGTGAATTGAGTAATCAAGTAGCACTCAGAAATTTTCAACTGAATAAAATCTAAATAATATTTCAGAAACTTAGAAATTTAAAACTACAAATACTACTACATACAAATCAAATATTTGATCCTCCAATAAGCATCAAAACAATAATTCCAATGCAGTCACACCGCAAAAATTTTAAAATTCCATTGTGAAACGGAACGCATTATGTGAGAATTGAAATAAACACCACTTCTTTACTTTTGGAATAAATAAGATCTAATCAAAAACAACTCGTTGTAAATGATCCCACCAAGCCACAAACCTAAAAAGTCAGATATAAAAAGAAGTGATATCACATAAAAAGAAGCGATATAGAAGTGCATACTCCGAGTGCCGTGTAAAAATTTATCACTACTCATATGTTTCCAAAGGACTCGGAGTGAGGTACAGTATGTGAAAACTGCTTCGCGACCTGCAGGCTTTTATAATGTTTGTTCTTCCTGCAATTTTTTTTATGACTATTTGTTTTACAGTTTTCTTCATGCATTACTTCTCTCATTAAACTGTGAAAATTCGAAGTTTTTGGTGTTTACATGCCCATTCTTATTTAACTTCATGGGATCGATTTGTTGATTACCATTATTTGAACGAGAAAGACCACTTTTATGAGGAGGATTTTCTAAGTATACATGTAATAAACATTTTGAGTTTGTAAAATAATAATAAAAAATAATTATCATATGAATATTACTAACAATGCACCTAATAATAGACGTTAATTAAACTAAGATATATTGCAGTAAAGCTGCGTAATTGCGTAATTTACGAATGACAGGGGAAAAATCCGTTCACGTAATGCTACTAGTTTTATATAATATTCCTTATGTTGGAAACATGACATTTCGGTTTAAGAAATAAATCTGTCGCAAACAAGATCCATTTTACCAGTTTTCCCTTTAATTTTAATACATTCTATTATTAAACGTATTTATGCAATTAAAAATTATGTTTAAAATAATGAAAAGAATAGCTGTAATAATAGATGATTACCACAATTACATACCATTTCCTGCTTGTCTTACAAATTTTTCTGATTTATTACAGATATTCTCCTACTAATATTTATAAGAATGATATAATGAGAAATTAAAATTAATTTTTTCGACTTTCCCAATTTTTCGAAATTGGTATAGGTACTCCATATATTAAATATACGCCTGCAGGTCGCCAAGTAATTTTCACTTACTGTACCACACTTTGAGTCCTTTGGAAACATTATGAGTAGTGATAGAATTTTACACGGCATTCGGAGTATGCTGTTCCATATCGCTTCTTTTTATGACTAACGTTTTAGGCTTGTGGCTTGGCGGGATCATTTACAACGAGTTGTTTTTGATTAGATATAACTCCTTTTTGTAAGGTATTTCATTTGATTATACATATTCCATTTTAATTCAGAAAGGAAAAGATAAACGGAAGATGATAGAACTAAAAAAATAATTTAACTCCCTCACTGACAAGCCCGTGTTAATACGTTCACTAAGCTCCAGGTTTCACGGCAATACATGCAGTATTTAAAGTAATATAATTGAATTGATTTAATGCATTTTTAATACATTGAACAATGATTAATGCTTCCAAGGATTCCATTTATATTCGTTATTAAGTTTTTTTTTTATAAAATGTTCAAAGAAACATTTTTTTAAGCATTTAAAAAAAAAATGCAGAAAAAACAACATTACAATTTTGCCCTTTTCCAAGACAGTCGGAGGGTTAATAGTGATACTATAAACTTTTCAAAAGTATAATATATCGAGTAAGACATAATGTTGGACTTTTTAAAAATAATTCAAAACCATTTTATAGATCCTTACAAATCTCAGAAGAAATCATATTTTTTTTTAGAAATGATAAAATGTGTCCAACTAACCAGTAATATTTTTTGCTGTTGTTCTATAAGCTATACGGTGATTCATTAACTCAGCAAGTATTTTATCCTAATAGCTTTTGAAAAACGGCCATTAAATTTTCAAAATTCGCATCATTTTACACAAAATATGTAAAGACTTAAAAACAGACTGAATAATAAGCATTTGTTTTATCACCGGGCGTGCTTCAAGTAATTTTTAAATAAAATTAGTTTTTTTATAATTTTAAAATCCAATGTCCCTCCAATAAGCGCGGCAGAAACTCAGGTTATCTGATTAAGCCTCTTTTTTAGAAATTATTTTCATAATCTACAACACTTGTTGGATTTTCTTAATATTCAATGCATGTACTTTCTAAATTCATAATTGTTTTTTACGTGACTAACAGGACATAATAAGTCATATGCTTTCTAAGTATTTTCTCACATATTTCGGATCATTCATACGATTAATTAAAATTCATTTCAATAAAAGTTCAGAATTCGATATTTCATCGTTATGAAATGATTTTCCTTAATTTATGTCATATTTGTAAATTTTTAAGTAGTTCTATTATCTGATTAAAATTTAACTAAAAGATATTTATGGCATATTGATAACATTCTTTAATTACCAAGTCCAAAATAACAGAATCAATTGGTTTAGTAAACACCCTTATTAATCTTTTTGAATGAAAAAAAAGGAAAAATTCCAATAAAACTGCCAAAAATTTATTTGATATAAAAGGACTGTAAAAAATGAAAAAAAAAAATTGTAATAAAAAACCAGACTGACTGTGTTACCTTTGTAAAATGGTTTAAATTGAATAAATTGCACAGTTTGGAATGTTGAAAAAAATATTTGAGTGTATGTGCATTTTAGTATAAAAGCAATACAGAATTGAACACATTCCCGCTTATTTCAGTATGATAAACAGTGAACCTTAAGTTCTGTCGAATTGCTTTCATGACTATAAGTAATCTGTGATTCACTAAAGTATTTGCATTATCTTTCTGATCCTGTTGTGCGGTTTCTCCGTAGTCAGTGTTTGCCTAGAATCTTTCCATAATCGAGGTCCACTGGCACGTTTCTAGAATCCAGTTTCTCCTGAAGTATCAGCAAGACATTCGATGATGATTATTGTGTGCAGTGCCTTCGTTTAAAATCATTCCGATTTCGTGCAAAATAAAAGTTCATTTAATTGTTATCTAAATTTTGTGTGCAAAAATACCCATACTATTGGAATTTTAAAAGGGTGTGGGCTGAAATTTAGAAGCATTTTAATAAAGTGGATAATAGAAACATCTTTCATAAAGTAGAAACCTGGATCGTAGAGCCTTTAGATGAACAAATTGAATTCATGTTCAAAGTTCAAGTAACCTAAAATTGTCTAGAGATTGTAAAGGTACAAATTCATTAAAATACATGCCACTCAGTAAATATCTGTCGGCTGTAATGTGACCTTGTAAACGAACCGTAAATGCCTCAATGCCGTCTTACAATAGAGAGCTTAACAGGGTCGAATGCAATAACATCTATCCTATTAAAATCTATCTATGTAACCTCACAAACTCGGAAACTACAGGGCGTAGGGCTGCGAAATTTGGCACACGGGTTGCTTGTACGGGGCTCATAAACGATTGGGGACAAAAATTCGAACACTTGGAAGACTTTTTTTTTTTATTTTACGTTTTTGGCGAATTGTTGCCTTTTTTATGTTCAACCCGTAATCGCGCGAGCTTTAACGAGCTTTAACCACTTGAGGGGCGGTGGGATAAAATATATCCCATGTAATTTCAACAAGATTCTCACCAGAAAATTTTATATTTTTAACTTTGGAGGAAAATCGTTGAAAAAATGCTTTTACATATTTAAAAATAAAATTTTTCGATTATTCCGGTGACAATTCAATATTTAGAGACATATTAATGTGCAATATTCCATAAATCAATTCCATACCGAAATAAAAATAAGAATAAACCAAAAAATAAAAAAATAAAAAATAAAAAATGCGAATGTAAAAGAAATGTAATCGAACACGCGATTAAATTTTGAAATAATTACAATCAAAAAATGGCGTAAATATTTTTAAAAAATCTCCAATTAACCTCTGCCAAACGACTAGTACAAAAAATGCTTTTAGTGTAATTAGAATGCAATCTAAGAAAATATAGTAACTTTAAAAAATCTATTTTAGAATTGTGAATTAAAATAGTTTTTTTATGTACCTTCTATGCACTAAACAGTACAGGGTATCGAAAATGCATCTTTAATTATAAAAATCATAAAAAAAAACTCTTACAATTTTTATGTTTCATAAAAAAAAATATGATGTTTAAGGGTGTAAAACTAGAGTGTGAACTTATTAGTGTAAACTAGCCCTCTGAGCGTTTTGAGGGCTTTTCTTCATTTTCATAAAAATACTTATAAAACTAGTGTTAATATAAATTTTCTTTCCCTGTTTGTTTCTAATATACACTTCATGCCCCTTTATTTGACATGCATCTTGAAGTAGAATTCTGCTGAAATTATTTTTGTCTACAACCTATTTAAGTTGTTTTAGGGAAACGGACAAATAAGGGCAAACCACTCAGAGGGCTAGAAAACACTACGTCGATTTCTTGCCGTGCCCCCCAAGAGCTCCAATCATAACATCTTTGGACTTGTTCACTAATCTGTAATTCGTGACACTGATAAAAAGAAAATTCGAATTTCAGCGTCTATCCAGACTGTTGATTCTGCAATCCTTCATTGAAAGGGGTTAGAAATATCATATAATCTCGATGTGTTTAGTCCACTAGTTTGATCGCATATTGCGAAAGCGATTCTGTTTAATCGTGAGTTACGCACGTTGAAATAGTGGAACAAAACATAATAAAAAAACACTTTATGGGACATAAAAAGCCGCGAGTGCATATCATTGTTTATTTATTTTTAATTCTTTTTTGAAAAGTGTAAAGATACATTTTGTACACCCTGTATAACTTTAACCTGAGTAACTCGGATTGTAGTCTGGTATATATTTATAAGAGATATTATTTTTATTTTTTTAAAGAAATCGAACGAATGGAATTCCCGTCCCCCAAGAGAGTTTGTAATTTTATTTTAGAAACATTCTGTATTTGCCGAAACGTAGATTGAGGTTTTCTGTGAAGACACTAAAAATTTTTTTGGTGTGTGCCTGTTTATGTGCAGATCCGGAATTTTTTTGGTGTGCTACTGTGTGTTTCTTTGTTTGCTAGTACCGCACTATACATCCGATTAGCTTGTAATTAAGTAGGTATGTTGTTAAAATATCTTGTACTAGCTGTTTATTTTTGGTTACATTTTTGTCATTCATTCGAAAAATATGGAGCATTTTCTTCTACGGTATAATATTTTCCTATGAAGTTCCAGATGATCTTCATATTTTTTCATTCACTAAAAAGAAAATGGCACATTTGAATTTAAATGGTACATTATTGATACTAACTTTTTTCTATGGGATGCCTTACCTTAACCCTTTAAAGGGCAAAGTAATTTTATTCATAAAATTATGAAATTATTGATTGACACCAAGAATTTAAAATTAATTTATTTGAAAATATGTAAAAACTTTTATTCACGTACCTAATAAAATGAAAAGTTTCGTTCCGAAATACTGGTTCCAATGTGGCGGTTAGGGATTAAAATTAAGTGGTCCAAATATGAACCACCGCCCTTCAAGGGGTTAGTCAATACGGTTTGACATTTTTTTATAATTTTACCGGCCAATCGCAATTGTGAGTGTAAATTTTTATGGAGTTAAAAAAATAGGAAACATTTTTCTTTATTTTTTTTATATTACAACTAGGGGACTCTGCCTCCCGAAAGCTACGCTCGTTCAGACACCGCAGAATCTAAAAACACGCTAATCTGATCGGTTTTAAAAATATTATAGAAGATTGAATTATGCTGAAAAAAAGCTGTGCAGATCTCCCTGTAAACGGGTTTCCATTCAATTTCCTTTGATTTCAAAAATTTAAGGCCGAATCAGTTGCTGTTAAGACATCCAATGGTTGTTTTCGTGTTTGATTAAAGAGGATCAGTTAAACATTTGAAAAGAAGCTAAAAATGAATTAAGTGTACAGAGTCTTTGTATCCCGATATTTTAAAACAATTTCTATAACAATAGCCTAAGTCATGTGACTATCATCAACAGTTCTGTGCGAACCACTTCGCTTTTTATATTCCTGGTGCCATTTTGGTACTTTAATGTTAGCCAGGTACAGGTGATAAGTCGCCAAATATTATCCTATCGCCATCATTTCATCTATATTATAATAGTCCAAGTCATGTAACTGCCATAAATAAATACACTCTAATCCCTTCGCTTTTCATATGAAAGTTTGCCCCAGATATCATATACGGCCCCATATTGGCACGATTTTTTTCCGACGCTAATTTGGGGAAAATATCAACAGCATAAACAACAACATCCGGCTTTCCTAATCAAGCAAAATAATGATACTATGGCGCCAGTTAAGTACACGTTGCGTATATGACATTGGCGTCAGAAAAAAATCGCGCCAATATGGGTCCGTATATGACATTTGTGCCGAAAGTTTTCCCTTTTGAATAAAAAATCAAATTTCTTTTTCGAATAAAACTACATAAAACTTTCAATGGTCGCAAAGAAATCTTGATACTGTTACGCTAGCCGGGTGCAAATCTTGCCAATAGCTATTTTTCAACTCGCAAGTTAGCATTTTTTTTTTTTTTTTGAGCGGTAAATTAAAACATTGCTGTGAAGTTGAAATTAAATGTCATCGTTTGTTACATCATTTAATATTTGGCAAGATGTCATATACGTACCGGGTTTGGCGTGAATTTTTTACCGAACATTTAGCGAAAACTTCGTTTTCGAATACCAACTACATATGTATTTTTGGTACTACTTAGTTACCCTGTCGACCAAAAATCTATCACCAAACTATAAGATTAAATGCCAATAATGGTTGATCATAAATGTCACATTCACTTGACTTTAAGGGGTCTCAGGAGCCTTACTTTTTACCTGGTGGTGGAATTTAGCTACATGTCACATTTAAATATTTTTCTCAGTCTCTATACAACATAAGTGCCTAAAAATTTTAATATAGACAATCTTAATATGTGTTCTATTTAAAATATTTTTTTTTAATATTCTATATGGAAATTTTATTTTATATTTTAAGTATAATTTTGATTTAAAAAAAAAAATTAAAAATTGTTTTTTTTTTACTTGCATGCACTGCGCGCAAGATTGTAGCAAAGCTATTGGTTCAAGAAACCCCAAAAATATTGATAATGAAGTAAAACTAATGTATCTTGAATGTATACTTCATTTGTATGCAATTTATTTATTTATCTTATTTGAAATTTAAATTTAAGTTATAAAATTTTGAAAAAAAAACATTCTTTTATTGAAAAATTGCCAATTTTAAATAATAAATGCAAGTATAATACTAAATTTGAAGTATAAGTTATTCTTAACCTTAAAATGAAGATATTTACCAAGTTTCGTGCAAATTGCTTTATTAGATTTTGAAAAATATTGCGCGCAAACATAAAATTTAAGAAACAATTTTAAATTTTTTATAAAAATTAAAGATAACAAAAATAAAATAAAATTTCAATATTAGAATATTAAAAAAAATATTTTAAATAGAAGAGATATTAGGTTGTGTACATTAAAAATTTTATGCATTTATGTTTTATAGAGACTGAGAAAAAAATTAAATGTGACATGTTGCTAAATTGCCCCGCCAGTTAAAAAGTAAGACTCCTGAGAAACCTTAAGCTAGTTACATGGCTTTACATCATCAAGTGATTTTTATTTCGACGTTTTATTTGTATATTTATTAATGTTATGCTATTTTCTTTGTTCTTTCGTTATTTAAAATAAAAATTATGTCATTTTTTTATAATTTGGCGAGTGGTTTGGCGATTTATATAATTTGGCGAAATGGGTCGACAGAATAACTAAGTAGTACAGTATTTTTTAATTATTTTCTATTATTTTTAAAGGAAAATAACCAAAAATATAATTAACTATAGAACAAAAAAAATATGTAATTTTAAAAAAGAAAATAAACATTTATTATTAAATAAACAACAATAGCCGGCTTACCATGTCAACCAAAATAATGCCATTTTTGGCACCAATTATGTACCTCGGTGCGTATATAACATCTGTGCCTAGTATTTTTCTTTTCATTTCGTAAAAAAAAATAAATAAATAAATAAATAAAGGCGTGAAAGCTATTCATTTTAAATGTTTCAGTTTGTATTAAATAAAATGATAATGATATAGAAATTGAATTATGAGTGAAAGTAACATGATACATTTCTTACCATACATTTAAGGGAGGCCAAACTTCTCGCCAAATTAGTTTAAAATTGTAACCTTTTCTAAAATCTGAAAAAAAAAATATCTGTTTGAGTAAAATTTGAGTTGCCATCATTAGAAAAATGTATATAAAATTAAAAAAAATTAATATTTCGAAAACTAATTCGAATTTAAAAAATCTAATACCAGTTTGGAAATCTGCGATCAATATTGATTTTTGGTGTTAATTTCATCGCAAAGTATTTCATATTTTAGGAGAAATTGCCGTGAAACATAATCAGTTGTTTAATCAGTCGATTCATACTTCCGTTTCATAAATTCGTTTCATTAGGATTCTATATATATAGGGTAGATAATACGTATATTTTTCTTTTTCTTCTGTTTTCATTTAACTGTTGCCAGCAACGGAATTTTACAGTATATCAGAAAAAAGAAAAATGAATAACTCAAGTTAAATTAACATTATGAAAAATAACATTTCTGAAGCTTTCATAAATCTTAAATGCATACAAATATACATTCAATCTAACATTGTCAATTAAGGATTTCAGGATTTTCGATATTTTGCGAAGTGAGATGAAAATGATGAGTGAAATACTAAAATATCGTGGTAAATTGACGTTGAAGTCGATAATCCTCAGGTTTACTAGTATATTTATATAGATGTATATAGGTATGTAAGTATACATGCATATATACAGAGTGTCCAAAATATTGCAATTAAATTCGATAAACCCTTAGCATATATTTTCCCAAGATTTTCCTCTTATTTCTACGGTGTTTTTACAGTCAAAACCTATTGTTTACTTCCGGTTGACCAAGCACACTGCAATATGGTACGTAGTAAGTCCTTATAGCATATGCAAAAGAAAGCAAATACGTAAATACATTTATTTATTTAATTATTTATATATTTATATCTGTGGTCAGTATTCCCGATTAAGATAATTTATGAGTTTGCTAATAAATAAATCGACATTAATTTATAAGTTAATTATTATGTATTTTCTCATCTGCATGTGCTATAAAATCTTCATTCGTGACAAATTTTAATATCCTATGTCAACCTGAACTACCCTAAAAATGGAATGAATAAACTACTGATAAATAGCTAGTCATTCTGTGCTTTAAACTATAATGCGCACAATACCAAGTATATGAAAAAACAGCTTATAATAAATATATAAAACAGTCCATAAAAAACCATTAGATATATAGTAACAATGATGGAACTTTTATATTTCTTGGTTCAAAAATTTTGTAAATTGTTTCTTCAATAAATCAGATTCTTAAAATATTCCGCATGATTCATAAATCAACTGATTTCATTTTTGTAATTTGTGTGTGTAGTATTTATACCAGAAAATTTTACTTACGAGATCAAAAATTCAAAATTAAATTCTACAAATAATTATTGCATATCTTAAAACTTTTCATATTGATTTCTCTGTTGAACAGAACATACATGGTTGTAAATCGTAAAAGGGGGAGATTTGAATGAAGAAGTTGAATGTAAACTTGATTAGAATTTTAAATTAGTATGACAATTACTGGATTTGTGTTTTGATGAAGCATAATGAGAAGAATATTTTACATAACAAAAAAATGAAAACTTATCGCAGTGTTATTTTTTATTGTAAAGTATCAATTTAGATAACTATTTTTGAACAAGCCATTGAAAAGAAGAGTACATATTTTTCAATCATATATTTGAATGTAATTAAAGCTTTAAAAAATATTAGTTAGATTTAACAAAGGTTATACATGAACATCATGATCATCCAGTTGTAGTAAATAACATTCTAATATTTAAAGTATGTCTAAATAGATAGAATTTTCTTTTTGCACTCTACGTCTGATTAAATAATAAAACTATATATCATTTTATATAATAACGTTTCTCAAGGAAACTATTTATCTGTTTTAAATGGTTAATTCAACTACTTTATTACATAGTATATTTTAATTTATATTTCGTATGTCACTGCAGTGATTAAACTTTCAATCTTGGCAGAAATTGTGAGACAGATATTTGTACATAAATTCATAAGAGATGCCAAAATACAAAAGGTTTGTATTACGAGAAATCAATCAAGATATTTTTAAGTTATCATAAAATATATTTTTCAAAAATATGTAATGAGAAATACTATAAAAAATGCGAAGATAAAAAAATCTATACAAAATATACTTTGGGTTAAAAAGTGACGCGTTATAATGTGCAAAATAACTTATTGTTGTTTATCCTCTCTGCAAATTAAACTATAAAAATGAAATATTAATAGAGAAAAATATATGAGCAAAAGTATTAGGCAATACTTTTATTCACGTTTAAATAAAATTTTAAATAAATTAAATATTTTAATTTAAATTTTATATTTAATATTTTTTCATATTAATTACGATATGGGGGAATTTAGTTCCGGCAAAATGACTCGCAATTAATTTTCTCAATATAGAAACAAATATTGTATAAGAACGAAAGTAATTAATTCATTCTTCCGCTGCAATATATGCTTTATGTCGCCTTTGGATAATACTGTTATGTTAATCTGTCAACTGAAGTAGTCGTAAACGTATTCGGAAGGATTAATTTCCTGAAATTAAACTTACTAGAATTTTAGAGTTATAGCTCAAATCTCAATATATCAGCTGGCAATTTCCTCGATTAGTAACGTCGAGAATTACTATACGTTACATGAAGTCATCACCGATAGGAAGCCATATATTATGTCTCCAACATCTCGTGTTAACCCTCTAATTTTCATTGTTGAATACGTTCTAAAAATTCCATAATTGAGAGATTCTGTATTCATACCAGAAAATTTCAACAGTAAATTTCACTTTATTTAAATACGAATGTCTTTGTTACATAAAGCAAGTAATTTTATTTAAATTTTTGGTATTGATTTTGCATACCCGAATTAAAAAATCCACTAAATTCGAAATACTTGTTGTAGCATATATGATACCATGGGCATTAGAGGGTCAATCAAACTTCTTTCACAAAATATATAGCGGTAGAGTGTGTTTACCCAAAGTAATTTCGACAAAAATCACTATTCCATCATTATAAATCCTTGATTCGGTTGTCTGGAGTAAACATACGTTGAATCTTTTTTCTAAGTTCAGTAGATAATGCGAATGGCTTTCTAGCTCATTATTATTATCTCTATACTCGACTGTAGAGAATTCGGAACTTCATTGTTATTGGATACAGGTCAAAGCGCAAAGAGAGGGAATAGAGATGCAGTATGCCATAAAAATGGTTTACATGATGAAGCCGGTTGTCGCTCAAATTTAAATGCTCTCATTCGACCCAAAGAAAACCAGCAAGTGAAACAGGGACCAAAACCTTTGATGTCACACCTGCATTTCTCTAAATGAAAGAGATCTGCTTATGTTTAATCTTCTAAAGCAGCATTTCACAAGGGAGACATTAATTAGACGAATTCAAAGACAAAAATTACTACGTAGTTGTGTTTGGGCCGAAAGTAACGGATTCTAGAATTTTACTTTAACGTCACGCCAGCCACTACACTTCATTTCTATTCTTTCTCTTTACTCTATGGATCCAGGTGCGCAATATCTTGGAAGTAAAATTGGATATTTTTTACATTTAAGTGCAACACATACAAGTGATATTCTTGAACATCAGTTCTGAAGACACCTGTTCACCGGTTCAGCAAATGCTCTTATCATTGTACTAATATTTTCAAATCATTTTACGTGCATAAATATATACAAATTGATATTAGGAAGGACTTTTGGTGCAAGAAAAAAAAAAGTGTCTCACAAAGGGATTTCAACAAAAATCATTATTCCACTACTTCTATAAATATTTGATTTGATGATCAGGAGGAAAAAGTAAGTTGAATTATTTTTATAAGTTCAGTAGATAACGTGAAATTCTTTAGAACTCATTTCTATAGTCATCTGTAGAGAATATGGATCTTCGTTTTTATGTGCTGCATGTCACGCAATATCTTGCCAGCTCACAAGTTATGTTCATGTAAATCAGTTCTGAGGACGCTTGTTCATAAGTTCAGCAAATGCTCTTATCATTGTGCTAACATTGTGAAATTCTTTTCCGATGATAAAGATATTTAAAATAAGATATTAAGAAGGTTTTACCTGCAAGCAAAAAAGAAATATAATAAAAGATAAATATGTCAAAGACTTGAATTATCACTTTGCTAACTAAGCGTAAACCAACAGAGTGAAAAATGTCCAAGCCGGGAATTGAACACGGACCCCTGGATTAGCGCTCCAGTGCTCTACCTTTAAACCACGAGGACGATGCCCAGCTTGGTATCTCTCACTCACATAAGTCGGTAAGACTGCGTCCTCGTGGCTAGAGCACTGGAGCGCTATTACATGGGTCCGGGTTCGATTCCCGCCGTGGACATTTTTCACTCTGTTGGTTTACGCTTAGTTAGCAAAGTGATAATTCACATCTTTAATATTCAATAATTTCAAGCGTAATTTCACTGCTGAAAAGTAGTTGGAAAATTAATTAAAATTGATCAATATGTCTGTATCATACTAAACTTCACGAAACTATAATATAACCATTTCCGATTTATACACGATTTGCAAAACGATCGAATCGAAAAGCAAAGAACTTTTCTTAATCGTAGATTTCCAGAAAGAGTTATATTACATATTCATAATGTTTTTATGTATTCGGAGACATTTGCCTTTTTGTACATTTTATAAAGCATTGTCGGCCTAAAACAGGAAACCATGTAACTTAGTTTCATGATTGTATTTCGACATAAATCTTAGAACCACGTAGAGAAAATTAAATCATCTAGGATCCTCCCCCCCACCCGCCCCACTTTTCTACTCATTCGCCGCCATTTATCTTAAAGAATCAGGTACATAAAGATTATTTTTGGTATAATAAATGACATATCGTAAGTACAGTATAAATATCAAGAAAAATTAATAATTACATGCACAGCACACACAGGTTAGGAAAGTGATACATACAGTTTATTCATGTTTCTCAAAAGTGATCAAATCAAGAAAGTTGTACGTATATACTTTCAAATTAATTTTAGATTAATAATGTTGCTTGCCCTCGTTTAAGTAATCTACATACATTGAATTTATTTGTTTTTGACTTTTAATGCCGAAAACAAGCTGTAATTAGAATGAATGTCAATATAATATGTCAAAACAGAACGGATATGTGTAGCTTATATAAAAAATTATTTATATGTAAATGTATATTCTAATACTTTTTGATAAATTAGTGACGTAAACATAGTCACTCCGGTTCGAAATTAAAACATATAGAAAATATCAAATTAATCAACAAAACTGTTCCATAAAATAAATTGATAACCTTTTTTTTAAAAAAAATAATAATAAATTCATTTAATCACCCCGTTATAAATACATAAGTTAGTAAAATAGTGTAATTAACTAACGTTTTTTTTTTTTTAATTTAATCTAAAACTAAATTTACTTCTAATTTTTATTTCAAACACAGTCATGCATTTAACACATTTCATACATTCAAAAATATTTTGCCTTTGATAAACACTTCAGGTTTTTGCATATTATGTTGACAAGTGAAGGAAGGGGGGATTCTCTAGTTTTCCTGCAATCAAGTATTATTTTTTCTGTCTGAAGGGAAAAAAATCACCGCGAATGATGTGATTCAAGAAAATAAACAAGAATATCAGAGTCCTATTTCATGAAAAACAGAAAAAAGGTTGGGAAAGATTACAAATAAAAGCATAAGTGAAAAGTATTTTCCTAGGCTTACTCCCTTGTCGGCACTATTTGCAATACATTAAGGGTAGGTCTTACTTCTTTAGTCTAAAATTCATGTAACTTTCACGATTATTTTTACGTTTAAAAAGAAAAGAGATATCACCTTCTGACTGTTTGCATTATATTAGTTGGATCAAGGTATTTGGAATTCTACTTATACATGTAATTTTTTGTGTGAAAAAAAATAATAATACGTCTTGAGTGACGGTCGGTATCTGCAGAAGCATTGTGCCCCATGAACATCTAATCGGGCGGCCTTTTTCTCTGGTCAGAAGCATCTAAAAAATATTTGGTCGCCGAATTATGAAAGGAAATTAAATTCATCTGAAGCTCATACAAATCTTTAGATTAAAAGTTCATTTTTGATAAAATATCAGTCATTTGAACAAAAAAGGTCCATTTTTAATACTTTCCAAGGATGTTCAAAAGTTTTACCGAATTCGGCTTGTCTGTTTATTTGTCTGTCTGCATGTACGTGCTCTATCTCGTTTAAATATTGTCCGATTGTAATTGAAATTCATAGATGTTATAGGGTATCACTATGGAATGTTTCGGTATCGAAACTTAAGTCTGCAGCATCATTTACGATTTATTTACAAGTACACACAAACGAATTTCGTTACATTACGGTCTATAGGAAAAAAATTGTTTACGGTGTAATTTAAGGATATTACGCTGCATTATACGTTCTGAAATTTATGTATAGCACTGAGGTGTACTACAGGCCGTTTACTGTGCAGTGAATGCGTATTCAGCTGTGGTACACGGTTTTAAATTGAACTGTTTTTTTAATATTACTGGTTGCGTATAAATTCCACAGATTATATACAGTCCTGTAAAAAAGTTCTCAAGTACATTTCCGTTTATTCAAGGAAATTACGGAATTCAAATTTTCAACTGCCCTATTCGTTTAACTGAACTATCTTTTAGGGTTTTTAAATGCGTTATGCGCTTATCAAAATGCTTATTTAGACAACATCTTTCAAGTTTACATACAGCATTCTAAATGTGTTGGAAAGTGTTTCATAATCTATACTGGACGCATGAGTTTTTGTTCTTTTTTGCGAGCTTCAAAAAATAATTGATAAAATGATATTTTTCGGTGTTATATACTCCAGCAAAAACTATTACTTTTCTTTAAAAAACATGAAGGAAATTGGTCAAAACGTTCTCGAGAAAAATGGTCGTTCAGTTTGAAAAACATGGATTGAAAAAAAAAAAAAAAAAAAAAAAAAAAAAAAAAAAAAAATTAAAATTTTACAATAGCGTTATGTTCAAGGATCGAAGTGATGTTCAATGATAAAAAAGGTTGTAAGTAATTGAAATTTTTCGAAACCGCTTTTAAATAACTATCTATACACTTGAAGGATGCAAAAAAATTACAAAAGAAAATGCCAATAATTCTGACCCGAAGAAGTAGAACTTCCCCTTAATAAAAATATCATTTATGCAGCAAAAATAATTTCATAATAAAATGAACGTTATTACTAATTATTCGGTTCTGTTTAGTTTTAATATACGGGGGAAAACAAAAAATAAGTTACACTTCCAAGATATGGCTATTTATTAAACCATAGGGAACACGGCTATGGCAACATGCAATGTAAGTTCACTTTTCCACATAGTGCCCAAAAGACTGTAAACATATCTCGGAACCCACTTTTCGATTCCGGGTGCGTAAAAATCTCCTCCAGGGTTATATAACAACCCGGAGACAGCGAATACCAAGGTGCTTTTGAACAATGGAAAACACACTGACGTACGAAATGTCAGCATGAACCAGTCATGAATGCTGGTCTATCATGTACGGATATCACGGACGAATATCGCGATGACAGTTCCGCTACGTTCACTGCCGTTGCAAATGTTGACCCTATGCATTAGGGCGGAGCGTAAAAATGTTTTTTTTAGAAATTATTTCCCCGCTAGTGCGGAAAAGTTGTAGAATGGTCTCAGAAATATTCTCACAAAATTTTAAAATAATCCATAAATATCTTCCGGTTCCAGTTTAGGGTCTAAGTATGCAATTTTAGCCGAAAATGTTGTAAATTTTTACATTTGAGTAATATTTTTAACTTCCAACTTTTTCTTCGCGCTAGTGCGGAAAAGTCGAAACAATATATAAGGAACAAAAGTCCAAAATTTTAGAGCAGTTAATAAATATCTTCCGGTTCCAGTTCGGGGTCAAAATATTGAAAATTAGCCGAAAATGATGTAAATTTCCACATTTTAGTGATTTTTTTTTTTTATTTCCCATTTTCTATTCCCGCTAACACGGAAAGGTTGAAAAAATATACAAGAAAGATAAGTGCAAAATTTTAGAATAATCAATAAATATCTTCCGGTTCCCCTTTGGGATCTAAATATGAGAAATAATGCAAAAGTGAAGAAAATTTAGGGGCCGAAATATAGAAAAAATGGAAAACTTTTTTGCAGAAAAATTTATTTATGGAAGCTTTAAACATTTCCTTTTACAAAATTAGACATTCGTAAATAATAATTAGTAACATTAAACAACAAATCTTATTATCCACGCAATACACAGACTTTGTATAACTAAGTGTATTTCGAGTTCCAGAATAAAAGTTGCAAATATGCATTAAATGCATTTCATTCACTTGTCTCTAAATTTTTCACTTTATATAGTCAGGAGGGGTAATTATGACCACTTTTTACATTTTCAACATTGTTATTATTATTATTTTTTTTTTGCTTATTTCTATTTGGAAAAGTGCTGTTTTTAGTACATAGGAAGTAACTTTGATCCTTTAAGAACACATTTTAAAAGTTTTAATTCTCATAGCTGTTTTTCTTTTAAAGTTAAAAGGGTGGTTATAATTACCCCACCAAAAACTCACAATCACATAAGTTTCGGGTAATTAAGACCACTAGTGGGGAAATTATGACCACTATATCTTCTCTTTATACTTGCCAATACACATTTGTTTGGGGTAATTATGACCAATTTGAACGCCAAAGTAACAAATCCGTTTATCAAAAATTATGTAGACTTCGTTTCAAATTGCTATTTGGATCTCAAAAAGGCTTCAGACTAGTAATAAAGAATACCTAAGATGAAATATACATTATGAGGTTAATATCTAAGCTTGAAACAAAATTTTACCATCACAGTTTTCTCCAATATGACGGCGGTCATAATTACCCCTGGTCATAATTACCCCACCTGACCCTACTGGCTTTTGGTTTTAAACGATGGTATGGCACACCTTGACTCTATTCTGCATATCATGTAGCCATCACGCTTTTTCTCTCAGATGACTGCAAGGGAAGCTTCTGTTGACAGTTTTACTCCCCTTTCAACACATTGTGGCACGGAAAATTTATGTTTCCCAACGGCGATACCGGATATTCGCCCGATTTTATCAGTTGCATTATGTGTTCGTTCGACAAGTGAATCGTATATGCAGGTTCCGGTAGTTGGCAATTCTGCCAGTTTATGATATCCACGTAACATTTAGCTTTAAAGTTAAGTGCAGGAATTTGGAACACACGAACTCCTGCTCTCGATTTTCCCCTTGCTTTCAAAATCCTAAGTTCTCGCACATTCTGGTTTGGGTCAACAAGCATTGCAAGGATTATTGCTTCAGGGTAACCAAAATAACCATTTCTCTGGGTGACGCGATCTACAGCTAACTTCAGATCATCTGTAAGATAACGTGAAGTTTGAATTGTTTTCCAAAAATTTCATGCTCCATCTGAGCAATTGGCGATTTGACTGTGAACCACGCAGGTGCGTAAACGTTTATGATAAACTCAGTCAATCAAAATCACAATCAATCATAATCAAATCGTATGCCAATTGCACAGATGAAGCACGAAATCTTTGGAAAACAATTGAAACTTCACGTTATCTTGCAGATGATCTGGAGCTAGATGTGGATCGCGTCACCCAGAGAAATGGTTATTTTGGTCATCCTGAATCAATAATAATCTTTGCAATGATTGTCAACCCAAACCAGAATGTGTGAGAACTTGCGCTATGTAGGATTTTGAAAGCAACAGAAAAAACGAGAGCAGGAGTTCGTGTGTTCCAAATTCCTGCCTTTAACTTTAAAGCTAAATCGTATGTGGATCTCATAGACTGCCAGAATTACCAACTAAAGGAACCTCCGATTACTACTCACTTGTCGAACAAACACATGAAGAAAGGTTTAAAGCTTCCATAAATAAATTTGTATGCAAATGTTTTCCATTTTTTTTTTCTATATTTCGACACCTAAATTTTCTTATATTTTGCATAAATTTTCCTATTTAGACCCCTAAAGGGGAACCGGAAGATATTTATTGATTATTCTAAAATTTTGCATTTATTATTCTTGTATATTTTTCCAACTTTTCCGTGCTAGCGGGAATAGAAAATCGGAAATTTTAAAAATCACTAAAATGTGAAAATTAGGGTGGTTCTTAAAAAATTAACTTTTAAGTTTTCTATGGGGCACCCTCCTATTTTGTTCTATGTATAAAATAAAGACTTCCACAAAAATTTTAAAATTTTAAAACATTTTTTAGGGGTCGCTACCAAGGTTTGAATATTTAAAAAAAAATTAAAAATTGACATATTTTGTAATCTAATAATAAATTATTAATACAAATCTATAGTCATTGCCAAATGGAATCATGGTATGATATTAGGCTGTAAAGACTATCATTTACTTCAAGTTTCAACATATTTACGCAGTCTATTGTCCAAACACAGACAGGAGTATTTCATGTCTACACTCTATTTCACCTCAAATTGGCAGCATTGTGAAAGGTAGAGAATCTAACATTCCGCCTTGAAAAATATTGATCCGCTGTATTTTAATCTTAAATAGCTAAAATGCGTAAAATGTTATAAGATAATGAATATAAATTATAGAATTTGATTTTTTGATATTCTTAAAATGTCGTACTAAATGGACATAATCGTATCAGAAGCCGAGCAAGCAGAGCCCAAAACTTAGACTGTTCACTGGGATTGCATCATTTTAGAAGAAATTTCAGGATCTGAAACTGTAGACAGATTACACATTATTGTTGCAGGTAAAGGTATTGACCAGTTACTTGTTTCAAAATTTCAATCAGGAACATGCGAGGCAATAACTTCTGCTGTTAACGAAATATTGGAGTGGGAAGTACCCAGCAAGTAAAATATATGAGTTTTGATATAACCTTTGTTAATACCAGATTATCAAGAGAAGATTGTGCTCTTCTGTAACAGAATATGAACAAATAAATGATTTGTCTTGCCATCATAAGATCCTTGAAATGCTGTTTTTGTTCCTTATCTTTTGTATAAAATTTATTGTATTCCTCTATGAGTGCTACCCCACTTTCGGCTACATCATTAACAACTTTGACTGAAGTCGCTAGTACCTTACATTTCTTGTAGGATTAATTTTCATTCCAATTAGTCACTTCTGTTTCAAAAAAGAATGGAGGCAAATCCATAATTTAAAAAAAAAAAAAAACCTCAGAGCTGTTTGTTACCTTGCTAACAAGCCTCTGCTTGTTAGAAAATCTTGCAAGTCATTTTGGAGAATTACATCAGGATCAGCAGGTGTACGTTTCAATGGTTCATAATTTTCTTCATTTTTCAAAGCATGCACCATTTTTCTTTTACTTTCAAAAAAGGCCTCATCATCGAAAAATGCAAAAACAACTAGTTCTTCTGTGAAGTACAGAAATGTCCTAGAAACTTCTTCAAAGACCACAAAGAAATTATTTCATTTATATTTTCGTCTTTTTTCAAGTTCTTCCGGGGCAATAAATCATTGGGCCTGATACCAGCTATGAATGTAGATTTCCCCCACAAACGAGCAAACTTGACGAACATCAGATTCTCCCTGCTTAGAGAGTTTAAACTGATATATAAATAAATAAATCTTGAGCGAGTATATGGCCTTCACCATCCATGGAACCCGATGCAATCCACCTGGAGCTCTAATGTAAGCACCTCTTTTGGGTACTCCTCCTAAGAGAATGATGGCAAGCTCTATCAGTTCCTTGTAAACATCCATTGATTGAAAATCATTAAGATGATTTTTAGCAAATTCTTTAAGTTCTGATGCATTATGTGTAATTTTTTTCATTCATTAAATGTCAGTTATGGGATTCTGAAATATGCCATAATCGATACGTATCCACAAATTTTAAATCGTTTGAATAACAGTATGTCTGGTCTTTTGAAACTCCGAGAGATTTAACAACAACTTCCTCAAGAATAATTTCAAGGGTGTGATGATGGCAAGCCAAATCATTTCTTTGTTCATATTCTAATCCAGTAGAGCACAAGCTTCTCCGATAATCGGGTATTAACAAAGGTTATATCATACATTTTACTTGCTTGTAATCCCCACAACTTCAATGTTTCGATAGCAGCGGAAGCTATTGCCTCACCTGTTCCTGATTGAAGTTTTGGAACAGCTAGTTAAATGGTCAGTACCTTTACCGGAAACAATAATGGGTAACCTGTCTACAGTTTCAGATCCTGAAATATCTTCTAAAATTTTGCCATCCCAGTGAACAGTCAAAGGAAAGCTTGCCGAAAACTCTTTTTTTTAAGTTTTATGCTCTTCTTTTGATACGAATATGGCCACTTAGTACGATATTTTACGGATATAAAAAAATCAAATTCTATAATTTATAAACATTATCATATAAATTCCTATGCATTTTAGGTATTTAAGATTAAAAAATCACGGAGAACTATTTTTGAAAGCGGAATGTTAGATTCTCTACGTTTCACAATGCTATCAAGTTGAGGTGAAGTAGAGTGTAGTGATGAAGTGCTCCTGTCTGTGTTTGGACAATAGACTGTGTAAATATGTTGAAACTTGAAATAAATGACAGTCTTTACAGCCTAATATCATACCGTGATTCCATTTGGCAATGACTATGGATTTGTATTAATAATTTATTATTAGATTACAAAATACGTCAATTTTTAATTTTTTTTTAAACATTCAAACCTTGGTAGCGACCCCTAAAAAATGTTTTAAAATTTTAAAATTTTTGTGGAAGTCTTTATTTTATACATAGAACAAAATAGGAGGGTGCCCCATAGAACATTTAAAAGTTAATTTTTTAAGGACCACCCTAGAAAATATACATCATTTTTGGCTAATTTTTCCTATTTTGACCCCAAACTGGAACCGGAAGATATTTATTAACTGCTCTAAAATTTTGGACTTATGTTTCTTACATATTCTTTCAACTTTTCCGCGCTAGCGCGAAGGAAAAGTTGGAAGTTAAAAATATTTCTGAAATGTGAAAATTTTCGGCTAAAATTGCATACTTAGACCCTAAACTGGAACCGGAAGATATTTATTGATTATTTAAAAATTTTGTGAGTATATTTCTGAGACCATTCCACAACTTTTCCGTGCTAGCGGAAAAAGAGTTTCGAAAATACGATTTTTACGCTCCGCCCTACTATGCATACGATCATTAGAGAGAATCGGCGAATAACAGTTCAGGAAATTGCCAGCATGCTGAACATTTCGTAGGACAGTGTGTTCTCCATTGTTCACGAGCACCATTGATTTCGCTGTCTCTGGGTGGTTACATAGTTCTGCAGGAGATTTCTACGCATCCGGAATCGAAAAATTGTTTGACCGTTCCGAGAAATGTTTACAGTCACTTGAGGATTATTTGGAAAATGTAACTTACATTGTATGTTGTCATAGCCGTGTTGCCTATGTATATGTGGTTTAATAAATAGCTATAACTTGGAAGTGTAACTTATTTTTTGCTTATAACTTGTTTGCCCTCGTAGTATATGGCATAAAATTGTTACTAAGGTACATTTTATCGTTCATTTTAATGTTTGTAATTTATCCGTAAACTTGCATTAAATATTCAGACATAAATCAAGGCTAAAGCTTAATTGTTTAATGATATAATAATAATATTAGTAATAATATTTATTTTATTTCTTTTCTTGTAAAAGATTGTTTATGAATGTTTTAAGTATTTTTTTTTTATCTCTCCTATAACGCGATCCCTAATATTGAATGGATATGTCTGTGTATTACAGTCATCAATCTAGTGAAGTATACTTGAATTATATGTTAAATTTTGTAATCATATTTGACTTTTATTTTGATATTTTGTCTTGCCGAGTAACATTAAAATATAAAGTTTATCAAATTCATGTTTACTTGTGATATTAGACTATCGCTATTTCTAATACGAATATATTATTCGCCATAGAAATTATACATTTTAGACAAAACGTATTTATTTATTTATGTATGTTTAAATAAGATTTATGTTACTTGAACACTGAAGAATAAGAAATAAATTTTCTTTTTTATATTCTAACCACCATACATAGGAATATCAAAAAGTAAACTATTTTACATAATAAAAAAATTCTGAAACGTATCTTAAGTTAGGTAAATATATCTTAGTAGCTGTGACTAGATCTCTATTTTTTTATTTTTAATACAGAAAAATAATAAATTCTAGAATCTCTAATATACGTTCTATCAGATAGTGGATTCGATAAAAAAAAAAAAAAACAATAAATAAAAACCTTTTTGATACTCATCAGCGTACATATAAATAAAAACTATATTAAAAACACATTAAAAATTAATCCTAACGTTTCATGCACTTTCTAATGAGCCATCATCAGGGGAGAGGGTTCTTGACCTTCACAAAGCAAAGTTACGAACAGCACAGTCCTTTCACAACATCAGACTAAAAACATTTCGGTAACTGATCATAAAACATCCGAAATCAATACTGCATAGGATATGGCGCCATCTGTTGGTAGGCTAAAACACTATTATCAGAAATTAGGAAAATCCAAAATAAACATTACGAATGTACTTCTTTTAAAATATTCAACCAAACATTAGAAATCTGAAATGAAATATTGTCATTGTCTAAGTATATGAAATCTACTAAAAAACAACTTTTCAAAAGTAAAAAAAAAGCCAAGCAAAAAAAAAATAAATAAAAGAAAAAAGGGGAAAGTTGTGGCTAAAAAATAGTGTGATATCAAATTTCCAAGCTAATATTATGGTACTTATTTAACATTTTTTATTAAAAATTTACCATATGTAAGTCGAGTACCTAAGTATGCGTTGATAGAAAGCCTTTTCTCCTTTACTAAATACATCATAACGTGTTTCTGAAAATTATTTTTTTTTAATTATGCATGATGGGCTTGGCGGCCATCTTTCCATATTTTACACAATTTTCTAAGCACACAAGTACATTGTTAAGATCGGAAATTCGAAATTGTTGCTAAAGCAAACATTTTATGCTTTTAATTTATGGAAATGAGTGCCTAGAAATTTGTATCTTAAAATAAAGTTGAAGTAACTTCAGGTTTCACCTTATGATTATCTTTTTTCGGGGGGGGGGGGGTTAATTAATTAGTTAAAGCAGTAAAAATCATTTTTTTTTCAAAATAAAAGACTTTCTTACTTTATCTGTCTCTAGCCAAAACTAGAAGTTAAAAATTCTTAATAATGCAAACATATTACGAGCTTGTCTGCTTAGAAATTTGTGTAAAATATGGAAAGATGGCCGCCAAGCCCATCATGCATAATTAAAAAAAAATAATTTTCAGAAACACGTTATGATGTATTTAGTAAAGGAGAAAAGGCTTTCTATCAACGCATACTTAGGTACTCGACTTACATATGGTAAATTTTTAATAAAAAATGTTAAATAAGTACCATAATATTAGCTTGGAAATTTGATATCACTCTATTTTTTAGCCACAACTTTCCCCTTTTTTCTTTTATTTATTTTTTTTTTGCTTGGCTTTTTTTTACTTTTGAAAAGTTGTTTTTTAGTAGATATCAGTTCTTTTTTTTAAACAGATTATATATAATTGAAATAATTCTACTCCCTAAAATTAGTCCTTGTATAGCCTTTATAAGCAGGGAACAAACACAATAGTATACACTTTGTTTACCTATCTTTCATTTTTTAGAGTAATTAATAATTTAAAAGTAACGAAAGTCAATTTCTTCTTTCAAAGTATCAGTCTTTCTCAATTTATATCGCCTTAAAATTTTCTATGAAGGATGAAAATTTAGTAAAAATCAAATAGAGTCAAAATAAAAAATATATTTATAGTTAGTCTGTCAGTTAATTGTTTGTTCTAACTTTTTTTTTGCTGACGGTTTTGCAAAATAAATTTATTTTTACAAATACCTACGGAAAATCCGAGAATGAAGCCCCGCAGGCATCTAAAGAATCGAGAAGGTCTGTCTAAAGAAGTAAATCTAGCAATTCTAGACATGATAATGAAACATTTTTGATAAAAAAACCCTAAAAATTTAAAGATATAAACTGTACATATAACTTCATCTTCATTTAGATCGTGTTATAGAGAAGAAAGAATAAATATGTAATTTTACTCAAGTCTGTTTATCCATACCTATTTGCATAAATGTGAGAATATAATTTCGTATAAAAATTCCCGTAAATTGATTATATTTAATAGTCTATTATTAAAGCCGCATAAACATTAGAATAAAATTTTTTTGCAGTTAAAAATTGCCTGAAATCTATAGTTTTATCGTTCGTCAAATTTGTTATATGTTTTTTTAATACCCAGACACCTTTTCTAAACTCTGAAAAAAGATCACAGAAATACTGAAATTATCCAAATACATTATATATATAAATATGCCTTAAATATAACTTTCTATCGTATTTCTTTTTTGAGTGGGGGGAGAGGTGAGGAAGGGCGATTAAGAACTTCCTTTTGTTCTTAGAATTCTGAATTAATCATTAAAAAGATCTACCTACATAAGTCTTGTTGCAGAATTTTCATTAGGTAAGAGTTGCATCAACTTATACATCATGTGAATATATTAAATTACTTTTGTAAAATACTAGATGGGAGCCATTGATATTTTCAGAGCATTTGCCTACATTTTAAACTTAAATCATTTACAACTATTCATTAATTTTCTATACGAATTAAATTCGTTGTTTCCATGGCAACTGTACCTTTCACTATTGCTTGTTTGTTTGTTTGTTTTATTGAACACATACATATCAGATCACGTGGGGATCACGGCTGGATTCGAACCCGCCCCCACCTACGTTCTTAAGCGATTAGCGGCGTGGTGTCTTATCCACTCAGCCACGGTGGGCCACTATTGCTTTATCTAATACCCAGATACTCAAATTTAACCAACTGCGCTTAGAATCATGCTCATAACAGAGTACATTTATATGTAAGAGTAGTGACACATATGCACAAGTCGTGTACTCATATTCAAGTTTTTGTCCAAAGTACAGTAACTCAGTTTTCATTAATAGACGTGGAAGATTTCGATTAAACTAACCAAAAAAGTTTAAAAACATTGGCTTTCTGATTTGATTTTATTCAAAATCGTCTTAACCAACCAAAGTTAATGTCCGGGATCCAGAGTGTTTACTGCAAACATAAAAAGTTTTCAAAAATGCAGGCTTCTGATTGATCAATCTCATCGCGCTAATAGCGTAAAATCTATCTTGATCCCGGTCTATTCAACGTCCTTTAAATATTCGAGAAAGCCTTGACAAGTCAGGAAAATATCACACAAAGCAGGCAAAACAAAGAAGAAAAATCATTCATTGGCTCGTTCATATCCACGAGACAATGAATGATTTTGTTCCTTTGCTTTGCCTGCTTTGTGTTATGTTTTTGTGACGCGTGTCAAGACTTTCTCAAATATTTAGGGGGCGTTTGTTTATTTCACCACCATGAAGCTATGAAAGGAGAGGAGCAGACATGTCAATCTTCCCGTGTGAAAAACTACATAAAAAAACGAGTTCTTTCCCCCTCTTCTGCCCTTTTCTCTCTTGATTTTGACCGATAGCAGCCCATTTAGCAGTCTCCAGTGCAAGATGCAGCTATATATGGCGGACGCAAGGGGGAGGGTGTTAGCGTGACCAATCACATAATAGGCCAGTTCATGACGTTTAAAAGTCACACGGAGTTGGATCATCTTTACACGATGATTAGTACAAAGCGGTGCGCCGATTTTTTTTTGTGTCCATTGCCGTGTACAGATAATCAACTCCGTGTGACGTGATGAGCTGGCCACACTTAGGAACAGCTTCAAATGACGTCATCTACTTCGAGGCAAACGAAAAAGGACAGGCTACCGCGGCGTTACAGCGTCTGGAATATATAGTGTGGAAATCCAATCAGTCGATCACAGCGATATCTGCAGGATATTTCCCAAAACTTCAAGACAATTTGGTCTAGACGCTGTAACATTTTTTTAAACGTTTTATTAACTTACATTTGACCAGTGTGCTTGGCGTCAAATCCGCTGTAATAATACGATGTTTACTTTGAAATTTGAAAATATATAGCAGATGTCGCTGCGATAATCTCCCTGGATTTCAGCGTCAGTGCACATTTAAGGGATACAATTTTTAGCGGTTCTTGGATAGCAAATTTCTACATTATGTATTCTAGACGCTGTAGCGGTGCATTACACATGTCTCTTTCTTCTTTAAAAAATATCCTGCAGATGTCGATGCAAATGACTGTTTGGAATTCGACATCGTTGTACATTTAAGGGATTCAATACTTCCGCGTTTTTTTAAGTATTGCTGGGATAATCGATTTCTACAACATATAATCTAGACGCTATAACGGAGCTATAGTTTCTAGAAGATATAGTTTAAAAATCGGCTTATTAAAAAAGTGCTAAAAATTGTATCCCATAAATGTTGAACGAGGCTGAACGACGATTGTCGATTACAGCGACATATGGTAATTCCAACATAACTATTTCAAAAGAAAACGTTTCGCTCAGAGAAGATCTAGAAAATGTTGCTCCTATCGACATTTGTCATTTAGTATTTTTCAATATTTATGGGATTCAATTTTTAGCACTTTTTAAAGAATTACTGGAATAGCCGGTTTCCACACTATGACCGTGATCTAGGTAGATTTTTCTGTGTTATCGTAACGAGATTGACCAATCAGAAGCCAGAATTTTTGCTAACTTTTCACTGTTTGCAAAATTGTACCTGGATCCCGGCCTATATTTCTAGACGCTATAACTGAGCTCAGGAATAGTACAGAAAGCAAACTCCGTATTTTGATACATTAAGGCCGGGATCTAATTAGGAACAAGTGTGTCTCTATAACGAAGTAGCGACATACGGCCAATAAATGTTTATTGGTAAAAGTGATAAAAACAAATCGTTAAAGTTCTTTGCGAGCATGCCATTATCGTCAGGTTAATGCATGCCGAATTATTTCCCTAGTCTAATAGAGATCGTCCATGCGCGTATCTTCTAATGGAGGATATTCCAAATATGGGTTCGAGCCTGAAAAAGTCACGTGGTACCGGTAATTTACCCAAAGAATATCTAACTGATAAGAAGGGAAACAGGAAACTACACTGTTAAAGATATCGTGAAAAATTACCTCGGTTCATACAGGTTCTCTATTTTCTGACCAATGAGAACGCTACATAAACGCCTATGAAGCGTTCTCATTGGTCAGAATACAGATAGCCTTTAAAAACAGAGGTAATTTTTCACGATATTTTTAACAGTGTACTACTGCTTTCTCCCATGAACTGTTTCATTGGCTAGCGGGGATTTACATTACGTAGACGGAGCCTTCCCTTCTTTACGCTAGACTTTCTTGCCTTGACCATGTGATCATAACGTAGATTGAATATCCTCTGTTCAAGAAAGCGGATTGCCGTACTTTCGACAAAAGCTTGAAATGAGCATGCCTCCTGTGCATATATCACCACTCTTATGTATAAAGGCTCTCTGTTATGGTGTTGTTTCTGATACAGCGCCTAGAATACCTAGTGTGGAAATGTGCTATCCAAACAGTTCTAAAATTTGTATCCCTTAAATGTGCGACGATACTGCTAAAATTTCAAGTGTCGATCGCAGCGACATCTGTGGGATTTTCGTATTACTATTATTACATTTTATAGACTAGCAATTTCTTGCAGTTGTAGAAAATATCTGCAGATGTCGCTGCGATCTGCATAATATAGCAGTATCATTGCACATTTAAGGGATACAATGTTTTAGCGCTTTTTTAAGTATTACAAGGTTAGCCGATTTCAACACTATATATTCTAGGCGCTATAGTTTCTGAGCGCTGTTGGTTAAATTTCGATATTCGTGTTTTAGAGTGAGCAATAGAGAAAAGTACTAAAACTATTGAAACAACAACTTCTTTAATATTGAAATGTATAGCAAAGGAGTTCAGAATCAATGCCTTAAATAGTTTCGAATACCCACTGTTGTTATGACATCAATACCCTTCCTGGATGTGGAAATGCAAAATTGTGTTCAACATAATTGGCCGCAATCTAGGTAGATTTTTCGCCGTTAGCGAAACGAGATTCACTAATCAGAAGCTTGCACTTTTGCGAACTTTTCGCTGTTTGCAGCAATGCAGGCTATTGATTGGTGAATCTCGTTTCGCTAACAGCGAAAAATCCATCTGGATCCCAGCCTAAATTTCTGTAAAAATTGCACTTCATCCATGGCACTAAGAAAATGACTCAAAACTTTTATGACATAGGCCGGGATCCAGAAGCAGCAAAAATTCTCAAACATTCTGGTTTTGATTGGTCAAACTCATTTCGCTAACAGCGAAAAATCTATCTGGATTTCGGCCATAGTTTTCTTCGATGAAATCAATGCAAAAGGATAATATAAAAAAATTTAAAAGACTTCTAAAATAATTTGGCGGGTTTATCGCTGTTTGGCATAATTTATAAACTTTAGAATTAATTAACAGTTTTTCGCTAATTAAGAATAGAAAATTTGTGTTTTTAAAGCTGAATTTTACAAAAGCACGTAGATTGAGTAAATATCTGTCCAAAAGTGCAATCCTTACTTTTTTATGTCCATTATTTAAGTCTCTACCTTGATTGAACCATAAATTGTGACGAAGAAAATAAATCGGTCATTTTCAGTATCTCGACGTTATTTTAAAAAATCTATATCTCTGTTTATAATTAATTTATGAGGATGCATTTGGTCTCAAATAGAAGATCTTTTCCATTAGGTCCTTCTGGTTTTGGTTTTATTTTTCTGCGATGATTGGTTCTTTTGATATGGGAAATTTTACGCTGGCATGTTTGGTTAATTTAACATGGAGAAGTTGTCATCAGTATAATAAGCAGTTACGGTGTCTTGCGTTTTATTCTTGGCGTTTGTTTGTTTGGCGAGGTTAGCATTTTTTTTCAGCTTGGCTTGGCAGAACGACCGTCCTGCTTGATATTGTCATTGTAATAAACATTGTCTCAGACTAATTTCTATGGATACACGTATAAGGGTTTTAAGAGGGTTGGAATATTTAGAAATAATTTTTACATCATGTATAATCAGAATTTTGACAGTGTAAGTCCAAGTTTTTCTTAAAAAATCACATATATATGGGAATTAAAAAGCTATAGAAATAAAATAAAAAAGTTTTTTTTTTTTTTTTTTTTTTTTTTTTTAAATTCCAAAACAAGAGCAGGGTTTTGCAAACTATTAAAAATTAAAAATGTTTCGTAAGCTCTTGATTATCGAGTTGATTACGAGAGACCGAAATCCAATCGCATTTTAACTTTAATTACATGTATTTATGGCAGTTTATAAGCATTGTACTTCTTTCATTGTGTTCTGAGGAAACATTCACACCTTATTATGTTTTGATAATGCATCATAATATAGGAAAAATTAAAAATAGGGCAGGAATATAGAAAGACAGTCTTGTTTCCAAGTAAGTTTTATTAATAAATAGAAGTTTTGAAATAATATTTTAAAACCTTTATGCTTTTTCAAGAGTTAGACAGTCTTTTACATATGCCACATTTTTATGTCACGAACATTTGCATTGTTATAAAAAAGAAATATTTTGTAATTTTTGTAATTTTTATTTTTATATTTCTACATATTTACTTTACTTTAAAAACTTTAAACATAGTGTTGCACAAAATACACTGTTACGTTATACAATAAAAAATTAAAAATACATATTAATCAGTATTTTCATGTAGAATGATGTTGATATGTCATATTCTATATATACAGGGTGACTCATAAAAGATGGACAAAATTTAAAGGGATGATAGTACACATCCAAACAAACAACTTTCATCAAAAATGCATGGTCGGAAATGCTAGGTGGCGATGAACGGTGATGTTATTATATGAGGGAAAAACACACAAAGAACGTTTTAGTGGCAAATCCAAGGAGGAAAACCGCTCTCCTTACAATCGTAGAACTTCTAAGTCATTTCAATTTGCAGTTCCGTAGATAAAATGCATATGAGCCTTTTCCCTATTAGTGAACGACAGCATCTTCCGATATGTTCCTACAGCGATTGACAGTTGCACACTCAGATCAGCGGGTTTTATGTATTAATCGAGGCGAAATTTTGCATACGCGTTCTTCTTCTTCCCCAAATTACATATGCTTGCTATTAGCATCATTCATCTCCTGATAGAGCGCAAGCAAAATTAAGATTTAACGTTTGAATTGACCAAGTTCTCAAATGCGCTTGTACCATTGCGTTTTATTTCCGGCCATGCATTCTTTGATGAAAGTTATTTGTTTGGAAGTGTACTATCACCTCTTAAAGTTTTGGCCATTTTTTATGAAACACCCTGTACATATATATGTATATATACAAAATTCTTGCAAAATAGTTCCATTTAAAGTAATTTTTCCCGATCTTTCAAAATATTATTCAATAATTATCACATAATTAAATCTTTTAAAACTAATCATCACGAAAACAAAGCTAAAATAATTTTACGCACCTGAATTGATTAGACCATAAGTACTAATGTAGAAAAATATATTTACATTTGTTAATTTATATATATATATATATATAAACTTTCCGTGCAATTAAACCATTTAAATATATATATTATCTATATATACTAAAAAGAAATAAATGAATAATAAAATCTCAGTTCATCACAAAATTATTTTCTTTGTCTTAAAATTTTATTCCTGCATTGATTTGACAAAAACTTGCAGTACGAATTTTTTATTACACACGGATATTTAATTTCCAGATTCGGTTGGATTGAATACTGTAATGTCAAATAAAAATCAACAAACGAGAATGTCGTAAATAAAAATTTAATTTCCCTAATGACATTCATTCAGTTCTATTATTAGTTTAATCTTGGAGAACGACTGCGGTAATTTAAATAGGATAAATTTGACATTTAAGTTTCTTGCGTTTGATGTAAGTCTGTGAATCTCCAGATACATTCTTCTAAATTGATTTTCTTGTGAAACAAAAGTTTTGTTTTAATTTTAAAACGTATTTCAAATCTTCAGTATTTTTAAGTTAAGCTTTAAGTGAATATTTATTCTATTTATTTTATATTATTTTCTTACAAAGTAACATTATTTCTGAAATTTACATTTTAAATTATGTTTTTGTTTATTTATACGATACGCAAGTTGCACACAAGATTTAAATGCGTAGTTCTTTTTATACGATATAAATATTCTTTAAAAATATTAAAAAAATTTGTCAAGTTTTTCATGTTTTACGGATTTATAGAACGAAAAAAATGAGTCTAGAACAATTATCAAAATCAGTAAGTGTACTAAGTATTAGTTTCTTTTACGCATTTTTTATGTTACAGAAAATGTTTTTGCATTAGTGTAGAACACAGTTGTTTATTTTTCTGTTACGTTTCGGTATATAAAATTTAATGAATGTTTGAAATGTTTGAATTAATTGAATGTTTGAAAATATTTTAAAAACAGATAAATTAAATTTCACTTTAAAAAAAGTATGATCTTCTTCGTGTCAAATCATATGTGCAGTTTGAACGCGAGTAATGAGTGCAATCAAATCGCAACTAGTAATGCCCTTCACTTTCAATACATTTCGTGAGCCGCTGTATATTCATTGTTTCAAAAACATGCATTTTCAACTCTAGATTTTTCGAATTAATTTAAACCAAGGCTGAAAGAATATTTTTTCGTATCGCCTTGGACATGTCTATTATCATTCCACTATCTACCCATATATTGAAAGAAGATTATTAAAATTGCTCTTTTGAATTTCGTTTATATGATGTTCATAACTATGATTTCAACGGAAATGATGTCCGTCTCTTTCGTAAATTATTTGTAACACGCTAAATGTTAAACTTATCTGCATGATGCTACTGGATTAAATCGTGGCATACATACTAATAAAAAACAGCCAATTTGCCTAAAACGGGTGAAACGAATCACTAAATGGTGCACCAATCCTACACAAATCTTGAAGTCTGAAAAAATTTATCAATAGCGGTAACTCTGTAACCCAGCACAGTATCAAATAGCAAAGTAAATACATAAACAATTCGACAAATCTAAAAAGTTATTATAATGTAAATGTAATTGATTAATGGAACTTTAAACTATTATGGTTCATAAAGTTGCAAAATGCATCAATTGTATATTGCTTCTAATTTGTGTGTTATATTATTACGCATTTTCAACTAACATGGATTTTGTTTCTTACCATCTGTAATTATTTGGGAATAAAATAATTATTCGGGAATCTCTAGGTAATAAATGATCTTAAAAAACCACTTATATAAAAGGAGTAATATTTTTTTTTTTTAAATGTTTCACAATTTTCATCATTTACCCAGGAAATAAAGTTTTTAAACTGTTGTTAGCATATATGTACTAGTTTAACTATATACATTGTCAAGAAACCCTGATGGAGAGGCATTTGGTTTGGATTTTGAAATTTTGGAAGTAGAGTAGAACCTCTTTTATCCGAAACTCTTTTAACCGAAACTCCCGGATACACGAAATCCATTTTTAAAGCTCACATTTCTTGTGTGGAAAATCTATTTTGAAAGCTTTTTAACTATCATATTCCCTGTGAGCAAGCGGTCTTTTCTAACCTACTAGAACATATAAATATTTTCAATCCCCTTTCTTAGAGTTCAATAGAAGTTTACTTGAGCTCCTGTGAGCTGCGGAGCTGAACGAAGAAAACGAACAAATTCGCTATTCTGAGGATTTTCTATGTTTTGCAAAACGTTTGGCATTACTGGAGCAGCAGAGAGACTGTGATGCTGATGAACTAATGATATTTAAAAACTCCGTGATAGAGCTTCAAAGCAAAGACAATGGAGACTGCGACAAACAAAAGATTTTTCAAATACTTGTGATATATATAAAAGGTACTTACATTTAAATATTTAATTTATTAATCAGGTAATTTATTCGTGTTTCAATTTTGCTGTTGCTTTATTTTTATTAAGCACTTGTTACCTTAATAAGAAATATTGCATATATTTTTAATTAATCTTAAAATTGAACATTCTCAATTATCCTAAAATTTCGATTTTCCGAAAGAGGGTCGATCCCAATTATTTCGGATCATCGAGGTTCTACTGTAATAAGTTTTCTAAATGCAGTGTATCACTCTTAACGTATTGCAAGAAGCGCTCTGTTTAAAAAATGAAATAAACTTGTATTCATAAAACGTCATTTAAATATTACGCGGCAGCGCAAAATTTATTTGTTTCCAAAGTCACTTCTCAATGCCAGTTTAGCACAGTTTGCCTGACAGGCAAAACGGACTTCAGGGTCACAACGGATGATAATATAATTTGCATATGGGTGGATTATAACACAGAGTGTAACAAACGACTTGTTTTATTTACGGCATTCAAATATATTTCTTAATAATTCAGAACTTCACTATTTTCATTGAGAATCAATGGACATTTTTTTCTATAAAATTTAACGTTTTTTTTCTTTTTTGTTGCAAAAGAATTCAAAAGCTGTAATAATAATTTGTCTGCAGCAATTAATTTTCAGTTAAAAGATTTTTACGTGAAAAATGAAATTGATTTTTTTTTTTTTTTTTTTTTTTTTTTTTAAGAATTAAAAAGAAATTAATTTAGCGCCATAGTAGAAATAAAAAAGATATTTTCAACCACTTGCTAGCAATAATACAAGGAGCATTATTATGAATAAATACAGAAAGCGTGTAAATATGACACCATATTTAAAACAAAAATTGGAATATGTTTTACCGATACTTATTTTAAGAATGAATATTAGTTACATATTGACGAGCACGTATTTTGATTAAACAGTTGTTAACTTGGTGATTTATTTATGTATTTCTTTTATTTAGGTAAAGTGTTAATTTCGTTATGGAATATTAGCCGGAAACAAATACTGAATTAAATTGTCCGATATTTAGAAGATAATAATTTTCCAAATAACCAAAATTTACTTTGCCTTTTGCTCGTCAATACGACGTCAGCGTTACACAAGAATATGTTTTTGCTGTATAATATGCATATTTTTCGTAGGCAATTTATTTTTATGGCAGCAAGAGAGGAAAAATAGTTTGCTGTAATTTTGATTGTTAATTTGTAAATTGTAAAAAGACAGGGGCTTTTAACGTTATGTCTATGGAATTTTTGTTTATCTAAAAATTATTCCTCGAGGACTTTTGTCGCTTTTTTAGGCACAGATACGACTGGTGTCGCCGCTAAATATTTCTTTTTTCTGACTTATTCTTGATCAGAAAATTTTTTTAAATTGTAAAAAGATTCCCCTACTTATTAAAAAAGCTTCACATATTAAACAAAAACAAAATTTGTAGAATGCATATAAAAAAAAAATATTTCCCACATAGTTTAGACCCGAGAAGGGACTAATATTAAGATATTTCATTTAGTTGCTTCTTCATTTAACGTTAAATTCTTGTAACGTAATATGATTAAACTAATTAAACTTTAAAAAAATAAAATAAATTTCAAACAATATGATAATTAAAACACGGGAAAAACTTAGATTACGTTCAAATGAAATCGAAAAAAATCTTACATTTTTTTCCATTTTTAAATTGCAAATATTTGTATTGCAGATTTTGTATAATGTTTGTACATTATAAGGTACATTCAAAATACAAATCTTAAAAAAATGTTTAAGATTTCTTTCGATTTTACTCGAATACGAAATATAATTTCGTATATCGTATTATATAATTAGTTTAACCACACTCGCGGACCCTAGAAGTCAAGGGATACAAGTGACAAAATTTAGATTTGGAGTAAATTGAGTTCAAATTGAACATTAGTAATTGACTGTATTAAAATATTGAACTGAAGCTTATTTCATAGTGAACTTTGAATTTCTTATTCTAGTAACTGTGAAAGAAAAGTTGAGTAAAATAATTTTCAAGATTTAAGTAGAGATTAAAGATGTTATGTAGTTAAGTAGTTTAAAAAGATGATATAGTCGACCCCTAGAACACAGTATATAATTAGAAAATAACTTATATTTCTTCACGTCCGAAAAACCTTATTTCCGGACAGCCTGTGCACTTAGCTCAATTTTTTTCAATTTTGTCACTTATTCCCCTTACATTTTGGGGTCCTCATATGTTCCAAGAATTTAAAGTTGAATGTATAAGCAACTGAATGAAATATCTTAATAGTGACTTAACAGTCCCTTCTCGAACCTAAACAATGTGGGAATTTTCTTTTAATTAGCTCTGCAAATTAATATTTTTCTTTAATTAATATATATAGAGAGCGAGAGAGTGAGAGACATACTAAAGAAATTTTGGTTTATATAAATCTATTTGTTGAAAATATAGACAATGCAATGCATTCTCCGCGTTCAATTTCATTTAATTAACATTAGTTTTATAGAATGTTAAAGTTTATTTTTCTTTCATTTAAGACTTCTTCATTTCATTCTAATATTTTATAGAATATCAGTTTTAAAGACAATCTAGAGTATCGTTCGTTACAACATAATTTTTAATTGTAAGCATGAAAGATGGTGATTAAGCTTAAAATCATGTTTTTATTTTAAGTTAAATCAACATTCAATTATGGTTCAACTTGTCACCATGTTTACGAGACAGTAAATGCACGCAATTTCGTTACAACCTGTTGTCGTATTTACAAGTGGGTAAAATAATAAAATTTTGGTTGCGCCAACATTTATCCAGATTCTGATTCAATGTAGAACAGAAATTTCTAATGGATGTTGAAAACGGAATACCTTTTTCCCAACACAGCATCATAGTCAACAAAACTTGATTGACTTTGCTGACGGCGCATTTTGGTACGTATTCTTGCATATCCATCATATATGATTTCAAATTGAAAAATATGGGTATTCATTTAGCCGAACAATCAGTCATCTAACTTAAGGGGGGACGGTAGGGCCTTAATTCATCGCTCAATGAACGAACCAATAGGAACCAAGTTAAAAATGTAAGATTTCAAAAACAAGAAAGCGCTCCATTGTTACGCAAAGTTATTAGGTAATCCTGCCCGTCCAACACAGGATACATAACCCAACAAAAATTTGAACTACCTGTTTATTCAACACAATAAGCGGAGCAAATGTGCTTTGTAAAATATTTGTTGTTTATATTCTCCTGTCTAATATGACCATAGCAGTGAGGAATAGCCCACCTTAGAAAGAGATATGACATCACTTACTGTTATAGTACCCCCCCCCCCCTGAATCCTGAGCCTGAGCGCTGACACAAAAGGGTGGCTGCCGATGGTAGAATTTTTTTTATGCATGTACGGTCCCTTAAATTTAGACACCAGTATATTATAAAACATTTTTTTTTTGTTTAATCACAGAAAAATAAAGCGACAAAATAAAAATTATTGGTGCCAAAATTCAAGGACCGCACACGCACTGAAAAAAACAGCCTTCTACAGTCGCCAGTTTTGTGTCTGTGCTCAGGCATAATTCAAAGGGCGGTTGTTATGGTTGTAAGACATCGGTTTCGCATAGGGGAGATGGGGGCACATGTGAACAGTTCGCATAAATATAGGTTTTTCTCATGACTGGACTAATTTCTATAAACAAAACCTACTCAATATAGTAAATAGAACTTTCTTTTATACATGGTAATTTTTTAAAAATCACCTGTATAGTTCTTCTTACATTTTTAAATAGTTTTATAAATTCGAAAAATTGTTCACATGTGCCCCATCAGCGGGGTAGTTGTGAACACACGTGGGGCACATGTGAACTTAAGGAAAAATATCCTTTGACATGCTTTTTATTCTGTTATTCATTTGTCATCGTAATGATTAGTTAATTACCTGTAAAATTCGCCATAAAAAAGTATATATATATATATATTTCTCTAGTTTCTGGGTGATATGTTTAAGCAAAAGATTATAAAATGAAAATAAGTAGATTTTGGGGGTGGAGGCTTAGATGATTCATTAAGTCTTGCTGAAATAAAATAAAAAAATAAAGAAGCAATTTAAAAAAAAGAAATTAAAACTTAAATTTTGCTTAGGGGTTTTTGTTTGGGGAAATTTTGGGGGAGCGGGCGTTTACATACTATTTATCTCAAATCTGCCGAAATACGAAAGATTCCCACTGCTTTATTTGCCTTATTTACTAGTAAATTATAGATACAGAAGGGGTTTTTAATGATTAAAAAAAAAATTCTCGACTATAACCCCCCCCCCCCCCTCCCCTAACTTCTTTTCCTTTTGAAAGAGGGATTTTACGGTAGTCATCAGTTTAAAAATTTTACTTTCTTAAAATATTACTCATATGTATCTCCATTCAAAGCGTCATATACATAACAGTTTTAGATATGGAAGTAAACCATCATTGCAAGTTTAGAACAAATGTAATACAAAAATTTGCAAAGTTGTTCAGGGTAATACTTTTGTATTAACAATGCATAAAAAATATTGTTGTAAACTGTTTAGTAAAATAATATATAACACTTATTGGATTTCAGAAAACATTGAATATATTTAAAGTACAATTGAATGTAAACGAGCTTGTTGCTCTTTATGTATTTGCTGAAAGATGTGTTTGATGAAGTTTCAATGCAAAATCAACTTTGTGTGAGGAAAATATCTTCTATTTCAGGAAAATTATAGGTAATGGAACTGACATTATTTATCATTAAGTTAACTGAAAGGAACGGAATCACAGAATGATTATTGGGGCACTTAAGTACTGTTCATATCTGCCCCAACTTGCCTGTTCACAAGTGCCCCACATTGCTGCTTCTGTTAAATTGATAAATTATTAACATTTCTCAAATTTAGAAGAAAAAGAACTGTATTAAAAATATTTATTAGTATTTATAGTGCATGTTAAAACACTCAAATTTAAATAAATGAATAAATAAATAAAGTTAAACGCTTATGAACTCGGAACAAAGATTTTACTTTTGAGATCTAAAAACAGTTTTTGGCTACAGAGGACAAATAAGAGGTCAAAAAGCTTCAAAAAATTTTTACCGTATGTCTACAGGTGTTGTCATCTTTAGTAATTTTTTTCAAATAAAAGAACTTACAATACCCTTTGAAAAATTGCGATGTTCACATCTGCCCCCTGTTCACATGTGCCCCCATCTCCCCTACTCATTTCAAAAGCTTCAAGTAGTTTTCTAGATAAACGAGCTCATTCCTGAATAAGCATATGATTTAACTCTTATTTCGTAGTCTACGGATATGGAGTGCAGAAAGCCCTCTTTCTCACACGTGTGCAAATATATTTATATCAGCGTAGCACACTGCACAATTTATTTGAGCGATATTCTACCTTTCCATGAGTTTTTCGCAGCATATCTGATGCGGGACTATAATAAAAAAAATTAAATACATTGCGAATTTGAACTGAGAATGAAATTGTTCATTGGACATTTAAAATAGATTTAGAATTTCTAGATAAATCCTAAAACATATTGTTTTCTTTGAACTCACAATTTGCAAGTTACACGCTTTTACTGATAGTAAACGATCGTTTGGTAAGCACTAATGATGATAATTTAAATTATAGCCTCTCAAATACCAAAGACATTGTTAGATCTTCTTCAATAATTCTACAGAAATTTGAAACTGTTTATCGGCGACACATTTTCACGGAGATGATAAAACTGTAAAATAATTATGGCTGCATAATGTGCTTTCTGATTTTCTCTATGTATCATAAAGAGCAACTTTTATACAGAAAAATCCCATTAAGTTATAATACCGCAATCCAATTGCTAAATTTCAGTAATATTTTAACGATCGCTCAGGTGTTAGTAAAGTTAAATGTCTTACGTCTTATATGAATATGCTTCTGTGCATTTTTATTCCCCACTCATGACAACTAAAGGGAATAAGTGTTGAAGACGCTTTAGATAAATGTTAGTGTATCATATGACGCAAGTGTCACATAAAGTGGCGGAAACTGTTATTTTTGAAACAGCTTTACTTTTTAATTATCAACACTCTTATAAATGTTCCTAATCTACACTTATCTATACTCCTATTATAAAGAGGAAAAAATTGTTTATTTGTCGGAGATAAGCTCAGGAACTACCGAACCGATTCCAAAAGTAATGGTATCAAAATGATGGTGTTAGTCCATCTTAGAACATAGGCTATATCTTATATCGGTGCCACTACCCCAAAGGGGGTGGAGGAGCAAAAAACGTTCTAAAAATGCAATTTTTGCGTTACTGAAGGGCCTAGATACGTGAAATTTGGAATATTAGTTACTTATAAGATATAAATGATGTCTAAGAACAGTTTTTAAACAATTCGAAATTTGAAAGGGTTGAAAATGCACAAAAAGCGTTCTAAAAAACGTTCTAAATAGTATTTTCTACATAATATCAGGAAATACTAAACCGATTTCAAAAGTAATGGCATCAAAATGATGGTGTTAGTCCAACTTAGAACATAGGCTACATTTTATGTCGGTGCCACTACCACAAAAGGGGTGCAGGAGCAAAAAACGTTCTAAAAAAGCGATTTTTGCGTTACTGAAGGGCCTAGAAATATGAAATTTGGAATATTAGTTACTTATAAGATATAAATGATGTCTAAGATCAGTTCTTAAAAAATTCGAAATTTAAAAGGGGTGAAAATGATCAAAAAGCGTTCTAAAAACGTTCTAAATGGTAGTTTCTACATAATCTCAGAAAATACCAAACCAATTTAAAAAATATTGGTGTCAAAATGATGGTGTTAGTCCAACTTAGAACATAGGCTATATTTTATGTCGGTGCCACTACCCCAAAGGGTGTGCATTAGCAAAAAACGTTCTAAAAATGCGATTTTTGCGTTACTGAAGGGCCTAGAAATATGAAATTTGGAATATTAGTTACTTATAAGATATAAATGATGTCTAAGAACAGTTCTTAAACAATTCGAAATTTAAAGGGGGTGAAAATGCACAAAAAGCGTTCTAAAAAAACGTTCTAAATGGTAGTTTCTACATAATCTCAGGAAATACCAAACAGATTTAAAAAATATTGGTGTCAAAATGATAGTGACAACGTTTGCTCCAAGGTAGGCTATGTTTTATGTCGGTGCCACTACCCCAAAGGGGGTGTAGGAGCAAAAAACGTTCTAAAAATGCGATTTATGTGTTACTGAAAGACCTAGAAATATGAAATTTGAAGTATCAGCTACTTATTAGATATAAAGGGTTTCTAAGGACAGTTCTTAAACAATTCGAAATTTAAAAAGGGTGAAAATGCGCGAAAAGTGTTCTAAAAAATGTTCTAAATGGTGATTTCTACACAATCTCAGGAAATACCAAACCGATTAAAAAAATAATGGCATCAAAATGATTGTGAAAACCCTTGCTTAACATAGGATATGTTTTATGTCGGTGACACAACCCCAAAGGGGGTGCAGGAGAAAAACGTTCTAAATTGCAGTTTTTGCGTGACGGAAGGGCCTTGAACCGTGAAATTTAGATTGGTAGTTAGTTATAAGATATCAATGATCTCTATGGACATTTCCTAAAAGAGTCGAAATTTAAAAGGGTAGTCAAAATGCGCAAAAAGCGTTGTAGAAAACGTTCTAAATTGCGATTTCTAGCAATCTCAGGAAATACTGAACCGATTTCATATATAATGGTGTAAAAATGATGGGGACAGATCTTGCTCTAAGATAGGCTATATTTTATATCTGTTTCACTAGCCCAGAGGAGATACAGGAGCAAAATGAGCGAAAAGCGTTCTAAAAACGTTCTAAATGCCGATTTGTCAGCAATATCTCAGGAAGAATCAAACTGATTTCAAAAGTAATGGTAAGAAATTGATGCTGACAGCCTCTGCTCTAACATAGATGCTATTTTAAGTCGGATCTCACTATCACCTAGACGTTGCAGGAGCAAAAAAGCGTTCCAAATTTCAAATTTTGTGATCGGTAGGGGTTAGCAACTTAAAATTAGGCAAGGTACATATTTATTACATATAAATTATCTTTAAGAACAGTTTCGAAAAAATTGGAAATTTAAAAAGGGGTGAAAATGCGCGAAAAGCGTTCTAAAAACGTTCTAAATTGCGATTTCTACTCAATCTCAGGAAATTCCAAAGCTATTTCAAAAGTAATGGTTGGAAATCAATGGTGACATTCCCTGCTATAACATAGGTTATATTTTATGTTGCTGTCACTATCATCTGAGAGTTGCAAAAGCAAAACATGTTCTAATTTGCGTTTTTTGCATAACTGACGGGTCTAACACTTTGAAGTATGGCATGGTATTTACTTACAAGATGCAACTGCTTTCTGAGAACTGTCGAAAGAAAATTTCAAATTTAAAAAGATGAAGTGAGCGAAAAGCGTTATAAATTACAATTTTTATGTGATCTTATCAAATACCAAACCGATTAAAAAAATAATGATGACAAATTGCTGGTGATAGAACCTGCTCAAACATAAGCTATATTTTATGTCTGTGCCACTAGCACCAGAGGGTTGCAGTAGCAAAAAACATTCTAAATTGCGAATTCTGTGATACTGAAAAGGCTAGAAACTTTAAATATGGCATGGTAGTTTCTTATAAAATATAAATGCCCTCGAAGGACTGTCGAAAATAAATTCGAATTAAAAAGGGGTGAAGTGAAGTTTGGAGAGGTGTGAAAAGCATTCTAAAAAAGTCCTAAATTACGATTTCTACGCAATTTCAGGGAATATAAACCAAATATAAAAGTAATAGTTGCGAATCAATGGTAACAGTCTCTGATCCTACACAGGCTATATTTTATGCAGATGATTCTACCACCTGGGGTTCACAGGAACAACAAACGCTCTAAAAAAGGCCTTTAAAAGCTTTCTAAATTACGTTTCTGTGGAATATTAGGAAATAACAAACCAATTTCAAAATTAAAGATGGCAAATTAATGGTGACAGTTCCTATTTCAACATAGCCCTTTATGTTGAGAGAGGTGGTAGGACTTGGAATTTGACATGATGGTTAATTTTAAGATGTAAGAAGATGGTTTCTAAAAAATTCAAAACTTCAAATGAATACTGAAATGAGCATATTAATTGAGTATAAAAGTTTCAAAATATTTTTTTAAATTATTATTTATTTAGTTTTATTTCGTTTTATTAATTTAAGTCTCATTTCTGCCTTATGCAGTGTAACAATGATGTTTAATCAAACTGTGTTTTAAAAAGTAATAAGTACCTTTTAATAAAATAACATATTACCTTTTAATAAAATAAAAATTTAGTTAGTACCTTTTAATAAAAATTAGACATATAAATATCACTTGGCATATTTCAAATACTACGCGAGCAAAGCCGCGGGGTTTGCTAGTAATATTATAAAGAGGTAAAAATTGTTTATTTGTATGAGGTAAGCTCTGGAACTACCGAACCGATTCCAAAAGTAATGGCTTCAAAATGATGGTGTTAGTCCAACTTAGAACATAGGCTACATCTTATTTCCGTGCCACTCGCCAAAAGGGGGTGCAGGAGCAAAAAACGTTCTAAAAATGCAATTTTTGTGTTACTGAAGGGCTTAGAACATGAAATTTGGAATGGTAGTTAATTATAAGATACTAATGATCTCTGAGGACTTTTCTTAAAAAAATCGAAATTTGAAGGGGGTGAAAATGCGCAAAAAGCATTCTAAAAAACGTTCTAAATGGCGATTTTTAAGCAATCTCAAGAAGTACCAAACCGATTTCAAAAATAATGGTGTCAAAATGATGGTGACAACCCTTGATCCAACACTGGCTAAATTTTATGTCGGTGCCACTACCCCTAAAGGGGGTGCAGGAGCAAAAAACTTTCAAAATTGCAATTTTTGTGTTACTGAAGGCCCCAGATACATGGAATTTGGCATGGAAGTTACTTATTAAATATAAACGATCTCTAAGAACATTTCTTAAAAAATTCAAAATTTAAAAGGGGGTTAAAATGGTGCAAACAGCGTTCAAAAAAACGTTCTAAATGGCGATTTTTACGCAATCTCAAGAAGTACAAAACCGATTTCAAAAATAATGGTGTCAAAATTATGGTGATAACCCTTGCACCAACATAGGCTTACATTTTATATCTGTGCCACTATCCCTAAAGGGGGTGCAGGAGCAAAAAAACGTTCGAAATTGTGATTTTTGGTATTATTGATGGGCGCAGATACATGGAATTGGGCATGGTAGCTATTTATTAGATATAAATGATCTCTAGATTATTTCTTAAAAAAATCGAAATTAAACAGGGGTGAAAATGCGCGAAAAGAGTTCTAAAAAACGTTCTATTTGCAATTTCTAAGCAATCTCAGAAAGTACCCAACGGATTTCAAAAGTAATTGTTGGAAATTGATGATGGCAGTCCTTGCTCCAATACAGGATCTACTTCATGTCGGCGTAACTACCACCTTGTGGTTGCATTTTAAAAAACTTTCAAAATTGTCATTTTTGTGATACTGAAGGGGCAAGCAACTGGAAATTTGGCATGGTAATTACTTATGAGATGTAAATGCTCTCTGAGAAGAGTTTTTTCAAAATTTGAAATTTAACTGGGGTGAAAATAAACGAAAAGCATTCTAAAAACTTTCTAAATAGCGATTTCTACGCAATCTCAGGAAATATAAACCAATTTCAGATGTAATGGTTTCAAATTAATGATGACAGTCCCCGCTCCATTATAGCCTATATTTTACGGTGTTGTCACTACCACCTGGATGTTACAGGAACAAAAAATGTTCAAAATTGCGTTTTTTGTGTTAAAGAGGGGGTCTAACATTTTGAATTTGGAATGGTAATTACTTCAATGATGCAAATGCTTTCTAAGAATTGTCGAAAGAAAATTCCAAATTTAAAAGGATGAAGGGAGCAAAAAGCGTTCTATAAGCTTTCTAAATTACGATTTTTATGCAGTCGTATGACATACGAAACCGATTTCAAACATAATGGTTGCAAATTGACGGTGATAGAACCTGCTCAAACATAAGCTATATTTTATGTCGGTGCCACAACCCCTAGAGGGTTGCAAGAACAAAAAACTTTCTAAATTGCAATTTCTGCGGTACTGAGGCTAGAAACTTTAAATATAGCACGGTAGTTACTTATAAAATATAAATGACCTCTAAGAACTGCCGAAAATAAATTCGAAATTAAAAAAAGGTGAAGCGAAGGGAAGTAGCGAAAAGCATTCTAAAAGAGTCCTAAATTACGATTTCTATGGAATCTCAGTAAATAATAAACCGATTTCAGAACTTATTGGTTGCGAATCAAGATTGATATTCACTGATCCTATATGGGCTATGTTTTATGCCGGTGACACAAACACCTGCTTGGCAGGATCAACACGAAAGCCTTTAAAACATCTAAATTCCGTTTTCTATAGAGTATTAGGAAATACCAACCGATTTCAAGGTTAATATTCGCAAATTAATGGTGACAGTCTCTGTTTCAACATTTTTAAAGACATTCTATTTCAACTCTGTTTCGGCATTTTATGCTGGTGCCACTAACACCAGAGAGGTGGTAGATCTTTAGACAAGAAGCTTGGAATTTGGCATGATGGTTAATTTTAAGATTTAAATGTGTTAAGATGGTTTCTAAAAAAGTCAAAACTTCAAATGAATACTGAAATGAGTATATGAAATCAGCATAAAAGTCTCAAAATACTTTCTAAATTATCATTTATTTGGAATTAGTTTAAGTTCTTCTTATTAATTAAAATCTCATTTCTGTCTATTGCACTTTTATAATGAAGTTTAGTCAAACTGTGGCTTAATTTTTAATTTTGGAATTATTCCAAAAATGTTCTTCTAATAAAAAATAGTCACGCAAATAATACTTGGCATATTTCAACTATTACGCGAGCAAAGTCGTGGGATTTGCTAGTAAATTTATAAATGGGACATTCCCCCATTCCTCTGATCTTAACATGTTAACCGACGTATAGCTATATGTAAGCGTATATATATTTATACTATGTACATATACATACATGAATACACACACATACAGACACACACACATGCATATATATATATATATATGTGTGTGTGAATATGTATGTATACGTATATATATTAATTTATGTCTACACATTAGGTTCGAACGGATGTTCCAATTTTCAGAGTTGTGTTTTTCTTTGAAAAGGCACGTTTCAGTGGAGGTTCCGTAACGATTCCATCGAATCCGAAACATCATATGTTAACATGTGTGACTTTACATTATCTATTTTCCAATTTTTAGGTTCTTACTTTAGTAAAAAATGTCACAAAATAGCTTATTAAATTACGTAGTATAACTCGTTTAATAATACTCTTGATATTGTACCTAGATTTTAAAGAGAAACGCATCAAATGTCTTAATATAAAATCCTTAATTTCGTGTCAAACCAAGACATAAATGTAACACTGCGATTACAAATGAATGTATTTATTACGCCATCTGCGTGTACAAAGTAGACTTCAGTTTAAAACAAGGAGCAGTCAATTCAAGCCAGTTTTCTTTTCTTATTATAAATTTCTTTTCTTGCGTTCATGTTGATTTATAGGGCTTTGTTGTGCTATACGGGTATGTTTACTAATAGACAATTCTTATCATTTCTTCCAAACAAATCTTCTGCAATGTTATACCATTGTTTTGTTTATAATTATTTATAATTATAAAAATGTCATACATAATGTATAAAAATAACGTTAATAATAAAATGAAGAGGTACCTTGTTCAAACAAATTTATATCTATGCACGTATTAACTGAAAACATAATTTTAAAACTTTAAGAATTTCGCTGCGATGTACATGTTTAAAAGCTATTAGAGATGTAAATTGCAAATTTTGAGAGTAATAGTTTATCTGGAAAGCAAAAACTATTTTAACAATATGTCACTTTTTGCGTGACTACTTAAACCATGCATATTAAATGTGATATGGATTTAGAAACCTAATGCACACATTTCTCTCTAAACAGAAATTTAAAATTATTTTTGATGTTCTTCGATCCAGTTATATATTTGGTTCATTAAAATTTGTAAATATCGAATTTTAATGACGGGAGTTTTAAATAATAGTAAGTGCATTATTTAGATTTGTATTAAAAAACCATTTAGATGCAATAACAACACTTACAATCTTACGAATAACATCTCAACATGTTTTAATACTCACTATGTGAAAGTTTATACATCTTAAAAGTGTTGACGGATTCAATAAAAAATATCATTTCTTATATTAAAATATCTCTCGTGTATTAGCTTTTTAAGTACATTTTTGCAACATTTACTAAATTATCTTCGTAAGCATTTTAAAATAATATTTCTAAAATAAATCGAAATATTTAATGAAACCGATACGTTTTTAAATGTCTTGAGACTTTAAAAAAAATTCTCATTAAGCATAGTTATAATCTAAATGTTTTTTTTCTTTCTTAAAGTTTTGCAATCTGATCAGCATTCATATTTTAGTTTAAACATTTTTCCTTAATTTTTTTTTTTTTAATTTAGTTCTTTTTAAAAAATAAAATTTCTACAATAATTTAAATTAAATTTCATCAAAATAGACTTTCAAATTAGAAATAACTGAAACGTATAAAAAATAGCTTAAAATAGTAGTCGATCTTCAAACTGGATATTTTTAATATTGGCAAAATAATTTTTTTTCCAGGCATCATATACCACCATATGGAAAAAACGTGTAAAATAGCTCTAAAGGAAAACAAAAGGCTACAAAAAGGTATTTACTCAAAACAAGAAAAGTCCAATTTATAACAATATACATTTTATTAAGTAAATTTCATTATGGTATCTGAAATCTACTCCCATGTATGAATCATTCTCTTAACTATAATTTATAAGTTTGCACTTATTAACAATTTAAATCAACTAACGTAAAAATCTGAAAAAAAAATAATATCCATAACAATAATTTCAGCAATAAAAAATCCCTGCCGGCTCGGCCTACAGACGCTGGTAGATTTCGAAGATTAGTACTAATTTCACAATTAATAACTAAATCCTGATTAAAGATAAACCCACTTAAACAATTATATCTGGCCGCTTTTGACCGGTTTTTAATTTCATTTTTATATAAGGGCTGGTTTTATCAGAATTATGTTAAGGCCAGTATTGAAAAAATGTTTTTCCATGCTCAACAACTGAAATTTTCTGACACATGTTCAGATTCATTTTTAAAAGGAAAAAACATGAAACTTGCTGACGTGATTTTTAAAGACATTTATAAGCGACCTATGTTTTTATTTTTCGTACAATTAATTAGAACTTAATTTATAAAGAATTATTTTCTCAATAGGACCATATGTTTGGTTTCTATCACAATCTTTTCGAGAAATTCTGTTCTATATGCCCACTTTGACATAATTTTTAAAAATATATTTTGCCTCTATTATAAAATCGACAATTACGGAACATTATATAGTTTCTGTATAAGAGGACCTACCAATCGTATGCGTTTGAAAGCAAAAAAGAATAAGCCGTTTAGAACATCCTTTGAGAACATCCTTAATACAATATTTTTTACTTCAACCTCCATGTATGTTTAATTTGTTTTTGGTGTAAGCATTGGTCTTATAAAAAACTTGTCAATATAAAAGTTGTAGATAATATTAAGAAGATATATAATAAATTCATGCGGATTTGATATCTTGTTCATTGACGATGTTAAGGATTTTTTTCTTCTTCAACCACCAGTTTTGTTTCCGGTTTTTTTTTTTTTTTTTTTTTTTTTGCGTCAAGAATTAGTCCTATCAAAAGCTTGTCAATATAAAATTTCTAGATAGTATTAAGACAATTTATAATAAATTTAATTGTATTTGATATCTTGAGAATTGATGAAGATATGAATTTTTTTATCCCCCAAACCCTATTTTTTGCACCCCTTCAGCCCATTTTTAATTTTATCAAAAATCTGTCATACATAAATCTTTGGCCTACTTTTTAGAAGTAATAATAACTTTAAAATAAGTCGATATGTATTATAACTAAGAAGTTATGGGGGTTTTTTTCATTTTTCACAAAACCCCTTCCTATTTCCACACTGCGTCCAATTTTCTCCATTAACGAACTTGACCCAGATTTTATGTATCAGTTTGGAAAAGATTTGTGCAGAATTGTGGAAGTTATCGTGTCCATAAAATTATATATATATATATATATATATATATATATATATATATATATATATATATATATATATATATATATATATATATATAGCTAGATAGATAGATAAAGTATTATAATTATAGTATTAATCCATTTCTTAAACAAACATAATTAAAAGATTTCAACAAAATTTCGTAAAATACTGCAATTGGATGTTTGCTTTAAAACAAAACATTAAAACCCCGATTTCGAGAAAAAGGAAAAACAATCTAATATGTTGTTATTAACTACTAATGGACTATTTTATATTGTAATGCCTAAAATGCATTTTCTAAATACACTAACATTTAAAATACTCTGAGAAACTATCAAATCAGATTTATAAATATTCCCGCACATTTCCCTCGCCCAATCAGTCAGTTTTTAACTAAAGCAGAGATGAGTTTAGCACTGATTGTTTCATATAAATATGTATGTTGAGTGATTTGGTTGATCAATTTCAGGAATGTGGAATAAAGCATGCCAGGGAAAGGAACCATTCCATCATTAATTGAAGTAATGAAAAATTGGGAATGTTTTGATGAAGTGTTTAAAAAGGTCTGTCTCGAAATAATATCGCCAGCTAGTATAGTGAAGGAAAGAGAGCAGAGAAAATTAGAGAACGAAAAGCAGAATGAGGAGAGAAAAATAGGCTTCAATGAAAGAACATTACAACGGCAAGAGGAGAACAAAGACAAAGAAAGCAGACTGCATACAGAGGTAGAAGATAGGAAATTGATATTAGTAATAGTAGATAGAGACAAAATGAGTGATTTTAGTGATAGTGAAAATAACAATGCAAGTTGAGATAGACACTCAGGAGGATGTAGAATTACCGGTCCAAGGACAATGTTTGATTTGTAAAAGTTATTTAATCCTTATGACAGTGCAAATGGTGATATCTGTATGTTTTACACATTATACGAGATGCAAGTATTTCAAATGAAATTCGGCAAGGAATAATGGGTATTGTATTTGTTAAGTTTATTACCGTTAGAAATAAATAGTATAATGACAACTGAAAAAGAACGGGAGATAAGTGATTACGAATATATAAAAATTTTGATGTTGAAAAGGTTCCAAATGTCCTTGGCAGAATTTAGACAACTATTCATCACGCATACAAAGAAACAAACGGTTAATTGGCATCATTTTGGTTTTCAGTCGAGATCATACTTTAATGAATGGGTACGTGGAATGGATGTAGCAACTTTTAATGAGTTAATAGAATTATTAATCGCAGATTGAACTAACCGAAAAGTACCGCCAGAAACTGATTTGATACGGCGCTGAGAGTACCCAAAACCGCCAAATTACATAAAGGGCAAAACAACGTGAACAGGGAGAAAAAAGGTAACCGATGTAAAAAAAAAAAAAAAAAAAAAAAAAAAAATGCGCAGCGGGATAACATATCACGAACCGAAAGAGCTATTCATTCAAGTATTATCTGTTATCTTTGCGAATTACGAGACCATTATGCCACAAAATGTACAATTAGTATTCAAATGAATACACAACCGTATCTTAGTAACCCGATTACGAAAACAAACGAGAATAGCGCACAGAGAAGAAACATCATGAAGTTATCAAAAGTGGAAAACGAAGCAAAAAAAGGTCGAAGATATTTGTAATTCCAATAAATGACAAACTCGCGAAAATAATTATTGGTACCGAAACTGATTTAATTCTGATGGATAAGGAATACTACAATGACATAAGCGCATCTCAGTTATGCCAAAAAATATGAGTATATTGATCTCACGAGGGAGCTACGAAACCAATAGGATTCTTCGAGCACGATATGCAAGTAGAATCCGTGTAATTAAATCACGATTTTCATATAATACCGGCTAATTAATGTGACATATTTTTATGTGTAAATACAATATCAAGATGCGACTTAGCAGTTACAAAAGAAGGCGTCAAAATAATGAATCTCGCCGAAGAATTAAACGCCAAGAGCGAAACCACCGTATATTGTAGATATATTAAAGCGTTGAGGAATACTAGTAAAAATTTAAAATCTATGGCTAATGTGACAAATTAAAATTCAAGAATGAAAGTAAGGGAAATGCCTCGTGAGGAAAAATCAAATTCAATGTGTAAGAAAAATTTGAATGCCAGCTAAATAGGTATTGAAAAGGTGGAAAGATGAAAATAGGTATTACGATTAATGCAAATGAGCGAGCTGGAAGAAAAACGTGAAAAATGTGCATTTGAGGATGAAGGTAAATGTGAAATGGAGAAAGTTGAAAAATACTATAAATGAAGAAACAGGAGATAAGAAAGTAATATCCAATAAGGAAATGGAAATTTAAACGTGATTTAGTGAAAATTATGGGAAGCGTTATCACTATTATACAAATGAGGTAACAAAATCTTATCCAAGAAACAATTTTGCTAATACACGTCACGTAATCGTAAACAACACACGTATCATGACGATAGAAGATTTTGAGACGTACAACAAATAGAAAGAAAACGGGAAAGATTTGAAAGAGAAAAGATTGAATTTTGTAAAAGAGATCATATGACATTAGAAGACAGAAGAAGCCTTAAAACACATTTTAATGATCCTCGTAGATATCTATATTTCTGGAATAATAGTAATCTAGGCAGCATGAACAGTCATTAGGGTATTCTAATAGTTTTGATTCCAGAGGTTATGAAGATATATTTGAGAGAAGAGAGGATTTGAAGGTAAACCCAAAAGGATTAATATTATTCCCATTTTCAATGCAGATAGACATAGAGAAGACAGGTGTGAGGATAATTATTTTTATAGAGGAAGTAGAAATTATTTACACATGTGGAGAACATCAATGAACTTGCCAAGCATCTTCATCCGCCGAGTATATGAAGCCCTGGCCAATGAATTAAATGCTGTGTGTTATGTGATGAATCATTAAATGTAGAGTCCTTTATACAAAATTATCTGTGTAAAGTAAAACCGTATTAAATGTGAAGTTGAAAGCCTAAGTAAGTATGGACATAGAGAAGATAGGCGATAAGATATTTATTTTTATAGAGGAATTAAAAATTATTTAGGCATGTGTAGAAAATGATGATTCGTGCCAAACATCTTCATCCGCTGAGTATATGAACCCCTGGACAATGTTGTGTGCTATATAATGTATCATTATCGTGTAGAGTCTTTTGTACAAAATTATGGGTGTAATTAAGTGAAACTGTGTTAAATGTGAAGTTCAAAGCCTAAATAGATATTTAACTACATGAGCGATATTTGAAAATACATTCTGTTGGGTTACCGAAATGTCAGGATCACAAAATGTGGGATAATAAATATCAACAACAATGCAACATAATACACCCAATAGTCGATATACTCTATCATATGAAAAGCAAAAGCATAACACGAGGAACGTGAAGAAATCGCAAGAAGGGAGGCGATATTCTAGTGTATGGAAGAATATAAAAATAAAAAAAGGACCAAGAGAGCCTGGTGGTTTCCATAGTTTTTTTCTCAACATGTAGGCTGAAGATCCGTTCGCTGTCAAATAAATTATTTAAGTAAGTATTCTAGGTAAATTTCAATATTCATGGTTATAAATCTATATATATAAAAGCCGTTCTCTGTGTGTACCTCCTTTATACAAATCTTTAATTTTTGACCGATTTGCACGAAACTTGCTGCACATAGGCTTTAGAACGTGGAATAGATCCCTGTCACCTTTAAAAAATCATCAGACCAATATTTATCCCTTTTTTCTATCATCTATCTATATATATAAAAGCCGTTCTCCGTGTGTATGTCCTTTATACAAATCTTTAATTTTTGACCGATTTGCACAAAACTTGCTGTACATAGGCTTTAGAACGTGGAATAGATCCCTGTCACCTTTAAAAAATCACCAGACCAATATTTATCCCTTTTTTCTATCATCATTCATAATTTAACATTATAGAAATATCTCATTTTAAATTTTCAAATTCAATAGCTTCTTTCCTGTTGCCACACAACTAAAAAACTGCTCAATAATTAAAAAAAAATTGATAACTCGAGTACTTTGTTTTATTAGCCAATAAAAATTCAGACTCGACTGCTATATTTTTACATTTTTGAAATCGACGTCATTCTAATCAGAAAATGCACATTTTTCATATATTTATGTAAAAACTTTAACTAAGCATGTTTTAAAATGACCTTAGAAGTACTATAGTTGAATGTTAAAAAATCTATTTTAATGGAGTCGTTTCAATATCAAGAATCAAATAAGGAAAATGATAATAGTAAAAAAAATATCGTTTGCTAGATATGACGCCAATGTCATCAATATAATTTCAAACTGGCTCTTAAAACTGGATGCTACCATTTATTCCCTATTTCTTTGTAATCTTTAATTATATCATTTAGATAAATGTTTTAATACCTGAAATGCAGTGATAACATTCTACGATTTGTATCGAATACGGTTACATAAAATACGATTTTTGTACGATTTATATTAAATAGAAATTATAGCTACTATTTTTTAGGGTAAGCTTTTTTTTCTTTTTTAAACAAAATTTCATGACTGACAGACTTTTTTGTTAGACGTTGAAATAATGGGATGCATGATGTTTAGAGATCAAATTGCAGTAAAAGCGTAATTTATGGTACGGTTAGGTTGTTGCCACCAACAATATGGTGCTAGGCGTTACTCATAGACGTTACTCTTTTCTTCATAATATTGCATTAATAGCAAACGGATATATCTTTCTGAATTGGGTTACAGGTATATTTAAAAATATATCCGTGATTGAAAATTAATTTAAAATGGATAAACAATCCGTAAATTGAGATAAGCTTTTCAAAAGAAAAAAAAAATACTGAAAGTACTTTTTGTATTCTATTAGATTTTTGAATAATCAAATGTGCGATGTTTAAAGGTCAAATTGCAGTAAAAGTTAAATTTATGGTTGGGTTAGGTTATTGCCACCAACAATATGATGCTAGAGTTACTCATAGTTCACCAAGGTCTTTACTTTATAATATTGAATTAAGAGCAAACAGGTATATCTTTCGTAATTGGGCTGCATGTAGGGATGAGATTTCCACGTTTTTGCACACCGGTATATTCTTAAAGAAAATGTTGTTCTGTTAAATCAAGAGAGTGTCCCGATTAAATGAAATATCATTTACTCTAACAAAATACTGGTGTGAAAAAATGCGGAAAACTTATCCCTGGCTGCATGCAAATCAAAAATATCCATGATTGAAAATTACTTTAAAATCCATTCACATGAAAAAACTGAGATACAATTTTCAAATAAATTTCATTTGACAGAATCTTTTCCTATTCGACAGTGTGAAAAACGAAATTTTATGATGATCATAAGTTAAAAATTTTTATTAAAGGCAAAATTTATGGGTTAGGTCATTGCCATCATCAAGTATAATGTCACAATTGGCATTATGTTTGTAGTTATATATATATATATATATATATATATATATATATATATATATTCTGAAGATGACTCAATGAAAGAGTCGAAATGTGTAAATTTTTAATATTTTTAATGTTTTTTATTATTGAAATGACGCTTTTTAAGCAAATAATTGTACTTTGATATATGTTATGACATTTGTTTGGAATATACATTATTATGGTATAGTTAATAGTAGACGCAATTAAAACTATTTTACTTATATTTCTTATCGGTCTTTTAACGATTCGTGGACGGTAATGCACCAATCTCAGTTATTGTCACTGCCGTATTATTTAATTTTAATGTATTTTAACCGGGTGGACCATTATTATTAACACGAGCGAAGCCGGGTAGATCTGCTAGTATATTATATTATTGATTTAGTTAAATTACCGTGATCTACTAAGTATAATATTTGTTCGTATAAATAATAAATGTTGTATAAATTAAAAAGCTAATAGGAGCATTCATTTGTATTTATTAATCATGTGAATATTTACGTAGGTAATAAATATAAAATCCTATCACACACACACACATATCTATATATATATATCTATACCTATATCTATCTATTGCTCTCTCTCTCTCTCTCTCTCTCTATATATATATATATATATATATTAGAGCGTATCGAAAATATCGAAATTTCTCAAATCTTTTAGCGGTAGTGCGGAAAATTTGTGAACTCCCTTCATTAAAAAATTTGCGGAATCTTAAAGCTGTTGGTTGATATCTTATGTCGCCTCATCGGGCCGAAAGTTCCGAAAATTTGTCTAAAAATGATTAAAATACAAAAATTAATAAATTATCACAGATTTCAATGATCGGTTTGAGGTAGTGCTTAAAAGGTACTATTTTTGAACAACAACAACCAAAATGTTTTTTAGAATTATAGGTTAATATCTTCCGCCTCATCGGCATCGAATTTTGGAAATTTGGACGCATTTTGGTACTTTTCTGAATAACGGTTTACTGCTTGCTCAATGCACAATCCAGACAGACTGGGTTTGGCACTCTGCCAAAAAAGTGGAAGACCCCTATTTTTATACCGAGAAACAAATCAGAGCGACCAGTAAATCACTTGACCACTCTCTTTCGTCCAGCCAAGCGCAGTAGGCAGGCGTTACCATATTTCAGTAATTGTTGGTTTGAAGATGGAAAATTTAAACATCGATACAGCCATTGCTTCAATTTTACATAAACGTGTTAGTGATATGATACGCGCATACCATGGAAAATGTCGACCAATTATGAAAAATATAAAACGTCTTGGAAAAAGCAAAACTACTCTCGAAAATATGGAAAACTTTAAAATGAAAGCAAAAACATCTTTTGACATATCTACCTGTAAATGATCGAGTTTTAACCCCTTAATTCTCGCTCCCGTGATATTCAAGGGCTGTGTCTTTTACCCAGATTGTTTGATTCCCACCAGTTTTATAAAATAGTGTAATTGGTTTTATTGTGGTATCATTTTACCTGTCATTAAATAAGGTGAATATTTCTTTTTCAAAATAGTGGTGCCAAAGACCAATTTGAATTTTTCAACCATAATTTAATGCGACCATTAAGGGGTTAAGGAGTGTATCTCTTCGAAAGAAAGCAAAGTTTCTGCAAAAAAACAGGTGTACCTCATTGAAAACGAACAGAAACAAAAATGCTCGTTGGAAGTGTTAATGTTCCAGAAAAAATACGGCTCAAAAAACGTCAAATTTTAAAGGATACTATTCGGAACAGGATACTATTCGATCTGCAAAACAGGCGTCTCTTGCTTCTGCTTTAAGCTGTTCAGTGGATAATAAAAGGGAAAATAAAATAGAAGATATATGATGGAGGTGAAGATAGGGGGGAAATGGGCACACAGGTCCTATACAACGTCTCTTCAGCAGTCAACTGGGAGCGTTCAAATGCGTTTAAAACTGAATAACTTGTCGGTTGATGGTTCTTGTCGGTAAAAGATATGGTGTATCCAACAGAGCCACGGCTGCTATTGCATCGAGTTTTATGCAAGATTTGGGTTTAATATAGGAATAATATACCAGCCTCGTCACAGACAAAAATAAAATATGAAGGGAAATATCGAGAATTTACAAAAAATTGGTCTGAAAATAAAATGAAATTTTTTTCATTCTATCTGGTATTTCTTTAGATGGACGGCGTCACAAAACTTTAGCATCAGAAACACTGGAGGCCAAACAGTTCCGAAGAACAATTGTAGAAACGCATTATTGTATTGTATCGGAACCTGGTTCTACGTACATGAGACATATTACACCTGAAAGTGGATGTAGTCTTGATATATCTAATAGCACTTACAAATACGTAAAGGGTGCTGTATTGGATGATTTTAGCAGCCTTGTTGTCTTCGTGTGTAACGGCACTGTAGTGAACACAGGTGTATATAATGGTGCAATTCGCAGGATTGAATTGAAACTTCAGAGACCAGTCCAATGGATTATCTGTTTGTTTCTGCTTATCTGCTTATATCAAATATTTACCCATATCTCATCTTAGAAAATGGAGGCGAAATTTAAAAAAAACACATATTATTTTTAAAACGACTGCGGTGTAAGCAATTATAAACACCGCACACTAATTAAAAGTATATTTCTTTAAACGAGTTAAAATTGGCTGCTACTCGAAGATTCTTGTAGATGTAGCGCCTGCCTACTGCACTTAACCGGACGAAAGAGAGTGGTCAGATGATTTACAGGTAGCTCTGATTTGTTCCTGGGCATAAAAATAGGGGTCTTTCATTTTTTTGGCAGAGTGCCGAACCCAGACTGTCTGGATTGTGCATTAAGCAAGCACTAAATCGTTATGCAGAAAAATAACAAAATGCGTCAAAATTTCCAAAATTCGATGCCGAAGAGGCAGCAGAAGATATTAACCTATAATTCTAAAAAAAATTTGGTTGTTGTTGTTCAAACATAGTACCTTTTAAGCACTACCTCAAACCGATCAACGAAATCTGTGATCTGTTATTAATTTTTGTATTTTAATCATTTTTAGCCAAATTTTCGGAACTTTCGGCACACTGAGGCAACAGAAGATATCAACCTACGGCTTTAAGATTCCGCAAATTTTTTTATGAAGGGAGTTCACAAATTTTCCGCACTGCCGCTAAAAGATTTGAGAAATTTCGATTTTTTCGATACGCCCTAATATATATATATATATATATATATATATATATATAATAGCCTGTTTAATAGCCTCTGCTTGTTAACCAGAGAAAAGACCCTTTAAATGTTTTAAGGGAGGACTTAAAGGAATCGAATAGGAGATCTCTAATAAAACTTAATCTCTAATCTGCTCATTTCACCGGTTCAGACTATTAGAACACTTACCTAGTGCATGGAGAACTAATGCGGATACTCTTCCTCCAACCCGCTTTGGCAGCCTAGAGGAATTTGGCCATCCCCTCTATTTTACAACGAATTCACAAAGCAAAACAGGGCCCCCATCTTCCGGCAGTCTGAAAATTCTCCTGGTTACGGCAGCCATCCGAAAGATAGGAATACACAGGGTTATATGTATCACCATGATCGGCTTGGCTATTATAACTTGATGATCTTGGATACGTAAATTGGACGATCCTTATATTAGGAAATTAGTTTACAGGAGCTTGAAGAAATAAAAAGAATTGGCTTAGACATCCTAGGATTATGCGAAGTGAGAAGAACAGGTGAAGATAATATATTCATCTTGCTAATGGACGTGTATTGTATTACTGAGGCACAGAAGATGAAAAACAAGTGGCGTAGTATTTCTCATTAATTAAAGGAGAAAGATTTGCATCGTAGATTATGATACTGCATCAGATATAGTTTCAAGATTAGTTGTGCAAGTTTCAAAAGGATATAAGCTGCAAATTATTCAAGTTTATGCTCATGAAGAAATTGGGGATTTCTATGAGGAATTAACTTCAGTGTATCAAAAGAGAAAATTCTACATAAAATTAATAATGGGATACTGAATTGATAGAATTGGGAAAAAAGAAAGGTGACATGCTCAGTTCGAATGGTTAAACAAGTGAAATCGACTACATATTGACAAACAAAATAATCTTATTCAGGATTGCAGCGTCCTCAATAACTTCAATACAGGAAGGGATCACAGGTTCGTTAGATTTAAACGGATGTTAAATAGTAAAGTGGAATCATTGAAGCTTTTGCGACACTCAAAGAAATAAGTCGATTTTATAAATCTCAAGAAACATAAAGAAGAATGCGATTTGGAACCTAAAATCCGTTTCCAAGTACTTCAAACAATTTTGGAAAACGAGCAATTTGTTACAATAGTGAACAAGAAACTAACCAATACTCTACAAGAAATTACCATGAAAATAACTGGTGAAGCACAAGTAAAACAGGCAAAGAAAAGAACAGAAGAAACAAGAATATTGATGAAGAAACGCAGAGAATTTAAAATGAAGAAAAACGACCCCATATCAAAAGTTGAATATGCAAAATTATGTAAAACGGTAAGAGAAGTCAGATGTACCCAGTGAATGGAATAACGCAGTGATGGTGCTACTTTACATGAAAGGGGAGAAGGAAAACATTAAAATTTACCGTTCAATCAGCTTACTGTCAATGATTTATAAAATGTTCACCAAAGGTTTAATGACAACACTTTGAATCAGCTCTGGATTCAGCTCAACCTGGAAAACAAATATGTTTCCGAAGTGGATTTAGCACAATGGATCATATTGAAACAGTAAAACAACTCAGAGAAAAACACAAGAAATGTTATTTACCTCTCTGCCTTTATTGAGTATAAAAAGGGATTTGATTCGATATTCACATCAGCTGTAGTAGGATATTTGGAAGACATCAGGATAGACATAACTTACATGAATATCATAAAGAAGATTTACAAGAAAGCAACAGCAACCATCCGTTTGGACAAAGAAGAAGCGAAGACTACGCTTGGAAGAGGTGTAAGATAAGGAGACACCATTTCGTCTAAGCTTTTTACTGCTGTATTAGATATATTTTTAAGAAGCTGGATTGGAAAACAAAATGATTATAATAAATGGCTTATATCCATGTCACCGCCGGACATTTTAATTTTCAGTAACAGCCCTGAAGAATTGAAAATTATGCTATAAGATTGGAAGAAGCTAGTGGAATAAAAAAAAAAACGGATTAAAAATAAATTTGGAAAAGACTAAGGTTGTTCAAATCATTTGCACCAAAAATGAAAATCGTCTAGAGTAGATCTCCTAGAGTAGATCGTCTAGAATAGATCGTCTAGATCTACACAGAGATTAAGGAAGTGCAAAGTAATGTGTAACTCTCTTGATGGAACGCTCTTGAGAAGAACAACATTATTCTGAAGAGTAACATGCCTATGTGTTTTCCTTGCGCTAACTTATGGAGTGGAAACGTCACACTAACAGAACGGATGGTTCAATGATTAGAAAGAACACAACGAAGTATGGGAAGATGTATGCCAGGCATTACTTGAAAGGGGAGATTATACAATAACTTGGATAAGAAATCAGACGAAGAATTGGAAGAATTAAACGAAATTCAAGAGAATTAAATGGCTAAAACGGAAATGGGCTGGAAATACTGCAACAAGACAAGAAGTAGAAGGAGCACAAACACCCTACAATGGCATCCCAGAGATGTAAAACGACCATGAAGACGACCTCAAGTAAGATGGAGTGATGAAATCAGAAAAGTGTGCGGAATTAAATGGATGAATAAGATGAATAAAGCACTAGACAAGAAAAAAGGAAAAAAATGTGGGGCACACCTGCATCCAGAAGTGAACTGAAAACGTTTAATGATATCTCTCTCTCTCTATATATATATATATACATTACATATGACTTTTAAATGTTAATTTAGGATAGATAATTTATTATTTTTCACATTTATCTTCGTTGCTATTATTGGGAAATGTTTTCAAATATTTGTAACTTTATATATTATTATTCATTTGATATTTCGTGTTAATAAACTACATTTGAAATTTAGTTTAATTACAGTTTTTTATGCGAAATTAAAAGAAACTCCTAAGAAAGGATTCTTCTTTTTTACAATTTTCAAATAAACCATGCACAATAAAAATATATATGTAACTTGTGTCAAACTAAGAAAATTACTTATTGTTTTTTGTACATTTTTAAAAGCCACTTTCATCGTATCTGTACTCTATTATTTAATGTGTCAAAATGTATTCTAAATAATCATAGTAAGACTGCTTAAGAAAATGTTCTTTACGATATTTAATAACTAATTCGTTAAATAATTAAAACACTTTATTTTATAACGTTGCGACATATAGAGAAAAAATGTCAGCAATCTTCATTTTATCATGTATTTTTTTCACAAAAAATCTCGCAAATGATGCTATCCCTCAAAATAAATGAGAATGTCATCCGTGAGTTTGACCTTAACAATATGACAGGCATCATCTTAGTACTTCAAGAAAGCAGAAAAGTTGGAAGGATTTGTAAATGACATAATTAGCTAGACATAGTTTTCTGCAGGTAGTAGTAGTCTTAACTTTCCTGTCATCACCGCAAGCCTTGGATCAGTAAATATAACACAAATGTAAGAATGTCTAAAATACAAATAAATGTCATTAAAATAAAAGTGATTCTATATAGTTTTATAGCTTGTAAACTTACAATTAATTGCTTTGTTAGATTTTTATTGTGTATATATAATTTTTTATATCTGGAAAGTGTCTCTAAACATTAATTGAAAATTCAATGCAATACATATGTTTTAATGTTTGTAAGATGCTGATATAAGAATTAAAAGATAATAAAACCCTTTTGTTATGATTATTATTGTCATTTTATAGCATCATTTGCAAACATTAAAATAATTATTATTCACAAATCTTCCTCATTCCTGATCATATTTATAATTTGTTTAGTAATTTTAACATGGGTACTATTTTATTTATTTATTTGTAAAGGGTACAAAATTTCAGATTTAACCCGATGTCGACTACGCTTTTGGGATCGACGGAAAAAAGTTTCGATAAGTTTTATTACGTTTTCATACCAGTATTTCCATAATATTCATATTATGTAGTATCAGAATATAATCGCATTAAATAAAACAAATATTACTTTATTGAAGTACTGGTGTTTAAGTAAAAAGACTAGAAATACTGTACTTTTAAAAGAAGTGTTTGCTGCTTTAAATAAGGTGTTAATTTGCAATAGTTTACTTGTAAAAAGTATCATTTTTTCGTGTAGTTTTTGCAGTTCAGCGAAATAGTCGTTAAAAAGGCAGCAATTAAAAACTTAAAATAAAAGTTATAAAATTATTAACGTGCAAATCACATCACTAACGTTATGTATGCTCAAATGTTTTGTGCTATCTTCCAACCTATCGTCTTATTTAACTTAAAGGATTTACATGGGGTGACTATTCTTCCCTATATGCTTCAAATGTTATTTGCTATTAATAACTGCCATAGCAATAAACAAAAAAAATATTTCTTTCCATGTATCTTTTCTTACAACGAAAAGTTTATAAATATGAATGTCTTAGAGAGATAAACAAAACACCTTCATTGTCAAACATGGCGAATTCTGACGTATAGTTGTTTTCCATGAATCTTTTCTTATTGGGAAAAGTTAAGAAACGTGAATTTTTTTTCTATGCTCATTCTGCTAAGGCGCTTCCCTGATTAGTTTTGGGGGTTCATTGGTTAAATATAAAGGGGAAACGGGGACTAATCCCCCCCCCCACCTTAGCTTAGATAAATGGGCTTTTCATGCAGAATTATCAGATTTTCTTCAAATTTTGGTATACCGGTTAATTTTTATAACGAGTTTCTCTGATTATATTTGAAGGTTCATTGTTATAGTCTAAAGGGGGGGAGGTTATAATACCCTCCCTAATTTAGATAGATGGGTTTTGCTATCCGATTTACTTCAGATTTGGTATACCAGTTTATTCTGATAATGCACTTCCCTAATTAGATTTGGAAGTTCATTGGTTAAATATAAAGGGGGGGGGAACAGGGGGCTTATGCCCCCTTAATTTTGATAAATGGGTTTTTCTATCCGATTTGCTTCAAATTTGGTATACCGGTTTATTTCGATAAGACGCTTCCCTGATGACATTTGGAGGGTCATTGGTTAAGTATAAAGACGGGAAACGGGGAGGGGCAATCCCCCCCTTTTGGTTTATTTTTTGAGGGGCATTATTCTTTGAAATAAGAGCCTAATATACAGTTAGTGTGAATAGCCTGTGAGCTCACTGCCATCAGTTTAACTGGGCACTTTTCTTTTTAGCTCACAGGCTATCAAAGCCTGAGAGCTAATGTGCCCGCAGTTTCTGTATGTATGTATACATACGTAACGCGATAACTCTCGATAGAAATATCCGATTTGCTTCAAATTTTTTTTCTAGGTTCATTCTCATAAGGCGCTTCCCTGATTAGTTTTGGGGGGTTCATTGGTTAAGCATAAAGGACGGGGGTACGGGGGCTATCCCCCCCACTTATGGGTTTTCATACAGAATTATCAGATTTGCTTTAATTTTGGTATACCGATTAATTCAGATAAGACGCCTCCCTGATTAAATTTGGAGGTTCATTGTTTAAGTATAGTTGGAAGAACAGGGGCTAACCCCCCTTAATTTAGATAAATGGGTTTTTCTATCTGATTTGCTTCAAATTTGGTAACCAGTTTATTCTGATAAAGCGCTTCCCTGATGAGATTTGGAGGCTTATTGTTTAAGTATAGAGATGTGACGTGGGGGGGGGGCTGATTCCCCCTTAATTCATTTTTCGAAAGGCATTCTTTGAAGTAAGAGTAAAAAATACAATTAGTGTGAATAGACTGTGACTTTGAGCTCAATGCCATCAGTTTAACTCGATACTTTTCTTTTTTATTTATTATTGTTTCAGTGAGTGCACTCTGCATGTCAGCGAATGTGTCAATAACTGTTTATAGTTTTTAGATTACGGCTGAGAAAAAAAAAACATATAATCAAGGAATATACTTTTATTTATTTGTTAACCAGAGAAAAGCATGTTATTTCATTGTTAATGGCTCTAGGATGAGAACATTTTTTTTTCTTAACAGCTGAAAATTTGGTAAACATTTAAAAGAAAGATATTTATAAACTGTAAATGAGATAAGGAGATATATATTTTAAAAAGGGAAAGAAATTTTAGTTAAATATACTATTAAAAGGAGAATTTTGATTATTAATTGGGGATAATTAGTATGTGATGATTGGTTAATTACATTCATCACAGCTATTTTAAGGGGTCTCAGGACTCTTAAAGCTTTAAAATTTTCGAAATTTTAATTTTTTTAGATGTTAAATTTCTGTCTTTTCTGAACGTTTTTATATAATTGTTTCCTTGAAATTCCTATTAGAACTGAAGTTATGGCTATTACATTTATACACGTTCAATAGCTGAAGCGTCGTTTTGGAAACTTTGAAGCCATTTTTCTCCAAATGACGTTTTTGGGCATAACGCGCACGATATCTCAAAAACTTATGAATATTTTTTCATGAAATTTTCAAAACATATGTTGCATGTTAATCTGTATAAACTGAACCTAAAATTTCCGTTTTATTGTTCAAAACAATATTTTTTAGGTGATTACACTGTTGAAATTTTCTTAATTTTGCATTAGCTAAATGCAACTTTGTGTTAAAAATATAAAAAAGCTTTAAATACAAATTTATTTAGGTTCAGGGTAATTATTATAATCTGAAGTATAAGTAGGCACGAAAATTTTCATTCTAGTTGCAACACTTATTTTGTAATCGTGCGCGTAAGCTGTTATGCCGATTTTTTGCTCATCAAATGTCTAACAGTTTGGAGTCCCCTGTAAATGCTAATTCTGCATCTTATGATTTTTTAAATAAACGAAATGAAAGATCATATTTATATATTTTATTTCAATTAAAATTGTGTCTTGAAATCAGATACATTTTAAGATATTAAATGTTGAAAATGGTCTTTATTTTCATTTTTTCCAATTTTAAGAGTCCTGAGACCCCTTAAAAGAAGCAATATTTGCATTTCCCCCACGCTTATAGGAGACCCTAAAAAGACTCAAAAACCATTTAACTTTTTGAATAAATTTAGAGCCTTCAAAATTTCACCCATCTGCGCATTTTTAAGAAGAATGACGTTTATAGGAAGTAAGTCTCCATCTGTTTGGTTGAAGGAAATAAGAGTTAGAGTAGAAAGTACATCTTTTCCGGATTACAAAAAAAAATCATTTCTTTCTTTTTTTTTTTTTTTTTTTCACCTGACCGAGATCTTTTTTAAAGATAAATTTAAATATAATATAAATTATTATCAAAATTACATCTTAAAAATAATAATTTTAAAAGTTAAAAAACCTTATTATTTGACTCAAAGGTCTGTAGTAGCTTACTTCTGCGCGGCTAACATTGTCTAGGGCCCCCATAAATGGAGGTGAAGGGTGAGAGATAGTCGTTACGGCCCTGTTGATTCGCTACGTTTTTGAATTATTATTTTTCAGCAGAGATGTAGTGGAGGGTATACGGGGGCATACGCCGTATACCCTCAGGATTTTTTTAAGGAACGCCGTATACCCTCTGTTTCTCAAGAAAGCTATAGTATATATATACTAGGGTGTATACCCTCTGCCTTGAGCGTATACCCTCTGCTTCGAACGTATACCCTCTGTTTTTTTTACGACTACACCACTGTTTTTCAGCTTATCTGTGTGAATCTGTGAACATCGAAATATCGATTCAAGTATCGATTCTAGAATTTGGGAATCGATTCTTATTGCGATCGATTCTGTTTTATACCATGTCGATTTTAATCGATTCTCAAATTTTCCAGAATCGGTCATCACTAATGGGAATATTACGATTTTAAATACCAACTTAAATAAATAGTTGCTTTAGAATTTAGATCAATAACTAATATTTACTTTACTTTCTTAAAGTAGCAATTTTTTTTTCTAGAATCTTTTCTATAATATGAGGAATTTGTTAAAGAAAAATGTTGTAAATTTTCGCTACACTGCTCCTGATTTTTTTTGAAATTTCTGTTAAAGTTAATTATTTAAATCTAATTTTCTTGGTAAAAAGACTGATATAGTAGCTGATTTGTATAAATTATTTTTGATCTTAACTAGTTATTGAATTATGTAATTTTTTCCTTTCTTTGATAATAAAGTATTAAATAAGATCATACATTTAAGCTGATAGGACGACATCCAAATATTGTTTTCAGAATACAAAATTCATTGCATTTGCATTATGTATGATGGTTCAACACTGGCATCTGCTGGTGATGCTTAAACTTTTCAAATGTATGAACAAATACGTTGCGACATTATATGACTTCTTGTTATCTATCTTCACGTGGACGCATTTTAAGATTTTAGAGATTCATGAAATATGGATGTTTGGTTGCATTTTAAACTGAGACGCAGGCTTTGAATAAAAAAAAAAAAACTGTTAGAATATCAATGAAGAATTCCTAAAGAAAAATAAGGGTGATTTTTCTTGTAATACTTGCTTCAATGCAAATAAAAAATTGCAGATGAAGATAAATTCTAATTTTTAAGAGGAATGTCATATTTCAGCAATTCTAGTTTTTATTTATATCCATAAAGAAGAAAAATTATGTACAAAACAAACAATATTGACAAAATTCAAATTGTTAAATATTGTGGGTTCTAATATTCGCTCAATAAAGAATTCCGTATAAAGCATATATTGAATTTGAAAAATTATTATTCGGAAACATTGATATTCAAAAATCGAAAGATTAACAAATATTCTTTAGTTATGTGAATCCTCAAATTCAGTTTATTTTGCTTTTGAAAAAGAAAAATATATCAGTGAAGATTCTGTAAAGCAGATAATATCTAAATGTGCTAGAGATAAAACCAAAGAAATAAAAGTTGCATGTTAGATATTCTTCTATTTCAGATGGATTAATCACAAAAATATTTTGAAACTTGTAGAATATTAAATGCATTGAAGAAAGTCCAAGACTTAATCACGTGTTCATTATGTTTGCATCTATTTATGGCTGTTTTAGTCCCATTGTTGTATCCAGGAAATATATTTACATCTTTCTGAATCAGTATACCACATTATTAAGGTAGCACGAAATGTGTAAAGTTGTAAATCAAATAAGAAGATGGAAAATCAATGCTGTTTACGCATAAAATTTGATAACAGACAAAAGTTCTGAATAAATAATCTTATATATTAGTTTTATCTTTTTAGAATTAAACAGATTTTGTTTATCTTTCTGCAAACTTTTAAGACACGCACATTTTGTGTTTTTACAGTAATGCAAATTTTATTTTATTTTCGAATCCTGCTTACTTACATTATTTTACTTATATCTAAGATATTGTTGTGTTGGACACACTTTTGTGCAGAACATGTGATGACATTTATAATGAAATATATTATTAATCATTAATTTTGAATCATTATCTTTTACATAACCTAAAATAGCAAATGTTTTTATACTTTTCACAGATATAAATTAATTAATATTATTAAAAATTTATGAATTGTTCTGATTAATAAAGTGCTTTGTTTAATTCTTATGTTTAGCGATTTTTGTTTCAGAAAATTTTGAATTTTCTATTTAAATTATTCTTAATTTCTTTTGTAAGTAACAATAAAATTAAAATAACGTAGATAGATTTAATAATATTGTAAATAATATACGATAATAAATATGAAAAAAGTTTTAATTTTTTAGAATTATATTTATTAAAAATTTTAAATGATAATTACACAGAAAATAATTTTATTTATAGGATTTTGTACTTTTGCATATGTATATGAAAAAAAAATACTTTTTTCAAAAAAGGACATATTTTTGATAAAATATATTTTAAAACCTTAAAAACATAAAACTATAAATATATTTTAGAATATTATTTAAAAAGAGAAATTTAATTTTTTTCCTTTTCCGTGTACTTTTTATTTTGTTGCAATTTTTTTAAAGTTTACCTTTCGTATTCTCTACGAACAATACTTTTGCTTTAATTTGCTCATGAATAAGCTTTTTTAAAACACGATTGTGAAATTTATATTTACTTTATTCTGTTCCATTTATTATACAATATTTCTGCTTTAGATACATATGACCCTCATAGCATGCATGGTCACAGTGACATCGTTGTGACGTCACTGTGAGTCACTGTGGTCACGTCACATCTGTGACCGAAATGCCACCACTCAGTGATGTCACATTGTGAATGAGATGTGAACTTCTTAGAAAACTTTTAAAAATTACAAAAAATCTTCAAAACATGTTGTTACTGTAAAATTTTATTTTTCTGGCAATAAAAAAGAATTGTTATGTCACTGCATGTAACGTAGGTCACGACACACTCACAAAAAAAAAAAAAAATAATAAATTGTAAAAAATTGTAACCCATATTGTAAGTCACAGTGTGAGAAAAATATGAACTTCAAAAATCTTTGAAAATGAAGAGAAATGTTTTAAAAAGGCCCGCGTTACAGCGGCATAAGGAATGAAAATATATTAGTGGATAGCAAGTAGTAAATTCAGACACGAAAAGATGGTGGTGGGGGGGGGGGATCATATAAAGGAAAATGCACGGTACAAGTATCAACAAACTAGATTTCCATGCTATATTGTATCTATTTGATATCTAAGAGTGTGAAAGTACACTTTTTTCCTGATTTCAATTTTATCTAGTATTGCAATTTAATATAATAATCCTTCTCTTATTCTTATTATTATAAAAGTGTTTCTCGGAAAAATGGTACGTGCTGTAGCAATTTGGATAACATATTTAGAATTAGGAATATTAACCCCTTCGCGACGGGAGCCTTTTGCGAAATGTTTATTACTTTGCTACCGGTTTTAAAAAACAGAAGTTTGTGCCTATTCAAATCGGGAAAATGCTCGGATTAAATAAGGCAAATTTTACAGTAAAATTTTACTGGTGAGGATAATCGAGGATTCTTAGGCCTACTTCCGGCACGTATACGTGTCGCTCGTCCCCAAGGGGTTAAATATATACACTTTACATATTTAATTTGCAGGAAGGAAAATTTTTAATTTATTTTTACCGAACACTGGTATTCGAAACACTTTTGTGGCTTCAAACTGAAAAATTTCTATTATAGTTAAGTCTGCAGCTTTTAATGAGCACGTAGAAAGAGTCTTCAGAGTTTAGTCATACATACATTTCTTGCTTTATAATTTGCATTCAAGTCATATTTTTTCCTGTTAGTGTACCTATTTTAAGTAACTATTTTTTAAAAAAATTCTACTTCTTTCAGACTTTTAAAATAAAATTAGCATTTTCCGAATAAATAAAAATAATACAAAATTTATGCAAAACCCATGATATAATTTATTATTCGTATTTCAAATTTGTGTTTTAGAGATATGACTCTAAAAAAAAGTTATTTTACGAATTGTTTTATTTTACAGGAAATTAACATGAAAAGAATGACGATTGACAAAGAAATTTTTTTTATCCTCGATATTTATTTATATCTTTTTATTTTTTAGGAAGATATTTTGTATTTGTGTGAAACAATCTTTACTTAGAAAAAGGGAGGGGGGGGGGGTAAAACTGATAAAAAGAAAAGGTAAAATACATTGGAAAATTCTTCAAATACAAAAATTTAAATACAGAAAGTCTCATAAAATGATTGCACATATAAGTTCCATATCTGTTTATATAAAAGGAAATAAACTCACACCTGTCCCAAATCGTCTGCCACGATACCGCAGGGTAAACAGAGAACTTTTTGTTCTAACAGATGCGGTAAGTTACTAGTCTAAAATGTAAGCTTTTGCGTGTGCTTTTTTTAATGGAAGAAAAAGACGTCGCCATTTTCGGATACACACGGATATTAATAATTAATTTATGGAGCTCAAAAAGTAAGTCTTATTTAATTTAAATTGTTTGTTCCTGTTTTGTATATTTGGTGAGATGAGTTAAATAGTTTTATATTATACCTATAGAAAGAGACTGTTCTGGGATTGTTTTTCAGATTAGAAATTAACATTATACTGAATGGGAAATGCCGTTTTACATACTATAGTAGTGAAACTTTTGAAAGACTTTTTTTCATTGCTAATAATATTTTAAATTATTATTTAAAATCCTAAATCTTCATATCAATGTTTTCAGATTTAACATTTGCCAAAATTATAAAATAATAGGAATTCATTGTAACATATGGAGAGATTTTTGAGAAATTGTTAAATCTAATAATACATTTAATCCATCTATTGTACTTTGTTGTTGTTTAATAGTACAATTATAAATACTAATTATATAGTGTTTTTCAAATTGGTATATTTATTTTTTTAAATTGTATGTAAGCACGTTTTTGCTGTTCGTGATTTTAATCAAACATTTAATTGTAGACATTCAGAATCAGTTATTAAATTTTCTTCGATTGTAAACTCATTTTCTACGTTTTCGATACACGTTCGATACTTCGCATTAAAAAATAAAATATGACAATTAAGCATTGAAATAAAGTGTTTTTCATGCCTGATAACAAGTTTATAGATTAAACTGCTTTATTATACTTTTTTAAAATTTGATATTTATAATATTTATAAAAAAATATTTATAATTTATGATATTTATAAAAGTTGATATTGTACTGTTCATTAGCGATAATTGCTGGAAATGCATTTTTAATTATAATATGCGCTTTTATGATCCACTATATTTATGCATAGTATATGGTGTATATAAAAGCTATAATTCATATACAAGGCTACACAAAAGTATACGTAAGAGTTAAGGGGTATGGGCGCAAATTGCTTAAAGGTGTTTTTTAGATGAGTTTAATTTACTAAGAAATGTTTGTAGAATATGGATAAAATGATACACAGGGTCACGCAAGGAAATGGATATATGGCCGTCTATAAATTATAATTTCTGGAAATGTGATTTCAGCAGTTTTAAGAGTGTTTTAATTTGAATTAAATTTTAACTAAATAGTGGCGTGTAATAAAGATTCTAGGTAAACTACAGGGTTGTACAAAAGTATTCAAGTATGTTTTTATATATTAGTATAAATTTTTGAATGAGAATTTCAACCTGCTATGCATTTTCTTGCTAAATTAAATTTTCACATTATATACTAGTATATATCAACCTACAGATTAAATACAGGGCTATTCAAAAGAATTGGAAAACATATTTGGCTATGAACGGTAACTGCTGAAATCAGTTTTTCAAATGTTTTATGCGTTTTCTAAAATATTTGCTTAGTTATCTTATTTACGTTATTTCCTTAAATTACGATGTCTAGTTAAAGCATTCAGGAAGCGTTGGAAAGTGCTTTATAATCTATGCTTAACGCATGATTTTTCTTACTTGTTTTTTCTATTTCCCAGATCAGTCATTTCCTATAAATCATACCAAATCTATTTAGCTCATATTAACAAAATACAATATACACGGGAATAAAAAATTTAAATAAATATGGCTTATCTTATTCTTCTTTAAATAGGAAATGTATTAATATCCGTTAGACTCCATGTTCGTATTTAATAAAATAATAACAAATCACAACACATAAAACATTCTTAATATAAAGCTTGAACTCAAGATCAAGCTTAGAACTTAATAAAAAAGGATGCCAGTTGAGAAGCATTGTTTTTTTTCAGTGTAAAAATTAAAAGTATTTTAGAAGAATAGGACTCCAAAATAGCGATACATTGCTAAAAAGTACGGTAAAAAGATAATATTGTATATTTCAAACAAAACTTTATTTTAAAATTCATCACAGTGTTTATAATAACAAGAATCATCACAGTATTAATGCTTGGAAAATTTTCCAGAGAGAAACATTCGCCTTGCAAACAATATTTCAAATGGAAATCAAATTTCAAATTGATTGCTTAAAAGGCGCAAAAGCCAACATAGTGAAAAAAATTCCATAACGGTACTTGAATCCGGGCCATCAGTATAGCGCACTGACATTCTACTGACTAAACCACATGGAACGAGACCCAGCCTGGAAAATTTCTTACTAGTACATGTTGGCAAGGCTACAAACGCAGCACAAGATGGAATATTTATCATGAGCCACCGACATGGGGCAAATACGATAAATCCAGCAGCGATTCAAACTATATGAATACTTGGAAATTTTTCCAGAGAGAAACATTCGCCTTGCATACAACATTTCAAATGAAAATCAAATTTCAAATTAAAATTGTATTTTAAGCAATTAATTTGAAATTTGATTTTTATTTGAAATATTGTATGCAAGGCGAGTGGTTCTCTATGGAAAAATTTCCAAGTATTTATATAGTTTGAATCGATGCTGGATTTAATTAAGTTTCGTGTTTACCCGATGTTGGCGGCTCACGATAAATATTCCATCTTGTGCTGCGTTTGTAGCCTTGCCAACATGTACTAGTAAGAAATTTTCCAGGCTGGGTCTCGTTCCATGTGGTTTAGTCGGTAGAATGTCAGTGCGCTACACTGATGGCCCGGATTCGAGTCCCGGCTTGGAATCTTTTTCTCTATGTTGGCCTTTGCCCTTTTAAGCAATTAATTTGAAATTTGATTTTCATTTGAAATCATCACATTGTTTATGACAAGTTCGTCACAAATGACACATATTTCACAAATTAGTCACAGTGTGACGTCAAAGCATTGTCGCTTTCGTCACAGGTTAGTCACAAAGTTAATGCCAAAATAGTCACAAATGACACACTTTTCACAAATTTGTCACACCGTGACTTCACAGAGTGGTCACAATGTGACGTCACAAACGACCTCTAAAACGGCCATAACGACCTCGCATTCTAGTCACTATGACGTCACATCGACGTCACGTGACGTCACATCGACGGTCACAAAATCACAGTGTGACTTCACAACGACGTCGCCGTGACGTCACCATGCCTTATGGGGAATTAAATTTTCTTTAAAATTTCAGATTCATCGGTATTTATCCTTTATTATGTGTGGAATTACATTATAAACCTCAACAACTCTGAAGTGCGATGAGAGAAGATGTGATACTTAGAACAGTGCATTGTTTCTCAGTCTGTTAAGATTATTGGTATCCTTTGAATTCATGCTGGCTTCGCACCAAATTATGTAAAGATAATACTATTACAAAAATTAACACATTCTATCAATATTTGTTTTCACATAAGAAATAACAGGAAAGAAAATATATTTGACTAAATAAACAGTGATATCTGTATATAATACTTTAATAATTATATTACTAATTTTTATATAATGTTTTATGCTCAATTGCTTATTATTATTTTGGCCTTTTTTAAATGGAATAATCCGTTAATTTTACTTTTCTTAACAATCCGACCACTGACATTATATTTAATATTTGGAATTGCTGTATAATCATCATGATTCTTCGTGTGTAAATCGTAAATTTATAGTGTTTTAAAGATGTATCTCATAATAGTGCAACAGGAAAAGAGTAATAAACCTGACAAATCGATTATATAAGACCTTTAGTCTAATTGAAACGTTAGATTTACAAGGAATTAGTTCACCGTGTTTTTTATACAGCGCACAGTGGGGCAAACTCCCGAAAAGCTGGCCAAAATATGAAAAAGTTATTTAAATTCCACGTAATTTCCTGCACATGTGTTTTTTAGGATGCTGATTTCGATTCTAAAATTAAAATTGCAAAATACAAAACGGTGGATCCAATATGGTGGACTTAAAATTTAAATGCTTTGAAAGTTATTCCATTTCTATGAAATTTCGTATACATGTGCTAAGTACGATTCAAAAATTAAATTAAAAAAAATGTCTGATTAAAAATAAAAACAATTAGTTTTAGATAAAATATTTCGAGTTTCAAAATTAAAAAGTTTCGAGGCTAAACGTTACAAGTTGTTTTCAGGGAAATAAGACGTTTTTAATCGAAATTAAAAGATGAATATTTATTTATGAAATACAGTTAAGTACATTAATTAAAATAAAATACTACAAGGTTTAATTTCTATATATTATTAAAATAAAACGAAAGGATATTCTAAAATTCATCTTCTGAATAAAGTGTAGTATACTAAGTAGACTCTTCAGAAGGGGAGGTGTCGAAATATTTTACAGAAGTTTCTGTGCCTCTAGGGGTAAGGATATCAGTTTCTTCGATACTAATTTACGTTAGCTTGAAATGAAGGGATCTGATAACATTAAAAGCCTCAAAAAATCTTCCACTGTTTACGTCCTACTGCATTTTAGGGATAAATCTTCATTTTTTTTTCATTTGTGGAGGTAAATCCTTTTGCATTAATAGTATTAAAAGTAACTAACGAAATAACGAAAGTTACTATTTGCTGAAATATATCCTTTTGTGAATTTCAGTCTTGACGATTAATAATGAGGCGAAATTCCACTGATATTTTGTAAGAGTTTTTTTGCTCTGTTTAAAACCCATTTTCGGCCAAAAGTGCGTAAATGCACTTTTTCAGTAAATATTTTTTTATTAACAGTATGACGAATATATTTCACTAATTCTATTTTTCTACTATTTTTAAGGGTTATGGAGACATCTATAAAATATCAGTAATCAATTGAAGTAAACACTTTCTGTTGAAAAATATTCAAAATGCGCTAGTTTCTTTCTTTTTTTTTTTTTTTTTTTTTTTTTTATTGAAACAGTCAAATTTGACTTTTTGAAAATGTATAATTATTCCACTTGTGATTAATCATTTGTTTTTATAATGGATTAAAGTTGCAAGTTCTGTAAATAAAATAATAATAAAACAAATGTCATAAAAAATATAAAAAATATTAATTTTAAATTTAATGGCGCGTTAACACACCAAATGCATGAAAATGCCGAATGCCGAATGTATTTTATTTCTCAAATAAAATATTATTTTTCATGCACGATACTTTTTTTTTGTCTTAATGAATGTAATTTTAGCGTAGTTCAATAAAAATAACACCACATTTTATAAAATTTCTATGCTTGGCCTAAAATGGGTTAAAACAAATATTCTGCTTTTTAAAAAGGTGAAAGTTTCTACACCAAAACATTTTTGGAAGTATGTTTGAAAATATTTTTGATACTCATGCAGTAATCAGGCCCCGGTCATAACTGCAACAACTTACACCCGTGATTCATCCAAAGAAATGAAATGAAGAAAAAATATATTTGTCTGTATTCACGTCACGTGCTTCAAGAACAAACATCTATGTGTCAGTAGGTTTCAGTGTCAGATTTCTTTTCTTTAATGGCAAATTTTAAAAGGCGAATATTATGACCATTTCACACAAGTGGTAGCAATCAATCTGAATAAAAGGAATCCAACCAACAGGTAACACTAATACATTTGTCATCATGGAGTCTGGTTCAGAGTCGGAGACAACTTTGTTAAATTTTCAGGGTTCGGAGTCTTAGTCGGCCATTTTTTCCATCAACTGAGCAGCTAAGGTTTTGCATAATGTGCCAAACTTACAATAGAGAGTGTAAATGTTCTTGGTGTTGCAATCTTTCTAGAGACTGAACTTTAACCTTACATAACAAACACCACATCTATTTATCTGCAAATGCTTTAAAATATTTATTACTTCAATGTCTGCATGTTTATTATAGAATTTTTCTTTTACTTGTATGTGTATATGTCAATTGTAAAACTATAAGTATATATCTTGTAACTTTTAAAAAAATAGATAACTGTGGATCATAGAAGCTATGAACTTCCAAGCTTTTACATCTCTATTCATTCTGCTTCTGTCTCTGACGCAGCTTCAGATCGAATCTAATAGTTAATGACGCTTCTTTGTATGTTTAAAATGTGATATCTCTTTTTATATTCTGTCTAATAATATATTTGCTTTGCTCAAGAATGGTTTATGTTAATTCAAACGTCTAGATACCGGCTAACACTAAATAGATATTCACTGAAACTTATTTTAAATTTTGCCAATTTTGTGTTTTTAACTAATAAACCTAACTTTTGACTGAATATTTGAGTTCCTTGGATAAAATCATCCCGAAAAAAATCTTTCTTATACTTTTCTCGTAAATATTCACAGAAAAAGTCAAAATTATTTGATACTAATTTCGCATGACATTCTTCAATTTTTATATTAAAAAATCATCCAATTTAAATCTTAATTGAACATTTTAATGAAACACAATGTACCTTTTAGAGTTTAATATAATATAGCGTTTTTCGTGCTTTAGATAAAGTTTCAATACAGCTTGTGTTGTTGCACTCCTTAAGTCACTTTGTAATAAAAAAACAAAATCGGTTTCGTCACTTTAAATTTTGGAAATTTTGTCCCTGTGACCGTAGTTGTGACAGCTCGAATGTTCTTTTTCATCACATTATCTAGCAACAAATTGAAGTACCTAAATCTCAAATTTTATTTTAATTCTTTAAACTCTTCTGGACCGGAGTCTCTTACACAAATTTTATTCAGTTGGCACCACTTTAAAAAAAAAAAAAGTTAGCTTCAATTACATAATTTCGAATATGCTTTAATTAAATACAGAAAATATTACCTTTTTTTATTACTGTTAACAAACACATATTATGTATGTACCTTTTAAAGGTGCATATATGCACCCATGGTCCCGAATCGGTTAAAAGATCAAATTGCTCGATCCGCGTATATAGGTAAAAATTCGATGACTAGCTTGTTAATATTAATATACAGGGAGATTATAATTTAAGTTTCACTTTCAAAAGGCTGTAAAAGTAGAACCAATTGTCAGAATGATCTGATATTTCATGTGCGTATACGTGAAGCAATGATAATTTTATTTTGCGAAAGAAAAAATACAAAAGTTGATCGATAGATGGCTCTATACTCGTCATAAGATGCTAATTAAAAGACTTGACATGCTATTGTAACACTCTTTGTTCAAAGCATATCCACTACGGCAATGTAGTGCCACAGCCAATAGGAAAAAAATCAGTTTTTAATTGTTCCTATGCCAAAAAACCGTGGAAAAAGAGAACAACGAAAAAGAACCCGTTTCTTCGAATTTATCAATAAACTTCTTCAGACCCAATGCAGTCATTGGACATGAGCCGCTTCCTAAACCCTATAATGTTCGGAATTTTTTCCATTCAATTGTCGTACAGTAACCGGTCTCGTAAAAAAAAGCTACACAAGCAGCGCCCGATCCTTCAATGTTAGAGTCATGACTACCTTCTCCGACATAGAATAAGAGGAACTGTATGTTCCCCGCCTTTTAATCACAAGTGTAATGTGCATTTCACATGTAGCGTCTTTATATTAGCATCTTATGATGAGTACAGTGACATTAATCGATAAACTTTTGTACTTTTTTCTTTTACAAAACAAATTTCCATTGTTTTTCGTATATTCACTTGAAATACCAATTCATTCGGAGAAGGGTTTCTTTTTTTACAGCGTTTTGAAAGTGAAACTTTAATTATAATCGCCCTGTATATTAACTAAATGTCAACCCGATGCGTTTCATGTAAATCGCAAGAGATCTTTCGGTTGTCATGGAGAAGAATAAATCTATTTTGGTTACACGCTTAAAAATATATATAATGCTAATTTTATTTATTTCAATTTTAAGTAAGAAACTATATTTACAATGTAGATTAAAAATATGAATATAAATGCATGCTTCCAATGATGTCATTTGTCAAAATATTTCTTTCTTTGAAAATATTGTTTTTAAGTGGAAAGAGGTAATTTTGATATAATTATAAATAAATATTTTAGTTATTTGAAAGAAAAGAGAAATGATAAAAAAAAAATAAGCATTTTTCATATTGTGTCACGAAGAGTGGTCATTTTTCCATTATCTACATCCACATAGGAGGGGGGGGGGGGTATAATACAAAAAACTCCTAAACTGAACAGAAATAGTATTTTGACTGAGATGACAAATGTAACAAAACTTCTCCCAATCTATCTAGGGGCGTTTTCAAACGCAGATAGTCATAAGAAACATACAGCCTTCGGCATTTTATACCCGGACATCCTTATCCTCATTTCATAATCAGCAACATAATAATAATATGTATAATGAGGTCTTGTGCATTCATAATTCTTTAATATGGCGATCATCGCAAAAAAAAAAAAATAAAATAAAATAAAATAAATAACGTCATCAGACAAATTAAAAACATTGAGGTAACGACCAGGTGCGTTTACAAAAATTGGGAAGCCTTTTACTGATTTCAGATATTAACCCTTCTTACATTTCGAAAAGAATATAAAAAAAAAAAAAAGATTTTGTACTAACTGAAGGTATCCGATAAATAATCACATATGTGGATATAATACAAAAAACTCTTATACTGAATAGAAATAGCATTTTGACTGAGATGACAAATGTAACAAAATCCCTCCTAATCTATCCAGGGGCATTTTCAAATGCAGCCAGCCGCAGGAAACATATTGCCTCCTCCATTTTATACCCTGATATCCTAGCCCTAATTTCATAATCAGCAATATAATAAACACTATAATGGGGCCTTGTGCGCATCGTATTCGTAATTCTTTTATATGGCGATCATCGCAAAAAAATAAACAAATAAAAGAAGTCACCGGATAAATTAAAAACGTTGTGTTAACGACCAGGTGCGTTTACAAAAATTGGGAGGCCTTTTACAGATTTCTGATATTAAAACTTCTCCCAATCTATCCTGGGGGCGTTTTCAAATGCACTAGTCCTAGGAAACATACTGGCTTCGGCATTTTATACCCGGACATCCTTGTCCTCATTTCATAATCACCAATATAATAATCACTATAATGCGGTCTTGTGCGCATCACATTCATAATTCTTTAATATAGTGATCATAGAAGAAAAAATAATAATAAATAAATAAATAAATAAAAATTGCAATTTAATTGAATACAACGACCATTTGGAATTTTTTTTTACTTAATATTTACTTAGTTTTAATTTGGGGGCATTTCGACAAGAGAAGCCGAGAAAGATAAGAGGTTAGAAATAGAAAGCAGTTCCACCGAATCATCCACATATCGCGACAAATCACCTTCGTCCCCCAAATCCCGTCGCATCCTCTTCAACAACAGATCGCAAAGATCAAACTTCAGATGACCAAAACCTTCATCGATAAACTCTCCAAGTCCCGTTTTGAGACGAAAAACAGTTTACAAATCGAAAGCAGTTCCACCGAATTATCCACAGATTGCGACAAATTACCTATGTTGAGCTCAATTTTTCCCGGTTAGAATCGACCGATTGTAAAACGCCGTGGCTAGTGTATTGGATCTCCTCCAGACATGGCCTTTTACCATCAATCGATTAAACATTAAATTGTTTCCATTTTCGCATTCGTCTTTTAATCTGTAATCGATTTTCATGGGCTACATAATCAGTTGAAGACCTCGATTTTTGGCTTTGAATTTTTCCATATCTCATAATTTACGCCTACACATTTTGTAACTTTCTCAATTTTTAACGATTTTATGCCTTTCGATTACCTATTCAAATAAAAATTCTCCTAAAAGTAAAAAACATCGTTGAATTTCATTAAAAAAAAATAAAATTCGAGCATCACTTGGCCCCATCCTCGACCGAAAACAATAACCATTTCCAAATGGTTAATAAATAAATAAAAAAATAACGTCAGAAGACAAATTTAAAACATTGAGGTAACGACCATGTGCGTTTACAAAAAGTTGGAAGTCTTTTACAGATTTCTAATATTAACCTTCTTACTGTTTCGAAAAGAATATTTTTATTAAAATGATTTTGTACTAACCGAAGGGATCCGATGAATATCGTGACAAATCACTGTCTATAAAAAATCAACTTTAATCAGATAACTAGAAATCATATGTTTTTTAAGACGGGGTGATTCGGGAATGATGGGACAATTTTTAATTAAGGATTTTTTTTAATTAAATTGAATATTTTGTTAAAGTTTTACAACCTTAGTGTTACATAATACTTGATCCATAAAAGAAATAATAAAAATGAAGTTACTGCCATAGATGGTTTAGAAACAAAACATTTTAAAGAAGTGTACCTGTAAATCTCTTCAACTGTACATGCTTGAATCGCTTAATTATAAACAAGTAAAATTAAAAAAAATAATTAAAAAAGATAATTTAATCAAACACTGAAGACAATAATACTTAATAAAATGTACTTTACTTTGTCACATTGCAAATCTCTGCTTCCAAATAAAGTTTATGTTAAAATAAGAAAATTAACTTTATTATCTATCATAGTTGAAATTGAGCTGCTAAAGCGTAACACTAAAAATTACATATAACACTACATAAAAAAAATGTAAAAAAATACAATGAAATTTAATCTGGAGAAATGGCTTGCGCAATTTATCTAATCAATCTTATGGGGTACAAAGATACTTTTTTGGTGAATTATACACTCCTTGAATGAAACTTCACGCCATGTGCTAAATATAGCTTCAAACTTTCTGACAAAACAAACGTTTAACAAATGGCAAATTAACAATATGGACAATATTCATGTGACATCACAATGAATTAAAACAAACAAAAAACAAAATGTTCAAAACAAAATGTGCCTAAATATTGTCCATACGTTATTGTGCTTTTTTTTTAAATCTTGTCCTATATCTATTTTATTCTCAAATCGTCTCTGGCGTAATTTTTCATTTCACCAAAATAATTTAAATTGGTTAATATGTTTATTAGAATTATATTTAAAAAAATTTATAAGTTGAAGGCGTACGAAAGGCACTCTTCCACAAATATAAAATTCAATTAATTTGAATTTTACAAGCATTTTTTTTAACATAGATGTGTTGGAGTTGTTTTATGACGCCCAGTTATCTACACGAGGGATATGGACACGAAGGAGTGCCTTACTGAGGGTCTTTCTAAGAGAACCTAACCTGTATTTACGCAAGGATATCCAAGGTTCGGAGAAAACCACGAAATTCCGAATGATTAGCCGACGGGTGCGATTGGGTTCGATCAGCTTTGAGAGCAGAACCTATCGACCACTGCTGAGCTTTTTTTTTAAGGTAGAAGAACACCCACATGTTCAGAATGATTTAAGGTTTAAGACATTAAATAAATGCTTTTGAGTAGTTTAAACGATTTACCAAAATATTTTGTATTTCGAAAAAAAGAAAAAGGCAAACATTTAAAAACTTCTCGTATCTTCAAACTCATTAGAGTTGCTGACGTAGACACATATTGGATACATATGTTTCACATATTTTTGTAGTATAGATAAATGAATTTAAACTCAAGTAAAGCATGAATAAAACCCTATGTATGTACTGTCTTAAATTGCCAATTTATTCAGAATATTATTTTTCTATAAATGAGAAAATTATCCTGTAAAAGTATATAAGTTCTCAATATATGTATCTAATAGCTGTGTTCTTTTAAACTAAAATTATTTCTTCAAAATGATATTTGAAATCTAAAATAAATGTTATAAGTATTTTGAGACAAAATTGAGCAGTTCCATCAAAAATATATTCGAAGAAAAGAGATTTGAAATAAAAGAAGCGATTTTTGAACGTTTTTCTTCCTTGAAGTACGTATTATTCAGCTTATAGAGGAAAATGCATATCTCATTTCAAAATGTATACTTCAAAAATTAAAAAGAAAAAGGGTGTTACCTGAAACAGAAATATTTCATATTTTCGTGTTAGTAATGTTTGAGTATGATGTTTTTTTTTTAAAATTTACACCGTTATTTCTCTTTTCTATTAAGAGAAAATTAAAATAATACTTTCACACTTTTAAAAAGTTAAATTCATTTGAGACATTTTATGATTCATAAAATGAGTTTCAAATTATTTTTTAAATCAGTTTAATAAAAATGTGTTTTTAAAGATAAACATATAACCAAATTTAATATTATAACAATCAAAAGAAAAATATGTAATACATTATCATGAATGAAAATAACAAATATTCTCCATACAGGAACAAAATCATTATAATGCACTAATGACTATATTTTACCGCATAAAACTTAGAAAAACAAAGCACTATTTTATTTAAGATTTTTTTTTAAATAAAATGAATTTTCTGTTTTGTGTGTGATAGAAAGTGCTGAAAGTTCATAAATTTCTAAGTATCATAATTCGGTACATTTTGTTTTCACATAAATAAAATGTTTAATGTCTGTTTTTTAGAGAACGAGAAAGATATTCTACATAACTTACAAGACCCGGGGACCATAAAAAATTAAATTTCGTAACTTTTGCATACAATAAATATTTTTATTTAAATGTCTTTTGATATAATAAAGAACAATATAAGAAACAATTTTATAATTGGAAGAAATTGTTTTCAAATTAATGGTTTAGGCACTAAATATTAGAAAACTGTAAGGAAGGACACCCTGTAACTAACAATCTATGAAACGTGAGAGTTGGCTTCAAGATCAATTATATAATTTTTACTTCCATGTTATAAATTTATTTTAAAATCTGAAAAATGCCTAAATGAATATCGCAGCAGCCTTCATCAGCTTCATTCATTTAATATTCTGAGAAACAATTCCTCTTTCCAAACTTATAAGTCCTAATTTGTGAATAATTGCGATTTTCTATATGCAATGCAATCTTTAGCGAACTTTAAAATTGAAATGTTTGAAAGCTCATTATTCTATTTAGAAATTTCATCGATATTAGTGAAAAATTTTCATTTCATTTAATATTAATTGAAATTTCAAAATGTTCCGACATACTTCAAAATTTTGATGTCACATTCATGAGCGCATTTATTTAGAATAAACATTTACTCAGTGAATTAAAAAAGAAAATATACATTAACTAGATGCATAGAGTTTTTGTTAATGTTCTTAGTGTATCTAAAAACTTCCATGTTATCACAAATTTATCACATAGAGTTTATAGAGTTACAATTCCAAAGTTAATTTTACCTCATTTTCACATATGAGTCTAATTTTTAAAAAAGAAGTCTTCTACACACTGTAAAAATTATATGTAATGTTCCTTTATAAAATTGGCGGCAGCCTTGCTGACTCCATTTAATTGAGTAATTTAATCGATATACCCGATGTTACGTTAGACTAACGTGTAATATTGCATCGGTTATATCAGTTTAAATTACACCATTATATAAGTAAAATTACTGCATAATCTTGGAGGCAGCATTTTGCCACAAGTTTCAGGGAGTAACATTATATAAATCGTTTACACGCATGATAAAAATTCATACGCATGATAAAAATTGAACAATTATTTTTTTCAAATTTCAAAGCCCAATTTTAAATAATTTTTCAAACATCATAATGTGATGATATTAATACATATAGTTTTATATGATCCGTGTAACACAGGACATGCACTGAATGCATTTTTTCAAGGTTAAAATTATACTCGCATGGACGTGAAGGTATTTTGGCATTTATGCATCATGAAATGTACACACGGCAGAATCTATTAAAATAACATTATCAAAAGACATTTTTGAATCTCTAAGTGACCGTATTTGGTACAGTACAGACTCGGCGTGTAGCACGTGAACGTAGTCACCTATTAGATAGTCTTCGTCTATACCACCCTTTGCTTCCATTAACAATTTCTTTATTTCACGTTCCATTATCACACAGAAAACGAAATACGATTTTTTTTTAGTCTATTAAACATGAATTACTTTAAGAATTATTTTTAACCATGTTGATATATTTGAAAAAATAAATTTATTTCTCATTTTGATATGCTACTGATCAGGTTTCACGAGGAATTTATTCATTACTACGGTATAACAATCTATAAACTCAGTAAATTCAGTAAGTTCAGTGTTGTTTCATTTCAAAAATGCATTATATCAGTAAAATACCCTATTAATTGAATCAAATGAGGTAATGTATATTTATCCTTATCTCGCTTTTATTAAAATCCTATACCATAGGGTTGCGCAATAACCAACTTTATTTCTTCCGTTCTTACCAAACAGATATTTCTTAGGAGATTTCTATTGCACATGCTAAACAAACTTTCCATGGAGATTATTGTTTGGAAATAGTGATACAGGCAAAATAACGCTGAGATAAATATGAACTAGATTTATTTATATTACATAGTTTTCATCAAAATATATTACATAGTTTTCATCAAAATCACATAACATCAAAAATGTATTACTGCAAATTGCTTTTTTTTTTAAATATATTTTACACGATTGGACAAATAGTAGAGCTAATAGAGGAGGTTACTAAAGCTTAAGATACAACTTACACCAAACTAATACTGTAGAACAAACTGACAATTCTTCGTCAATGTTGGGTTTGTTAAATGAAAAAAAAAAATCATAGAAGTTCTACGCTAATATTTATTGTATCATGTTTTTAAAAATATCTTGAAGTCTTTTAAAAGTTATATTACAAAATATATTTATATGAATAATTATATACATATATATATTAATTTCGGCTAACTTTGAAGAATCGCATAAAATGTACTTTAGGATAGAATGTGGCCCACAAGCTGCACAGTGAGTTTCGCTACTGTAAATAGATAATATTGGATACATTATTATTTTTCAAATACAGGATTCTTTTAATATAGGACAACTCCGGGAGAGTCGCCGCATCCGGGATAGATGCCACAAGCCTTGTATTTCTGGTAATTATCTATAGATAGTCGTCAAACGCACAGTATAGGTGCGCAATGAGATTATTTTAACCAGTGTATAGAGTGAATCCCATTTCGATGTGTACTTGTAGAAGTACAATCCTTATTTTGACGTAAGTGCATAATTTCACTGTCCAAACTTTTAAACACGTTATGTTTAATTACTTTTTATACACTAATTACTAAATGCATGCATGATTTCTAAGTCAAAACTAAGTGTAGCATTTGTATAGACTACTGTGTGTATGGTTACGCCATTCTCCTTGGCGATGGCAGTAACTGTGATGGCCGACGTCTGCACCGTACAAAATGGGATACATGCCGCACTGCAATTCCGGTATACATGTCAAAGATTCTTTTGTACGTGATGGTTAAATGTTATTAACTTTTCCTTCTCTTTTTGCACATTGTAACCATGTTAGGCATGTTATCAAGTTAACTAAAACCAAAGGAGAAAAGGGGGGAAATAAAAAGTAAGAAGAGCAAGAAAGATGCAACTGAAGATGATAGTAATGAAAAATTGGATTACGCGTAAGTCAGACGTTCTTCGCAAGGAATGTCTAGAAAATTACTCCAAAAAAAGAGGAAGTGTAATTGACTGCGTTGCATTATGTGTCAAATGTAGTTACATAATTTCATTCTGTTCTTATTACAAGCCTCATAACTACCGCACAACTGTGGCGTCCCAGCCTGAATGTACGGGTGACGCGCTGCAGTGTAATGTTTTAGAAAAAAATTGTAAAAAATATTAATTATTTGTTTTGAATTTTTTTGTCACAGCACACGCGTTCTATATTTAACATTAAATAGCACAGTGTGATTTTTTTTTTAATTTTATGTCCACCATGTGAATTTATACACAAATTCAAAAAAATGTGCGGTATAAATACCGGAATTATTCTCTATATATTAATTTTGTTTTCTGTAATTTTACTTTTGTGAATGAATTTTTGTATTCTATTTTTTTTTTATTTTTCTCGTAATCGTACAAAAAAATCTTAAAAATCTGAAAGATTGCAATAAAATTTAATAATAAATTAGTACGGGTATTACAATATTTAGATAAGGATAATTTTCTACTTGTGGTAGTATACTTTCCCTTAATATCATTTCATGTCTTCTTTCTCAAAATAGACGGATTATATTTCCCTTTATATAAAAACAGAGCAAAATTAAACAAATACAAGAATTTTGACGTAAAATAAATCGCCGTTTCGGCGTTGTCGCTTACATCCAACATTTATATAGCATTTATTTTGTTACAGGATTTCAGGACTGTTATTTTGTGTAATTTTGAACCATACACAACTGGAAGTGTTTTAGCTAAAAGCGCACAATCGTATGTCAGTTAATTTTTTTCATTGAACTTCTGGTAGTTTAATTTTGGACATTCTGTATATCTAAATATATCATATATTACCAAACGTTTCTTTAAAATATTCAAAAGCTTTCCTCTTGATTTTTGTTTATAGCAGGATTTTCAACCAAATTTGACATGACCTTTAAAAAAATTTAAAAAACACAGCAGAAATAATACGTTCCAATAATAATATAAATATATTAAATACTAGAGGGCTCTGCCCCCTGCAAGCTACGCTCGCCAACCCCTGTTCAGACACCGCAGAATCTAAAAGCACGTTAATTTGATCGGCATTATAAAGATTAGAGAAGATTATATTATAATGAAAAAACCTATAGCGATGTCCTTTAAACGAGTTTCCATTCAATTCCATTTGATTGCGAAAATTTAAGGCCAAGTCAGTTGAGAGTCAGTTAAGGCACGTAATGGTTGTTTTCGTGTTTGATTAAAGAAGACCAGTTAAACATTTGAAAGTAAGTAAAATAAAACGAATTAAGTAAACAGAGTCTTTGCCTCCCGGTATTTTTTAACAGCGTTACAACGATTGACATAATAAAATTTACTGCTTTAACTCCTTAAAGGGCGGTGGTTCATTTTTGGACCACTTAATTTTAATTCATAAATGCCACATTGGCACCAGAATATTGGAATGAAAATTTTCCTTTTATCATGTAAGTGAACAAAAGCATTTTCGTATTTCGAAATTTGTTTGTAAATTCTTGTGTCATTCACTGATTTCAACATTTTACGAATAGAAGTACCTTGCCCCTGAAAGGATTAAACGCATATTAATATATTTATTAGTTTAAAGTTTCCTTTCTCTTTTAACATTCACATTTAAATACAATTTTCAAGACATAATTTTCAATATTTTCCTGCTTTTAACACTTTCTCATTTAATAGTAATTTTAAAGGGTTTTTTTCTGTTTTTAATAGTCACGTGTAAATAAAGTTTTAATCATCAGGAAATATTAGTCTTTGCGATGTTTTTAGAATTGAAAACAATCTTTATTATAATAGCCAAAGTCATGAGACTATTATCAACAGTTCCGGGTGGATACCTTCGATTTTTATATTCCAGGAGGCCATTTTGGTGCTTCAATGCTAGCCAGACACAGGCGATAAGTCACCAAATATTATTCTATCGCCATCATTTCACTTATATTATAATAATCCAAGTCATGTAACTGCCTCAAGCAATTACAACCCTTCGCTTTTCATAAGAGAGTTTTCCATTTTGATTAAAGAATCAAAGTTACTTTTTCGAATAAAACTACATAAAAGTTGCCATGATCGCAAAGAATTCTTGGTACTTTTATGTTAGCCGGGTGCAAATCTTGCCAATAGCTTTTTTTTTTAAACTCGCCAGTTAGCATTTTTTTTTTTTCGAGTGGTAAATTAAAACGGTACTACTTGGTTATCCCATCGACCAAAAATCTATCGCCAGACAATAAGATTAAATGCCAATAATGGTTAATCGTAAATGTCACATTCACTTGACTGTAAGGAAGTTACACGTGTTTACGCCATCAAGTGATTTTTATTAGACGTTTTATTTTTATTAATCTTATACTGATTTATTTGATTTTTCGTTATTTAAAATAAAAATTACGTCAATTTGTATAATTTGGTGAGTGGTTTGGCGATTTATATAATTTGGCGAAATTAGTCGACAGGATAACTGAATAGTACCATTAAAACATTGCCTTGAATTTGAAATTAAAAGTGAGGATTTCTTGCATTATTTAATCGGGTTTGGCTTATTATTTTTTACGACAATTTGGTGAAAACCTGTTTTCAAATACCAGTTATATATGTATTTTTAAATTATTTTCTATTATTTTTAAAATGAAATAACAATAAATAAAAAACATAATTACTAACTATAGAACAAAACAATTTATATTTTTTTTAATGAAAAGAAAATAAATATGAATAAAGATTTATTAATAAATAAGCAACAATAGCCGGGTTACCATGTCAGGCAAAATAACGCCATTTTGGCGCCATTTATGTATCCTTGTGCGTATATGACATCTGCGCCTAATATTTTTCTTTTTATTTCGTTTTAAAAAAAGTGAAAGCCATTAATTTTAAACTTTTCAATTTTAACTGAAAGTTTTGTATTAAGTAAACTGATAATGAAAAAAAAAAAAAAAGCCTTGTTCTTAGTATACATTTAACGGGAGCCCAGAATGGTCACCAAATTAGTTTAAATTAATAACCTTTACTAAAATATGACAAAAAAATCTGTTATGATTAAAATTTTAGTTGCCATCATTAGAAAAAAGTATTTAAAATTAGAAAAAAAAAATAATATTTCGAAAACTAATTCAAATTTAAAAATTTTAATACCAGTTTTGAAATCTGCGGATCAATACCGATTTTTGGTGTTAATTTCATCGTAAAGTATTCCATATTTTAGGAGAAATCGCTGCGAAACATAATCAGTTGTTCAATCCGTCGTTTCATAGAATCGTTTCAAAAATTGGTTACATTTCAGTCGTTTCCTATATCGGCTTCATAAATTCGTTTCATTAGGATTTTATATATATAGGGTAGATTTGATAGAATATAGACTTGTATAAATGCATTTTACTGAGTATGCGAGAGCGATAAGATGTTTTCTTTATCTTTGTTGAGAAGTATATGGGGCATTTCATATAAAAGCGCTTGACGATGATATCGTGAAAATTCACAAAGGGATTCACTTGATTTCTAAACGTATCTGGATAATAAGAAATTTCTACAAATTGTAATTTCTTACTTATTCATTTGAAAAAAAGGAAATAGTATGTAATGTATTCCACGCATAGCTTTGTAACAAATTATTTGATATGGAAAACTGAAGGGGTGTCGAGAAGAAGGGTCTATGTTACAAATTTTCGAAAGTTGAGTTTTTAGTTGAAAAGTGGTCTCTGTGAAATGATTCATGATTATTAGGTATTTAAGATTATAATTTCATAATATACAAGTTTGGTTGCTTTAAATAAAAAACAAAACAGAAAATTAACAATGATACTACTACTTTTTTACCTAGCTAATTAGTCTTTTATTACTCGTCTCTAAAGGGAAAATTAGTATAATTAAGGTTGGAAGAAGGGCATATGTCTAACCAGGTGCTCAGGACATCACGTAATGACGTTAACACATGTTTCAACATTTCTTTAAGATTTTAAATTTGCAACGTGGTCTTAATTGCTGACACTAATTATTGGAATGGTCTATTTTCTGGAAACTCGCGCCTCAATAAATAATGAAAAATGACAATTTGTGTAAATTCCTTATTATCCAGAATTACTCCTTATTGTCTTTCTCAATTTCCATGAAATTTGACTTAGCTTTTAAAATGAGTTATCCCATATATATGAGTGCTAAAGTATACATAAACTATCGTGTTAACGTTAGTGCATGTGAAGTTAGAAATAATTTCATAAAAATTTCTATATTTCAATGAACGCTACGGTTATTTATAATCTAAATATAAAACATTCTTTATAGCATACGTTGTAACAAAACACACCTTAAAATGTATTGCATTTTTTAAAGAAAGCTTTATATCTTTATGGATAAGTGTGCTGTTCCTAAACAAATGCATTTTAAATATTTAATTTCATTTGAAATTACAAACTCATTTTGCGTTTGAAAGTGTCTTATGCTGGTCAGTTTGTATCTTCCAGATATGTAGTTAATAAAGTATAAAGAGCATCGAAAACTGGCGTTAACTCACTATTAAAATGATAACACTTTGTAGAAATCAATATAAAATCAAATCAATGTAAAGGACGCATTTCGAGCTTGAAAATTAACAGCCCGTCTTTAGCTACAATAAACCTTGTGTACATAGTTAGAAAGTGTGTACACAGTGAAATACAGTTAGAACTTCATAAAATATAAAACCGACAGAAAAGGGAAGAATCACTTTATACTAACTCTGAGGCAAATCATCGTATAAAAATGTACCTGACTTCAATCGATTAGTAATAAAGTCGACTAAGTAATGCTAGATTTAAAATTTAGTTAGTTGATCTTTTATGTATGGAAATTTTACGAAAATCAAAAAATAATAGAAATAACTAGCTAAAAGAATATTGCTTTTTTTTTTTTTTGAAAAACTAGGGGATTCTGCCCCCTACGAGCTATGCTCATCAACCCCCGTTCAGATACCGCAGACTCTAAAAGTACGCTAATTTGATCGGCTTTAAAAAGATTTCCGAAGGTTGAATTATAATTTAAAAAACAGTGGCGATCCCCCTATAAACGGTTTTCTATTCATATCTTTTTGATTGGGGAATTTTAAGGCCAAATCCGCTGCGGTACAACTTGTTTATCCCGTCGACCAATTTCGACAAATTATATAATTCGCCAAATTATACAAATTGACATAATTTTTATTTTAAATAACGAAAGAACAAATAAATTAGTGCAACATTAATAAAAATACAAATAAAACGTCGAAATAAAAATAACTTGATGACTTAGACACGTTTAACTTCCTTAAAGTCAAGTTAATGTGGCATTTACGATCAACCATTATTGGTATTTAATCTTATAGTTTGGCGAACGATAGATTTTTGGTCGACGCGATAACTAAGTAGTACCAAAGGTACAATCGCTGTTTTCGTCTTTGATTAAGCAAAATGAGTTAAACATTTATAAATAAGCTAAAATAAAAGGAATTAAGTAAACAGAGTCTTTGTCTCCCGGTATTTTTTAACAAAGCGAAAAGAAAGTTCTTTTAAATAAGACATTTTAAATTCATCGTTTTTAATCTAACGTAATTTTGACCAAACTATTGTTTCTCTTTTTAATATTCGCGTAAAAATACTTTTGTTAGAAATTAAATGTTATTTGCGCTTTCCTAACAAAAATTGTTGAAAAATATCCTCTCAAAATATCAAATAAATGTCTAGCGCAATTTCTAAATTTAAACTGTTTTGCAATATTACTTTGAGTTCATTTTATGTAATAACTGTAATGTGACGTAAATATGACGTAATTTCTCCTATTTAAAACTTCTAACGCATGTTAATGAATTTATTATTTTACAATTTCCTTTCTCTCTTAAAATTCACGTTTAAATATAGTTTTTATGACGTAATTTTTAATAAGTTCCTGCTTTTTGTACATAATTATTTAATTCTAATTCCAAATGTTTTTTCTGTTTATAATAGCCACGTGTAAATATTTTTTTTTATTTATTTACACGTATAAATATATATTTTTTTTAATCAAACATTATTGTTTGCGCTGTTTCTACAGTTGGCAACAGTTTAAATTAATATCACTTTCTAAAAATTAAAATATATCTCTAGAAATGCTGAAAATTTGAATTTAAAATAGAAATAAAACCTCAAAAAATGAGTCAAATTAAAAAAATAGAAATACAGTCTGCACACCGGGAACTTTAAACGTATAAAATTATATAAAAATGATTAAATTCACATGAATAGTTTTTGCTCTAATAAAACTTTTTTAGTGGAACGATTTTGTCCAAATTTAGCATTAAATATCTCTTAAAATAATTCTTCGATTTGAAAACTGTCTGCATCAGCGTGTTTATCAAATATTTCTGTATAATACTGCCGATTTTCATATTTTTGTATGCATTATTTTTCTTAATATTAACGAAGAAAGACCTCCGGTCACAAAAAATTCAAAACCGGTGGCGGTGGTGACAGCGGCAGTTACTTATTTTTAGAATAGAGAAAAACAATGGAGTTTACACAATATGTGCATAAAAAATAAATATTTTTGAATATTTCAAAGGTATACATTTTTTGTGCACATTATCTGCATTTTTATGTACACAAATGTGTATATTTTATGTTCTCAAAAATGCGAAATGCTTCGGCATAAAATAATTGTATAGTCTATGTCCGTAAATATTGCGTATTTTTTATGTATAAAAAAGTCTGTTTATCCAAGTTTTGCAGAACGTAAACATTAACTTACATTGCGAATGTACCGGTGGAAAATGAGCACTAAACGTTAAATTATTAGTTCTTACTTCTCTTAATGTTTAAATATTTTAAGTTAGTACTCAGTATGTCTTTTAAAATCAGAGAAAATAAAAAAAAATATTTTATTAAATTTCTAAATCCGAGATGGAGGAATTGTCCCCGTCGCTTGAGTTCAGCAACCACCATTTGAGATAAATTTTTAAAACAAAAAATTAAATATAAACAGTGAACTAAAAATTGATTTCAGTGATGTATTTAGGGTAAAAAGTCCACCACAACTGAAAATTCTTCGTTGTGTTTTTTATTAGTGTTTAAGTATTTTAAGTTACTCGGAAAGAATTCATTTACTCAGTGTTTCAAAATCGGCCAAAAAGAAAATTCAGTCTATTAAATTTCAAATCCACGGAAGACTTTATTATTTAATAAACATATACTTAACAATCGAATTGAAAAAATATAATTGATTTTCTCTCCCATATAATTACAAAAGTGATAAAATCCTAACCACCATGTCAAATTGGCAAAATCGTCACAAAATCCACTTCTTGATTTCTCATCAACAAATTAATCAGACCATAGTATAACCATTTGTTTAAAAAGAAAATTTCTCTAATAAATTATATTAATCGAGCTATATTTTAATTATTCTTTAACCATTGAAAAACCATGGAAATACCTTGACCCCATTAATTAAAATTTGGCAGAATTATCAGAGCACAGATAAACTTACCGTCTTCCGTATGAAAATATCAACACACAACATGATTAACCTGACTAGGTATTACATTAATTTAAAATTATACTTTAGAAAGGTCCCAATGGAAAGACCAGTAAAACACTGGTTTCCGAAAGCTCAATATATTAGATCAATCCATTGGGAAAAAACGAGATAATTCTTCTGTATCAACGGGTAAAGATATTTTTTGAAATACTCAATACATGGCGACAAGCACTCTTTATGAGATTAATTCAATTTGTGCATTTTTATTTACTTCTATCTTCAAGAGAAAAAAGTATTGTAATCCAAAAAATTTCGACTTCAGGTTTTCGACGGATTTACACGTTTTAGGTGTAAGAGATCCCCCAAAATATATTTATAGAAAATGTCTGTCTGTATGTCGCCGTATGTCGCCATTGTACCATCAAAAAATATATGAAGTTATGTATAGAATTGAACCAATATTTTTTTTTAGTTTATGGTTATTGCAAGCAGGACCTCCCTTAATTTGGAAAACTTCCGACGGAAAGCGGCACTGTACTACCGATTTTTGTGTGCTTTTTGTGCCATTTTCATTATTGTATCATCGAAAAGTGTATTAAGTTATGTATAGAATTGAACGAATTTTTTTGCGTACGCATTTGACCATGGCAAGACGGTAATCCCTTAATTTGTAAAAATCCGATTGAAAGGTTCAATATAATAGCGATTTTTGTGCCATTTTCATTATTGTACCATTGATAAGTGTACGAAGTGATGCATAGAACTGAACCAATTGTGTATGTTTTTGTCTACGCCAATCAGGTCTTCCTTGAATTTGGAAATATTCCGCCGAAAGGGAGCACTGTAATATCGATTTTTGTGCAATTTTCTTGATCTTTCGTAGTTCTATTTTACACCGGCGAAAACTGAACTTCGCATCATGATAAACCCGATGTTATCGAACACCTAATGTACAACGGAAAAATGGAAAACTATGTATTTTAATAAATATCATGATCGAGATTAACTCTTTTTACCCGAATGCCAAGAAGGGTTATGTGTTTCACGCGTATCTGGGTATGTAGATTTCTTTATACTCTCGAAACATCACAACGGCTGGATGGATTTTAATGAATGAGGTCTCTATCGATTCGTCTTAACCGTCCGATGGTTATAAGCCAGGTTTTGTTTTTATAAATTCAAAATCGCGGCCGTAAAATACAAAATAGCAGTAGAGACGAAAAAAAAATGTACGCACCATATTGAGTGGCATATCATTGGATAGGTCTTTCAAAATTAAGAAGATGTTTCACTGACTATTTTACAGTCAGCAGCTCCGTTTAAATATTACACAACCTATAAGTTTTGTAGGTAGGATCTCTAGCTTTAATCCAACTCTAACCTTCATAGACATCTATAGGCCTCATCAAAACAGTTTTTATAGATAGGAACTAACAATTAAACTCAACTTAAAAGTCATCAATACAAGTAAATAAAAAAAATTAAGTAATATAAAAATAGTTTCACATTGATGAGAAATAATTAATTAGTTCGCTTTTTACGTAGTCGGGTTTTTCGATTTTTTTAATTTAATTTACTCCGATTAATTGACTGAAGCAGAAATTTAAGATGAAAGTCAAAGTTGGTATAGTATTGAACTAATAACATTAAAGTATTGACATTTATAACTACATTTTGCAATATTAAGATGTATTAGATAGAAGAAAGTTTTAGGATTGGCACATCAACTAGTTGTGTATAATACAGTTTATGCACAATTCATTTTGTTCTTTTCATGCATAATCAAAGTTGCCAAATACGCTCAAATATTTTTGCACTTTCCTTTTACAATTTTTTTCAAACTTTTTCTAGCTGGTATTTAACTTAATTTTGACATGAAATTTGGATTTCTTGATAATATTTAGCTTAGGATTCCAAAGGGCAAGTGATGCGGTCAAATAGTCTCTTAGAAAATATCTTTAAAGTTTGGAACTCCCATTGAAACAGGCCCCACCAGTGGCTGAGAGGTTCTGCTCTCGAAGCTGGTAGATGGGAGGTGCTGGGTTCGAACCCAATCGCGCCCGTCGGCCTAACCGTTTCGGAGTTTTCGCGGTTTTCTTCGAAACCTTGGATTTCCATGCGTAAATACGGGTTAGGTTCCCTTAGCAAGACCCCCACGTAGGGCACCCTCCCCCCCTAGGGCCTATATCCCTCGAGTTGATAATCGGCCGTCAAAAATTCAACCCAACCCAACCCATTGAAACAGATTTCAGTTCCGGTTGTTTTTAAAGCAAAAACCCAAACTACTTTGAAGAACTAGCTGTATTTTTGATTTATACATTAGAATCGCCTAGAAACGAATTCCTATTACAAAATTCAAAGATTAAAAATTATATTTGTTTCGAAATATATTTGTTGAAATTATAATTATTTTGAATTCATTTTTAAAAAAATAGAAAACAGGATTTCTGTTTTTTAGAATTTAGTGTCGCCCCGAAGAAAAAAAATGTGTATATAAATAATACAAAACATATTTCAATTTTAAGACTTAAAGCACACACTTTTATTTTATGTAAAATGACATCATTCGCATCCGCTTAAGAATTCCACATTTACGATCCACTCTTAAACATCTAGAGTAAAGTATGCATAGAATGGCACTATCACAAAATAATGCACAAATGCAGCAAAAAGATGCCGTCATTAAAGAAACTCGACTAGAAAACGTCTATCTAATGATTCATAGGCCTTCATTTGCTTGTAACATTAAATTAGATAACTTAAAATTAAATATAGTTTATAATAATTCCATGTTTTAACAGAAATTATTCTTTTATATTTTTCAAAATAGCACGTATTTTAATTACATTTTCATTCGGTTGTTATGAGAAGATGGCAACAAAAAGATATAATTGCTATTTTTAAACTATTTTCCATTTAATTTCTACATAAATGGAAAGCACCAGTCTGCTAATCGCTTGCGAGCGTAAGAGATTGTGGGTTCGATTCCCGCCGGTTCCATTGCACACTCTCTTTGTGTAGAACTCCCTGGGTGTGATTGTCTTGTGTTGTAATATTTCCTTGTGCTATCTTGTCTCCGAATTATAAGCGGACTCTTATGTCAAGCACACAAGTCGTATGTTTGTTGTTCAATAAATAAATAAATAAATACATAAATGGAGTACTTGAGTTGCCAAAATTAAACAAATGGTGCTAAAAACTACAAAAAAATTAATATTTCAAAAATCAATGGAGATACAATTTTCAAACACATTGCATTTAAAAGTACTTTTTTTTCCAATACGACGGTATAAAAATTAAATATGTGCGATGCTTAGAAATTAAAAAGAAAATGCTATAGAGTGTTTAATTGTACAATGATACATCTGCTTTGTTTATTGCTAGCTTCTGTAAGGTAACGTTATTTTTTGGACACAAAATAAGGTGGGAGAAAGAAATAGCATACTGTACCGGGGGCTAATATGGTTTTTATTGTAACCTACGAAATATTTAACAGAAATCGATTTCTAGAAGCTTGAAATATGCGAATCATTACAGTTTATTACATCAATTAAATTCCGAGTTCTGAATAAAAAACTACATGAATTTATAAACTATTCTTAAACGATTAAAAATGAATTTAGCATTAGTAGTTTCCAAATTTGATACTTTATAATTCTTAAACTACTTGAAAGAATGAATTTTTATTTGGTATTCTTACGTAAAAGTCATTTGATAATCCAAAAAAAGATGTATAAATAAGTTATTATGGAAAAATTTCCTACTTGGCATAATTTCTATATGTAGACGATCCCTAATAAAAATTTAATTGTAGCATTAATTAGTAGAAATCAGTACTAATAGATTGGGTTAAGTCAAAATTTTATACAATGAATCGCATCAAAGTTAGTAGTGAGTGTTCCTTTTTGGCTGCTTTACGCTCTGATTGTATAGAAAATATAAAATTATTAATTTCTAAGTTGTTAAGTTGTTGTTTTGATTTTGTGATATGTGTAAGGAAAGGGTATCCATGTCGATATAAAAATTTATAGCCTACGCATGAGAAAAATGTATTTTTCTAATTGCGACATTAAAATCTTTCTGAAAACATCATTAATATAATCATACTTTTGAAATTGCACTTGGAATAATTACCATACATTCAAACATATCTTAGTATTTATATTATGATAGTTCATAAGTAATGAATATTTTCTGAGTTCACTTTACACGCTGAATCTCAAAGAACATTTTACGTGCTAAAAGTAAAATATACATTTATAAACATACAACAATAAATTTTCAAAGTATGTGACATGTTTTCAGAAATTTTACATGTTAAATAAGTTGTTATGTTTCGTAACTTATGAAATATTTATCGAGGTCATGTCATTCCTAGAGGCTTTTTCTATTCGCAGGTAAAAACCATTACATGTCATTAAATAGAAACATCTTTTGGTGAAGACTAAGACAAAATATTGAATAGTTTATACCACAGAATATATTATTATTTTCTTCTATCTAAAATAGAAGAAAGCATTGTAATCGAATTTTTTTTTTACTTCCGGTTATTTGAAGATTTGTTCTTTTTATGGGTCAGAGATCTCGAAAAATATGTTTTCACAAAGTGTATGTCTCTCCGTGTGTGTGTTTGAGTGACTCTGTTTTATCGCTGTGCGAAAGAAAAATTTATGAAGTTTGCACAGAACTGAACCAAATTACATACATATGTTTTTGCATATGGCCAGCAAGTTGAATTTTGGAATGCGGCGGTAGGGGGTGCTATGATTTTTGTGCGACTATCTCAATTTTTTGCTATTGTATTCTACATCGGCTACTCGTACAGCGCCGAGCACTTCGCTTCCAGGCAACCAAGCGATTTGCAAGAACTGACGTACATTATAATAACGATAGACATAGATTTTATTAAAAATATTATCGATGTAAGTCCGTATTTACTCCGATTAATAAAATGACGCAGAAATTAAAGATGGAAATCTAAGTAAGTTGTATTTTGGACTGGATGCTCGTACAGCGATGCACACTTCGGCATCTAATTTGTTTCTATAAAGCATAATTAAAGAAATTACGCTTTACCAAGTATTAACATTACTGACATAGAAGAAAATTATTGGATTGGCACGTCCTCTTGGTATATAACATATATACATATATAGTATATGTCATGATAATTTGTAAAATGCAATGAAAACTAAGGCAATAAATGTAGACATCGCTCTCTGTAAATCCATTATAAGACTTTTGTAAAAAACTCGCAGCATTCAATATTTAGGAAATATAATCCAGTAATATTCGACTAAATATTTATGGTATATTTTCCAAAAATGCACAGCCGAAGACTTCCAAACTATTAATATGAATCTCTGAAGTATATATGTGGCACAGTGATCCCAAATTGCGATCATGTGGCCAAAAATCATTTCTGCCTTTCCTAGTGGTTGTGTATATGTTTCATTTTTGACTTTACAATATTCTAAATGACATACTGCTAATTAAACAAATGTAATTGGGGATTTGTAGGAGAGGTTTGGGGATAGGCAAAAGAGGGGGCGAGCTTTTATTAAATTTATATTTCTTTTTACAAGATTTTTTTTTTACAGATTGAGTATTTCTAATTTTTGTTAATAATTTCGACTATCTAATTCGTTATTTAATTTCGTCTCCGCGGAATATTTATTCAGACCTCCTCGTCTCACCCCCTCCCACAAAATATGATGTTTAAAATCTTTTTTTTTTCCTCTCTTTTTAATGTTATTGCAAAGTAACTATAAAGTATATAAAAGCAATCAATAAAATATAGAATAAACAATTAGCTAAATTTTGCCTCCTCCCCCCTGATACATGAAATACCCCTTTTGTCATTCGCCCTTATAGCATAGATTTTTTTAATTTTTTAAATACCATTTTTTCAATTTTCGACATTTGTATTTACTATGTATTAATAATAAATCATCTAAGTCATAAAGTAGATAACTTCCAAAATTTTCGACTCCCGTCACTTTTTTTGCCTTTGTCTATTACACAGAGAATATTACCTTTGATATTTCAATAAAAAATAAAGTTTCTGCCTTTGTTACTTTATTTTTGTAATAATAAATAAATAAATATCTAATTTTCCATTAAATTTAAAATTGCCACTCCTTCTTCCCTCATCCCCACTCCGATATTTCTTGGCACGAATAATTCTACAAAATTATAAATCAATATGTTTTTGAAGACATTTTGCTCTTAAAACTTTTACTGAAGGCGACTATAATTTTCCAGCAAAGGCGAAAACTGAAATAGTTAGACCGTATTAACAAAAACATAGGATTACGTATTATAGCAGTATATTATGAATAAATTAGCAAGATAGCAATATACTAAGATAGCTAAGAGTTTGCCATAACACGTATTATCGCTACATTGAAATCATTTTTTAATTGTGAATAAACTAATTACTCACATATGTATTTGAATAGCTCGAAACTATATTATATGATATGGTTTTGTTTATATTAAACAAGTTATGTTGTTCTTAATTGCAAAATATCCCAATCACCTAAATATCTTCTACATACTCTGTCACTCTTCGCCGATTTATATCCATAAAATTGTAAATTGAACTTTAAATAGCGGTCAAAGGAAACTTATGGCGGTAATAAATAACAAAATCGAGATACTCTGTAATATTACCTCCCTTTTCTCTTCGAGTCATAACGTAGAAACTTTATGTGCGAAATTTCCATTATGAAGTAATACAATACTGGAGTTCTTACACTTCAATAATATCTATAAAGGGTGCTGGTAGGGAATAAAGAAAGGTGTTTTATGGCGTATAACCATAAGCCTGTCGATTTTTATTCTCTCATTTTATGATCGCAGAATGTGAAAAACCGAAAATATTAAAGATGTTTTAAATGAATTTACATACAATAACATCTGACGTAAATGTTATAAAAACCAGCATTGTTTATTATAACGTACAATTATATAACATTTTTTTAACGAAATAAACAGAGAAAATTGTTTACTATTTCTCGTGTTATAAACTTATTTTCTAATTGCCGATGTATCGTAACGTGACATTATTTTAGAGGGCAGAGCACAGTTTAAAAAACTATCTCAGTAATGAAATATTGAATTCTTTATTTGTTGACTGATCTATCTCTTCAGCTATAGATATACCATAAACATAGCACTATCTTTTATAAAAAAAGGGAGACATTTTGCTCAAATTAATATATGATAATTTGTTGCTGCACATAAATATTTTCAATAAAAAAAAATAGAACAAGTCGGCCTTTCTACTAGTGCTTCTTAACACATTGTATGTGGGAAACATACTTTTATGTTTTTTGAGATCAGTCACGTAAGTCACCTTGTAAAAGTACGTCTTTGGTATACTTGTGCTGGACAGATTTCATTTTTCTTCACTATTCTATGTTTACCTATTTAAAAATTTTCATTTTTTTTAATATAAAAAAGAGCATATATTTGAATTTAAAATAAAAAAAAAATCGTAAAATAAAGAAACAGTTTTCGATTTATTGCATGTATAAATTCCCAAAAAATTCTCGAAAAAAAACGCCTTTTACACACACAAGTCCGCTGCGAAATACACCCGCACATAATGTCTTAACATTATTATGAATGATATAATAACAGCATTTTTAACATAACAGATACACTTTAAACTAAAACATGAATTTTGAATCAGGAGCATCAGCAAATAGTAAACACAGATTCACAACAATTCTCGTATATCTCGTATCAGTATTTCCGCTGCCATAATAAAACAAAAAACACAAAAAAATGTATCAGTCATAGAATATGAAACACTTTCAAACACCATAATAATATTGTTAAGAAATTTATTTTTTTATACAATAAAAAGACATATCTAAAAAATAATTCAAAAAACACATAACTCAGTAGAAATCCATATTCAGAAATTGCTGCCCTTTGCTGGTAACGTGTGAAAATCATTTCATGGAAACTTGCATATCATTTATATAATTTATACGCAGCACGTAATAAACTACAAATAAGTTATTTTTTAAAATGTACAAAACGGCTGAACTGACAATTCCAGCAATTTTCTCTATAATATAAACTTTTGTAACCGAATACTTCTGTGCGTCCTCGTAAACGAAGTATAAATGTTACTTACTCTGCACTCTATATAAATTATGTGTTAGTCCACATTAGATACGACTATTAATTTCATTATGTTTGAAGTATCATAACATCATTAAAAGGCATCGAAAATTCATTTTCCCAATAATTCAAAATGGAAAAGAATTATCCTGTGTAGTAGTTAAAACGAATTATAAATGTATAATATTTATATTTTCAAGAGCGAACACATTATACTAAACTTCAATAACATATATTAATCACAAGCTTTCTGAGTATTTTAATGCAGAGTTAGAAAACGGACAGACGGCACATCGACAAAAGAACGTTATAAGCACATTTGAACTGCGTTGGCAAATGTGAATAAATGACTATAATAAACTGTAATAAAATTGAATAAAGATAAACAAATGACACGATTTTATGCTTCACCAAAACGTGTCGTAAAAGTGAATAAAATTATAAAACAAAAAATAAAATCTTTTACTTTCGATGTTAAAATTTTCAACTAGCTTGTTCAGTTTACATATTTAAAGGACAAGAATTTTTTTATTCTATACTTCGTAGTCTTCCTATACAAAATTTCTATACTTCGCAGTCACAAGTAAATGCTTTTATTTCAAATACCGTATATACTCGCGTATAAGTCGACCCCTTAACTTTCGAATGCAAATTCTGGAAAAAATAAAAAATCCACGTATAAGTCGACCCCCTTACTTTTTACCTCAATTTTGCACAAAATCAAATTAAAGATTTCACTTGCCAATGCGAAAAGATAGTAAGTAAACAAAAACAAATCATTGAATATTTTTAAATGATAAATTATTGTTATTTGTATATTTTATGTATTATTTTTTTATTCATACACATAAAAAGCCATAATTTTTCAGTATTCGAAGTTTTTGGTTTTTCTTTTTTAACTGACTCGCGTATAAGTCGACCTCCCCGCCCCCTAAATTTGCTTACCGAAAATTGTCAGAAATTCCTCGACTTATACGCGAGTATATACGGTAATTATGTTTAAACAATTAAAATATTTATTGGTAATGGAAATCTAAAATTATATATATTTTAATTGATTGCATAAACAAATGCGCAATTTTAAAAAAGAAGCATGAGTTAAAGCATGACAAAAATCAGATATGCATATATAGACAAGTATGATAGAAAAATATGAATATATATAGAATATTATAAATAAACATTTGAACAGGGAATTGTTTTGGATGAATATAGTTGAAAATATACCTAATTTTTCGGAATTGCTTTCTTTCGGACGGCTGCTTTGATTAGATTTTTACTTTTTATAAATGAAACCAAACGAAACTTTAAATGCGGTCCATGATGTCCCATTTCCTTCGCCTCAGGAATTTGAATACTACTGTTTCTGAAAAGAAATACCTACCTTATTTACTGTAGAGATTCTGATATTATACGTTGTGACCATTATTTTTAGAAAATACCGATATTTAAATACTCTGACGCATTTGAACCCTGACTAACTGTTGAAAATTGGCGTTCTGAGATGGCGTTGCAATTAGCATAAAAAACAAATGGACAATAACTTAATTAAATAAGAAATTGTTATCCATACGAAACAAAATTAGTTTCTTAAGATGTATGATTAAAATAAAATCTGTTCCTTTTAAATTCGCTGATAATACTCCTATGCAATCTCTCTCTTTTATAAGTATGTTAAAACAGTAAGCAATGCCAAATGCTTTCACAGGATACAGAAAGGACTTCTCAGACTAATTTACTAATTAAAGCGTATTTATTAAATATTTATGTAACATTACAGGAGAAGCAAAGGCACGTTTTTAAAACTACGCAAAGCAAGTTCGATAAACTTTTTTTACCGGTTTTTCTAATAAGCACTTTCTTCCTCAATACGAAATTTCTTTACGAAGCACTTTTTACTTCAAAGGCGAACAAAAACATTTAATTAGGCCATTAGTAAGTTACTAGCGATCCAAATGCATTATCACGAACCTTAGTAATAGCTCTAATGTTCCAAAAGTAGCTATTTTTTTTTTCTAAACACCGCCCTTATTTAAGAAAGAACTAAAAATAAATTGTTAAACATACTTAAAAATTTTTTTAGAAGTATTTTCTACTCGTATAAGTATGCACTTTTATTTTAAAGCTATAATGCGTACGTGAATTTCTTTTTCTAAAAACACATTTTTTAATTTTTTTAACTATTTTCCGAGTAGTATATATTCTTTCACCTTTAAATAGAACTATGCAATGTTTGTTTGAACCTGTACGGATACTTGCTTGTTTGAAAGTGTAAATTCTCTTTTTAAAAATCACGGATTTTTTTTTTTTTTGTATAATTAAAATAATTAAACACTCAGAGAAAGAACAGCTAAGAATTTTATGATGGGGGAGTGGAGGGGAGGCGCTTTTTACCAAAAATCCTTCACGGAAATTAATTTTCGTTTTTTTTTTTATTATTTATGTGTTAAATTTTTATCTAAACCAGGGGGGTGGACGCTTTTTCCCAATAAACCCTTTATAGAAATTAATTTCCGGTTTTTTTTTTAGATTTATGTGTTTAGATTTTATATAAAACGGGCAGATGAAGGCAGTATTTAATTTACGTTGTAGTGGTTAGAAAAAAGGATTTTGTAATTAAAAAAAATAATATTTTTTCTCTGATTTTAATAAACATAGCAAATTTAATCTTTTCGAGAAACTTAAAGAATTAAATACTAAGAGAAATTGCAGCGAGGAATTTTCTTCCAATTCGGGAGAGGGGGGGGGGGTTTCCCTTTAAGTATACCATTGAAATTATTTGTTAATTTTTTTAAGTTTATGTGTTAAAAAATTATCTCAAACGTGTTCAAGGAACAGTGTTTAATTCAGGTGGCGGTGACACAGCCCTCTCCCCCTCCCACCTTTTGAAATTTAATAAATAAAATTTTATTTTTCTCCCATTTTTAAAGATATAGAAAATTTATAATTTACAGGTAACCTAAAATAATTTAACAGTAAGAGAAAGATCAGTTTAAAATTTTCTGTTGGGGGGGGGGGGGGGTCCCTTCTATACCCGCTTTGGTAATTAATTTTTAGTTCTGTTTCTTTTGATATTTAGATGTTAAAAACTAATATCAATTGGGTGATTTAAGGCCAGCCCGGATTTTAGAGTTTAATGAACAAAAATTTTTTTCTACATTTTTTAAAGATATACTGAATTTTTTTCGAGTACGTTAGAATATTTAAATTCTAAGAAACAGAAGAAAAAATTCCTTTATAGGGGGCGGGGGGGGGCTACCCTAGAAGACTCTCCTAGAAGTTAAAACCCTCATAGAATTTGTCCACCCCATAGAAGTTAATTTAAAAAATAGAAGTTAATTTAAAAAATAGAAGTTATATTTTACATCTTGCAAAATTGCAATGTACAGTGAAACCTCCATAACGCAAACTCCTGAATATTCCGTTAAGGGAAGAGGGCTCAGGTGATCCATTAAGCCTCCCTCGAATTTGAAATTTAACTAAGTTTTTTCTCCGATTTTGAAAAACAAATTGAAATTTTATCTTTTCTCTTAGCTTAAAATGAAAGAGAAACTAAGAATTTTCTGTTGGGGGGGGGGAGGGGCGGAGCTGGAAGAGAGCTATTGTCTCGCCCCGGATTTGAAAAATTAATTTAATTTAAAATTAAAATTTCCTTTTCTTGTATTTTCAAAAAAACATAGTCAAATTTATACTTTAGTGTAACAAAAAAAAAAAAAATAATAATAAGCATTTGATGCTACCAAGCAATAACAAGCACACAATCCTTCATTTAAGTACCTACCTCATCATTATTGGGAAGTGACTTGTGTAGCAAATTAGCACATCTTCCAGGCACATAGTACGTCATGCTCTTTTCTATCAAAGGTGGTTGCATGGCATATTATGCTGGCAAGCATAAAAAAGCATGTAATAGCATGTAAAGATACCTACCTCTCCATGCTTTGACAGGTTAGAAAGACCACCACGAAGGGCACCCCCCCCCCCCCCAGGGCCTATATCCCACGTGTTGATAATTGGCCGTCATAAACACAAACCAAACCAAACCATGCTTTGACAGAAGCTTAAACAGCAAATAAGCACATAAAATGCTTGTACATAACTTGTGATGCTATTTCTTCCTGAGCTGGCTGAATAGCATATTATGCGGGCAAGCATAAAAAAGCATATAACAGCACGTTAAGGTACCTACTTCTTCATGCTTTGAAAGAAGCTTAAACAGAAAATAAACATAACATGCTTGCACATAGCTTGCCATGCTATTTCTCAATAAGCTGGCTGCATAGCATATTATATGCTGCCAAGGATAAGAAAGCATATAATGGCACATTAAGGTACCTACCTCTCCATGCTTTGGAAGAAGCTTGAACAGCAAATAAGAATAACGTGCTTGTACATAGCTTGTCATGCTATTTCTCAATTAGCTGGCTGCATAGCATATTATGCGGGCAGGCAAAAAAAGCATATAATAGAACGTTAAGGTACCTACCTCTCCATGCTTTGGAAAAAGCTTAAAATGCAAACAAGCATAAAATGCTTGTACGTAGCTTGTTATGCTATTTCTACCTAAGCCAACTGCATAGCATATTATGCTGGCAAGCATAAAAAAGCATATAATAGCACGTTAAGGTACGTACCTCTCCATGCTTTGGAAGAAGTTTAAACAACAAACAAGCATAAAATGCTTGTACATAGCTTGTCATGCTATTTTTCCCTAAGCTGGCTGCATAGCATATTATGCTGGCAAACATAAAAAAGCATATAATAGCACGGTAAGGTACCTACCTCACTATGCTTTGGAAGAAGCTTAAACAGCAAACAAGCATAAAATGCTTGTATATAGCTTGTCATGCTATTACTGTGTAAGCTACCTATATAGCATGCGATGCTGCCTAGCATTATAAAGCATATACTAGCATGAAAATCTAGCACACAAAGCAATACATAGCAATAACTAGCATATTTATGATGCTAGTACTACCAAGAATTTTGACCTGGGTATGATCCCGAGTCCAAATGGCAGTAGCCACGTCTGATCTACTGTCACAAATCGATCAGAGGTATGGGCCCATAAACTCCAAACCAGCCTTTCCACCCCAAAACCCCTTTTTCAAGCTAAGTGCCCCCTCTCACAAGTAAAACGAAACAAAATATGTTAATATAGCAACTACGTTTCTGAAATTGAGCATAGAGACATTTAAGACATTAGGCTTCAATATTCCAGATCAACCAAGGCAGTATAAATATTTTATACATAGTCGGGACAATAATTATTGAACCACCCTGGTACTAGTATATCATAGATACAACTTATTATTTTATAATGCATTTATAACAAAAAGTGTACTTTAATAATAGATAACATATGGCGCGATAATGTATTATGAATTGATTTTATTATTAAAAGAAAATATACTCTAAAAGTAAACTGTTTTTATTTTTTTTTAATCTCTCTCAGATTTTCATAGTAATTATATTTTAAGCAAAACTAATTTAGTACAAATAAGTAATTATTGAAAAATGTTATCATAATTTAAAATAAATTAATTTCATTAAAGTACATGTTGAAAATATTTAATACATTTTGACACTTTTGACGTGAACAATTTTTGAGGTTTATAGAAATTAACTGTTATTTTAATTTATTAAAGCTATTTTTTAACGCGTCATTCAAGTTAATTCACTTTAAAATTATAATTATTATTATTATTTTACAAATTGACATTTTATACAAAGAAAAAGAAACAACCGATTTCATTAAACAATTATAAATCCTGTCGAAGTACTTTTCATGGCGCAAGCACGTGTTAAGCTTAAATCAATTAAAATAAATTTGTTTTATCTTTTTCCTTCAATTGTAAGTATTCGAATATACAATTGGCAATATAAAAGAAATATAACTACAAAATTTGGATCTAAAAAAAAACGTACAAAATTATTATATTAAGTTTCTGAAGAAAGAAGGCAGAATTAATCAAGTATTCAGAACTATTTTTTATTATAGTAGATTACTCATGATTAATTATATTAAATTTTTAATAATTCATTAATTATTATGCTTAGAAAGTTAAATTAATTATTATGCTTAGATAGTAGAAAACATTTCAGTTATTTTTAGCACTAAGTAAGGGCAATACCAAATTTACTCCACACCCAAATATTTTAAACACAGTAGTAGAAGAACAGATTTAATCAAATTACTTTTATCTTTTAAACTATAGAAGTATTTTAATCATGCAACCAGCATTACACATAAGTGATTTTCGCATGTTGTTGGTCACCTCAATGTGTCAATCTCGGAGTCATCAGAGCACAAATTGTGGAATATGGACGCATTCGTTGTGAGATATTTCGAACTTATTAATGAAAATAATTACTGCTTATTAAGTATGATGTCATTTTAACATACTGAAACGTCCCGCTCCTTCCCAAAATCAAGGACCTTAACTGCAGAACAGTAGATCGGTCTCACTAATTGAAAAATATGTCTTTAACGTGCATTTTCATTCAAAAAAGAAAACAAAATGTACACTATATAGCCAAAGGTGACCAGTCACTTACGGTTTTAGGCGTTTTAGTTCAATATCTAGAAAAATACATGAGGAATTATCCTGAAACTTCAGGTGTGTAAACAGTATAGTTTAGATCATATATTTTCGGGAAGATTTTTTTCCCGAAACCCCATAGGGGACCGTCAACAAATTGAAAATGAATGAATATCTTTTGGATAACCCTTAAACACCAATGTAGCAAAAACGTTCAAACTCGAGATTACTAATAAGTGGCTTATTGTAATATACGCTGTTCATTTTTTTTTTTAGGATAGCATGTATACTCGTAGAGAAATTGAGGTTTTTATAAAAACAGCCCTTAATTTCGCCAAGTTTTTTGCTTATAATTTCAAGAGTTCTTAATATAAAAAAATAGTTATTTTCAGAAAATATGACAAACAACAGTGTACATAATACTCTGCAATCAGAATTAAAAAATAATAAAAATTGGATGAAAAATGAGCAGGTTTACTAAAAAATGTTTCACTGCGCATGCGCGAACGCAATCAAAATATAATATGCATAATGAATCAGCTAAGTATATAGAGCAACTTTTGTGAAAGTCTCAAAAACATAGTTTAAAAATTCTGAAAATTATCATCGATAGAATAAGCTCGAAATCCGTTGTTCTCAGAAAGAAGCAAAAAGATGAAGGGTTGTATCAAATATATGTTAATTAGTGCCAAAATAGCATACACAATATTGCACGTACTACTATATTTGGATACAACCCCTCATCTTTTTGTTTCGTTTTGGGAACAACGGATTTCTATCTTATTCTATCGACGATAATTTTCAAAATTTGCAAGCTATGTTTTTGAGACTTTCCCAAAAGTTGCTCTATATACTTAGCAATATTGTTTGTCATATTTTCTGAAAAGAACGTTTTTTTTTATTTAAGAACTCTTTAAATTCTAAGCAAAAAACTTGGCGAAATGTGGGGCTGTTTTATAAAAACCCTAATTTCTCTACGAGTATACATGCTATCCTCATAAAAATGAGCACAGTATATTATAATAAGCCGCTTATTAATAATCTCGAGTTTGAACGCTTTTGCTAGATTAGTTTTTACAGGGTTATCCAAAAGATATTAATAAAATATAACAATGCAAATTCTTTTAAACATATCTTCTGTTAGCTCATCTACGAATAAACAGCTTTCATTAAAGGAAATGTATCTTAAAATTGGTTCATCAGAATGAATATTGGCCAAAAGTATATTCATTACGTGGAAATAACGAAAAAAATATTTTAAATGTGTGGATTACATGCAATATTTTCAAATTGCAATATAAATATGCCTAAACTGTATTAACCATGATAACTTTTTATAAAGTAATTTTTTAGTTTCTTAAGATTAAAAATGAAAAACCAGTGAAAACTAAATATTTTTTTTTTCTTTTTCAGGTCATCTGAAAGACAAAAATAAAAGTGTTATTATACATATATATTTTTTAATTGTCTATACATACATATTACAAAAGACTGTTTAATATAAAAAATTACAGAAACATATTGAGTTTTTATCATTTTATCAGGTTTTTAAATGACGTTATTTCACTTTTATGGTGCTTAAGTATCCTGATTTTCTAAAACATAATCTCTTCAAAATAATTTTTTTAAGTTAATGAGAAAAGTATAACAAAAAAATATATAATAAATGTAGATATAATGACGTTATTACATCATTTTCTCTACAATATTGAAAGTAACTCGATCGCTACGAAATTTCATTTTACACATTTCCGACTAAAAATAAAAAATAAGAATTGAAACATTAAAAAAAAAATTGCGCCTGGATCTATAAATAAACACTTTGCAAAAAAAAAAAAAAAAAAAAAAAAAAAAAGGGTTCTGTAGATATACAGAGCAGATGACGAACAAAAATACCGGCTTGTACCTTAACTACAGTGAATATCTACCGAAATTCGAGACAATTTGTCCTTGAGGTTCGGGGATGTAGAGAATAAGTTAGACGTCATATTTTTCAGTGTCGATTTAGTCGCGGGCACAATCAGGCTCAAACGATAAATTTAATAATTAAATAAGTTTTGTGATCACCCATGCAACATAAAATGCATAAAATAGTCTCTCACTGTAGCAAATGACTTTGTAGATCCTGTTTCAGGACCGTGTGCATTTGTGTAAGCAAAGCAGGCATATTCGTGAGGATTTTAATGTTTCTGTGAAAAATTCAGAATACAGAGTTTAAAACCAAATTTAACAACTCTTTCCGTAAACTTGAAAATACAGTAGAAACAGTATGCTGAAATTAAAACATGAATATATTGAATATTCGATGAGATACACGAATAAAATAATTTTTAAATCCGTGAAAAATTTCAAAATTTTTATTTCATAATTTGGTAGTCTGTTTATGCAAGTCATATAAAAAGTCTAATCTAATATTGTGGAAACTCGAAACGATACAGTGACCTGGTGGACAAATTTTGGAAAATTTCTTATAATAAACGTACCTGTAGAAAGCGACGCAATCTATGCCCTATCTTTCTGTATTTTGGTGATATTTCACTGAAGTTTTTATATAAGTCGCCCTAAACAGTTGACTACCAAATTGTGAAAGAAAAAAATGGAATCTTTCACGCATGCGCAGTTAAAACTTATTTCATATGAATGCGAGTATCTCATCAAATATTCAACATATCCATGTGTTAATTGCAGTATACAGTTTCTACAATGAATTTTCTAGTTCTTGTAAAGTGATGTTAAATTTGGTCGAAAACTGTTTATTCAGTAAACAGAAGATATTTCAGTATTTCACAGAACTATTAGCGTATTCACGAATAAGCATATTTTGCTTACATAAATGCATACGATCATTAAAGAGGACCCACATACTCAATTGCTACAGTGACAGAACATATTAAGCATTTTCTTTTACACAGGTGATCGTAAACATTATTTATTATTAAATTTTTTGTTGCCCCCCTAATTGTCATCATGACTAAATCTTCAATGAAGCATTTGAAGTCGAACATGTAGTTTAAATTCTCAAATTTCAAGAACAATTAATATAGAATTTTAGGAGATATTCGACAAACAGTGTGCAATCGAAAGCATCCGGTCACTGTTCCTTAACAGTTGGAGAAATACAGGCGAACTTTACCAAATGCAATGTAAAGCATCATAAACGATTTCAACCATAATCTATTTTAATAAAATTCATTTACATTCGATTCCGATAAAAAAAATGCTAAACATCTATGAATGAAGACTAGATACTTCTTTAAACCACAGGGTGCATCAACAGAAAAAATAAAGTAATAATATATTTCTTTCAGCCGTCTTTACTTGCATATTACAAAAAATTGTTTAATTTAAGAATTTGCAGGAAGATGTTCAGTTTTGTACTCCTGTGTGTGTTACCAGGTCTTCTTTCCTTCCTTCCAGATACTAAAGAACTAAAAAAAAACTTTCGTTCTTTAGATTCCTTCAAGGTATTCTACTTTCTCTCAATGTAAGAAAATTATTCTTTTATTTAAAGACAATTTTTTATCTTTCTCCCCTTTCCTTTTTATTGGAATAACATTTTGGAGTAACATATCTTCCAAGAATCTGTATGTAGAAACTTGTGTTCGTTTAAAAACACTTTCTGCTCAATATTTCCAGACATCTTATCTGTGAAAAATGAACATTTATGCCACTCTGTTTACTAGTAATTTGCCTACTTTTTTCTTTTACATTTTTAATTCCTTTTTTTTTTCTTCTCCAGTTTCTATCGACCTAGTACAAACAATTTTAGCGCATTCTAATTTAAAAACTTTTTTATATTATTTTTAATCAATTTTATTACAAAAGCATTTATATGCATAATTTTTTTTATTCTGTTTTTTTATTTATATTTACATTTTCTGTTTACATAATAGAAACAATTTGACAATTTTGTAATTTAAATTCTTAAAAATTTTATTTTTAATATTCTTTATTTCAAAGCCATTTTTTTGCATTTCTTAAATGAGTTGCAACATCTACCCTATATATATATATATATAACCCTAATGAAACGAATTTTTGAAACAGATATATGAAACGAATTTATGAAACGGATATATGAATCGACTGATTAAACAACTGATTATGTTTCAAGCGATTTCTCCTAAAATAAGGAATACTTTGCGATGAAATTAACACCAAATATCAGCATTCATCCGCAGATCTCAAAACTGGTATTAGAATTTTTCAATTCGAATTAGTTTTCGAAATATTAATTTATATACATTTTTCTAATGATGGCAACTAAAATTTTAATCAAACAGATATTTTTTTTTTTATATTTCAGAAAAGGTTGACATGGTAACCCGGCTATTGTGGTTTATTTGATAATAAATGCTCATTTACTTTACTTCTTTTTATAAATTATATAAATTATTTTGTTCTATAATTATTAATTATTTTTTTATATTTCCTTTAGAAAATAATAGAAAATAATTAAAAGATACGGTACTACTTAGTTATTCCGTTGAAAAATTTCGCCAAATTTATATAAATCGCCAAAACATTGCCAAATTATACAAATTGACATAATTTTTATTTTGAATAACGAAAGAACAAATAAATTAGTATAACATTAATAAATATACAATTAAAAAGTCGAAATAAAAATCACTTGATGACGTAAACACGTGTAACTTGCTTAAAATCAAGTAAATGTGACATTTACGATCAACCATTATTGGCATTTAATCTTATAGTTTGGAGATAGATTTTTGGTCAACAGGATAACTAAGTAATACCAAAAATGCATATGTAACTGGCATTTGAAAACGGGGTTTTCGCCAAATTTTCGTAAAAAAAAAAAAAAAAAAAAAAAAAAAAAAAAAAAAAAAAAAATCTCGCCAAACCTGTTGTGCGTATATGACATCTGGCCAAGTATTACCACTCGAAAAAAAAAAAAAAAATGCTAACTGGCGAGTTGAAAAAAAGCTATTGGCGAGATTTGCATCCGGCTAGCATAACAGTACCAAGAATTCTTTGTAGCCGTGGCAAATTTTATGCAGTTTTATTCGAAAAGAAAAATTTTGATTTTTTTAATTAAAATGGAAAACTTACGGTCCCATATTGGCGCGATTTTTTTCTGACGCCAATGTCGTATCCGGAACGGGCACTTAACTGGCGCCAAAGTAACGTTATTTTGCTTGATATGGTAAGCCGGATGTTGTTGTTTATGCTGTTGATGCGTTCTCCAAATTGGCGTCGTTAACAAATCGCGCCAATATGGGACGTATATGACATCTGTGCCAAACTTTCATATGAACGGCGAAGGGATCAAACTGTATTTGTTTATGGCAGTTGATGACTTGAACTATTATAATATAGATGAAATGATGGCGATAGAATAATATTTGGCGACTTATCACCTGTGCCTGTCTAACATTAAAGTACCAAAATGGCACCTAGAATATAAAAAGCGAAGTGGTCCGCCTGGAACTGTTTATCATAGTCACATGATTTAGGCTATTGTTATAGATATTGTTTAAAAATACCGGGAGACAAAGACTCTGCATACTTAATTTATTTTATTTTAGCTTCTTTTCAAATGTTTAACTGATTCTGTTTAATCAAAAACGAAAACAACCATTGGATGTCTTAACAGCAAATGATTCGCCCTTAAATTTTTGCAATCAAAGGGAATTGAATGGAAACCCGTTTACAGGGAGATCTGCACAGCTTTTTTCAGTATAATTCAACCTTCTCTAATATTTTTAAAACCAATCAGATTTGCATGTTTTCAGATTCTGCGGTGTCTGAACGGGGGTTGGCGAGCGTAGCTTGCAGGGAGCAGAGCCCCCTAGTATATATATATATGTCACAATCATATTTTTTTTAGCTTTTTTGTGGCTAATATGAAGATATTTGTGATCTTTAGGATATTGGGAATTTTAGAATCTGACAATCTTCTATAGACATCCATTTTATATTTATTTATTTATTTATTTTCATTCCTGTTAATTTTTTATATGTAACGGCAATTATTAAGGCTTTTTATATTATTATTATATATAATTTATTTTATTTTATAGCATATAGCTATATTCCATATATTATCAATGTTAATTTTTTTTTTTTTAAATTTCTCAGTGTAGATTAAATGGGTTTGGTAATAGAATATATTGAAAGCATTTTATTAACATTTAATTTACTTAAATTTATTTGAATAATGATATATAGTATGGCATTTTTCTATTAGGATTTTTGTAGTAATGCAGTTGATGTGTTCCTATTTCTTTAGCTTTTATTAGGTTCTTCTTTTTGTGACATTTGAATAATAATAATAGTTTTAAAATAAAATAATAGATGGCAGCACAAAAAAAAAAAAACAAAAAACAAAAACAAAAACAAAACCCAAAACAAATTGTCTTTTTAAAGCTTCTATTAAAGTAATAATTTTAATTTTTTACACAAGGTGGTAATTAACGCTAAATATTGGCAGTACTGTAAAATTGATATTAAACAATTTAAAATTGTTTTTAAGTATTTTAAATAATGTAATTATTTTCTATTTATATTATATTAATTGTATTCATCACTGTATTTGAAAATGAATTAACTGAATACTTGGGTTTTAATTTCTGTGTTAACTTAACTGTTTTATTCACCTTAATCTTATCATGCTTGTGGATTCCATGTGCGGGAATATTTTTTGAAAATCTACTCGGAATTTATTCGGTAAGTTGTGTAAGATTTCTATTGCTATAAATGAAATATTTAATGGGTTGTAGTGTTTTTTTTTTCATTTTATGCCATTTGATAATGTTCTGTTTTCATCTTGAGACTATTCTTTTGGTTATATTAGTTATTCGGGTACAGGAGAAAAAAAATTTCAGCTTTTAGCATTTTTCTCACAGAAAACAACCGATTTGCTTATATCATTGATTTCTGTACTCTTGAAAACGTAATTCAATATATAAGTTTTTCCATTTTTTCGGAATCCATATTCTTTTTTTTTTATTCTTCCTTATTAATTCTTGTAATTAAGTATAAGGTACTTTATTTTATACTTACAGTTCTATATTATAGGTTTATGGCATCCATTTTTATTATCAATTCATTCACAATAATGCGGTTTTTTATGATGGTCGGTAATGTTTAATTAATGGTTATATATATACATACATACACACATATATATATATATATATATATTATGTATATATGTGTGTGTGTGTGTGTGTAAATATATAAATATATATATATTAAATAAGCTTGCGTAGTTTCTGAAAGAAAAGATACAACTGAATTTATTAGGCCTTATTATGAAATCTGACAATGCAATTTGTTGATTCAGGTATGCTCTAATCTTAAATCATTTCATCGAAAATCGTTTTAATAATTGTAATATATTTCAAGGAATGCAACTACTATTATTTTTAATCACAATATATATTTTAACAAAATAAATCTATCACTTCTAAAATTTGGATTTAAAAAATATTTACAAATGTACAATAATTAATCTAATCTCTGTATTTTATTTTTTTTAAGAATTGGGAATATTATTTATACATAATTTAACTATACGCTTGATAATTATAATATGCATAAAATAGCAGAATTTATTTCAAAATGTTTTCATCAAATCAAATCAAATAGAAATTTTTATTGTACAGCAGAATCATTTTAAACACATAAGAAAAATATGAGATTCAATCTCATTATTTTATACTTATAAAATTAAAAAGAATTTTAATTGTATTATACGAGGTATCAATTTTCTAATTACAGAAGAATTATGTGAAATTTCTTAAACTATGATCTTTTCCTACAAAATTAAATTTTACGATTAAAAAATATTAAATAACATAAATGAAGCATACATGCTTATTTTAATTAAAAATATAAATCCGAATATTAAAATATTAAAAAAAATTATTAGTGTATTTTTTCATAGGCTTTACTTACATTTTATTAATTACTTAGAAATCCTTAATTGTGAAAAATTATTTATGCATAATTAAATTAAATGCATGAAATCCCATAAAGCATTTTCGCTAGTTTCAGTAATAAAATAATGAAATAGCAATTTTTTCACTACACTAGATTATTTTAATTAAGAAGAAAATTTTAATTTCAGTATTTTAATCTTCAGAGGTGCAAAGTAATAATTTCCATATATATATATATATATATATATATATATATGTATATTAATAATAATAATAATAATAATAATAATAATAATAATAATAATAGTTAAAATCACCAGACATCTCTTTTGCAGAACCAACATCCCAAACACAAACTCAAACCAATATTCCACATAACAAAAAACTACATAGGGTGTTTCAAAACTATAGGTCAGAAGTTTAAGGCAAGTAGAGGATACCTGAATAAGCAGATTTAGTATAGGATTGTGGGTTCGATAATGTAGCGTTCAGGCAGTAGAGGGCGCTATTAAATGAGGTCGGTGAGAGCGATTTGCTGCCTTGAATCGTCATTACCCTCACGAATTTCTAGTGAAATGCATTATTAGACCACTGCGGAGCTTGTCGAAATGAATTTCAATATGGGGTTGCGTAAGGAAATGGATTGGCTGCTCAAAGGATTTACATGGAACGATTCCCGGTTAGAATTCTGCTTGACACCGAATATTTGAACGTCGCCATCGGAATGAGCGTCAGTGCATCATTTTATGATCCCGGCCTGATGCGGTCATTGGAAGATATCACAGAATTCCTGAAGTAGAAGAAGCAGTTCTACGCACAGTAGAGGACAGTCCTTCGACAAGCTCTAGAGCTGTTGGACGTGCGTTGGATGCAGGCCATTTCATTTCTTAGCTCCATACATGAAATGCATGTCGCCAAGCGTAACGGTGCCACGAGGGAATGACGATTCAAGCCAGCATAGAGCTGTCATCTACCGAACTTAAAAAGGGGCCACTACTACCTCAACGCTGCATTTTCGCGCCCATATTCCGATACGAAATTTGCTTAGGTCTCTTCTACCTGCCTCTACATTTGTGACAAATACTTTTGAAACACCCTGAATATCTATATCTATCTCTTTCTCTAAATATGTTGTTTAAAATAATCTAGTGTAATGCAGAAACTATTATATATATGTGGAGATTTCGCAAGCAACACCTGCATTAGACTGAGTGTCCCCGTATTTTCCGCTTCGAGATTAAAAAGGAAACGAGCCTTAACGAAGCTGTGTGAAGTGGAAATGCAGAAGAAGTAAAGAGAACGAAATGAGTTCGACGACGCAGGGTTTTGTTAAAAAAGAACTGAACATATTACGGTGAAATAAGATTGAATATTTACACGACGTAAGAAAATCTGAGAAATATTCAACGACGTCCTGAATTATAGAATTTAAGCTAATTAAAGAACGAGAAGAGTGTTTATATCTGTATTTTTGTTTGTGTATTCGTCTCAATAAATGTCAGTGTTTGTCCTAAAAGTTGAGTTGTGAGTTATGTATGGAGTCTCACCCCCATAAATTGGCGTCAGAAGTGACAGTTAACCCACCAATATGATTAATTAGAGTTATTCATCCTACATATTCAAGCCAGATATTCTTCTAACGGTGAGTTCATTGCTATTATTTTATTATGAAGTTAGTTGAAATACCTGAACTGAAAGTTTCATTTAAAAACGAACGAACGCATAAAATTAAATTGCTGCATAAATTCCTATTTGATGCTGACGGTGATCGCTCTAATAGAAAGAGAATACGTGATTTTACTGGTTTCGGTTTTCAAACCGACAGCACCGAATTCAAAAATAAAATAACTAAAGTTCAAACTGATTTTTCATTAAATGATCTGATTACAGTGTGCAATCTACTTTGTATTGATAATGAGGGATCTTTAAACGATCTCGCAACCCGATTAGTGACATACCTTTCAGACTTGACCTTACTACAAAATAATATTATGCAAAATGAAAGTGACACCGACTCGGAACCCGAACTGCCTTCAAATAATATGACTTCAAGTAATAACACTCAATTATCAAATTTTGACAAACAACAGCAATTTCCAGTTCAAAGTTTTATGCCATCGTCCACACTTTCATGACCAAACAAGTCATTATTTCGTCTGTAAATGTTACATCATTGGTAGACACAGGTAGTGAAAGAAGTTTACTAAAGGAAAGTATTTATCGCAAACTCCCTACAATTTCGAACCTTGAACATTCAACTATCACATTAACTGGATTAGGAAATACTATAATCAAACCCCTAGGTTTTTTCTCTACGAACATTATGATAGATGATTTTAATTATACAACTAATGTTTCTGTAGTACCAGATTATTCCATATATTTTGATCTTATTATTGGTACAGATATCATTCAACAAAGTATTTTAACAATTTCTGGAAATAATATTTCGATGCAAAAAATCGAGAAAAATGACGATACGTCCAATAATTTTTTGATTAATATTGCTCATGTGTTAGACGATCTTAATCTTGATTTATCTCATATTACCGATGAAACAATACGTTTAAAAATTTCAGAACTTATTCAAAATTATTCCCCTAAAAAAATAAAGACAACTGATGTTAAATTATCAATTCATCTGGAAAACGAAGAACCTGTTACTTGTCCTCCCAGGCGCTTGGCGCAAATAGAGAAAAACTTCGTCGAAAAACAAATTTCTGAGTGGCTCGAAAAAGGAATTATTCGTAAAAGCACTAGTAATTTTTCATCACCTATTGTCCTAGTAAAAAAGAAAGATGGTTCATATAGATTGTGTGTTAACTATAGGAAGTTAAATTCTAAAACACATAAACAACGTTTTCCCCTCCCAGTAATTGATGACATTATTGATCAGTTGCATTCTGCAAAAGTATTTACTACTCTTGACCTTAAAAATGCTTTTTTTCATGTCGAAGTAGAAGAAAATAGTAGAAAATATACTTCTTTCGTAACACATTCTGGTCAATTTGAATTCTTATATATGAATTATGGCCTTAGCGATGCATCGTTAGTGTTTCAAAGATATATTTATAACGTTTTTCGAGACCTCATTAATGAAAAAGTACTTATTGTCTATATGGATGACTTCATAATACCAGCTGAAAACGAAGTCGAAGGACTCCAGAAATTACAACGCGTCCTTACAACTGCATCCGAATATGGTTTAGAACTGAATCTCAAAAAAAACCACTTTTTACAACGAGAAATTGATTTTTTGGGTTACCACATTAAAAATGGTCAACTGCACCCATCCCCTTTAAAAACTAAAGCTGTCCTTAATTTCCCAGAACCTAAAAGTATGAAAGATGTACATTCATTTGTCGGATTAACTTCATATTTTCGTAAATTCATTCAAGATTACTCTTTAATAGCTAAGCCTTTAACAGATCTTTTTAGAAAGGACACTAAATTTCACTTTGGCGACCAGCAACGAAATGCATTTAATCAGCTGAAACACATCCTTTCTTCAGATCCTGTTTTAAGCATTTATAACCCTAGTAACGAAACAGAAGTTCACTGTGATGCATCTATTGACGGTTACGGAGCAGTCCTCCTTCAAAAGTCTTCTATTGACAATCAATTTCACCTGTCTATTTTATGAGCAAAAAAACCACATATGCCGAACGTAAATATTCGAGTTATGAATTAGACGTTTTAGCTGTCATAGAAGCCCTTAAAAAATTTCGCGTTTACATTCTAGGTATTCCTTTCAAGATAGTCACAGATTGCAACGCATTCGCCCTTACTATGAATAAAAAAGATCTTTGCACCAAGATTGCTCGATGGGCTTTAATGTTAGCTGACTATAACTATACAATCGAACACAGACAAGGTACACGCATGCGCCATGTCGACGCTTTAAGTAGAAATCCAATATGTATGGTCATTCAAGATAGTTTTACTACCAAAATCATACAATCACAGAACACTCACGAACATATACAAGCCATCAAAGAAATTTTGAAAACAAAGCCATATGACAACTATTTCCTTAAAAATAACGTTCTCTATAAAAATCATAAAGGTATCGATCTGATAGTTGTGCTGGATGAAATGCAGCTAAATGTCATTAAACACGTTCATGACAAAGGACATTTTGGCCGTAAACGCTGTGAAAAACTCCTTAACGAAGAATTTCTCATCCCTAATATGTCAAATAAAATTGATAAAATTATAGCGAATTGTGTAACATGCCTTTTGTATAATCGCAAACGTGGCAAACAAGAAGGTGAATTACATCCCTTACCTAAAGAAGAGACTCCTCTCCAAACCTACCACATTGATCATTTAGGCCCTCTTGAAACAACCAACAAAAATTATAAACATATTTTGTCTTTAATAGACGCATTTACTAAATTCGTCTGGTTGTATCCATGTAAAAGTACTTCTGCTACCGAAGTTATATGAAAACTAGGACAACAAAGTCATACTTTTGGCAATCCTTCCATTATCATTAGCGATAAAGGTCCTGCATTTTCAAGCAAAGAATTTGCTGATTATTGTCAAGATGAAAATATAAAGCACGAGACAGTTACAACTGGCCTTCCCCGTGCCAATGGTCAAGTAGAGCGACTTAATTCCACTATAATTTCTGTAATCTCTAAAATGTCCAAAGACGAACAGATCAAATGGTTTAAACATGTTCCTAAAGTTCAACAAGTCATTAATTCAACTTACCAAAGAAGCATTAAGAGAACACCGTTTTAAATATTATTTGGTACAAAAATGAAACAGAAAGAAGATGTACAAATTATTGACCTCTTAAACAGTGCAGTCGAAGAACAATTTATGAAAGACAGAGAAGAGCTCCGTAAAGAAGCCAAGAAGAATATTCTGGAAATTCAACAAGAAAACCGCAAGCACTATAATTTACGACGTAAGAAACCCCGTAAGTACAAGCTTGGTGACCTTGTAGCAATTAAGAGAACCCAGCAAGGACCAGGTTTAAAGTTGAAATCTAAATTCTTAGGTCCGTATAAAGTAATCAAAGTGAAGTCTAACGACACCTACGACGTAACGAAAATCTCATCAACTGAAGGACCGATAAATACTAGCTCCTGTGCTGAATACATGAAACCTTGGCCTGACGATAACTGAAACTTCAAAAACATTTTTTTAAATCTTTTCTTCTTTTGTGTTTGTAACAATTTTATAAGTCAACCCATATGATGTTACGCTACTTCAACTAAGACGTGCAGATTTTTTTTTCTTTCTCTTTTCCCCCTAAGAACAGTTACTGGTTTTTGTTTTTTGTTTTTTCAGATTCTATTTTACCACATGTCGCTGCGGCAGCTCCAGATGTCAGGACGACCGCTTGTGGAGATTTCGCAAGCAACACCTGCATTAGACTGAGTGTCCCCGTATTTTCCGCTTCGAGATTAAAAAGGAAACGAGCCTTAACGAAGCTGTGTGAAGTGGAAATGCAGAAGAAGTAAAGAGAACGAAATGAGTTCGACGACGCAGGGTTTTGTTAAAAAAGAACAGAACATATTACGGTGAAATAAGATTGAATATTTACACGACGTAAGAAAATCTGAGAAATATTCAACGACGTCCTGAATTATAGACTTTAAGCTAATTAAAGAACGAGAAGAGTGTTTATATCTGTATTTTTTATTTGTGTGTTCGTCCCAATAAATGTCAGTGCTCGTCCTAAAAGTGAGTTGTGAGTTATGTATGGAGTCTCGCCCCCATATATATATATATATATATATATATGTTATATAAATTTTTTTACTTTTACTATTCATTTAAATTATTCTAAATTGCCGGCCTATTCATTATTTTCTTTTTTTAATACGCTCTATTATTTATTTCTAATTAAATTCCTATAATTTTAAAACGCGTATCTTAATAATAGATTTACTCCAAAACGTAATATAAACTTTTAATCCCTTCATTAATTTTTATCGTCTACCAAACTGTAAAGTTCTGAACGCAGTTATTTATTTATGGGAAAACCCCCGATTTCTTCATACGTCTTTTTTCACCACTCACGCGGCCTAACCTGCCTTGTCTTCATCATGAATAAATAAGTGTTTGATTGGACTCTACAAATATTAACATCGCTCTACAGCTGCTAAATTTTCACAGAGTTGACACCTCCACTAGCAATGCTTGTGCTAAGAGGTAGGATTGCTATACAACATCACCAACGGCTGATTAAAATGTGGAACGAATCCAGTAATATGAAATAAAAAGCACTACGTGATATTTCGACGTAACCTATTAAATTGCTTCGTAATAAGAATATCCCCCTCCCTAAAAACCGGTGAACCGGTGGCTCCGTGACCCACAAGTTCTTTGGGGAAAAGCATGAACTCGGATTACAATAGTGTTACCCGGTAGTCTGAAATTTTTCTCCAATTCTGTCAAAAACCAAATCAATAAGTTACTGCTTAAACGCGAAACTGTGGGAATTGTTTTTAAAATTACAAAGATAATATAAATATTTCTCCAACAAGAAGTAAATTATATTCTAAATAATCTCCTCTTGTTTTACTAACAACTTATTACTTACAATATTAACAGACATTGACAATATTAGAATTGTCTAGGAGTTTTCTTAGGAATTTACATTCTTTCCACAACACGATTAAACATTAGTTTAATCTCTATAACTTAAACTCCATAACGTAGAAATTTTCCTTACAATTCACAAGTTATATAAATAAAAGGTAAAACATGAATATAATAAATTAAAAACTTATGTACAAAAATTTCAACTGAGTATCAATCTCCTACAGTTTTTTTAACTGGGATGATTATATTGTCCTGATACTATGCTATAGTCCATTGAAATTCGATTATTGCTTATTTTTGACACAAGAAAAACTGTCAAAAAACCTAGTGCCATATGCACTCTATAGTATTGTATTGTTATGATAATAGCGGTACCATACTATTACCACTTTTCCATAAATTCTCTAGTAAGTATTTTACTTTCATTATGTTCAGATGTTATCATAATATTTAATTTATGAGTATTCTCAGATATCTCATATATTAACTTCATTAATTCATAACACTTATTTTTCTTTATTACCTCTCTTTTATCTCAATATTCCATAATAAATTATCTATACTTTCTATCATACAAGATCTAGCAATAGTAAATTTAATTCAATAATAACAATAACTCAAATTTTCATCAATAATTTCAAAGTCATATTTTAATTCATCACTTCAGTAAATAATAATAAGAGATTATTGCACTGAATGATATTGTCTGGGTAAAAAGTTACATAGCATTAAAAGTAAACTCCTATCAATACTAGATTCAATAAGAAATGAAATTATACCAAGTCAAAAAAAAAAAAAAAAAAATCTTAAATTCTCCAGCAATATCATTGAAACAAAATCTTAACAGGTGTTTTTCGATATGTGTCGAAATATTTCGTTCATTTCCTACATGGTTACGCAATCAGTAAAAAATAAATAAAAGTAAGCAAGAGAAAAACAAGTTGGGTTTGAAATCCAGACACTTGCATAATCAACAATTATTCGCATAAATTCTATAATGCTTTAGTATTAATAATTATAGTTCAATAATTGACTTTTTTTAAGTTATTTTAATCCAGTTAACATTTATTCATAGTTTACATATAAATTTAAAATTTTATTTAATATTCTAATCTAATTCAATTTAATATAAGAAATCTTTAACTCAAATCAACTCATTTACACCCGCGTAAACAATTAATTCAAGTAAAACTTCAGCAGCAATGTTCTCGTGGATCCTTCGAGAACACACTGATATATAGAAAAGCATTGATTGATTAATTATAATTTATTTACTTACGTCTTATTAATTTATGACTATTTAATATTAGGCCAGGGCTTTAACATTAGTTTGTTGTGAATTCTCATGGGATAATTTTAATTGATCTGGTGAAAAGTAGGGGCGCAATTTAGATACATGGACAACTTCCGTATTTCTATTTTGACTTTGCCTATCAATTCGAACATTTACAGGAGAAAATTTGTTAAGAATTTGATAGGGAAACAAGTTTTTACTGGTCCTTAAGAATAATTAAAATTATATACCTTTTCACATCAAAATCCTTCCATCAGCGGCGTCGGGATTCTTTCCTGTGACGTTTCTTGATCGCTCTCCATTGGCTGAGTGTCGGATCCCAGTTTCACTTCGAAGCTCGTTCGTGATTTTGGTTGGGATAGCCTGAAGTTTCCATTTCAATCGGAATTCCTCCACGCATTCTAATAAATAGTTCGAGCATGCGCTCAGAACAAGATTTTTTGTGCTGTTCGATTGTTTACATAACCTGTTACACGGTGTCCTAAGCCATGTAGAATAATCATTTCTTGAATTAACATCTATTTCGCATGAGTAACTAGTTTATGCTTGAGTGGAATGCTCTGAATTTTCATCCTGTGGGAATTGTTTAGTGTTGGTAAGTTCTGATGGAATAAACAGTTTTCCTATGACTACGTTTACATGTGTTTAAGGGGACGAGGGACCTTAAAAAACCTTAAAAATCAATTCTTTATTTTTTGAAAATTTCACTTTAAATAATATTCAGGGTACATTATATGCATTATGACATGCATTTATCAAAAAAAAAATTAAAAAAAATTATTTTTGAGAAAAAAAATGGAGTTTTACGTGTCGTCTTAGAAATCTTCGAAATGCCCCATGCGCATTCCATATCAATGAAAATCCCCAATATTTTTTATAAAAGTTTGGTTTATATATATAAATAATTCTGTGCATCGAATTTTATATATTTGAATATAAAGGTTAAAAAAATTTTTAAATTTAAAAAAAATTTCGAAAAAATTTCAAAAAATTGTTTTTTTTTATACTTTTATATTCAAATATATAAAATTCGATGCACAGAATTATTTATATATATAAACCAAACTTTTATAAAAAATATTGGGGGTTTTCATTGATATGGAATGCGCTGGGGGCTTTTCGAAGATTTCTGTAACCACACGTAAAATGCTATTTTTTATTTTCAAAAATAATTTTTTTTTTGTGATAAATGCATGCCATAGTGCATATAATGTACCCTTGAGTAATATTTAAATTGAAATTTACAAAAAAAAAAGAAAAATTTTGAAATTTAGAAAGTTTTTCGAAAATTTTCATTTTTTTTTTTTTTTTTTTTTTTTAACCTTTATATTCAAATATATAAAATTCGATGCACAGTGTTATTTATATATATAAATCAAACTTTTATAAAAAATATTGGGGATTTTCATTGATATGGAATGCGCAGGGGGCATTTCGAAGATTTCTACGACGACGCGTAAAATGCTATTTTTTTCTTAAAAATAATTTTTTTTTTATTTTTTTGTGAGAAATGCATGCCATAATGCATATAATGTACCCTTGAGTAATATTTACAGTGAAATTTACAAAAAGAAAAAAAGAAAATTTTTTCTTATTATTTATTATAAGAAATAAATTTCTAAAACTCCACTGTGTAAAATTCCACTTTTTTCTCAAAAATGACACTAAAATATTTTTTTTTTTTTTTGTAATAAATGTATGCCATAATGCATATAATGTATCTTTGAGTAATATTTAAGGTGAAATTTACAAAAAATAGAAAAAATATTTTTAAGGTCCCTCGTCCCCTTAATTGGGAAAACCCACGATTTCTTCATACGCCTTTTTTCACCACTCACGCGGCCTAACCTGCCTTGTCTTCACCATGAATAAATAAGTGTTTGATTGGACTCTAAAATATTAACATCGCTCTACAGCTGCTAAATTTTCACAGAGTTGACACCTCCACTAGCAATGCTTGTGCTAAGTGGTAATATTGTTATACAACATCACCAACGGCTGATTAAAATGTGGCACGAATCCAGTAATATGAAATAAAAAGCACTACGTGATATTTCGACGTAACCTATTAAATAGTTTCGTAATATATATATATATAGTAATACATACAGTCATACATACATATATCTATCAATGACACTGTGTTAAACTTTATATACATGCTATACACACACACACATACGCACATATATATAGGTGTATCTATAAGTGTATTATATATACTTATATATATAAGCGAAGAATGGATACTTCATTAAACTGCAGAATATCTGAAAATAAAAATGTATTAATATATTTTTTTAATAGTCTTTACTTATACATTACAAAAGATTCTTTTATGTAAGAACTTGCTAAAAAATGTTGAGTTTTATGCTTCTATGCATTTATCCTTTTTTTTTTCTTCCTTTCAGATACAAAAGGACTAAACAAAAGCTTTCACCCTTTAGATGCCTTCAAGGTATTCTATCTTCTCTGAATGAAAGAAAAGCCCCTTTTTCTTAAAGCCACCATTTTTTTTCCTCTTTTTCTTTACATTGAAATAACATTCTTGAGCAAGATATCTTTCCAGACCCAATACGGATATATTTTCCTTCGTTTAAAAATATTTTCTGCTCAACATTTCGATAAATGTTATATCAGTAAAATGAACTTTTATTCCACTCTGTTAATTTTCCTTTTATCTGATTTTTTTATCTGTTATATTTTTAATTTCTTAATGCTTACTATTTCCGATTGTATTGTAGACTATATATATGTATATATTTCTTGTAATTAAGTATAAGGCACTTTATTTTATACATGCAATAGTATATTATAGGTTTGTGGTATCCATTTTTATTGTCATTTCATTCACAATATTGCGGTTTTTGATGATGGTCGGTAATGTTTAATTAATGGTTATATATATATAATATATATATATATATATTTAATATATATATGATACGATTTCCCTCGTATCATATAAATATGTAGATCTTAAGCACCGACATACACATATTATGTACTCATAGAAGAAATCATGGTTTTTTGCAGTCGAACAATCGTGATGGAAGAGTGGAAGGTCAGGCTGTCGTCCATTGGAATGTTTGCAGAAGCATAAATAATCGAAGCCGATAAATGCATTAAAACGTCTATTAATCGACCATATAATGCAACAAATTCCACTAGTTATAGGTGATCCATGTGCGGGCAGTCGCTATGTAGTAAAATATACCACTAGATGTTACTTATTTGAACAAATGATGAAGATTCAGGAAAAACAAACACTCCAGGTGGCGTGGTTTAATTAAGCAACTCAATAATCGTCAAATCATACCTCTCCTAGCCAATGCAACCGGTAATATACTTGCGAAAACTGCATGCGTATGAATACAATACACGATAAATGACAAATCACGTAAAAAGTAGCCGGAAAGACGCGATGAGAGCAGAATACGATAGGACCTAGCTCCGGGGGGAGGGGGGAAGCGCGGGTAACGACGATACGAACTATATAGTTTCGGCGTCAGAATTATTGCGCAAACAATGGCTGGCGGGATTTGAAAGGAATGATGGGAATAGAACACCAAAGAACAGATGATATTAAAAAATATTCGAAAGAAAAAGAATTTATTTTTAGAATAAAATGAAAAAGTAATTTAATGGGTTTTATGAGATGAGGCGAACGGATTAAGGTTTTTTGACTAATAAAAGAATACGCAGTTTTAAATGCATGAAATAAAAAGACAAAAGATATTAAGATATTATTAAAGATAGGTAAAAAAGGAAAATATGTTAAGAATTTGGAATGCGAAAATTTTTATTATTACATATATATATATATACAGTGAGATTCATAAATATCGAAACAATAGGCTATTTCTTTAAATATTCCCCTAGACCCATACTTCCAATTGAAAAGTTTCATAAAAAAAAGGTGCAAAATTTAATCACATAAGTTGCAACTCCATAGGGAGTCTATTTGAAAAAAATGGAAAATTAAATTTTTATACGGCCCCCGTAGTGTAAATATTCCAATCAGAAAATCTTTCCTTATCCATTCCTGGGTTAAACACAAAAAATTGCATCTTCATATCGCAAAAACTCGCAGAGTTATGGCCATTTAAATAATTCATCAGATTTTAAAGGATTAGACACAAATTGAAATGCGTGCAATCAAAGAAATAATGTTACTTTAAGAATTCTAGGAAACATGTAAAAAATATATTTGTTGAGCTAGAATTTTGATTTTTTTTTTCTTTTTTGTGATGGTTAACCCTATAATTCGCAAACAAAATCACATCCTAATATTTCTCGTAAAGTTTTTAAAAAAATTAAATGATTAGTATTGTTTTAAGCGGATTTAATTTAAAATATATAAAGCTCGAAACATTCTTCATCGGATTTCAAATTTTTTTCATTTAATTAAAGAGTAAAGTATAATTTTAGTTTTGTTTCTGGAAATCTTTTAATTTTCATTTTAAAAATATTAAAAATATTTATTTAAAAAATTATGTAACTTATCTTTAAAAAAATCATGTTTTCAAAAGTAATTTTTTTTTCAAATTTGCCGAAACAAAATTAATGCAAAATAATCAAAAAAGACATGTTCCAAGTTTGCACCTTTTAAATTTACGATTAAAAAAAAAAAAACATCATGCAGAAAAACGCATTTAAAGTTTTAAACATTGATTGGCTTCTAATAAAATGTTTAACTGCATCTTTAAAAATTGCACGTGAAAAAGTAACTCCTTTCTGTAGCTTAAACCTCCGATGCAGTTTAACTTTTGTCGTTTCTACCACCTTTTTGTACTATTTAAATGTCCATAAATAAATGTTAAATGTGTAATTTGAAACAATGCTTTTTCTAACATGCCGATTAAGAGTTTTTCATAATTTTAGCCCTCGCAAATTCAGGCTTTTTATCGCCCCTGCGAGGCCGATGAAAAAGTCTGTATTCTTGGGCCGGGTCAGACCCTGGATTGGCGACTTTTTTCTGAAAACTCGGCCAGGTCGGGCCTAATGTATTTTTTCATGCCGAACCAGGTGTTGGTATGATTTATGAAGGTCAATTATCTACACGAGGGATGTGGGCCCAAAGGGGGCGGGGTGCCTTCCATGGAGGTCGTTCTAAGGGAACCTAACCCGTATTTACGCAAGGGTATCCAAGGTTCGAAGAAAACCACTGAAAACTCCGAATGATCTGGCCGAAGGGCGCGATTGGGTTCGAACCCAGGATGACAGCATCTCGGCCACTGGTTATACCGAACCGGGACTGGCTTTCTTATTCCTAGGTCTCCCCTGGACGAAATTTTCAGTCCCGGTCTCGAGACAATTCGTATTAAAATCATTATCTCTGACTGACCTAATCCGTTCAAAAGTAACTAAAATTTGGCTTAGACCAAAATATTTTACAACAAATGCATATATTTTTAAATGGTCATTATTTTACAATAAAACTTTAAAATTCATATTTTTAAAGGATAGTAGACTTTAAAGCAAAAAATTAAAATACAGTAAAACTAGTGAAAAAAATCTGCCTATGAGCGAATCCTTTCTTAAACGGAATAATCTGCTGGTCTATGGAAAAAAGATTATAATAATACCTGAGAAAAAATAGACTACATTTACAACTCTTAAGAAGGGATCTTGTTTATGACGCTTTTTTTTTCTTACCTACGTAATTCCATTTTAAAAGATTTTACTTTATACCATTTTTCTGCAACACATGGAATATGGATTAATGATATTAAAGGAGAAGTGAATCATTTACATATAAATAGAGATTCATTAATAAAACAAATAATCACAGCTTTTGGCGTTTCTTTAAAAATAATAATTATAAACAGGAAAAAAGAAAAGCTACAATAAGTATTTTTGATCAGAACTCCTCCATACGAAACAACTTTTAACCATATCGATGTAAAAAACCATGTAGAAATTCAGTCAGGCCGGGCCAGGCTACGATTTGAACTTTTTTACAGGCAAGGCCGAACTTTTTTTCCTATGGATCGGTTCGGGACCGAACCTAGATATTTCGACCCGTGCAGATCTCTAGTGCAGACCACAAGCATACTTTGAAAACAGGTTTAACGTAAAATCTATACGCTGCCTATTTTATGTCCAAAGGAGAGGCACTGTTTTATATCGACTCTTAATAATGTACAATTTGTGGATGATCCCTATAATTGCATTCAAAATGAGTCAAAAACTCGTCGCTCAGAGGCATGGATAAATGGTATATAGTCACGAATTTTGGATTTTGATATCTCTGCGAATTTTGAAGATATCGAGATGATTTTTTTGTGTTTAATTCAGGAATGGATAAGGAAATTTTTCTATTTGGGAATTTTACTCTACGGGGGCCGTATAAAAACTTATTTTTTGTATTTTCTCATATGGACCCCCCATGGAGTTTAAACTTATCTCATCAAATTTTGCACCTTTTTTTATGAAACTTTGCAATTGGAAGTATGTGCCTAGGGGCAATATTTAAGGAGATAGCCTATTGTTTCGATATTTATGAATCACCCTGTATATATATAATTTTTCTGATATAATATTATTTACATCTGATTTTTTTAATCAATTTTAATGTAAAAGCATGTTTTTCATTTTCTTTTGGATATTATCTTATCCTTATATAGAGCATTCACTAAATGTTGTAAATGTTTGTGTTTAGATTTCGATTCACACACCCATACAAAAAAGACAAAGGCTTCTGAAGCTACAAAAATATAACATAAACACGAAGGAAAATACACAATAACTTATTCCGAGTTACCCAGAAATCCAAAAAATTAGCTTTATTTTTAGAAATCTCGAAAACAAATATATTTTCGAGATTTAATTCCACATAATGAGCTCACCTCATACATATGTGATGATACGCTTCTGGCTTCCTATCCCCCCGAGTCCTTTATCTTAAGCAAAAGAATAAAAGAATACACTTACTATCCAGAACATGTTAGACTGGGAGGTGGCAGCAAAGACAGTCACCTCATTGAGTTCACGGCTGAAATTCCAGAATTTGTTAACACGCAAATGGCATATTAAAACACAATCGGTCTACCAAGTCATATCTCTGTGGAAAACACCTAAAAAGCCAATTTTAGCGGTTGGCTCGTAGGTTTCATTTTGTTTACCGGCACCCAAAGGTATGAAAATATGGAGAACTGGGAGCAGGAAAACACAATGGTAAACCTACAAGTCAACCTCTAAAATCGGGTTTTCAGGTATTTTCCATCAAGATATGACTTGACAGACCGATTGAATTTTAATATACGAATCAAGATTGAACTAATTCTGGAATTTTAGCCGTGAAATCCATGAGGTGATTGTCTGTGCTGGCACCTCCCGGTCTACATTTGTTGCACAAAAATACAGTAAGCCGTTTAGGGGTAGATAACATGAGTATCTACTTTGCTTGGGAAGTAAACACTGAGGGTCCCGCGTTAGGTTTAGCAGCTAACCCGGACATATGATGTATATAACCTCAGGGGCCAGCGTCAAGGAAACAGTCTTGGGTAATGTAGACCCTTAAACTTTTTGGATCGTAACGCCAAAGGTTTACTGTTATACTAAAAAGTAGAGGATACAATTAAGTAGGTTACACTGATGAATAGTGAATGTATTGGAGACTTCATGCAAAATGCCTTTGTCTCTAATATTTATAACGTTAATAATAATACTACGCACGCTTAATACATTTTATTTCTTATTCGTTACAGAAATATGAGGGTTTTTTTAATAAGAAGAGTAATTTTCATTTTCGTTTTGCAGGCAAAAAATAATACTAATTTTTTCTCAGAATGTTGACACGGATAGACGTGAAATAAAATTATATTTACGATAAAAAGTGATTAGTTTCTCATTTATTATGTTATTGATTTTATTGATTTTATTACCGATTAATATAAAAAGAAGCATCTAATCTACAGAAACTCAATACTAATATCTTATTTAGAATAAATTTAATTATATTTAAAATGGTTGGTTGGTTGGTTGCATGGGGTTTAATGGCGGAAAATCTAGTCAAAGACATGCTGCATAAATACATTTATAACGAAAGTAATTATTTTGTCATTTATGATGTTACTTACTAGAAAGTTCTTAATATTTATGAACTAAGTTCGTAGAAACAACCTTCAAAAATAAACTCTGAATTAAATATTCTATTAAAGATAAATAGTTTCCCATTTATTTTGTTATTTATTTTGCTGATTTCATTATTGATTAAAATTTAACGAAGCAGATACTCTACAGAAACATAATACTAATTCCTTATTTAGTATAAATTAAATTGTAATTATAATGAAAGTAGTTATTTTGTCCTTCATGTTGTCATCATGTCCTACATATTTTAAAGATTGTAATATCTATATGAACTAAGTTCGTAGAAGCAGCCTATATACAGAAACAAAACTGACTTAAAATTTGTAACAAAGTAGATTTTTCACATAATTTAAAATATAACATGAGGGCATATAAGCTGAAGAACAATTTCAGAGAAATTATAATGAAAATAACAATTTCGTGTCACGTTTTCTGTAAATGTTCTACCATTATCGTAAATGACAGTAGATTTTCATCCAAAATGGAGACTGAATAATTTTTTCGAAATTGTTTTGTATTCATTCTATTATGTTTTACTGTGCAATTTTTTTATTTGGGTTTTCTAAAACAAAGGAAATGCTTATAACACATCGAGTATTTCTACAGTTGCGGAAATCAATGCTATTTTGAGCAATGCATATGAAAAAAACTAAAGTTGAACTCTATAAGGAATCATGTTTAATTTTAATTTATTTGCATGGATTAACCTTTAGGGCGCGTTGACATATTGCAATTTGAACTAACTTTTGAAATTTCAGTAGCAACATCACGTGTTTACAGAATATTTTTATTCTCCTTCTGTATATCACGCTAATTGTTTGCATGAACATACTTACTATGAACACAAAAAAGAAATATTGGGATTTTGTAATTTCCATGATTTTGGGAAATGAAATCTGAATAAGTATACTGATATTCTAAAGAGTTATAAAATATAAACTATATTTTTATTGCAAATCTATGAATAACAGTTTTGGTGCATGCATGAAAAAGTTTAGCTTTTCATCAATTTCCTTGTTACATAGTTATTCTTAAAATACATCATGATACTTATTTTTTAAATGTTGTTTAATATTTACTGGATGCTGGTATACACTACATATATATTAAAGGTGCTATTAAGAGCTGCTATCAAACGAAAACTCCTGAAACCTGTTTTTCAGAAAAGAGTTAATAATTTCGAATCTAATTGTAGATGTTTTTTAAAACTGTGTAACACAGAAAATAAAAAAATATGATTTTTGTGTGTGTGTGTCAAATACCATTGTAAGAAATGTTTTTTTTTTGTTGTTGTTGTTGCTGTTGTTGATATTAATATACATGTATTATCTAAGTATAATTTAAAATATCCCATAAAAATGAAGGCTATTTCCAATTAATTGGCCTCTTTCAGTTTTGTTCTACATCGGATAGAGTTTAATATAACATGAAATAGTGCGGTGTTTGTATTTCTTTCACTGCCATTTTCAATATACTAATACAATTTAAGTTCCATTTCTTTATGCTGTTAAAAATGTTGATATTGGTATAGTTTTCTTCAGAATGTGTTCATTATATTTATTTGCTTAGTTCTTCGAAGAAAGATAATGCAATATAACGCAGAATAAAAATGTTTCATATATTTAAACAAATATAAATGGACTGAAAACAGAAAACCCAGTTTTACCTGCGATATTGCTCATTCTCAAAAATGGCAGTTTTAGATCCATTATTTCCGTCTAATATTTATACTGAGATGAAACACATTTTTTTATCCTCAAATTTAGGGTATTAAATATGAGATTAATTTATACTGCTAGTTATGACACACCTGATAAAAATAACAAAACTTCTTAATTATTTGAGTAATTTACATTCTATGGGCTTAAGAATTAAACTGTGTATTTAAATAAGTGGTTACATTAAATATTTTTAATAAACTGACATTTAATCAGATGCTCGTTAGTTATATCTTCACATAAATAAAGATTCCTTTTCTCCAAATGGCTGCCACAATATTCTTGTTTGCTACGTCATCCATTGTACGTATAGTAAAATCAAAGCTTATTTTTATCGTTCAACAAGGCGAGTATTCTAGTAAAAACTATAAATATTTCTTTTCTGTAGAATACCATACAGATACTCAATGCTTAAAACTTGCTAACTTTTTAAGATTACATTCAGGAAATAGAATGTCACCTTCAAAATTAACATTTTTTAAAAGTTAAGATAAGCGCGCGCTAAAACCCTACTTAAACTCTTTAAACCTTCATTTAAATATTATTTTACCCCCCCCCCCTCCCCCGTACGCAATAACATCTTTATATACTTCAACTTCTTCATACATAATTTTTCTTACATGAGCTCATTCGCCATCAGAAATTTGATCGCCGGTAGTACAAGCATTCATTCTCAAAAATGCAATTGTTTAGACGAAATATTTTTGCAATTTATAATAATGTTCCTAGACTATAACCATTTATCCTACTAATGTGCCAGAAAATCGTTTTATTATGGACAGACCGATAGATTCTGACCGAATTTATAATTTTCCACATCACTGTCCTCATGAAAGATTTAGAGAATTCAGCTTTAAACTTTGCGGCTTCATATGAATTTATATTTAAGCAATAACGATATAAAAATAAAACGAACAAGTTTTTATAAAATGCATGAAACCAAATACCAAAATTTCTACATACATCATGGAAAAGGGTAAAATCATCCTTAGAGGAATTTTATCTCTTCTCTGCATGTTTCCCCAAAACGAGCCACAAGGGGACTTTCACTTTCTTCATGTTGCATATTTATCTCGAAATCACAACTTAGTGCAAATACAGCAATTTAGAAAATAGCAGAGGTATCTAGAAAACGTTCATAAAGTTAAGTTTCTGTTTACGTGGCCAATAAAATGAAGAATATTAAATGAGGAAGGATTGTATTTCAGTGATTGAGCGTGGAATTTTGTAAAAATATTTTAGAAGATTTATATTGCTAATATTTGTCTTACTAAGCGGAGTTTGAATATTACTTTTTTACATCAAAGATATTTATAATTATTTAAGATACCGTAGTGTTTCTTTCGTGGTTCAATTACTATTTTGTTATTATTATTATTGAGCAATTAAGACATTTCAAATTTCTTATTATCTGTTGATACATTTGTTTTGAGTTTTCCCTTTTGTCTTTAGGATTTCTATACTTTCATATAAGTTTTCTTTTATTTGGAATTTTGAACCACATAGTGTATATAATTCTATATTCAATTTAAAATTAATTTTATTGAAATAATTCTAAATATATTCTTTATTATTCGCGTTTTTAAACTATCAAAACGCCCTACATAATTATGTTAATTAAAGCATATGCTTCCCATGTTTGTTATATGTGAAAACAGTTTGAGTTATATAAATTTATAAAATATTTTCAATACAGTTACTCAATTTAAATATATATATTTTTTCTATTTAAAGGTAACTTTCTCTAAAAATTCAAATTTGTTACAATTCAAATAGAAAATTTTTGTATTGGATCACGAAAAATTTTACATTTTTCTAGATCTTTTCTGTTAATTTCCTTCACACAAATGTAAAAATGAGCATTAGTACTGTTTAAATAATAATTTTAGGTAATCGGTATTACAAACAGTAATAAAAATAAGTATAAAAGTCAAAATAATACGAAAATTTGTTGGTTAGATATTCCAGGATACGTTCAATGGAAACTTTCATCAAATTTAAAAAACACATATGCATTACATTTAACTTTTAATGTGTTATTTATGGTAGTTAATTTGTTATTTTCACCGTTGTCTTCCTTTCTAATAAAATGTTTTCAAATACTTGTAAATATATAATATTATTTATTTGATATTTCGTTTTATAAACTTTGTTTAAATGCAGTTTTTCATGTGAAATTATAAGAAACTTTTAAGAAAGGATTTTCTTTTTCTGTTTTTTTACAATTGTGAAACAAACACACAATAAAAAGATATCTTTAACTTGTGACAAATTGAGAAAATTATTATTTTTGTACATTTTTAAAAGCCACTTTTACATTACCTGTACTTTATTATTCAATGTGTTAAAATGCATCCTAAATAATCATTATAAGACTACGTAAGAAAATGTTCTTTAAGATATTTAAAAACTAATTCGTTAAATAATTAAAAAGTTTTCTTTTATAACGTTGCGACATATAGAAAAAAATGTCAGCAATCTTCATTTTATCATGTATTCCTTTAACAAAAAAAAAATCTCACAAATGATGATATTCCTCAATATAAATGAGAATGTCAACAGTGAGTTTGACCTTAACAATATGACAGACATCATCTTCGTACTTCAAGAAAGCAGAAAAGTTGGAATGGCTTGTAAATCACATAATTAGCTAGAAATAGATTTCTGCCGGTAGTAGTAGTCTTAACTTACTTGTCAGCACCTTAAGCATAGGATCAGTAAATATATCACAAATATAAAAATGTCTTACATACAAACAAATGTCATTAAAACTAAAGCGATACTATTTAGTTTTGTAGTTTAAAAACTTATAATTGTTTTGTTATTTTTTATTGTTCATATACATTTTATTTCTGGAAAGTATATCTAAACATTAATTGAGAATTCAATGCAATACATATTTTTTAATCATGATGATATGTTGATATAACAATAACAAAAATAACAAAACACTGTTAATATTTTTATTATTATTTTACAGCGATGTTTGTAAAGATTAAAAGAGATAGTATTAAAAAATCTTCCTCATTTCTAATCATATTAATAATTCTTTAGTACTTTTTAATATGGGTAATATTTTAATTTTTTCATTAGTAAGAGGTGCAGAATTTTAGTTTTAACCCATTGACTACGCCACTTTTGGGACAGACAAAAAAATTTGATAAGTTTTTTTTTGCTTTTCAATACCAATCTTCCCATTTAGTAATATTTACATTATGTAATCGCAGAATATAGTAAAGTGGGGACAGATGCCGCAGTTTTACTTTTCTTCTTTTAAAATGTACAATAAAGCAAAAAGCAGCAAACTAAGCACCAGAAATCATTTCCATGTTAAACAAGTTAAAGCCCTCTTAATAAAGCAGGCATAATTATTTTCCCAAACGTCCTTTTTAAACACCATTTTTTATGTGCTGGGTAAGATGCCGCATGGGGTGTGGTACAGATGCCGCATGGAGAAAAAGCTATACTGGTTTTTTTTTCAAGTATATCACATTTTTTTTCGTCAAACTACTAAAAATGAAAATAAATAACAGTAAAGTTACATAAATCTTATATATCACTAAATTGTGAAAAGTTTAACGAAATTGCAAAAATGTAAGATCGAAAAATAAAACTTAAGACAAAAAATGAAAATGAAACGAAAAACATTTGAATTGACGTGAATGGATAGCATAATTACTAGAAACAATAGACAGCATAATTACAAAAAAGATATAAATCACTGGTTTACATCCAGGCGAACATTGCAGTTTGCTCTTAATGTAAGCATTAGTTATATTCTATTTAGGCCATAGTCTAATTTTTTTGGCCTTTCCTCTCATTCTTTAATTTTGTATTTCCATTCGCCCACAATCACATCACACTTCCCGTTGAAAAAGTAAAGGGAGCCTTTGTCATGCAGCTATCGAATGAATTTGATGCACTGAACACTGATCGCTTTAGACTTTGTTTCTTGATAAGACTCCAGACACAATCAGTACATTCTGAGTCATTAAATTCCAATCCAATACATACTGCCATCAAAATCATCAACAGATGCCGCATGGAGAAAAAGCTATACAGTTTGTTTTTCAAGTATATCACATTTTTTTTCCTCAAACTACTTAAAATGAAAATAAATAACAGTAAAGTTACATAAATCATATATATCACCAAATTGTGAAAAGTTTAGGGTCATTCCATGTCAGTTCAGGCAGGCATGTAACCCACCATCACAGATTTTGATGAAACTGCGTGTGTTTGTTCCTTTTATTAAGATATGATTCCCAGTAATTTTTTTTACTCCTTGGTCAAATATTTTCTGAGAAAAAAATTGTCAAAATTTTGAAAACTGCCATCAGTTGCCATTCTTGACTGCTCGATTTTCAAATGTAGCATGACATAAATATGATCATATTTCAATATCTATTCAACAAATCATCTTCAAATAATTTATGCATAATATATAGGGTATGTATTTTATGAAAAATATACTGTTACGCTTATATAACATTTTAAGTGTGTCTAAAAAATGTTTAATCTTTGAAGTCGTGATTTTTTTATGAAAAATAATGCATTACCTAAAATAGCATTATTAACAAAAGGCGGTATTTTTATTAAATTTATTTGTTGTGGGGGATATACTTAAAGGTGTCCTTTACCTGATTCTGAAATAAAAGTAGTGGGATTTTGGGTGTTTTTAGTAGTATTTCATATTTAAAAATATTTTGAGGCGTATTTCAAATCAAATCAATCAGAGTCATTCCATGTCAGTTCGCCTAAGATATTTAATTCACTGTCACAAATTTCAATGAAACTGGGTATGTTTATAGCTCATTTTAAGACAGGATCAAGGAAATTAAAGGTGATTACAAGTAAAATATTTTTTAAGATAAAAAAAAATATCTAAATTTTGAAATTTTTTTAAAAATGTTTTTAATGGCAGATCTATATTCAAAGACTGCATAAAGAAAAAGTCATTTCAAAATAAAATCACTAAATAAGTTTCAAATAATGTATATGTGACAAATAATGTAAGCAGATTATTATTTATTGTTGTTTGTCATGTTTAAATGCTAAGAGTGTGTTTAATATTGTGAATTCTTAAAATCAAGAATTTAGTGAAAAATAATGTGTTAATCAAAAATTTATTATTAACCGAATGCAGGCTGTTATTACTTTTTTTAATTGTACGTAAAAATATCTTTTCAATAGTTATAAAATAAAAATAGTGAAAATATGAGCAATTTTAACAAAATTTTCATAAAATGTGAATGTTTAATGATAAATATTGAAGCTTTTCATGCTAAGATGTACTAAAATGACTACGATATCGTGTATTTCTACTCTTGCTTAAATATAATACATACAATAATAAAATAACAAATATTATTTACAGCAATAAAAATTAAATTAAATAGTACCAGTTCCTTTACCAACACTACATTGCTCAACAGCCGACCTAAAATCAACAGCCCGCACTCTTATTGAAAAATACTTTCAACTGTTCAAATAATAAATAAACTGCATTTAAAAATTTTAATATCAACTTATTATCTTAAGACGATAATAATAACTAAACAACATGATGAATTTATAAATCAGCTTTTAATTGAAAAGTCATGAAATGGTCCCTTTAAATATTGTTGTTCATCGAGTCAATCAAAACAAATTATATATAAAAAAAAATAGTGAGCCTAATATGCTGACTGCAATGACACTTCTAACAAAACTAATTAATTCATTACCATCTGAAATCAAACCCGAAAGATCAAAAAGAAAAAAAAAATCATCTGTAGTGTGAATGTGACATACTCAGTGGTTGTTGAGGTATGTCTTTGTGACATTTTCACCTGTACTTCAATAAAATATAAACATGTAAGCTTTTTTCATTCATCCAAATTAAGTAAAACAATTATAAAATTTTGTTGTCATTACACCAGATGTTAAATTTTTCGTTACATACTATTAGATAAGTTCTTTACTTTTAGACATTATTGGCATAATATCATAAAATTTGCTATATGTATTTTCTGTAAGTGTATAAACAATATATATATGCTTTATTAAACATAAATGAATAATTTTTAAATAATTTGTTTGAGAACAGGGATATATATACACACATATATATGTTGAAAATCCATCTTTCAGCAATATTGTGATGAAATAAATCAAATTACCGTAATTTCCGGTGTATAGCCCGCGGATCATACAATCGTGTTTCGACCCAGAAATTTTTAAAAATAAAATGTAACTTTTTAGATCACAGTAAATATTGGTCTTGAAATACTGAATAAAATTTCTGGGTCCAAACTGAATTTGATCTGCGGGCTATACACCCAAAATTACGGTAAATATCATTAGAAACTGAATAAAGTTACAAAAGTGCAACTCATTAAGTTTTAAATATTTTTTTAGATATAGTTATTTGAAAGATATAAATATAATGGATTATGCATTTTTTGCATATATTTAAAGCACAATACGTCAAAATTTTCTTCAACAGAGTGAAATTTGGTTTTTTTTTCAATATTAGTAGCTCAATGCTAAATTTTCAATATTAACAGCCAAATATGAGTTTAAAGATTAGGGCTGTCATTTTGAAAATTTCTATTGGGCGGTGAGGAGCTAGTGATTTTTCTCTTTTTTGGAAAGGGATAATTGCTCTTCGCCCTAGAAGTTTTACTAAGAAACAATATTGTTTATTTTTTTTCCTTAAGAAACGAACATAAAAGATAATTTGAAAAATAAAATAAATGTATAAATAAAAATATTTCCAGGGATGATACATTGGATAGGTTTTACATTTGAAAATTTTGATAATTTTAAATATGATTTAATACTACTAAAACCAACCACAATCCCACTATTTTTATTTCAGATCCAGTTATAATGTAGTATTACGTACAATTTAAAATTAAAAAATTAGTCATAGAAACTCCGCCTCTGATTGATAAAGATTTTTTATTAATTTTATTATTTTTTGTAAAATATTTTTGATTTCAAAGATTATACAATTTTTTAGACACATTTAAATATTTTTTAACATTACAGCAATATTTTTTTCATAATCTACATACTTTATTTACCTTGCTTAAATTATTCGAAGAAGATTTCTTTATTAGTTATTGAAATATGATTTTATATATAAAATGAGGCCTTTGAAAATTGAACAATCATTAATGGCAACTCGTGGCATTTTCCCAAAATTTTGATAATTTTTTCTCATATATTCACTATTTTTATTTTATAGACATTTAAAAGATATTTTTACGTACAATTAAAAAAAAGCAATAACACCCTGCCTTCGGTTAATAATAAATTTTTGATTAACACATTATTTTTGACAAAATTCTTGATTTTAAAAATTCATAAGATAAAAGACACTCTTAGTGTTTAAACATGATAAAAAACAAGAAATAATAATCAGCCTACATTATTTGTCACATATACATTATTTGAAACCTATTTAGTGATTTTATATTGAAATGACTTTTTTTTTTTTAATATAGTCTTTGAATATCGAACTGTCATTAAAAAAATTTAAAACAATTTTTCAAAATTTAGATATTTTTTATCTTAAAAAATATTTTACTTAGGATCAAGAAAATTAAAGGTTATTACGTCTTAAAATAAGCTATAAACAAACCCAATTTCGTTGAAATTTGTGACAGTGATTAAATGGCTTAGGGGAACTGACATGGAATGACTCTGCTTGATTTGATATGAAATGCACCTCAAAATATTTTAAAATAGGAAATACTACCAAAAACACCCAAAATCCCACTATTTTTATTTCGGAATCAGGTAAAGGACACCTTTAAGTATATCTCCCATAAAAAATAAATTTAATAAAAATACCGCCTTTTGTTGATAATGCTTTTTTTGTTAATGCATTATTTTTCATAAAAAATTCACGACTTCAAAGTTTAAATATTTTTTTAGACACACTTAAAATGTTATAAGCGTAACAATATATTTTTTTCATAAGCTGCGTACCCTAAATATTGTGCATAAATTATTTGAAGATGATTTGTAGAGTAGATATTGAAATATGATTATATATATGACATGCTACATTTGAAAACCGAGCTATCAAGAATGCCAACTGACGGCAGTTTTTCAAAATTTTGACAATTGTTTTCTCAGAAACTATTTCACCAAGGAGCAAAAAAAATTACTGGTGATCATATCTTAATAGTAAGAACAAACACACGCAGTTTCATTAAAATCTGTTATGGTGGGTTACATATTGATATTTTACTGCCTGATTTGACGTGGAATGCCCCTTTAACGACATTCCAAAAGTGCAAGCTCAAAAAATGAAACTTAAGGCAAAAAAGGAGAAAAACATTTGCCTGAAAACAATAGACAGCAAAATTACAAAAAGATATAAACCACTTGTTTATATCCAGGCGACCATTGTAGTTTGCTCTTAAGTACTAATTCCATTCATTTTAGGCCGTAGTCTATTTATCTTTGGCTTTACTTCTCATTTTTTTTATTTTGTATTTCTATTCGCCCACAATCACCACACTTTCCGTTGCAAGAGTAAAGTGAGCATGTTTCATGCAGCCACCGATTGCATGTTATGCACTGAATCCAGTCTGCTTTAGACTTTGTTTCTTGATAAGGCTCCAGACACTCAGCACATTCACAGTCATCAAATTCCAATCCAATACTGCCTTCAGAATCCAGAAGAGGAATACTTTCGTCACTGTCGGAAGATGACTCACATTTCAGTTTCTTTCTCAAGTGAGGTGTTTTCAAGTTGATCTCTCCATTCCTTTTTTTACGCATTTTACTTCCGCCAAGCTGTTGTTCTTTAACGCTTTCTTTCTTCTTTTGCTTTTTATTTCCTTCTTCTCTTTTCTTGTTTATAAAATCTGTGTTTGTAATATTTGCAGCCTTTTGTTTCTCTTACTTGTCTGTATAAATCTTTTGACCCATGGAATAGGAGAAATTTTGTTTAACAGCTTAGATGGTGACAATTGTTGAAGGTCTACGTTTTCTTTATTCACACATGGCGAACCAACATTGTTGCTCAGAATATTTTGATAAGTAGAAGAAGTTGCTTCTAATGGGTCTTCTTCATTTTGTCGCATAGCCAAATTATCTGAATGGATTTGAATTGATTCATTTTGTTGTGGTCATTTATGTTGTTATCAGTTATGAAAGTGTCGTTTGGAATTGCTGTCTTATCTAATGGCAAAATTCCAGTAGCCTTAAAACCTGAGATAGCGTTTCAAGACATCAAAGCTTGCCCCCAAGCTTTAGAAAGTTATTCACCAAATTGCATTCCTCCAATTTTTCTAGTGGCATTCATAGCAATCCCATCTTATTCTGCCCTTTTTAAACCTTTATCTACTGGCGGCACTTAGAAGTACCATTAAAATAAATAACAAATTGTAATAAAATTCATTTAACACATCGATTAGTTGTAATACAGTTTAGAATGAGTTATAGATACATTCCTGTATCTTGTTCCAAAAGCATTATTGGTTACACAAAACAAAAGTATTTTTAAAAGGATACATTTTTTTGCCTTTGCATCTTTTCAGCTTTCTTAGCGTTGGGGGGGGGGGGGGATTTTTTAATTCGGAAATATTTCTATATTTCTATTGTAAGAACATATCTTTATCCATTTCTTAATTCCAGAAAATACTCAGAAAAATATTTAAAATAAACGATTTGAGTCGGGTTATAAATATTGCACAAAAACTCTCTAAATTCAAATGTAATCAATTCTTCTCAATCTTTCAATCCTTCTAAAATCCTTTTAAAATTTATTAAATGATTATGCAAATCTTCAAATGTAGTTTAAACAATTCACGAAAAATGCTTTAGAAGATAAAAATTTCACGAATTCATAATTCAGTGCATAAAGGGTTAAACAAATATTAGCTAAATAAAGATATTCGCCGAATATACATTCATTTATATGCAAGTTCTACTGAAATTGTAGTGATGAATTTATTGAACCAAAAAACAAAATATATAGTAAAGTGAGGGCAGACGCCGCGGTCGGACAGATGCAGCAGAGATTGTATTGGCGACACTAGCGCTCCCTAAGCCAAATTAAAAATTTTGTTGAGTGCCTAAGTGCTGTCTGTTGTGTTGTATGCGTTTCCACTGCTTAACTATTAGTATTCAAATATTTCTGCCTGCTTTTATGCTTCAAACCTGCGTGGAAAGTTTCTAAAATTATTCTAATAAAGTTTTATTGCATATTTTAAGCCAAATAAGCAGAGATTTCATCCCAAAAACAATTGCAACTGTAGAATAGATCATCGTAGCATACAGACATGTGCTTGCCTTTCTCACGCGTCGCTCACATGACACAAAATGGCGGCGCGGCATCTTACCCTCCGTTATGGGACAGATGCCGCACAAAGGTTGAGGGACAGATGCCGCACAATATATTTGTGTTTTTCGGTTCAATAAATTCATCACTGCGATTTAAGTATAACTAACATTTAAATGAAGGTATATTAGCGCATTCTGCTACTTATCAAAATATTCTCAGCAACAATGCTGGTTCTCCATGTGTGAACAAGGAAAACATAGGCCCTTTACAAGTCTCACCATTTAAACTGTTAAACAAAATATCTCTTATCCCATGGTCAAAAGGCCCATACAACCAAGTGAGAGAAGTAAAAAGAATGCAAATATTACAAGCAGAGAGTTTATAAACAATAAAAAAGAAGAATGAAATAAAAAGCAAAATAAACTAGAAAGCGTCCAAGAACGACAGCTTGGTGGAAGTAAAATGTTTAAAAAACGGAAAGGAAATATCAACTTGAACACACCTTACTTGAAGAAGAAACTAAAATATGAGTCATCTTCCGATAATGGCGAAATTGTTCTTTTATAGATTTTGATGGCAGTATGTATTTGATTGGAATTTGATGACTCAGAATGTACTGATTGTGTCTGGAGTCTTATCAAGAAACAAAGTCTAAAGCGACCAGGGTTCAGTGCATCAAATTCATTCGATAGCTGCATGACAAAGGCTCACTTTACTTTTTCAACGGGAAGTGTGATGTGATTGTGGGCGAATGGAAATACAAAATTAAAGAATGAGAGGAAAGGCCAAAAAAATTAGACTATGGCCTAAATAGAATATAACTAATGCTTACATTAAGAGCAAACTGCAATGTTCGCCTGGATGTAAACCAGTGATTTATATTTTTTTTGTAACTATGCTGTCTATTTTTTCCAGTAATTATGCTATCCATTCACGTCAATTCAAGTGTTTTTCGTTTCATTTTCATTTTTTGTCTTAAGTTTTATTTTTCGAGCTTACACTTTTGTAATTTCGTTAACCTTTTCACAATTTACTGATATATATAATTTATATAAGTTTACTTTTATTTATTTTCATTTTAAGTAGTTTGAGGAAATAAAAATGTGATTTATTTGAGAAAAAAAATAAACAGCATAGCTTTTTTCTCCACGCGGGATCTATATCACACACCATGCGGCATCTTACCCAGCACTTAAAAAATGATGTTAAAAAAGGACGTTTGGGAAAATAATTATGCCTGCTTTATTAAGAGGGCTTTAACATTTTTAACATAGAAATTAGATTCTAAAACGTTTGATCAATGATTTCTGGTACTTAGTTTGTTGTTTTTTGCTTTATTGTACATTTTACAAGAAGAAAAGAAAAACTGCGGCATCTGTCCTCACTTTACTGTATATTGCATCTGTCCCACAGTGGCGGGTAAGATGCCGCACAACCATTTTGTGCCATTTGAATTACGCTAGAGAAAGGCAAGCACATGTCTGTAATCTACGAGAATTTAGTCTACAGTTGCAATCGGTTTTGGAAAGAAATATCTCTTTATTTGGCTTAAAATATGTAATAAAACTTTATTAGAATAATTTTAGCAACTTACCACCTAGGTTTGAAGCATAAAAGCTGGCAGAAATATTTAAATACTAATAGTTAAGCAGTGAAAACGCATACAACACAGCAGACAGCACTTAGGCACACAACGAAATACTTAATTTGGCCTAGGGAGCGCTAGTGTCGCCAATACAATCTCTGCGGCATCTATCCAACCGCGGCGTCTGTCCTCGCTTTACTATAATATCTCATGAAACAAAGTAAATGTTACTTTATAGAAATATTGGTGTTTAAATAAAAAGACTACAAATACTGCATTCTTTTAAAGGCAGTGTATGCTGCCTTTGTTAAGGTGGTAATTTGTTATAATTTACTTGTAAAAATTATAATTTTTTTCTGTTGTTTTTGCAGTTCACTGAAGTAATCAATAAAAAAAAAACAATGATCAGCAGCGTAATATAAGAGTTTTACTTTTTTTAACGTGTAAATCACATTAATAACGTTGTGTATGTTAATAAGTTTTGTTCGATTTCCCACCCTATCGTCTTATTTAACTTGAAGCATTTACATGGGGTAACTGGTCTAAGAAAATGCAAAATGCATGCTATATTTTTTTTGAGTTTTTTAATATTTTGTTTCGCAAGTACGGCAAGGTTTAGATAGTGTTTCTACTAAGTTCAGTAGAAATTTATATATTTAGAGACATTATTTAACTATCATTCGCGCTCCCTTCTGTGCTTAGAAGTAAAAAACCATGATAAAAAAAAAAAAAAAAAAAAAAAAAAAAAAAAAAAAAAACATGTGAATCAACAATTAAACGTTTTCTTTGAACTATGCAACGGACGTTTTTATTAATATAAATAATTTCTTTAGCCATATTCCTCACTATATACTAGAAATGTTATGAGTCATTAATAGCTTTCCTAAAAATAAATAATAAAATAATTATTTTCCATGTAACTTTTCTTGTACCGAAAAGTTCAGAAACATGAATATTTTAGAGAGGTAAGCAAACCATCCATGGAACATCTTCATTGTCAAATATGACGTATTCTGACGTTTTCTGTATAATAATATAGATATAATATGTTATCGCTGTTACCACGAACATTTGTAACTCTTTGTTCAAACACTCCAGATTCTTCTGTTCTTTGAATTCTAGTTTAGTTGCTGCCTTTCCTAAATTGTCAGGTTTGATAATATACAAGATTTTTATAAGATTTTTTTACAGAAAAAAGTAGCAATTCTTTCGACAGTCGACAATTTACATTCTTTAATCGCGAACAAAATGACACTGAGTGAATGGATTTTAATAAATGTAGTACCACTTGGATTATACGCTGGCAATTACAAAATTTGAAATACTTAGACAGTATTAACAAAAACATAGGATTACTTATTAAAGCAATACATTACGTATAAATTCGCACGATAACGAATATGTACCTAAGATTTTGCGATAAAACGTATTATAGCGACATTAAAATCATCTTTTAAATATGAATAAATTAATCACTCACAAATGTATTTCATAGCTTAAAATTGTATTAAATATTAAGGTTGTGTTCATATTAAACAAGTTATGTTAGTCTTAATTGCAAAATATTCCCATCACTGAAATGTTTCCAATATGCTTTACGTCTCTTCACATATTTTTATGAATAAAAGTGGAAACTGAACTTTAAATAACCGCCCAAGAAATTTTATGGAGGTAATAAATTGCGAAATCGACATACCATATAATATAATATCCCCTTTCTGTTCGCCTCATAACGCAGAAACTTTATGTGCGAAATTTCCATTATGAAGTAATACAACGTTCTAATTCTTAAACTTCAATACTATCCATAAAGACCTCTATAGTGCTGTTAAGGAAAGGTGTTTTGTGGCGTAAAACAATAAGCCTGTCCATTTTTATTCTCCCATTTTATTATACAGAATGTTTTAGATGAATTTACATACAATAACACATGACATAAATGTTTTAAAAACCTGCATTGTTTATTATAACATACAATTATATAACAATTTTTTATGAAATAAAAAGAAAAAATTGTTTACTTTATCCCGTGTTATAAATTTATTTTCTAATTGCCGATGTGTCTTAACGTTACAATATTTTAGAGGGCACAGAACATTTTGAAAGAATTTTTCTCAGTTATGATCATAACGACAGTCCTGTTATATATATTTTCATTCTACCTCCCCCCCCCCCTTCCGCAGTTTCACTTCAAAATTCAATTTAATATTTTATTTATTTTAGTGTACTATTTTCACCCATTGCGGTTTCTAAATTAAAGCTAAGATTTAAAACTATATCTCTTTTATTAATAACCCTTCACATTTAAATTAAACTAGTTTAGTTACTCATTCCCCTTAATAAAATAAAACCAGTGATTCAGTCTTCCCATTCTACTTTGAGATACTTTCTCACATAAGGTTTAACCTTGTAGAAAAACGTTACTGCTATCAGTTCAAACAAAAACATTTTAATTTCTCTCCTACCCTTATTCGGTGATGCTTCTAGCACATCATTAAAAATCACTTATCATGTAGTCTATTCATTAGAGTTATTTTCGCACTGCACCTTAAAATCTGGACCGTTATATTCATATGTATTATAATGTGGCATATTTTTGTAACAGCAGCAATCTGATTACAGACTGAGCTTTGCTCTCACATCTGCCTCAGAAACTGGAATTACACATGCTCTTTCGCCTAACGATTCTGTGATTTTTCTTCCTCCTTTGTCTATATTCAGAAACATTTTCCGTTTTTACTTAACCGCATTTGTTTCTAAGTACAGTGTCACTTTTCATTTCCCATACCACAAGAATCTAGTAACCTCAAAATATGGTACCCCTACGCAATTCAAATACATTAATAATACAAGTTCACCGCATGTATTTGGCCAATCTTTTACCAGCCAATGTTTCTTTCTCCCTTGTGCATGGCGCAAAATACTTGTATATTGGCGATATTGTATCACGCCAAGTATGTGAATTTTTGCTGCGTAGTCAACACACTTTCTCTCGGACTTTGGACGCTGCTCTAAGAAGAGGCGTCTGTTTCCATCCCCTGCCTGTACCTCTCTTCGGTGTTTATCATAACTGAATAAAGTCAATCTTCGTCCTTTATATTAAAGTTTTTTAATTGTAGACATCTCGCAGCTGTCTGGTTATTGCACCTATTATTTCTTTACGATCTGTCACGGCCTAAAGGCCAATCGCCTTTATAATGATATATACATTTTTTAAATTATTGACTGAGCTATCTCTTCAGTTAGGGATATGCAATAAACATAACACTCTCCTTTATAAAAGTGGAGACGTTTTGCTCATAATGATATATGATAATTGGTTGCTGCACATAAATATTAAAAAAAAACAAAACAAAAAAAAGAAACAGAGCAGGACGGATTTTCTACTACTGTTTCTTCGTACAGTCTATATGTGAAACGTCCTTATACTTTTTTTAAAATCAGTCATTTGAGTCATCATGTTAAATATTTTTACTGGAGACCTTTTATTTTTACTTACTTTGTATTCTAAATTAACCTATTCAAAAAAGTTCTTTTTTTAAACAGTAATCAAAGAGCATACATATAAGTGTATAATAAAAAGTTTCAGAATTTTTAATTCGTGAATTTTAATTCACATTGCTAAAAAATCGTAGGACCAACAGAGTGAAAAATTATCCTGGCCTGAATTTGAATTTGGTTATTGGTCATTCGGACCCAGACCTCGATAATATTCCCCTCTGTTGGTTTAGCGCCCTGTTGCAAATGTTAATTAAATATCACGAATTCAAAATTCAGATTTTCTATTTCTCGGATGTAATTCATCGTATAAAAATTGTAATATGTAAAAAAAAAATTTTGTTAAAAAAACAAAGTTGTTTTCGATTTATTGCGATTTTACTGAATGATTAAATTCCCAAGAAATTCACGAAAAAAGTCCTACAATACTCATAAGTCAGGTACGAAATATACCAGCATGCATTGTGTTAACATTATTGTTAATAATACAGTAAAAAATCAAAAATAAAGTTTTATTTAAATTTTGTTACCCTTTTCTCTCCCAAGCTGTGATGTAAACACATAAGAAAATTATTACCTAAGTTTAACTTGGGGTATAAATAATTCTCATCTCGGAAAAAAAAAAAAACATATTTTGAAATTTAAGTCATGTAATTCCTCACTAAGTTCGCTACCTGCGTAAAAATAGCTATCAATTTCAAACTGTTTACTAAAACATAAACTTGACCAAAGCAAAAACTTATTCTGAAAATATCCTTTTATTTCCATTATGACGCCATATTCATCTTTTTAATTCTAGAAAAAAACTAGCTGAATTTAATATTTCACGTGGAAATCTTTCAACTAAAAATAAATAAATTATTATTACAGCTTTTGAAATTTTTGCAACAATGAAGAACAAATTTTACATTTTCTATAAAAAATGTTCGTTGATTCTCAATGAAAACAGTGAAATTTAAAATTATTAAGAAAAATATTTGAATAATGTAAAAAAAAAAAAAAAAAAAAAAAAAATGACCCATGTTTCTTTCTGGGTTAATTCAACCATATACAAAGGCATTTTACCATTCGTTTTAACCCTGACGTCAGGCAAAAGTTTTTACACTTTAAATTTATAATATCGTTAGAATTAGTAAAGAATAAAAAATGAGTGGTATCAGGGACAAAAAAGTGGGAAGAAAAAAAATTAAAAAGTTATGATCTTTATAGGCTTTTCTATGTTAAATTAACACTGAGAAGTGGCACTGGAATTAAATAAGTATTGCGATGCCGCGCAATACTTAAATACCGGTATTTTTGTCATAACAGTTGTAGTTGAAATCACACATTAAACGAAAATGTGAATTATGAATCAGAAGCATCAGCCATTAGTAAAGGCAGATTCATAACGATTTAGAACAATATTCTCGTATATCTCGTATTTGTATTTCCACTTTCATAATAAAAAAATAACACAAAATTTTGTATCATTCACAGAATATGAAACACTTTCAGTTACTATAAGAATATAGTTAAGAAATTTCATTTTTTATACAAAAAAGATATCTACCTTATAAATATGAAATCCTAATGAAACGAATTTCTGAAACGGATATATGAAACGACTATATGAAATGATTCTTTGAAACGACTGATTATGTTTCACGGCGATTTCTCCTAAAATATGGAATACATTGCGATGAAATAACACCAAAAATTCGTATTGATCCGCAGATCTCAAACCTGGTCTTAGAACTTTTTAATTCGAATTAGTTTTCAAAATATTAATTTTTTTTTCTAATTTTAAATTGTTTTTTCTAATGATACCAACTCAAATTTTAATCGTAACAGATATTTTTATTCATATTTCATAAAAGATTATTATTTTAAACTAATTTGTCGACCAGTTTGGCCTCCATTAAATCTATGCCAAAAACATTTTTTTTTTCTGTATTTTGTTATAATTTGTTTAATACCAAACTTTCATTTAAAACTCAAATTGAAACATTTAAAATTAATGGCTTTCACTTCTTTCTTTTTTTTAAATGAAATGAAAAGAAAAATATTAGCCGCAGGTGTCATATACGCAGCGGGTTACCTAATTGGCGCCAAAATGGCGTTATTTTGCCTGACATGGTGACTATTTTGTTGCTTATTTATTAGTAAATGTTTATTTACAATTATTATTCATTTATTTATTTATTTAATGTTATTTTATTTTTAAAATAATAGAAAATAATTTAAAAATACACATGTAACTGGTATTCGGAAATGAGGTTTTCGCAAACCCCTTCTATATATAAAAAAAAGTAACGATTTGGAAACGGACCAAATAAAATCTGCCTACATCTTTCCGCTACGCCGGTATCCAGACTTTTTGTGACCGAGGGTCTTTCTTCGTTAATATTAAGAAAACTGTTTCGTACAAAAATATAAAAATTGGTGATATTATAGAGAAACATTTGACAAACACTCTGATGCAGACAGTTTTTAAATCGAATAATTATTTTAAGAGACATTTAATATTAAATTTGGTCTAAATCTTTCCATTAAAAAAGTTTTATAGGAGAAAAAAACTATGCATAGGAATTTAAACATTTTTAGATCATTTTATACATTAGAAGTTCCCGATGTGCAGACTGCATTTAATTTTTTTTTTAATTTGACTCATATTTTGAGGATTTATTTCCATTTCAAATTCAAATTTCCAGCACTTCAAGAGATATTTTTTACATATTTTAGAAAAGGATATTATTTTAAACTGTTGACAATTGCGACAACAGCGCAAAGGAAAATACTTCCTTCAAATTAAAAATTTATTTACACGTGGCTAAAAAACTTTGTGGAGAAAAAAAAAAAACTTTCAAATTAGAATTAAGTGATTAGGTGTTAAAAATCAGGAAATTTTTGAAAATTACGTCATAAAAATTAAAGTTATACGTGAATTTTAAAAGAGAAAGAAATTTTTTAAATAATAAATTCATTATTATGTTTTAAAAGTCGCAAATAGAGGAAGTTACGTCATATTAAGGCCAAATAATTAACAGTTGGCAAAACAATTTAAATTAAAAAATATATTTGAGCGAGACATTTATTACATATTTTGAGATAATATGCTCAACTATTATCCCGCATTCTAAGACAGCGTTCTTAATATTCCCTTTCTAACAACAAAAGAATTTTCATGTGAATATTAAAAACAGAAAGAAAACTTTGTTGAAAATTACGTCCAATTTAAAACGATAAATTTCAAATGTCTTATTTGAAAGAACTTTCTTATAGCGTTCTTAAAAAATACCGAGAGACAAAGACTCTTTTTACTTGATTCCTTTTAGATTAGCTTATTTTCAATTTTTTATAATCAAAGACGAAAACAGCCATTGTATGTCTTAGCAGCAGCTGATTTGAACTTAAAATCTCAAATCAAAGCAAAATGAAAAAAAAAAAAAAAAAAAACCGTTTACAGGGAGATCTGTTTTTTTACATTATAATACAATCTTTTTTAAAGCCGATGAAATTAGCGCGCTTTTAGAATCTGGGGTGTCTGAACGGGGGTTGACGAGCGTAGCTCGTAGAGGGCAGACCCCCCTATTATCTAGATAATAATTCAAACAAGACAAAACTCAGAAAAATCCATGTTCAGAAATTGAGCTCTTAGCTGGTAATGTGTGGAAATTATTTCATGGAAACTTGTATAATTATATAATTTATACGCAACGCGCAATAAACTACAAAAAAGTTAATTTTTAAAATGCACAAAACCGCTGAACGGACACTTACAGCAGTTTTCTCTATAATGAAAATTCTTGTAACCGAGTACTTTTATGTGCCCTTGTGAACGAAGTATAAATGTTACTTACTCTATAGTCTATAGAAATTATGCTTTTGTCCACTTTAGAGACAGCTATTAATTTCATTATGTTTGATGTATGATAACAACATTAAATTGCACCGCGAAGTCTTTTTTACAATAAACAATAATGCAAAAGAATTATCCTGTGTAGCATTGAAAATGAATTAAAAAGGTTAAATATTTATATATTTCAAGAGCGAACGCACTTTACTTATCTTCAATAACTAATATCAATCACATGCTTTCTGAGTATTTTTATCAGATTTAGAGCACGGACAGACGGTACAACAACAAATTAACGTTATAAACACTTTTGAGCTGCGTTGGCAAATCTGCTTAAATCACTAAAATGAATTGTAAAAAAAAAATGAATAAAGATATACAAATGACACGACATTATGCTTCACCAAATCGTGTCGTGAAATTGGATAAAATTATTTAAAACAATCTTTTACTTCTGATGTTAAAATTTTTAATTAGATTTTTTAATTTACACATATGGCAGGCAATAACTTTTTATTCTATACTTTGTAGTCTTCCTGTACTACTTCACTATACTTCGCAGTCACAAGCACGCCCTGACTATCGCAAGGGCACCCAGGGCCCATGCACTGGGTGCGAAATTTCTGAGGGGCACAAAATTTTTCAGAATTCCATCTAAATTTCCATTAAAAAAATCATAATTGTAAAAAATGTGATATTTGATATATAAATACGATGAAATGACAAAAATACATCTTAATATATGATTAAAAGCATATTTCAATAAATAATAGACAATAAAAATTTTTTTAATACCTAGAACCACTTTTCAATTTTCCAGAAAACTCAATTTTTTTAAGTTGTCACTTTTTGAATAAATGTGTAATATGTATAAAAACTAGTATTTGTAAATCAATCAGTCTAAGGGGGCGCGAAAAATTGAAAGTGCCCTTGGCACAGAAACTTGCTGGTCGGGCCTGGCTCACAAGCAAATACATTTAATTCAAATTACTATGCTATTTTCAAAGAATTTAAATTTATTGTGATGAAAATCTAAAATTATTCTTTTCTAAATTGATTAGATAATCAAAGGCGTAATTTAAAATATAAATCATATAGATGTTATGTACAAATTTTATTATTTGTAAAACTTGCATGCTTTAGAAGCAGATAATATTAGGGTATTCTTATACGATGTTTTACTAATGTTTCGTTCAACTGTTGAAACCGTTGAATCATTATACGAAAAATTTTAAAGCGCCATAATTATTTTGTGATATATTTAATTTTACAATTTAGATATTTGACGTTATTTTGAGTTTCCTTTTTCAAAATGTTGATTTGTTTACAAAATTTGTAATTAATTATATTGTTATCAACTCAGAACTCAAGAATTTTCTTTAAAATATCAGAATTTATAAATTATGCCTAAATATTTATTGCAGTTCTGAAAATTATTTCAGAACATCATGTAAAACATAATACACTTTACAAGTAACCCCCCTATTAAAAAATAAATTAATTAAAATCTCGGTACAACTGTGGTAAAACTTTATAATCAATAAATTAAGATCTTCGGAAAAAGAAGTTAACCTGTGGAACTTCTATTGATTTTAATTTTTTTGACATCAAAGTGTATCATGCTCCAAAAAATATTATCTACTTTTATAATCCTTAAGGGGTCTTGTACCTTTTAAACACGTCGAAAATTAACGAAAAACTTCAAAGTTTGAATTAGTCTATCTTCAAAGCCTTTTTATGTATAAACATGAAATTTTGGATATTGATTAAACAGATTGTGCTTTGTAATATGCTACCATTAGAAATTTATTAATCCTTTACAGAATTTGTGTATTGTTGAAATCAAGATAGCTCTTTTTTTACCCCATAAGTCATTGCGCGCATGATATCTTGAGAAAGTATGTATGGATTGGCATGAAATTCGGTAAAGATACTAAACATATATGTGTGTTTAAAATGATCTACTCTTAGGCTAAAATTATTACATTAACTATATAAAAAAAAATATTTTCGCAACAAAAAATAAAAATTTTGTATTTTTAATGAATAAAAATAGTCATAACTAAAAATATTACCATTGTAAATACTTAAAAGTAGATCATTTGAAACACACATATTTGTTTAGTATATTTATTAAATTTCATGACAATCCATACATACTTTCTCAAGATATCATGCGCGCAATGACTTATGGGGTAAAAAAAGAGCTATTTTGATTTCAACAATACACAAATTCCGTGAAGGGTTAATAAATTTCTGTTGGTAGTATATTACAAAGTACAATCTGTTTAATCAATATCCAAAATTTCATGTTTATGAACAAAAAGGTTTTGAAGATAGACTAATTCAAACTTTTAAGTTTTTCGTTAATTTTCGACGTGTTTAAAAGGTACAAGACCCCTTAAGGAAAATTGATTGCAAACGACTCTAGAGATCTATCGAATCCCGTCCAATTGAAATGGCACGGAGCGCACGCCAGACCCGCACCCATGCAACTCGAGTCACGCCCTCAATATTTAATTACAAAATTTTGAAATGTTCTTTAAATAATAATTAAAAACAAGTTGGAAATTGCTCGTCAAACGTGGCAAATGAGGTGCGTTCGTACTATAACTAGTTTTATAATTATTTTTTGCACCCCATATTGTACTTAATGTATATATTTTTTTAACTTTATAAGTGCATAGTCTGTAACATCATTAAAATGCACTTGCAATAATTTTCCCCCATTCCCCGTAATTTAACGGAAAACATTTGACTGTCCCTGTAATTAAACTATACATCCGATTTTCATAAAATTGGAAATGGCTCGACAAAATTTTGAAACAATTATATATTTAAAATTTCAAACTATTCGGAAGGCTGTAACATCATTAAAATGCACTTGCAATAATTTTTTCCCATTGGCCGTAATGTAACGGAAAAATTTTGACTGTCCCTGTAATTAAACTATGCATCCGATTTTTATAAAATTTCAAATGGCTCGCCAAAATTTTGCAACTATTATATATTTAAAATGTCAGACCATTCGGAAGGCTGTAACATGATTAAAATGCACTTGCAATAATTTTTCCCATCGGCCGTAATGTAAAGAAAAACTTTTGACTGGCCCTGTAATTAAACTATACATCCGATTTTCATAAAATTTGAAATGGCTCGACAAAATTTTGCAACAATCGTATATTTAAAATTTCAGACCATTCGGTTGGGTAGTTTTTGCTCTGTTACATGCGGACAGACAGACAGACAGACAGACAGACAGACGGACGGACGGACGGACTGAACGACGACTATAGGTGCTACGTATTTATATAATTACGAACGCATCTAAAAACATGCGAAAAAACCCGTATTCCAATTCCAGAAAATAAAATGCTAAAAACACACGCTTCATTTGGCCATATAAATGGAAATCTTCCCTATATTAGTATGTATTGAAGACATTAAAAAATCATCTCAATAACTCAAAAAAAAAAAAAAAAAAAAAAAAAAAAAAAATTGAAGAAATTTTCACTAAATGGTCAATTGCTGATGCACTCGCTTTAGACGAAATCGTCAGTAAGGAATAGCTAACATTGATATTAGAATCGCGATTAGGCTGTTACATAATGAGCAGACATAAATAAATGAATACAAAAATTTGACTTTCATTATATTAATATTCACCAAATTTAAACTCTACTATATTCCTAAAAAGAAATGAAACTTAAAACATCAGTAATAATGAAAAAAATATGCAGATGATAATTGTGATTTGGCTTTTTTATAATAAGTAGACATAAGTAAATGTATAAAATGCTTTTCGCTTAATTTGCATCTACCATCTATACACTATTACTGTACTTCTAAGAAAAATATACATGCAGTGACCAGTAAAAAAAAATAACATAGAAAGAAGCATAGAAAATGAGCTGTTACATAATAAGTAGGCATAATTAAATGAAATAAAGAACTTGCTTTCACTAAATTAATAATCACCAACTATCATTCCTTACAGAACATTTAAAAACAAATATTATTTATATCCCTAGTAACAAATGATTAACATTAAAAGGAAAATTCCAGTTTTCATGCCGCATAAAAAGTAGAAATAGGAAAACAAATTAGTCGGAGGTGGCAATCCTAAATTTTTCTGCTATCTCATACATGTTAATACTTCCTGAAATATGCCGCACAGAAGCGCCACCGGTTAGGTGATTTAACACAAAATCTAATCAGCAGCAACTTATGTCAACGTTTTACTGAATCTGAAGTTTGATGATATCCGTGCCTTAGTTTTTTAGGTAGAGCTATATCGACAACCGCAAATAATTCTGTACAGCAGCGCCACCTTTTTGGCGATTTGCACCAAAAACTAAACAGCACTAATTTATATTATTGACTAACTAAATCTGAAATTTGATGAAAATTCGTACACTATTTCTTGAGATAGCGCTATTACGATAATCATGAATAATGCAGCATAATAGGGCCACCTGCTGGGCGATTTACAACAAACAGTTATCAGCACGGCGATATATCAAGAACTAATTAAATCTGAAGTTTTATGAAAATACGGTCATTAATTCTTAGGATGTAGTAGCTACTGCGGAAATCGTGAAAAATGTAGCTTACCAGCGCCACCTGGCAGGCGATTTACGCCACAAAGTAATCAGCACCAATATTTATCAGGGATTAACTGAATCTACAGATTTATTAAATTCCGTCAATTGGTTCTTGAGATATAGCTCCCACAAAATTTGTGTCACACACGTACAGACAGACATTTTCTAAAAACGTGTTTTTCGGGTTCACTGACCTCTAAAACGTGCAAATCCACCAAAAACTGGAATTCAAAAATATTCACGAATCCTTTTTTTTGTAAAGATAGAAGAAAGTAATAAAAAATTCTTATTCTCTTAATTTATATTCACGAACGATAGCCCCTTACTGTAGTTTAAAAAAAAAAGAATATACATAAAAGCACCAGTAAAAAATAACTAATATTAAAATAAGAATCGACATTCCGTTGTTATATGATAAGCAGGCTAAATTAGAATAAAAATTTCGTTTTTACTAATTTAATATTCACTAATTATTATCCTTCACAATATTTGTAAAAGTAAATATATATCACCAGCAAGAAATGATTAATTTTTATTTGAGAATTGATTTGACATAATAAATAGAAATAAGTAAATAACTAAAAAACGTTATTCACTTAATCTGTATTCACGAACTATTCTCACTTATTGTATCTTCAAGATTGAATATACATAAAATCGCAAGAAAAAAAATCAAAATGAAATAAGAATCGAGCTTATGTAGTATAATATGCACGCATAAGAGAATGAAAGGAAAAAAGGCACTTTCACTAAATAAATATTCAACAAGCATTTACACTTAGTGTATTTGTAAAAAGAAATATACATTGAATCACCAGTAGTTAAGAATTGCGATTTAGATATTACATAATAAGTAGACATGGGTAAATGAATAAAAAAATATCTTTCACTTAATTTGTATGTATGAACGATAATCACTTACTGCATTTTCAGGAAGCAATATTCATAAAATCTATTGTAAGAAATAACTAACGTTGAAATAATAACCGAGATCGGGCTATTACATAATAAGCAGCCGTAAAAATACTAAAGGTAAAAATTATCTTTCGCTAATTTTATATTCACCAACTATCAACATTTATTGTATTTGTAAAATGAAATAGATATTTTATAACACCAACAAGAAATAATTAACATGCAAAGAAGAATTGCGGTTCGATGTTACATAATAAACAGACGCGAGTAAATGAAAAAAAAAATATTGTTTCACTTAATTTGTATTCAGGAATTAACGTCATTTACTGTATTTTCAAGTAGGAATTTACATAAAATCCCCAATAAGGTATGAAAAATCCAAAAATTATTGAAATAAAAATCCAAAATAGACTGTTACATAATAAGCAGTAATTGTGAAAATAAAACATTGTAAAAATAAATATGTGGTAAATCCCCAGTATGAAATAATTAACCTGCAAAAGAGAATTGCGACTTGGTAGCTACATTATAAGCAGGCATCAGTACATGAATGAAGAATTGAATTACACTTAATTTGAGCGCATGAAAATAACTATTGTCGCTTTCAGTACTTACAATAAGGAATATACATAAAATCACCGGTAAGATATAACTTAGATATAAATAAGAATCGATACTGGGCTGTTCCATAACAAGGTACGAAGTAAATAAATGAAAATAGATAATTCTGCTTCGCTATATAAATATTAAAAATATATTAACACTTACTGTACTTTTAAAAGGAAATATTCATAAATATATCAGCCATCCTAGAATTTCGGGACCTATGTCGGTTGATATCGGTTGATAAATATAGAAGCATGGCAAAATTCCAATTAATTCAAAGTGCCGCCGCTGCCGGTCTATATATATATATATATATATATATATATATATATATATATATATATATATATATATGGATAATACGCAATGGTTAAATTATTTAAAAAAATGGGGCTTTTGTATTATAACTACATTTCTATTACGTATTTTATATGGATGTTGATTTGATGTTTTATATATAATTGGTGACTTTTCCTCTTTTTTTTATTTCATATTAAATTTAACTTATTTAATCAAATTCAATATTAAATTATTTTTAATTTAGTCTACTCAGGACAATATCATATTAATTAATAATAGTATACCATCTTTTTAGTGATTATTATGCATATAAGTTTATTTGCTATAACTAATGTTATACTGTATGCATTAAAATTGGGTAAATAGTTCATATTATTATTCCTCTATACTATTTAATATTGTTTGATTTTCAACTTTGTATTCCATGATTAATTATCGGTTTATATGTTTGATTGTCATAATCATATTTTTTTAGCTTTTTTATGTCTAATATAAGGATAATTCACACACTATATTTGTGATCTTTAGGCTATTGGGAATTTTAAAATCTGACAATCTTATAAAAACATCCATTTTTTATTTATTTATTTTATAATTAATTAATTAATTAATTTTTTTCTTTCCTGTTCATTTTTTATATGTAATGGTAAATATTAAGACTTTTATGTATTTTTATAATATATAATTTATTTTATTTTATAGCATATAGCTATATTCTATAATATATTATCAAGTTTAATTTTTTTTTTTTAATTTCTCAGTGTAGATTTAATGGTATGGTAATAGAATATATTGTAAGCAGTTTATTAACATTTAATTTATTTAAAATTTATTTGAACAATGATATACAGTATGGTATTGTTTATATTAGGATGTGTGTAGGAATGCAGTTGATATATTTTAATTTCATTAGCATGTATTAGTTTCTTCTTTTTGTAACATTTGTATAATAATAATTGTTTTTAAAATAAAATAATAGATGACAGCACCATAAATTTTGTATTTTTAAAGCTTCCAATAAAGTAATAATTTTAATTTTTTACACCAGGTGGTAATTAACGCTGAATACTGGCAATGTTGTAAAATTGTTATTAAACAATATAAAATTGTTTTTAGGTATTATAAATAATGTAACTATTTTTTATTTATATTATATTAATTATATTTATCACGGTATTTCAACATGAATTAACTGATCATTTCTGTGTTAACTGTTTTATTCACCTTAATCTTATCATGCCTTTTGGATTCCATGTGCGGGAATATATTTTGAAAATCTACTGGGAATTATTCGGTATGTTTTGTAAGATTTCTATTGCTATAAATTAAATATTTAATGGGTTGTAGTATTTTTCCATTTCATGTCATTTGAGTATGTTCTGTTTTCATCTTGACACGATTCTTTTTGTTATATTGGTTGTTTGAGTACAGGGGAAATTTTTTTTTCAGCTTATAGCTTTTTTCTCACAGAAAGCAACCGATTTGCTTATATCATTGAATTCTGTACTCTTGAAAACGTAATTCAATATATAAGTTTCATTTTTTTTCGGAATCCATATTCTTCTTTTTTTTCTTCCATGTTAATTCTTGTAATTAGGTATAAGGTACTTTATTTTATACATACAGTTCTATATTGTTGATTTGTGGCGCATTTTGTTGTCAATCGTCCACAATATTGCGGTTTTTGATGATGGTCGGTAATGTTTAATTAATGGTTATATATATATATATATATATCAGCCATTTTTTAGGATAAAGCCGAAGTACAAAATGCTCCACAAAACTTGTATCAAGGTCGAACAGTTAAAGGGAAAAGTTTCAATTTCTAATTTGTTTTATATCTTTTTGAATTTTTATAAATAATAACAAGTGGGTAAGTGTGATCGCAAATCGCACAGAGGGTTTCGTTTAATTTTCCTTTTACAACTTTATTCTTTAATTAATAAAGCCAAATTGATATAATTTATATTTGTTATATCCTTAAAAAACGCACATAAGAAGTTAAAAAACGCTAAGGTTTAAAAAAAAATCCCCCCCCCCCCACGAAATTTCTCGTGGCATTCTTTTGAAAACTTTTTATTATGTGTTATAAACTATCTTAAAGTTTCAAACAGATCGCCATGTCGGATTTCCCAATTTAAATAAAATCGCGTTCTTTTAATTCCACATTTCACCACCAAGAAGCGCACTCTATTCTTAACAAAACTGTATCTGAACGAAACATCTTTCTACATCTTATCCATAGATACATTTGTCGAGGTGTTGGCGGTCTTAAACACAAATTTAAGATATTTGCTGAAATTACTATTCTAAAATAGTGGTATGAACACTTATGATTTTTTTAATATTGAACAAGTAACATTTGTCTCGGGGCTCAGTCAAAAAACTGCACATAAAACTGTAAAAAACGCTAAGGTTTTTTAAAAAAATAACGTCCCTTTCCCCTTCCCGAAATTTCTCGCGGCATTATTTTTTAATTTTTTTATTATGTGTTATAAACTAGCTTTAAGTTTCAAACAGATCACCTTGTTAGATTTCATAACTTAAATAAAATCGCGGTCTGTAAGGTCCACATTTCACCACTAGGGAGCGCACTTTGTTCTTAACAAAAGTGTATCTGAACGAAACTCCTTTCTACAACTTATCCGCTGATACATTAGTTGAGGGGGTGACGGTCTTAAACGTCAGTTTAAGATATTTTCCTAATTACTATTCTAAAACAATGGTATCAACAGTCATGAAATTTTGAATATTGAATAAGTAATATTTATCAGATCATGCCCCCCAAAAACCGCACGCAAAATGGTAGGGTATATTACAGGGTATACTACATTTAAAAAATGGTCTTAATTTAGAATTTAAGATATTTGCTGAAATTACCATTTCAAAACAGTGGTTTCAACACTTATAAAATTTTTATATTGAATAAGTAAAATTTATGCTGTATTTTAAAAAATGCGACACCGTTCTGAACAATACTTTAAAAGCGATTCGTTCTTTACTTTTCCCAATTTTAACAAATTCCCTTCAGTTGTGCGAAAAAGCATCTATTTTATATGTTTAAGAATTTTTTATAAATCGGAAAGTTGTTGTTAGATTTTTTTTTTTTTTTTTTCATTTAGATTTTCGAATCAGCGTATGAAATAACATCCGGAAGCGAAAGTAACAAATTAGTAAAATCAATAGTTAAAAAAATTTGTACTGCAATTATCAAACTGTAGTATAAGAATATCTCTTTTTCTTCCCCCGTCATATGGCCAGCTGTGTAAAAAATGCAATTCTAGAATTAATTATCGTCTCTTCTGATTGTCGAAAGTAAAAAATAAAGACAAATTCTTAAAGAAAATGAAAGTTTACGTCGGATGGCGAAAAAAAATCGTAGCCCAAAAACCGTTTCATAAAAAGTTTTGGTCCTATATAAAAATTTTGTGTTCGCTTCTGACCACAAGACGCACCTCTTTTATATTTTCTGGTTTACCACCGAAAATTTAATGGCATCAGACAACTGTCGCCTTCACAAATGAAGGAAAATAAAAAAAAATTTTTTTTCGATTTTTAACAGATTTTCGAGTTTTATGGTGCGATGGAGATGAGTTTTAGAATTTCTGAAAGCTGATTCTTTTTTCCCGTCTTGTGGTACTAATTTGGAATTTCTGGGATGCTGAGAAAAAAAGTAATCGCGCCTTAAAGAAGTCGCCAGTCCTAATTTGCCGTTAAAATGACACCTGTTTTTAATCCGTCGAAGGGATCGTTTTTGTAATTTGATAAAAAATCCGTTCTTTTGTTGAATCATAAATGCCTTTTCGATATTGTAATTGAGGTTTTTAATTAATAACGTCCGTTAATTATTACTTTTTCAAAATTTCATCATTTTATGTGTTGTTGTTTGATGTGGTATAAATGAAAGTGTTCAGCTATAAGTATGCAAAATTTTAAATCTCCAACATATATAGTTTCTGAGAACGGGTTTTGTGACAGGCGGATGGACAGACAGGCAGAGGAGTGAGACGAATAGTGTTTCGTGAGATGAACGAAACAGTTAAAAGTAATAAAAAGTAAAAGGCATTTTGAAACAAGATGGCAAAAGAAACTGGCCAACAAATTCGTTCGAGACCTTAGTGTGTTCTGTACACATGCTCGGCCACATTAAACTAGTTTTATAAATAAGAGAATTAAAGCGTGACAAAAATCAGATATCTATATATAGTCATATATGATAGAGATATATGAAGATATATAAATCTAAATAAACATTTGAACAGGGAGTGGTTTTGGATGAATTTCGGGGAAAAGATACCGAATTTTTTGGAACTGATTTCCTCCGCACGGCTGCATAAGCAGCTATTTACTTTTGGTAAAAGAGGCCACTTGAAACTTCAAATGTGGTCCACGGTGTCCCGTTTCCTACGGATCAGGATTTTTAATACTACTGTTTCCGAAAAGAAATACCTACCTTATTTTCTGAAAAAATTCTTATATTATATGTTGTGACCATTAATTTTAGAAAATACTGATATTCAAATCATCTGACGCATAGGAACTTTGACTAATTATTGATAGTTGACGTTCTTAGATGGCGTTACTATTAGCATAAAAATCAAATGAACAATAAGTTAAATAAGAAAATTGTGATCCATACGAGAAAAACGTTTATAACATTAGACGAAAATAAATTATGTTATTTTAAAATTCTCTAATAATACTTCTATGCACTCTCATAATATGTTGTTTTTATAAATATGTTAAAACAGTAAGTAATGCCGAAAGTTTTCACAGAGTATAGAAAGAATTTCCCAGACTAATTTACTAATTTAAGGGTATTTATTAAATATTTATATAACATTACAGTGTAAGCAAAGGAAGTTTTTTAAAGCTATGCAAAGCAATTTCCATCTACTTTTTTTCAGCAGTTTTTCTAATAAGCACTTTCTTCTTCATTCCGTAATATCTTTACGAAGCACTTTTTCCTTCAAAGACGAACAAAAACATTTAATTAGGCCATTAGTAAGTTACTACCGATACAAGTGCATTATCACGAACCTTAGTAATAGCTCTAACGTTCCAAAAATTAGCTATTTTTTCTAAACACCGTCTTTATTTAAGAAAGAACTAAAAATAAATTTTTAAACATACTTACTTAAAACATTTTTTAGAAGTATTTTCTGCTCGTATAAGTATGCACTTTTATTTTAAAGCTATATTGCGTAAGGTTTTTTTTCTTTTTGAAAACCCATTTTTTGTAACGAGTTTTGGCGTACTATATTATTTGACCTTTATATAGAAACATGCAATGTTTGTTTTGCTTGTTTCAATGTGATGTTTTAATTTTAAAAAAATATGTGCAAAAATAGATGTAGGAACATGAAAATTGGTAGATTTATAGAGAAATGTACTAAAAACATGAAGATGTAGACATTTTCTAAATCGAATAATTATTTTAAGAACTATTTAATGTTGAAATCTTTGAGGCAGATCAAATAAATAAGTTTTATATGATTGAAATTATGTATTGAATTTTAACATCTCTTGCATATCTATGCTAGAATAGATTGTAGTGTACAATGTAAAATCATTTTTTTTTTATTTATCTGCTTTGCACAATTTTTCATTTAAAATTACATTCTCTTCATAATGATTTAATTTAAAGCTGAAAATGGCCTTTATCTACTGTTGCGAAATTTTAAAAACCAGAAAAAATAATTTATCCAAATACATTCCCATTGAAACTATATTTACACTTTAACATTAAGAAAATCATAAAATAAATAAATTTGTACCCGTTAAAAGCATTTAATGATAAAAATTAGTCAGATTTAAGATTATATATTTTTTTTTTCAAAAGTAGCGTGTAAACGATTTTCGTATACTCCCAAAAAAAAAGCTTTTTTTACAAATTTTATGTATGTCCTGGAGACAGCGACATCACTTTCGTGACAATTTTATATACGCTGATTTCCAAATGTGTAGCTGATAATCATTTATCAACACGAAAACATCCGTCAAATTTAGTGCTGTTGATGCAGCTTTGGAACCCCCCCCCCCCCCCCAAAAAAAAAAAAAATAAATAAAAATAAAATAAAATAAATAAATAAATAAAATAAAATAAATAAATAACTAAAATAAAAAAACAGTAAAATGAATAGCAATTCTATTATAGAAGATGACCTCTGGTCATGATATTACGGCTCGATCTTCCGTAATATGATAATCTTAAAAAAAAAAAAAAAAAAAAAAAAAAAAAAGAATGTTTCTTGAGTCTGCGCTGTCCGATTTTTTTTAACATGCGTGATACTCTTAAAAAAAAATTATATTATTTTTCTAACTATGTCACTCCAGTCTCTTGCCGCTTTTCTACTTTGATTTAGATGAGGATTTAACCCCAAAACTATCGGAAATTTTACTTAAGTGTTATAAAAATACTCTATACCAGAAATTTTATTTCAAACTATTGAAATTATTATTATATATTTTATATATTTAGTTTATATTAGAGATTATTATTATCTGGTTTGAATAAATATTTTGAATGTAGGTGTTGGGTCCATTGGATCCGTTTGGTAGACAGAGGGTTAAAAAAATGTACGCTATGACACAGATTATTCACCATTGAATCCTTATTTTCTTTAAAAAAAATAGCTGTATCTACACTGATAAAAAAAATTAGGGGAGCAAGAAAAAAAGTACAAGAGATAAGGAAGAGAACAGTGCAAGACAGCCATGTAGGAACAAAAAATGGATAGTAAACGTGTATCAATGCGCAATGCAGAAAAATTAACGCAAAAAAATTGTCAGGGAGCTTTTATTCTTTGAAAAGACGGAAAGAACATGAAAAGATGGTTTTGGGCAACAATTTGGTTTCATGTAAATGATAAAAAAAGTTTTGTTTAGAAATTATGCAAGATTTTTAATGTGGCGTGTGGTCTCCTCGAACAGCTAAGACTCTTGCACATTTGTTTTCCATGGATGCGATGACGTTATTGATAAGACTTTGGGAAATACAGTTCCACTGTTCAAGAATTGCAGTCTCCAAGTCCCGGACAGTAAAAGGAGGCCTTGATCTCGCATCAATGCGTCGTCTGAATATTTCCGAAACATGCTCGATCGCATTTAGGTCAGGCAAAGCCGCCTCAAGACTACAAGCCAAACACAAGGTTTCGTGACGTCACGACGCGGGGCTTAGATCAGCCGTGGAGAGCACATGCGTTATTTAAAACATTAATTCTTTCCTCCATATTTCAACTTATTATCACAGCATATGGGGAAAAAATGAAAACTTATAGTTTAAAGACGGTAATTAAGTGCTTTTTAATTAATTTCGATCACTCGAAACAATAATAACGATAACACAAAAAACAATATTTATGAAATAATATCACTGTGTCAATGAAAATGTGCATCAGAATTAAAGAAACATTAAAGAAAATTCGTTCGTTAATGAAAAAAATGCCAAGTATTAAATTTATTTTAGTAGACAGTTTTTATTATTTATTCTACTTTGAAATTTAGAAACAATATCAATTATCTATTTGGTATATATTCAAAAACAAGACATTATACATTATTACATATATATATATATATATGCATATATATATATATATATGCATATATATATATATATATATGCATATATATATATATATATATGCATATATATATATATATATATATATATATATATATATATATATATATATATATATATAAATTTGCAGTTTAAACACATAAATTGCATTATTTTGCTTTCAATTATTTCAAATTAAATAAATAACAATAAGTGTGCCAATCAAAACCCACATTTAAAAATTAAATTAAAGTGGAAGAAAAGTGAATGTTAAATGAAAACAAATTCAAGTTGTGTTCAATTTTTATTTTTAACTGGGCTTGAAATTATACAGTAAATATCCTATTAAATATTAAGTGATTTGGAACCTGCATATAATAAATAGTAAAATTAAAGTATACATGAAATTAAGTATTCTTATAAATAAATTTTCGTACTGTAAACTTTACTTATCAGAAATGGGTAATTTTCACATAAAATCCATTAAATTAAAAAACATAAAACTGTCATAATACTAAAAAAAAAAACAAGTTCATGAAACAGAAAATTATTATTTAGTTTCGTATTAGCTTGATATATTATGCAAGGTACAAGCAATAGATTTTTTAAAAAATGTATTGACATATGAAGAGAAAAATAAAAGAATGAAAGAAAAGACTTTCATCAATTGGAATTAAAATATTCCTAATTTATGTTCATTTTCCTCGAATGTTTAGGTAATAGCTGATAAAAAAAAACATCGAAAAACCCAAAAACCTTTCACGAAAATATTTCATTTCCAAAATAATGTTGTGTGGGTTCTTAAATGTTTGTTCACATCTTTTAAGCTTAAAATAATCAATTTTTATGAGATGAAAAGTATTTCCTGACTAGATCTAAAAGTAAATTTATAATTATAGAATAATAATTTTATTTATTGTTATTTTTAATTAAACATTAAAATGTATATGAAAACACATAGGATTTTTGCGAAGAAGGTGTGTGTGTGTGTGTGGAGGGGGAACTACTGTTTTGCATAAGGGTACTAACAACCATTCCTCTAGTCTTGTAAATAAATTGTTTACAGTTGCGGCAAAAATAGAGAGATTCAAAAACATTATCCCCATAGCTCTATTTACACAGTACATAAGCATTTATAATTTAACAAAAAATATAAAAAGAATTTTTATTAAGATAGCAAACGTTTAAGATTAAAAAACAACAATAAATTGATACAAGTATATCGATCGGGGTTTGCTTTAAAAGAAGTAAACAAGATAAAAATGCTATGTACGCAGCGACTTTTATGAAAATTTCTAGAATATTTAAATTTTTAAGTATGAATATATATATATATACATAAATTTGTTGTCAAATAAAGTCCAAATAATTCTGCATACAAAATATCCCGAGTTACTATTCACACGACAAGTGTCTTGTAATAAATGGGCGTTAATTAAAGGCCACTCTAATGAATTAGAGAAAACAGAACAAATTATAAAGAGAGGATGGTGTGACAAGATACAAATTAAATGATATAAGTCTTGACACGATTTAGGGATGTTTGCCATTTTTAATTATTGCTCTATGTGGAAAGAAACAGAACTACAATAATATCGTTTCGTTTTGAGATACGGTATTATTGATATAATCGTACTAGGATTTGATAGTTATTTTATTTCAAAGAAATTAAAAATAAAAGATTTTGAACACAAGAAATAAAACTTGTGCTGATAGCATACATATATAATTTGAAAATAAAACTTACCTTGGAAAAATATGTTATTAGGCTAAGTAAAACGCACGTGCACGTAAAATAGGAAGATACAAAATTCAAATGTTCGGGGCTGGCGCGTTGGCAGTTAGCCAGCCCCGGGCTGTGACGTCACATGTGGGGGGATGAAGGGCATGTCTGGCTTGTAGTCTTGAGGGGGCTTTGGGTCAGGAGAGCATGCTGGTCATTACATACGCTAGCTTCAAGCATGTTTTCCACAAGACGAACTGTAAGAGGTCTGGCATTATCATGCATGGAAAAAAATAAATCACTAATTGCTGCAACATAAAATACGACTTGAGGTCTCAGTATCTCGTCTGTATAACTTCGGACCGTCAAAGTGCCATTCTGAATTATATGCAGGGCTGTACGTCCACCTATGCTGATTCCAGACCATAGCATCAAACCACCTCGTCTGTAATGTGATCTTTCACGAACAAATGTTGGATTATTTTGAGTGTCTCTTTCTTTCCATGCCAAAACACATCGTATGTCACTTCCAGACTGAATCGGGACTCGTCTGCAAACAGAATTTGGTTCCAACAACGTTGCCTCCTAACTCGATGTTCAGCTGCCCATCTTCTTTGGCCCGCACAGTTGTTTGAGATCAACGGAATACAGACCATTGGCTTACGTGCATAGAGGCCACCCTGATGAACCTATTCCGGAGTGTTTGGCTGCACACCCTTCGTCCTGTAGTCAAGAACAACTGTGTTTGCAGCAGAGTAGCACTGCACGTTCCATCTCGACGAGCTGTTAACAGGATATATCGCTCATCAGTTTCTGTGGTAGCACATGACCGACCTTGCTCTTGCAGATGTCTATCATTCCATGTGTCTTGGAATCAATTCCACAGCCTTGCATTGACACTTCTTTTGACCCCAACACCGTCCGCTACACTTCGTTGTGTTTCATCCAGATTCAACTGTCCCTATAACACGCCAAGCCATGAATTCCGGTAAATGACATTGTTGTAACTTTGTCAAGTTACCTTTTCTCAAAACACAAACTGAGCAATTGGATTTTACAACTGAGACAGTGAAACAGATGTTTCTGCAAAATCATAATTTCTGAACATATCTCCTTTTTCTAGTTTTTATCGTCATAAACTTTAATTTACGTGCGAAGTTATGTTTATATGTTTTCTACTACGCTTTAAATTATGGATATTTTGTTTTACGTTACTTATCGATGTAAATTTTTGCGTAATTTTGATAAAATCATGTGTTTCCCTAATTGTTTTGAGCAGTGTATAAAGGCCGTGCTGAATAAATAAAGCAAAAAACGTGAGATGAAGGGGATCCACGATCAAAAATTTTCTTCGAAAATTCTTTAATTTTTTAGAAATTTTACTTCTTTAAGTTTTGTCGAATGACTCTCCTTGTAAATTCATCCAGGTGTCCTTTACTTTTGTTCTACAGCGCTTTTTCAGCTCACGTAAAACACAGGTTTTCCCCACGAACTTTTGTGTTCTATTTAGAAAATTTTTTGAAATATGTTTATTAAAAAGCACATTCTAATAGCAACAAACGGAGATATGTGGGCTTTTCAATAACGGTGTAAAACATATTTTTAATATGTGTTAAGATTTATGTTTAAAAGTTAAGAATGTAATTTCATTCGTGAAAAAAGTGTAATTTCTGAGGACAGGATTTTTGAATAGAATTTTTCGTAATCAGGTGTTTAAACACGATACATAAAAAATAGTTTCAAATAATTCTTTCAAATAGAAAGTAAGAATTTTATTTTAATGATATCACGTAAAAATCTTTAAATTTTAGATTTTTGTAAAGAAAAATGAAGATTCTTTTTCACATTTTGTAACCATAATATTAGTTTTTTATATATTGTGTGTAGAAAATAGTGAAAGAGGAAAAATTAAATAAGCTTCTCAAAAGCTTAGGCTTAATACCCTCCAAAGTCAAACTAAAATTATTATTTACTGCTTCCTATTTATTAGTGACAGATTTTTCTCCCCTTTACCTTTTATATTTTAACGTAATTTCAAAGACATCATACAGCATTGCACACTAGTTTCTCATAAGTGCCACTATCTATTATATGATACAGATACAACAAAAAGTATATTTTAATAATAGATATCCTGTGAAGCGATAATGTGTTATGAATTAATTTAATTATTAAAAAGAAGTAGACACTATCTTTTATACTCTAACAATAAACAGTTTTTTTTTATCAGTCGTAAATTTACATTTTGCTACTTTCTTAGTAATTATTATTATGAACGAGTCTAAATTCGTACAAAGAAGTAATTATTTAAAAGGCATTATCATAATTTAAGATAAATAAATTTAATTTCAGAACGTGTTGAACATCTTTAATACAGCTTGACATTTATGACGTAAACAATTTTTGTGGTTTATAGAAATTAACTGTGATTTTAATTTATTTCAATTATTTTTTAACATGTCATTTAATTTAATTCACATCAAAATATTTATTTTTTTAAAAATTGATATTTATGCAAAGAAAAAGAAACGACCGATTCCGTTAAACTTAATTCTAAATCATGTCAAAGTACTTTTGATGGCTCAAGCATGTATTGAGCTTAAATCAATTAACCTAAAATAGTTTTACCTTTTTTCTTCAGTTGTATGTATTGGTATATACAACGCCAATATAAATAAAATACAATCCTATACTTCGGATATAAAAAAATAGAACATTAATATATTAAATTGCTACAGAAAGACGGTATAATTAATCAAAAATTTAAAGTGTTTTTTTATTATAGAATATTACTCATGCATAATTAAATTACATATTTAATAATTAATTAACTATTTTGCATAAAGTAGTTTAAAGCATTTGAGCTACTTTTAGCACTAAGTAATGGAAATAGCAAATTTACTGTACATCCAAATATTTTAAACACAGAAGTAGAAGGGATTTCATTTTTACCTTCAAAACTAGAAATGAATTTTAACCTTTAACTGATGTGACTAAAATTTGTCACACAACGGATGTGATCCTGTCTCTCAGACCCCTCGAATAAAATGAATAAAAAAAGTAACTCAAATGGTCGAATTTACTTAAATTTTGTCCTAACAATATCGTTGTACTTCTCTTAGGAGCATGTGAATTAAATTGCATGAAAAAAGTATTTTATTCATATTATTTAACTTTAGTACAGAAAAGTCAAAAGCTGTAAAAGTGTTTACAGCTGGGAGTCGCAGGGTCTGGGAGACCGCGTGACATCAGTTAAAGGTTAATCATGCAACTAGCATTACACAAAAGCGATGTTCGCACTTTATGTGTCCCCTCAATGTGTTAATTTAGGTGTCGTCAAAGTACAATTTGCGCCATATGGACGTATTCGCAGTGAAATATTTGGACTTATTAATAAAAATAATCACTGCTTATTAAATATGATATCATTTTCACATACTAAAGCGCCCCTCTCCATACCAACATCAAGGGATTTAACTGCAGAACAGGAGACCGGTTTCACCAATAGAGAAAATATGGCTTTAATATGCATTTTCATTCACACACAAATAAATAAATAAAAAAATATATATATATATAATGAGGTCAAAATTACATGTTTTTTTCTGATTGGAAATTTCGTCAGTTTAGGTTTAAGGCCTGAGGCAACAAAATCTGAATAACAAAAGAATGATTTTTTAACCATTTGGAAAAATGACTATTGTTCTCGTCAGGGTAGGAAGTCAAAAGTTTTTATTGGTTTAATCCGCATTTTATTCGTTTTGTGATTGGTTTATACAGCAATATGTATTTCCCTTTACTTGGGGTTCTGTTGCCACTATAACAAAAAAGTAATAAAAACTACAAAAAAAAGTTAATAACTCAGAAACAAATTGAGGTACAGCTTTCAAACAAATTGCATTTAAAAGTACATTTTTTTCTCTATCCGACGGTGTAAAAAGTAATATTGTCGGATATTTAGAAGTTTAGGAATGAAATTTCATTTAAAATTGATAGTCAGATTTCTTGGAAATCTGACGATGGAAAAGCCTTTTCCCGAACAGACAATGAAATGCTTGGATAATACGTAAGTTTCAGGTGGATGATGACTAATGAAAATGAAAGAAAATGAATAACAATTTCTGCCAAAGAGTTAATTTTAATTTGTAAGATTTTCACGTGCAAAAGAAAAATGGAATAAGCCAATTAAAAAAAAAAAAAAAAAAAAAAAAAAAAAAAAAGATAAATAGGACAGGAACGAATACATATAAATATTTCACACCAAATACGAGTTGCAGGCGATTTTTGTCACTTGGAATTTTTACGTGTAATAACACTATTAATGTTTAATTCAGGGCGTACGTAATCTCTGATCAACTCCGTGCGATTTTTTATGTCTTAAATTTTAGTCTTTGAAAAAATCATTTTCAAAATGGTCGTTGTAATTTGTTAAATTGCTTTTTATTTTATTTTATTTTATTTTATTTTATTATTATTTTTTTTTTTTTACTTATTTAATTTTTTCTTAACATGAAAGTCTTTGAAATGCTTTGTGAAAGATGAAACGTGTTGTTCCTTAAAAATGTGAGAAATCTAATTTAAGCTCAACCTATTTCTGGAAATATTTCTGTGAATCATTGCAATGAAAGAGGGAGTGGGAGGGGTTCTTAGAGGGAGAATGGAAGTCAATGGAAATTATGTTATTTTGACAAAGGTGTTGTAAAAGTTTACAGTTTTCTGAATAACAGTGTATATTTTGAGTAAAATGTTTTTTAAACATGATGTAATTTTCATAAATTAAGCTTCATTTTCTTCCTTTGCAAATTTAGCCTCTAGTTTAAAAGCTCATGAGATGAAAGACATCGGAAAAAAATGTCATTTTGATGCGGTTATAGAAAATTACTGCTATTTATTTTTGAAATGTATAATTTTTATTAAATGATGTCATTTCACTTTTAGGGCCCACAAGCCTCCCTATTTCCTTAAACACATTCTCTTCTTATTTCTTGAAAGGGAATCAATAACGATACAATAAATAAAAATATAATAATCCTCCATTACTGCATTTTTTCTTAAATAATAGACAAAACCTGATTACCATAATTTTAAAGAATTTTTATTATAAGGCTTTCTAACTGATAATTAAGTAAAACAATGGGAATGTGTTTAAAAATATGTTCTGTTAGTTCATCTACGAATAAATTTCAAGAATGGAAATATATCTTAAAGTGTCACTTGGAAATATATCTTAAAGAGGATCTTTGAGTTTTTTGAAGCGATTAAAAACATCGCACTTTTCAAAATTCTAAGTCACATATAATATCCAATTAAGATATTTCCTTACCCTTTCTGCCTAAATTATATAGGGTAACATGAGGTGAGATGCTGTGTTGTACAAGATGCCGAATTACGTAGTTTTCATATTGAGCAGGCGCTGTACGGAAACCCTGCTCATTCGTAAGGAAGAGGATCCCTGGTGACACCTTAATTCCGTTTGAGGTCTTTTAAAAAAATTTTAAGTGGTACTTTTTTATTGCTATTTCATCTTAACACTTCTGGTAAGTTTCAAAAATCTTTTACGCGACTTCTTTATTTGCCTATAGAAGTTTTAGTTTATATACAGAGAAATGAAACTGATGTTTTTAGAGAGTACTGGTACCTGGCCTTTCTGCAAATCATATATGACGATCGGTTCCCGCTTCTTCATGTCAATGGGAGTATCGGCGTCTTGTCCAATACTTTGGGGTGAATCGACGAAAATTTTTGAAGGTAAGATGCCGGTGGTTTTCCCTTGAGATAAGATGCCGGTTACTTTCAGTTGCGGTCAATTGCCTGGTTGTTTCTTCATTGTTTAAATATCTCTTGGCTATTAACTAACTTGTCACGGAAAATAGATTAAATCAGTGATTAAATCGTGATTTTAATCCGCAGATTAAAAAAAAAATTCATACATAAAAATCATAAATTTCCTAAATGTTTAAAAATGACATAAAGAAATATAAAAATCTAAGATGAAAATAATTTGAAAGGTTTCTATATATATTCTGCCTTATAATTAAACTTTATTGGCCTTATAAATAATTGGTTAATAAATACCAATTTTAATCATTGTTAAACATTTGATGTTAAATGCAGTTATAAATAATTTTAATAAATGTAAATATCAGCGGTATATAATATAGTTTTAGATAACTAGGGTTTTCTGCCCCTTACGAGCTACGCTCCACAACCACCATCAAGTCACCTCAGACCTAAAAACACGTTAATTTGATCTGCTTTGAAAAGATAAGGGATTAAATTTGCTACCAACATTCAGAAAATGAGGATTTTTTTTTTTTTTTTTGTGTGTGTGTGTGTGTGTGTGTGTGTGTGTGAAAATGAGAATCGGTGTTTAGAAGAATGCAATAAAACCTCTGAAAAATATGATTGGATAAAATGCATTCAGTGAAACTGTTGGTTATATAAAAGTTGCTCAAAGTTCCTAAACAAATGTGCAGTCTGTGGCAGATCTGAGTTATAGCTGAAAAGAACAAAAGAGCATATGAAACACATCAACAAAAAAACTGTGTCACAGTGGCTTTATCGTATTTAAACTTATTATAATGTTTAGAAATAGGCATACTTAAGAGTCATAATTCTTTTAAATTTTAAGTAAAACATAACTGTTTCTTTTCAAGTTTTCGTTTGTCCTTTTATTAAAGTGCCAATGTTTGCTACATTCATAATTTTGTAGTTTCCTATAATTAAGTAAGTTAAAACTTTAGTTTGTCTAAAGTAGGGATGCACAACCTGTGGCCGCGGGCCAAAAGTGGCCCGCGATGGGTTAACATGTGGCCCGCGAATTTCGAAAATTTTTAACTAGGAAAAATCGTAATTTTTGTCCATATGTTACTGGAAAAAACCGGTAATTTTGTCAATTTCTCGCTGGAAAACATTGCAAATTTCGTTTAACGGATCCGGAAAAATCGTGAGTTTCGTCAGTTTATCCCAAATTTCGTCAAATTGCCGCGGGAAAATTACACATTTCGTCAGAGTCAGATAAGAATTGCGAATTTCATTGAACGGGAGCGGAGAAATCGCGAATTCCGTTGATCGAGTGCGGAAAAATAGCGAATATTGATAAAGTGCTCAAAAATTCCAAATTTCGTTGATCGGATTCGGAAAAATAACAAGTTTCGTCATTTTATCACGAGAAAAAATCGCGAATTTCCTCAATTTTCCGCGGGGAAAAATTACAAATTTCGTTAGTCTATTAAAGATCATGAATTTCGTTGATCGGGTACGGAAAAGTCGCGAATTTTCTCGATTATGTGTGAAAAAATCTCAAATTTCGTTGATCGTCTGCAAAAAGATCGCGAGTTTCGTCAGTTTATCGCGGAGAAAATTACAAATTTCGTCTTAGTCAGTTAAGAATCGCGAATTTCGTTGATTAGGCGCACAAAAGTCTCGAATTTTGTTGATCGAGTGCGGAAAAATGGGAATTTTTTCGATGAGGGTCGGAAAATTGCAAATTTCGTTGATCGGTTTTGGAAAAATCGCGAGTTTCGTCAGTTTATCGCATGAAAAAAATCGTTGATTTCGTCAGTCAGTTAAGAATCACGAATTTCGTTGATCGGGGCGAAAAAATTACGAAATTTTCCAATCAGGCGGGGAAAAAAATCTCAAATTTCGGTAATCGGCTGCGGGAAAATCGCAATGCTTCGTCAATTTATCGCGAGAAAAATCGCGAATTTTGTCACTCTGTCGCGGTAAAAAAAAAAATAAATAAATAAAAAAAAAAAAAAAAAAAATCACATATTTCGACAACTGATGGAAACTTTTGTCAGCTGATCACAAAAATTTCGCGAAATTCTTCAATCGCTCGTGGAGAAAAAAATTGTGAATTTTGTCAATTTTCCATTTATCAAGAAATAAGAGGTTAGTCTTCATAAAGTGTTGTATGGTTACAGATGGATATGAATACAGATGTGAAGAAGCCCTGCATACAATTAATTATTGCTATTTGTCTATTTTTTATATAAAAAATTCATTATTCTTCAAGAATAAAGAGTTATTACACCCTCCCCCCAACCTCCCGATATAGAATACGGTCTGTGTTACTGATGTGGCCCTCGACAACCCAAACATTTTTGTAAGTGGCCCTTCTCTCAAAAAGGTTGTGCACCCTTAGTCTAAAGTATTAAAGTTACGTTTATTTGACACATTATGTTTTAAACTGCTTCACAAAAAATATTGTTTACGTTGAAACTGCACAAGGCATCTTATCCCTTGGTAGTTCGGCATCTTACCCATAGCTAAGGGTAAGATGACGAAATGCAACTGTTTACTAAAACAAAAATTTTGATGCTTTATACAATATCTATAAAATGAAATAAGGTTTTAAATGACACATAAGAGCGCAAACTTTAACAAAAAATCAATGAATAAGAAATAGAAACAACAGGCGATTTTTAAAACAATAAAGTCAAAAATTACGGCATCTTCACCCAATTTACTCTATTCGTAACTGTATTATTTAGAAAAAAAAAATGTTGTACATACAAAATTGTTATTTCGATTTTAAATTTTAAAATTTATCTCTCTAATACGCGAATTAAAATAATTAAGTGCTGCGCGCATGATAAAACTCTAAATTATGTATATAGAAAATAATTTTTGGACGAAATAGAATCATAACACACGTACGTCTGAATTAAAACTAACAAATACACTGAAAGTTTTGTTTAAAATTTAATTTTAGTACAAAACTTTAAAAAAATCAAAAATTACATTTTCTTCAAAGTTTTCAAGTGCACAAATTTAAATAACCAAAACATTTTTTATTGTTTTAGTAAGTAGTCTATGAAAAAACGCATATTTGGTTAATTTTTAAAGCTGTTGTTTACATTGTTTGAAAATAACAGTGCCTACAAATTCCATTAATCTGAGAAAACTAGTTTTTAATGTTTAGTATCCAGGAACCCTCCAATATTTACCACTTTCCACTCACCGTCTACAAATTATTGTAACTCAAGAAATAATGCATATATATATATATATATATATATATATATATATATATATATATATATATATATATATACATACATATATATATTTTTCATATTGTTAAAAAAAAAAAATCAGAATAAAACAAAAACCGAAAATTCATTTTTTGAACGTTTAAAGATCCTGTGTCCGCTTTAAATTGGTTCGCCAGAACGAATATTCCCTAAAGTTTATAATCACCAAGAGAAATAACGAAACAAACCGACTTGTATTTTAAATACGTTGATTACAAAAATAATTCCCAAATGCAATATAAATATTCCTAAAGTGAATATAAATATGAAATATAAATATGAAATATAAATATGAAATTAATTTTTATTCCATTCGGAAAAAAAAATCAGTGAAGACTAGATACATTTTTTTTAACTCCTTGTTATCTGAAAGACAAAAATAAAGTATATATATATATATATTGCCTATACATACATATTTTAAAAGATTGTTTAATATAAGAATTACAAAAACATATTGTATTTTATGCTTCAAATCATTTTATCTCAATTTTTAAAGCTTACTTTTTAAACTGATGTTATTTCACTTTTAGGGTGTTTAAGCATTCTGATTTTCTAATTAATAATCTTTTCAAAATAAATAAAATATACTTTTTTTTAAAATTTAATGATAAAATTATAACAATTACAATATAATAAACATAATAAAGATAAATATATTGATCCCATCACTGCATTTTCTCTGCATCTCCAAAAGTACTCCGATAGCTACGAAGTTTCATTTTGAAACTTTAAAGGAAAAATAAAATGTAATAGCTGAAGTATTTAAAAAAAGTAGCGTGTACAAGCTAATCTACAAATAAACATATTTCATTAAAAAAAAAAAAAATAATGATACGCTGCCATCCAAAAGTTAAAGAATGGGGACCTGATGCTTTCTTTTACGCACGGTTCCTCGAGTATCTACCAAAATTCTTGACGAATTGTTCTTGAACTTTTAGGAAACAAAGAACATGCATGACTTCATATTTTTCCGTGTAAAATTAGTCACGAGAACAAATACGGGGCCAAAAACAAATTTAATAATAAAATAATATTTGCGATAACCAATGTAACAGAATATGCTCAAACTGGTCTGTCACTGTAGCAATTAAGTATGTAGTTCGTGTGCATTTGTATAAGCGTAACACTCGTATTTCTGAAGATATTAAAGTTTCTGTGAAATTTAAATATTTTTTGTTTATGGAATACGAAACATTTAACCAAATTTAGAACCACTTTGTGTATTCATGTAAGCAAAGTAGGTATATTCGTGAAGATGTTAATGTTTCTGGAAAAATTTAAATGCTCTTTGTTTGTAAAATATAGAGTTTTTAACCAAATTTAACACCTCTTTCCGAAAACGGAAAAAAACAGTGGAAACTGTATACTGCAATATGACATGAATGTATTGAATATTTGAAGAGATACGGGCATTTTTATGAAATAACTTTTAATTGCGCATGCATATAAACACCAAGTTAAATATTGAGAAAACTAAAAAAATATTTGACCGGGCAGTTTCTGTAAGTCGAACTAAATAGCTGACTGCTAAATTCTGAAATAAAATTTTTGGAATATTTCACACAAGCACAGTTAAACATTCATTCATATAAATGCTCATTTCTCATAAAATAATTAATATAGTGATGTTTTAATTGCACTAATTGTTACTAGTAATAACTTGCAATTGTTTGTTCGGTTCATTTTCATGTTCTTGGAAAGTGGTGTTAAATGTCGTTGAAAACTGTGCATTGTACAAACAAGAGAGTTTTCAATGTTTCCCACAAATGTTATCACTTTCACAAATATGCGTGCTATGCTTACAGAAATCCACACAACCGTTAAATAGTACACACGTATTCATTTGCTACAGTTACTGACCATTTTGAGCATTTCTTTTGTATATTGGCGATCGCAAACATTATTTTATTGTTAAATTTATAATTGCCCCCTAATTGTTCCCGTGTTTAAATCTTCACGGAATAATCTGAAGTCAAACATGTCCTTTACATGCTAGAATTTGAAGAGCAAGTCGTCAAGAATTTTGGCAGATATTAGAAAAACCGTGTACAATCAAAATCATCCTGTCACTGTTCCTTAATGGAGAAACACGGGCAAACTTTACCAAATACTATGTAAATTGTCATAAACTATTTCAATCATAATCACTTTTATTAAAATTACTTTATTTTCTATTATGATATTTAAATTTTAAATACGTATCAATGAAGACTAGATGCATCTTTAAAGCACAGGATACATAAACAGACCTAAAAAATGTATTAATATACTCTTTAGTCGTCTTTACTTACATACTACAAAGGAGACTTTAATTTAAGAGTTTGCAGAAGATACTGAGTTTTGTTCTTCGGTCTGTTTTACAAGGTCTTTTTTCCTTTTTTTCAGATATTAAAGAACTAAACAAAAGCTTTCGCTCTTTAGATGCCTTCGAGGTATTCTATCTTCTCTCAATGAAAGAAAATCCACCTTTTCTTTAAGGTACTTCTTTTTATCTTTCTCCTCTTCCCTTTTAAATGGAATAAGATTTTGTAGTAACATATCTCCCAGAACCTATACGGAGATATTTCTGCTCGTTTAAAAATATTTTCTGCTCAATATTTACATACCATGTTATATGAGTAAAATGAACATTTATTCATTACTTTTTACTAGTATTTTTCTTACACTAGCTTTTTTGCTTTCCTAGTATAACACCCGGAAATACACTTTTGATGATATAGATATACTCTGAGCTTCAATCATTTCATCAAAATCGTTTAATCCCCCCAATCTATATCACAGAAAGCTACTATTCAAGTATCCCAATCATATCCCAATCATATTTTTAATGTCAATATATATTTTAAGGAAATACATTTATAACTTCAAAATTTGAATTTCAAAATGTTTACAATTGTAGAATAACACAGATTTTGAAGGTTTATATACTTTCGCCGAAATGTATATTTTTTCATAAATTCTATTGCACTGAGTACGGGAAAATTATTGTAAAAATTCTGTCACGCCTAGTTTCAAAATATTTATTAAATACTTAAAAATAATAATAACATGAAATATAAAAAATAAATAGAAATGATTGATTTTACTCTTCTTTTTATAATTTGATCTGTTTCTCTTAAAATAGACCAGCAGTAGTCCTATAACTCCCTAACACACTTTCTTCCCAAAAACCTTTTTGTCTGTCTTTAAGGGGATCCGGGATACATTTTCAAATGATTTTTATTTATTGAGTTAAAATTTCGAAAATTTTTGTGATGGTTATCCATATCATTTGTAAATAAAATCACATAATAAAACTTTGAATTTTTTAAATAAAGTATAGTAGTTTAAAATCGTTATAACTCGAAATATTATTTGTATAATTTCAATGTTTTTGCATTTAAATAAACAAAAGTATATAAGTTTTAATTTAGATTCAGCTTTTAAAAAATATTAAAGTAAATAAAAAAAAATATTTAAATTAAAAATTTGAAAAAAAGACGTAACATTTAAAAAAAATCATATTTTCAAAAGTAAATTTTTATTTTCAAATTTTCTGAATTAAACTTAAAGTAAACCAATTGAAAAAGACAAGTTCCAAGTCTGAACCATTTATCTTTTACGGTTCTTGATTTATAACAATTTAAATGCGAGAAATAATGAAAAAACCCATCATGAAGAAAACCGCATTTTCGCAATAGTCGTTTTCATGACAACCATTGCTTGAAAGCTAAATTTTGAAAACAAACCAAAATTTAAAAATGAATATTTCCTGTTCCAAGAAAGAAGCATGATTTAAACTTAAATTCAAGCCGAAAAAACAGGGAAATTTTTAATGTAATAAAATATTTTAAGAAAATTTTAAGATTTTTGTGTCCCGACCCCCTTAAAAAGTTTAAGGTCTTGGTGAAAACGCTTGCTCTGCTCGCCACTCACAACGCCCAAATTTTCAGGAAAAAAAATCCAAGTGTGAATGGATAATGTGTATCTTCAGAGTCCTCGCATGAACACATATACGTTGCTTAGTTATAAAAATATGTGCGAAAGCTCTTTAATCAGTGAACCCTATTTTAAAAGATTAGACTTTTTAAAAGGTTCTACTGAGTTGAGTTCAATAGGATTAGCGTTGGTTGTTAGATAATCTTTCAGGATAGTTTTTAGTATATAAAACATACTAAACTACATTGCTTTGCTGTATAATTTTAGGTAAATGTTCTATAATCTGGTGAACCCGATTATGAAAAATTAGTCGTATTAGAAGGTTCTTCGGAATAAATTTTAATGAGAGATTTGCATTTTTTAATTTTTCAGGGATAACTTTAATATGCTCCGTTCTTCTGTTCTTTTACATATTCAATTGTAAATAATCAACTAACAGATTTGCTTCTTAAAATCCAAATTTTGGTTTGAGGCATTAGAAGATATAAAACCGCAATTGCGTTATTATTAATATTATTTTCAGCAATGTGGAAGATCATTGAAGATAAATGTATATATCGCTAAAAAACACAAGATCAAATACACCGATATACAGTAAACTCTCTATAAGGCGGACTCTGTATAAGACGGAAATCTGTCAAACTCGGAAAGATTTTCAAGTCCGTGAGAATCTATAGACATAGAGTAAAATTTTTCTAAAGCGGAATATTGTTTACTGCGGAAACTTTTCTTGGTCTCGATTGATTCTATCTTATGCAGAGTTTACTATATATCGTTTGATTAAAGGCTCGTTTGCAGAAACCGAACAGCGTAGCGGCCGAAGGCTGCTAGTGATCCTATAAAAGCAAAAATAGGCAAACTTGGAGTTTCAGAAGTTTCTCTACAATAAAATGTGATAAATGGGTAATTGTATTTGCTTTTAATTATTGAAATGTGTTGCTTAATTGATGCATGTGTTCTTTTTTTAAGTGCTAAGTGAAAGAAGTCACGGGTAACAACTAGTTTTTTAATAAAACAGCAATATTTTTTTGATAATTTTAATCTTTATGATTTGCTAAGACTCCATGGACGACCGTTTTAAAGGAATCCCAAGAATTTTTTTTCATTAGTAGATAACAGTTTTTCAAAGTCCTTATCTTGTACCAGTTTACGTATCTGCGGGCACACAAAGATTCCCGTTTTTAATTTTGAGTCTGAAATACTTGAAAAAAATTGTGTAATTATTTAAAAGCAGCACAGTTTCTATCCATAGCTTTGACGAAATTTTTTATTAGACCCAATTTAATGTGTAATGATGGAAAAATTATATTTTACGGATTAACTAAAGATGTATATTTCACATTCATTTTTCCTGAAGTAAATGCATTTTGGACAGGCCAGTATTTTTTGATGTAATGGCGTTCTTCAGCTAGTCTATCCCACAGGCACAAAAAACATGAATATTTGGTATGCCCACCCTATAAGCCACCCTATCAGTAACACACAAACTACTTTTAAATCACGACATATTTTCCAGTTGTGCTGTTTATATTGTATCATTTTCATTAAAAGACAGATTCTTTGATAGGTTTCTTTTCTGTTTACGACAGAGTCATACCAGGTGATGGCGAATTGGTAAAGATGATTTTAAATTACCGTTGTGAAGTAATAAATCTTTCAATCTATGTCTAGATGAATCGCTAAATAAACGCCATTTATTTAGATCATAATTTTGTTTAATCGCATTAAAAATCTGGGAATATCATGGCAAAAAAATCTTCCTTTTTGCTGAAATAACTGCTGAAAATTTGACTTCGTTTTCGGTAATATTGTACATATTATTTGATTGGTATTTGTTGTCAATAAGTTCCACTGTTGCAGACGAGAGGCAAAAATCTCTGACTTAGATCTAGATAGTTCGAAGTATCGCACAAGGTCATTCAACTCATTTTGGATTATTAAATGAGGCGTTTTATTATCTTCGATTACAAACTCGCCATCATTTTCATCCTCCATAAACAGATCGTCACTATCTTGACAACTCGTACTTACCTGACCATACGGAATGTGGTAGAGTTTCCGACTGTGATATCGGTTTGAGACTGGTGGAATGTCACGTATTGAATTTTATGTTTATTTTTTTTAATAAAAGATTGAAGATTTTGTCAAACAAAAATAAAGCCATTTTCATGATTTGAAGGTTCTCTCCACAGCTTTGGAGATGCAAATTGAAGATACTCTTTTTCTCCCTAACCCAGCATATAAGAGTAAGCCTACAGCTTTCACGAAAAAACATCTGGGTCCCACGTTTTATCTTGATTATTAACCGAGAATCCAAAATAGTGCAAATTGCTGTTTTAAGACATTCCGATATCGGTCTTCTTTTTTTTGCGAATATAAATTGCTCAGAAACGTAACAATCGTACAACAAACGTAACAACGTAAACGATCAGAATCTAATTTACAAACTGTATTAGACATTTTATCAAAAACAAAACCACTTTAGTTCACAAAAACACAAGAAAACAGAATATAGAATCCAAGTTCACAATGCGGGGTGTGACGTGATAGAAAAATATGATGTTATAGAATTTTCACAAATACCACCTATCATTAGTAAGAGCTAGTATAATAAGAAAATGGGTGTTTTATAAAAAGTATATAAAAAAAGTTTAAATTTGTAAACCAGTGTAATTAATCTAGTCTTTGGATTTTGTTTATGAGAATTAAGTAATAATATTTACTCATAATTTAATTAAAAGCTTAATAATTATAATATGCATAAAATAGCGGAAATTATTTCAAAATGTTTTCATCAAATCGAATAAAATAAAAATTTTGTATTCTACAGCAGAAGCAATTTAAACACATAAGCAAAATATGATTCAATCTCATTATTTTTATCTTATAAAATTAAAAAGAATTTTAATTGTATTATACGAGGCAACAATTTTCTAATTAAAGAAGAATTATGCAAAATTTCTTAAACTCCCATCATTTATTACAAAATTAAATTTTACGATTACAAAAATAATAATAATAATAATATAAATGCTTGTTTTAACTACAAAATATATTAATGCAAAATAAATTATTAGTATAATTTTTATAAGCTTCACTTACATTTTATTAATTACTTAGAAATCCTTAATTGTGAAAAAGATTTATGCATAATTAAATTAAATGCATGAAATACCATAAAATATTTTACAACTTTCAACAATAAAAAAATAGCAATTTTTCACTGCACTAGATTATTTTAATTAAGAGGAGAATTTTATCACATTATTGTAATATTCTAAGCTGTAAAGTAATAATTTTCATGCATATATATGTATATATATATGTGTGTGTGTATATATATATATACATTGTATGGCCAAAGGTGGCCGGTCACTTGCGATTTTTGACGTTTTGCTAAATATCTAGAAAAATACATGGGGAATTAACCTGAAACTGTAGGTGTGTAAACAGTATAGTATAGGTCATATATTTCCGCGAAGATTTTTCCCCAAACCCCATAGGAGACCTGTGAAGACTTTCAATGTCTTAAAACTCCATATATCTGAAAATCAGGTTGCGATGCTTTTTTTTTTATGTAGCATCGGTGATTTATGAAGCAGGATTATATTCACTCTTTTTAGTATGAGAAAAGGTATATAGCCAGTTTGTAGGTAAATCCAGATATGGTAGTAAAAAGGAGCTTTATTTTCCAGATCCGTACATATTGAGGATTCCGCCAAAAACCCGCCGATGCTGGAGAGGGGGGAAGCTACATTTTATCCTTACAGATGCATGATCAGGAACAGAATGAATGTCATAACCACATTTTAGAGCGTTGAGTTAGTGGCGAACAGTAATTTACAAACTAAGCAAGTCAATAGAAATCTGGCAAGAATTAAATTGAAATGTGACACGTGTTAAAAAAAACGCTAATGTATTGTCAATGAGGAGGTGGAAACGGCAACATATAAAACTTTAACGCCAACGGATAAATGGGAAAATATGGGCAACCGAAAAACCACAAAGCCACATTTTACAGGGGTTTGTCAAACCATGGGAATTAGGCGCACCGTGCCGTTTGAAGGCATATGCAATTAAAAATAAGATATTGCAGACAAAATTTATGATAAGAATTTATACGTTGGAAAGAAAAGATGCAGCTGTAGTGAATCAAAGTCCAGTGAATCCAGTCAAAAAAATAAAGAAAGGAGACGTGAGAAAGATCCCGCATAGCAACCAAATTAAGCATGCAAGTGTACTGGGTAAATTGTTTCTATGCGAGATAAAAATAGCATGCCTCTTTTAATCTATGACTGCTTTTTGCGGTTTTTTGAGAATTAAGAGAGAGAAACGAGAATGTATTTCTAAAGGAAAAGAGCGATGAAAATAAATTTAATTTATGATTAAAGACAAAGAAAATATAGGAACTTAGTAAAACAACACTATTTTAAAAGGGGAGGTGGGGAAAGGAAAAAGGTATTAATAGCAAATGGGAAGTAAATATCCTTCACAGGAGCGTCAAAAAATTGAAAAAGAACGAATATCTTTTCGATAACCCTGTAAAAACTAATGGAGCAAAAACGTTTAAAATCGAGATTATTAATAAGTGGCTTATTGTAATATACTGTGTCTGTTTTTATGAGTATAGCATGCATGTATACTCGTAGAGAAATTAAGGTTTTTATAAAAACAGTCCCAAATTTCGCCAAGTTTTTCGCTCATACTTTGCAGAGCTCTTAATATATAAGAAAACTTCTTTTCAGAAAATATGACGAACAACATTGTACACAATACTCTGCAGTCAGAATTAAAAAATAATAAAAATTGGATGAAAAATGATCAGGTTTACTAAAAAATATTTCACTGCGCATGCGCGAATGGAATCAAAATATAATGTGCATAATATGTTAGCTAAATGCATAGAGCAACTTTTGTAAAAGTCTCAAAAACATAGATTGAAAAGTCTGATAATAATCGTTTATAGAATAAACTCAAAATCCGTTGATCCCAAAATGAAGCAAAAAGATGAAGGGTTGTATCGAAATACAGTAGTACGTGCAATATTGTGTATGCTAAATTGGCACTAATCAATGGATATATAGATACAAACCATCATGTTTTTGCTTCATTTTGGGAACAAAGGATTTTGAGTTTATTCTAAAAACGATTATTTTCAAGCTTTTCAAACTATGTTTTTGAGACTTTTACAAAAGTTGCTCTATACATTTAGATAATATATTATGCTCATTATATTTTGATTACTTTCGCGCATGCGCAGTGAGATATTATTCAGTAAACTTGCTCATTTTTCATCCGAATTTTATTATTTTTTAATTCTGACTCCAGGGTATTGTGTACAATATTATTCGTCATACTTTCTGAAAAGAACTTTTTTTATTATTAAGAACTCTGCAAATTATAAGCAAAAAACTTGGCGAAATTTAGGACTGTTTTTATAAAAACATTAATTTTTCTACGAGTATACCTGCTATCCTCATAAAAATGAACGCAGTATGTTACAATAAGTCACTTATTAATAATCGCGAATTTAAACGCTTTTGCTGCATTAGTTTTTACAGGGTTGTCCAAAAGATAATCGTTATTTTTCAATTTTTTGACGGCCCCCTATGGGATTTCGGGAAAAGATCTTCGCAGAAATATATGACCTATACCATATTGTTTACACACCTGAAGTTTGAGGTTAGTTCCTCATGTATTTTTCTAGATATTTAACAAAACGTCACAAATCGCAAGTGACCGGTCACTTTTGGCCATATAGTGTATATATATATATGTGTGTGTGTGTGTGTGTGTGTAGTTACAGCTATTAAAGTAGTTCTTGCAGAAGGTTTATGTAAGACGCCAAGCATTTTTTAACTACATTTCCTGATTTCCTGATTTTAGTTCAAAATAGCAGCAAGAAATAGTGCTGCAAAGAACAGTCGTTAAATCCATGCCTGAGTTTTTGGCCACGCTCTTTTTCTGCTTTTGATGCCAAAGAAGGTGGTTAAATATATGGGTTGGATACCTAAGAAAAATAATACATTGGCAGCTAAGAACCACTCCATATAACCACTCTCCTTCTTTCGCATCAATATTGAGAGAAAAAAAATATTTTATGGATTTAACGTCTATTACTTACAGCGTTTTCTATCGCTGCTATTTTGGATAAAAATCGGGAATCTCAGTTAAAAAATACGCATGATATATTACATCACCATCCTGGAATAATTTCATTAAAAGCAGTCACCATTTGTAAGTTATTGAGTTTTAAAATCAGTGAAGTCTATTTTAGGACATCCGGTATATATATAATAATCAATTATTTATAATAATAAACACACACGGCATATTCTTTCCAGAACGAACATCACAAACATCAATTAAAACGAATAATTCACATAAATACAAACAATATATACATATACTAGGGGGCTCTGCCCCGTGCAAGCTACGCTCACCAACCCCCGATCAGACACTGTAGAATCTAAAAGCACGCTAATCTGATCGGTTTTAAAAAGATTAGAGAAGATTGAATTATACTGAAAAAATCTGTAGCGATCTCCCTGTAAACGGGTTTCCATGCAATTCCCTTTGATTGCAAAAATTTCTGGTAGAATCAGTTGCTGTTAAGACATCCAATGGTTGTTTTCGTGCTTCGTTAAAGAAGATTAGTTAAACATTTCAAAAGAAGCTAAAATAAAATGAGTTAAGTAAACAGAGTCTTTGTCTCTCGGTATTTTTTAACAGCGTTATATAACGATTGACATAATACAATTACTAAAATTTGCTGCTTTAACCGCTTCAAGGGTGGTGGTTCATTTTTGGACAACTTAATTTTAATTCTTAAATGCCACATTAGCATCAGAATATTGGGATGAAAATTTCCATTTTATTAAGTAAGTGAACAAAAGCATTTTTGTATTTCGAAATTTGTTTGTAAATTCTGGTGCCTTTCACTGATTTCAAGATTTTACGAATAGAAGTGCCTTGTCCGTGAAATGGTTAAACGCATATTAATGTATTTATTATTTTAAAATTTCCTTTCCCTTTTAATATTCACGTGTAAATACAATTTTCAGGACATAATTTTCAATATTTTCCTGCCTTTAACACGTACTCATTTAATAGTAATTTTAAAGTTTTTTTTCTGTTTTTAATAGTCACGTGAAAATAAATTTTTAATCGTTAGGAAATATTATTCTTTGCGCTGTTTTTAAAATTGAAAACAATCTCTATAATAATAGCCTAAGTCATGTGACTATCATCAACAGCTCCAGGCGGATCCCTTCGCTTTTTATATTCAAGGCGGCCATTTTGGTACTTTAATGTTAGCCAGCTACAGGTGTGATAAGTCGCCGAATATTATTCTATCCCCATTATTTCGTTTATATTATAATAGCCCAAGTCATGTAACTGCCATAAACAACGGGCTGATTCCTTCGCATTTCATAAGAAAGGTTTCCATTTTGATTAAAGAATCAAAATTATGTTTTCGTATAAAACTACATAAAAGTTGCCATGATCACAAAGAATTCCTGGTACTTTTATGTTAGCCGGGTGAAAATCTCGCCAATAGCTTTTTTTTAACTCACCAGTTAGCATTTTTTTTTTTTACTTTTCGAGTGGTAAATTAAAACGGTGCTACTTGGTTATCCCATCGACCAAAAATCTGTCGCCAAACTATAAGATTAAATGCCAATAATGGTTGATCGTAAATGTCACATTCACTTCACTTTAAGGAAGTTACACATGTTCACGCCATCAAGTGATTTTTATTTCGACGTATTATATTTTTGTTTATTTGTATTACGTTATTTTGATTATTTGTATTATTTGACGTTTATTTGTATTTTTATTAATGTTATACTAATTTATTTGTTCTTTTGTTATTTAAAAAAAAAAAATGTCAATTTGTATAATTTGGCTATTTATATAATCTGGCGAAATTGGTCGATGGGAGAAGTAATAACATTAAAACGTTGCTTTGAAGTGAAAATTAAATCTCATGATTTGTTGCATTGTCACATACGCACCGGGTTTGGCGTGATTTTTTTTTACGACAATTTGGCGAAAACCTCGTTTTCAAATACCTGTTACATAAGTATTTTTAAATTATTTTCTGTTATTTTAAAAATAAAATAACAATAAATTAAAAAAAAATAATTAACAACTATAGAACAAAACAATTTATAACATTTTTTGTAAATAAAAAGAAAATAAATTCAAATAAACATTTATTAATAAATAAGCAACAATAGCCAGGTTACCATGTCAGGCAAAAAACGCCATTTTTGCGCCAATTATGTACCCCGTTGCGTATATGACATCTGTGTCTAATATTTTTCGTTTCGTTTCGTTTAAAAAAAAGAATGAAGTAAAAGCCATTCATTTTAAAGGTTTCAATTTTAAATGAAAGTTTTGCATTAAATAAAATGATAATGAAATACAAATTGAATTCTGAATAAAAGTAACATGATGCATTTCTTAGCATACATTTAAGGGAGGCCAAATTAATTTAAAATAACCTTTTCTAAAATATGGAAAAAAAATATCTGTTATGATTAAAATGTGAGTTGCCATCATTAGAAAAAATTACTTAAAATTAGAAAAAAAATTAATATTTCCAAAACTAATTCTAATTTTAAAATTCTAATACCAGATTTGAGATTTGTGGATCAATACGGATTTTTGATGTTAATTTCATCGCAAAGTATTCCATTATTTAGGAGAAATTGCCGTGAAACGTAATCAGTTGCTTAATCAGTCGTTTCATAGAATCGTTACATATATTCGTTTCAATTCGATTCATTAGGATTTTATATATATAGGGTATATATATATATTTATTTATTTATTTATTCATTTAACACTTTCTATCGAACTAATTGTAACACTTTGCAATTGTAAGTTAAGACATGTCGATTATAGGCAGTAGGAAAATACACTCGTTATTAATTACCAACCAGAATTATTAAGTTGCAGTCGTGCCTTCATAGTCGGCATGGTAGGCTTGAAACGTAATACTTGGGTTTTTCCCCATGAATAATGAAAGAAGCAGTACGGTGAATCAAAGAGTTTATTAAATGGCAGGTAGATGATTTCAATTCTAATTGTACTTCAGTTATTCATATTCGAGTCGTGACACGTTCTAAAAATAGATTTAAGATGTTAAATTGATCAGAAATTACATTACGACGGGATAACAAATAACTCTCCAAGTGTCATAGGTTTTTTAAATCAGACAAAAATCGTACAAAATCTGCTGTCTCAAGTCAATGTATCCGAGCAAGTATCAGTATGAACGCGTATGGTCGGTTACAAGGCAATGAGCTAATCTAGTGAAGAGAGGGGGAACTGGGTGTAGTGGACGCGAAAGCAATAGAATTAAAACCCAGGGAGGAGGCGGAACGGATGACCTGGAGACAGGATTCTTTACCAAAAGTCAAAAGTTTTAAAAGGGAAACAATCTAGCGCGAAACCTCTCGCAAACACTCGTTGGAAATCGAATGAATTTAATAAAATTGAAATGGTATTAATAGACCTTCGGAAGAAAAAAAAAATTAATGTCTCAAAATATGGAAGAATAAAGAAAATAAGTGGATTCTTTACAAAGAGTATAGCTATTAACAGATTAAGGTTTTTAGAATAAGAAATAAAAGAATGCGCTGTATTAAAACTTGGGATTAAAATATAAAGGATATTTAATACATTATTAAAAGACAGGTAAAAAATGTAGATATTATAAGAATTTGGAATAAATTAACTAAGGGCGATTTTTTTTATTATTGCATATATATACTATTTAACCCTCACAGTACTAAGATGGGGTCAATTGGACGCCATATGGGCATTTTGGAGGGTTCTTTTCACTCATATTATGTATTCAAAAACTTTTTTCTAAGAATTTTCTTATAAAGTTCTCTGTCAAAATTTTGTCTACTTTGTAAGTTTCGGACGGTTAATTTTTGTTGTTGTTGTTTATTTTTAGAGATTGCGAATGAGGTCACATTGACTCCATCTTAGGTAATCAGGGAATTAATGAAAGCTCTCTATTATGACACCAAATTTTCTCAATTTTGTGTCTTGGTTGCACCAAAGATAACTAATTGCAAAACTAAAGGGAGTTAAAATGCATTACTACCATTACTTTTTGTAAAATGTTATTGTTCTATTAATCTTTTTTTCTACTTGCGTTTTTGTGTTAATTTACATATTCGTAATGTTGTAGAAATTACATTTCCTCTTTTTAATAAATCCTGATTGGCAGTATTATGTCGATATTTTATCTTTTGATCAGTTTTCCGGCCTAAACATTATAATTACCTATGGGGGAAAAATGACCATTTAAGTAGCATTTTGATCTTAGTACGGCAAGGGTTAAAATAATTCAGTGTAATTTAGAAATTATTATATATATTATAATAATATATATAATATTATATATTATATTAATATTATATTAAATAATAAAAAAATATTAAATAAAGAATATTATTAAATAAAAATTAACTATTAAATAAAAAATATTAATTAATATAATATTATTTATATATTACATTAATATATAAATTATTATATATATATATATATATAATAATTTCTAAATTACACTGAATTATTTTAACCCTTGCCGTACTAAGATCAAAATGCTACTTAAATGGTCATTTTTCCCCCATAGGTAATTATAATGTTTAGGCCGGAAAACTGATCAAAAGATAAAATATCGACATAATACTGCCAATCAGGATTTATTATAAAGAGGAAATGTAATTTCTACAACATTACGAATATGTAAATTGTGAATATGTATATATATATATATATATATACATACATATATAAATAAATGTATTAGATACATAAATGAAGTCTAGATAAAAATACTAGATAACGAGACTTCATTAAACTGCAGGATGTCTGAAAATATAAATGAAGTATTAATATATTTTTTTAGTCGTCTTTACTTATACATTAGAAAGGATTCTTTAATGTAAGAACTTGCTGGAAAATGGTGAGTTTTATGCTTCTATGCGTTTTACCATTTTTTTTTTTTTTTTTTTTACTTCCTTTCAGATACAAAAGAACTAAACAAAAGCTTTCAGTCTTCAGATGCCTTCAAGGTATTCTATCTTCTCCGAATGAAAGGAAGGCCCCGTTTTCTTAAAGCCACCATTTTTTTTTCCTTTCCTCTTTTCGTTTTTATTGGAATAACATTCTCGAGAAAGATATCTTTCCATACCCAATACGGATATATTTTTCTTCGTTTAAATACATTTTATGCTCAACATTTCGATAAATGTTGTATCTGTAAAATGAACTTTTATTCCACTCTGTTAACTTGTATTTTATCTGATTTTTTTTTTCTATTGTATTTTTAATTTCTTAAAATTTATTATTTCCAGTTTGCATAGTATAGTATATATTTAAATAAAGAAAATATTATAAGGTTTCTGATATAATACTATTTATATTTGCTTTTTAAAATAATTTATTTTGTAAAAGTACATTTTTTTTTTTCATTTTTCTTTTGCACATTATTTTATGCAATGAACATACGAATGCATATGAAGCATCCGTAACTTTTTAAAAAGCTTGCGTTTAGATTCGAAAAAACGCGTTCAGAAAATAAAAAGACAAAGACTTCTAAATCTACAAAAATATAACATGATCGCGAATGCAAATAAAAAAAAGTCCTTCCGGCCAGTGCCGGGAGGAAGAGGTAGCTTTCATAATCCTTATTTTAAAAAAGCCAACTTATATCATGCAAACACACGAAGCTCAATTTAGTGGAAACCGAATATAGGAGATTCAATACTAATTTTTATCAATATAATGAATGAGAATTTCGCGAAATTAGTCAGCTTTATCCAAGCTGCTTTTCTTTAAAGTAACTTATATTTGGCTGCCAAATTCGGCAATTTCTTAAAGTGCCTGTCATTTTAAGACAACATGGTGGATGAGGCTAAGCAGTGAACTTGGTCGAGACCTTAGTAATTGCTGTGCACATGCTCACTCACATCGGAATCGGTTAATATATAGGAGTGCTGTCGCATGCAAAAAATCAGATTTTTCAAAATGTCACACACAATAGAAATTGAAACTGCTATATCTGAGCCATTTTTTAAGGTAAAGACAAACAAAAAATGCTCCTGAATCCTTATATCAAGATCAAATACTTAAGAAAGAAACCTTTTTCAATTTCTAATTTTTTTGCACCTCACTTTAAATATATATATTTTTTTTAATTTAATGGCCGCCATTTTGAAACAAGATGGCTGATGAATCTGGCCAGCGAACTTGGTCGAGGTGTTGATGTATACTATCCACATGCCTTCTTACATCGAAATAGGCGAATACGTGTGTTATCGCGTGACAAATACAAGATCGTTTCAAAATGTTAGCCATGCTAGAAATTCAAAGTGCTATAAATCAACCATTTTTTAAGATATCAACAAAAGAACAATTTTTCAGAAACAAAAACTGCTCCGGAATCTTTGTATCAAGGCCAAACACATAAAAAAAATCTTTTTCATTTTCCAATTTTTTAATACCTCATTTTGAATTTTAAATTTAATTTTTTTTAAATGGCAACCCTTTTGAAACAAGATGGCGAATGAAGCTGGCCAACGAACTCGGTCGAGACATTGGTATGTACTATGTACAGACCAAGTTACATCCAAATAGGTTCATAAATACGCCTGTTATCGCGTGACAAAAATCAGGTCGTTTTAAAATGTCAGCCACAAGAGAAATTCAAAATGCTATTACTCAGCCATTTTTTTTTAGATATAGACGAAAGAAAAACTGTTCCGGAATCTTTGTATTAAGGTCAAACACATACAAAAAAATCTTTTTCATTTTCCAATTTTTTGGTATCTCATTTAATTTTTTTTATTTTTTAAATTTTTTTAAATGGCCGCCATTTTGAAACAAGATGGCGGATGAAGCTGGCCAACGAACTCGGTCGAGATATTTGTATGTACTATGTACACACCAAGGTACATCCAAGTCGGTTCATAAATACGCCTGTTATTACGTGAGAAAAATCAGGACGTTTCAAAATGTCAGCCACGCTAGAAATTCAAAATGCTATAACTCAGCCATTTCTTAAGATATAGACGAAACAAAAACTGCTCCCGAATCTTTTTATCAAGGTCAAACACATAAGAAGAAAATATTTTTTCAATTTTCAATTTTTGGTACCACATTTCAAATTTAAATTTTTCTTAAAAATTTAAATGGCCGCCATTTTTAAACAAGATGGCGGGTGAAGCTGGCCAACGAACCCGGTCGAGACATTGGTATGTACTATGTATAAACGAAGTTACATCTAAATCGGTTCATAAATACGCCTTTTATCGCGTGACAAAGTTCAGGACGTTTCAAAATGTCAGTCACGCTAGAAATTCAAAATACTATAACTCAGCCATTTTTTAAGATATAGACGAAACAAAAACTGCTCCGAAATCTTTGTATAAAGGTCAAATACATAAGAAAAAAATATTTTTCCATTTTCAGATTTTGGTACCACATTTCAAATTTTTAAAAAAATTTTAAATGGCCGCCATTTTGAAACAAAATGGCGGATGAAGCTGGCCAACGAACTCGGTCGAGAGATTGGTATGTACTATGTACACACCGAATTACATCCAAATCGGTTCATAAATACGCCTTTTATCGCGTGACAAAATTCAGGACGTTTCAAAATGTCAGCCACGCTAGAAATTCAAAATGCTATAACTCAGCCATTTTTTAAGATATAGACGAAACAAAAACTGCTCCGGAATCTTTGTATAAAGGTCAAATACATAAGAAAAAAATATTTTTCCATTTTTAATTTTTTGGTACCCCATTTCAAGTTTTAATTTTTTTTAAAAATTTTAAATGGCCGCCATTTTGAAACAAAACGGCGGATGAAGCTGGCCAACGAACTCGGTCGAGACATTGGTATGTACTATATACACACCGAATTACATCGAAATCGGTTCATAATTACGGGAGTTACAGTGTGACATAGGTCAGATATATATATATATATATATATATATATATCAATTTTGAACGGAGGGTGGTTTCGGGGTCTGGGGGTCATGATCGATGAAAATATACCAAAATTTTTTGAAATCGCTTTCCTCCGAACGGCTGCAATAGGTAGCTTTTTTGTAAAGAAAGCTACCTAATAACCTCTTCTTACCAGAGTTTCCACGTTGTTTTTTCTTTCAATTCCGAAATTTCCTAACCATACCAGAAATTCTCTGTAATTCTTTTACTTATTTAACCTTTAACCGCCAACGTTCCACAAGTGGAACATAAACTATTTGAAGCTGTATATTTTTACATATTTATTAAATCTGTTTGAAATTTCAAAAATATATCTTTTTAAAGATATGTTTTAATAGATTAAAAAGTATTATTTAATCATTTTTGGTGGTTCCCATCTTAGAGCTTGTTAAAATGTAACAAAACACGTAAATCTGGTAGGCTGTGCTTTTTACTCTATCTGTAACTTTAGAACTCAAATGTGAGTGCGGTGATGATTATTATATTGTATTGATTACTGCTGTTTATGAAGTTTTATGCATAAACGAATGTTTTATCTTATTTTGTTTTTTTGTGATCATTTGACAGCCAGTGTTTCACATGTGGAACGTTGGCGGTTCAGAGTACAACATTATATTATTGTTACTTTTTTTAGGATTTTGATAATTTTTACTGGGCTCCCTTGGGCGATTATTATTATTTTTATTATTTTTGTACCAGTATTATTAAAGAATAATTTTTATGATATATGTCTCTTGCACCTGTTGCCAAGTAGTTTATGAAACATTTTTGAATCAATAAATGCCAATAAAAACTTCAAAAAATTGTGCGAAGAAGAAGGAGAGAATTTTGATTATTATAGTAATGGCAAAGTTGTTTGTGTATGTTTGCATGACAACAGTGTCGTTACTGTTATATCAGATTGGGAAGTAGCATTGCTAACTCAAAGTGTAACCTGCTATTCTCGAAAATTGAAGCAAGAAATTTCGATCAAACAAACTCGATTAATTAGATTGTATAATTAGAATAGGTATGGTGTAGATGTTTTCGATAATTTGCTTGGAACATATCGTACAGTTCTTCAATTATAAAAATGGTAGGCAAATCTGTTTGCAAATGAACTAAATATGGCTGTTGTTGATTCTTAGACATTTCGTTGTCATGCAGTAGGCTCAAAAGGAACCCTGAGCCGTTTGGAGTTTTGTCGTGAAATTGTAACTGTTGCCATAAAAGTTGGATTTGGTGTTTTAAGAAAGGGAATAGGAGGATCTACTGCTCCAGTAAAGTATGGACATTTACACCTCATACAGGTGATTTTGATTTTCATCTACAATTCAAGGAAAATGTTCAAATTGTCAAAACACTTGAAGAAATTATGTGAATATTATGGAAAGCATATGGATGAAAAAAGTTTCCAGGCCTTCATAAACATTTTTCTGTTAGTGTCTAGTTAACATGTTCCTAAAATGGAAAACATTTTTTACTTTACCTTGTTTTCTTTGTTTTCTTATGCTGGTATGATTTGGAAAGAAGAATTCTCCAAAATTTAAAATGTTATTTGTACCGCCAACGTTCCACAAGTGGAACATACCTGTAACTCCTCTTCTACATACATTATAAAACCCCCAAAATTCGGCACATAACCTTAGAATTAATCTAAATCGTCTAAAAAAATTGGAAATTAATTTGAGAAGCAGTTCATAGTGCGGCGGGTAAAAGATTAATAACAGCCATTTCGCAACTGCTTAAAAAAATAATTAAACGATGATTTACGCCCGAGAAATCTAATTTTAATTACGTGAATGTTTATGCACAATGCTAACATCGCGTGGTTCGAACATACCCAGGTTCGAACACTGGACTGAATAATTTTTTTATTTGTTGGTTTTATACGCATTGATAGCAATGAATACAGAATCACAAAATTAAAATTATAAAAAATCTTTTTTGAAAATTTCTGGATTGAAAATGATTTTTTCTGATTCAAAAAAGGCCAAATTGTCAAACCTGCGTCCAACTTACCCCCCCCCCCCCAAAAAAAAAAAAAAAAAAAGCTTTATCTTTAGAAACCTCGGAAACAAATCTATTTTCAAAATTTGTTTTCAGAAGATGTGCTCACCTTATGTTTATCGGATGACATGCGCCTGACTTCGAAGACCCCGAGTACCGTCTTAACAAAACGAAAAAAAAAATCACTTACTATTCAGAACTCATTTGTTGTACAACACTACAGTTTATAAAATTTCAAAAAACAATTTTCTAATAAATTCTATTAGATCTCTACATTTATAAAAGTATTTTAAGTTTCCAATAATATCTGATTATCCCGGCAAGCTGTTTTTGCTAACAAGACAGGGAGGAAATTATTAGAAATGCATGTGTTGGTTGCAACTACTACGGCACTAGTAATGTTTCTCATATGGATTGATTTTCCGCATTATATTTTTGCAGCCGTTATGCTCGACATCCCCAATGCGCGTACTTTCGGATTAAGGAAGATTTTATAAGAACAAAGTTTCTTTTACTTCTGCTGATCTTCGGTAACCCTTGCGTGTAGATTTTATAGAGAATTAAAACGATTTCGCGCATATGAATATCAATTCAATTAAATATTTTCAGCTGCGTACTGAATTTATACATGCAAAAGCAAAACAATGACATTAACTTTCTTGTTAAAGCTGTTAATTTATGATGTTTCCTTTAAAACAAGTTTGTTAAACATGAAAATACTCATTTGAGAATTCATATCATCTAAAAACCGAAATTACAATAGAGAAACCTGATTAAGGGAGTCTGTGGCTAAAAATTCTCAAAAAATGCAAGTTTTCCGCATGCTTTTATCTTCATTAGATCCAGAGATATGACACCTGTTGCCTTGAGAAACGATGCATTAGCTACCCTCTGACGAGAACTTTAACTTCATTTATCTCAGAATAAAATTTTTCACGATTCGTCAACTTTAAAAGAATATACCTAAAGTTCCTTGCAAGATAGATGTATGAAACTTTCAGCAGGGATTTTACGCTATATTTCCAACAAATTGTCTTCGGGATTTTTAATTCTGAGTGATAAATGTGAAAATATGCTAATTTATGCAAAACTCACTCATAGAAAAACTTCATTTTTTTACTTAATTTTTTTATAAAATTCATAATCAATATTTTAAGAAATTCTGAAGACAAATTAAAATAACACATTTTCTGTACACAAAAGTGTAAAAATTTTGTAAATCGAGTAAGTACTTCCAGAATTATGTCAAAAATTAAATATGTTTAAAATTTTAAAATTAAAAAAAAATATTTAAAAAATTGTAGATTTTTTTTACATGTAATATTTTTATTATACACTGCTCAAAACAATTAAAGGATATTTGAAGTTTTATATAAAATAAACATATAAACGAAAATTTTTTTTCCGAAAATAGAAGAAGAGAATCACAAATGCAAATTTTTCTGGTTTTCAAACTGTGGAGTATGCAAATTTTGAGCTCGACGTCAAAAACGTCGCTTCAGAGGCAGCGAATGAAATTTGACTTTCAACTGGATAAAAGAGAATGAAGACAAGGATGATCGGCATTCAGTGATTGCTTTGTTTCGATGAGTACGATGTCTCAGCAAAGTCATTTGACAGATTCAGAAGCTTTGAGAATTGTTGGTAGGTTAGAAGGGGGCCAAACTCAAGCCGAAGTAGCGCAAGCCATTGGAGTGTCACAAAGTGTCATTTCCAGGATCTGGAACCGTTTTTTGGAGAGTGGATGTGCAGGCCGAAGACCAGAGCAAGGTCGTAGATGGGCAACAACGCCCAATGAAGATCGGTATTTAGCGTTAACAGCTCGGAGACACCGAACCATGAACGCTACTCTTCTCCAACAACACCTTCGCTCGGCTACAGGCACCACGATTTCAACTCAGACTGTCCGAAACCGGCTCCATGCTGTAGGTCTGTATGCTCGCCGACCGATGGTATGTGTTAGATTAACATCAAGGCATCGTCGCGACCACAGGGAGCGGGCAACCGAGCATGTCAACTGGAGGAGAAATGAATGGAGCAATATTCTGTTTTCTGACGAGTCCCGCTTTTCTGTGCATCCGGATAATAGGCGTATTTTCATCTGGAGGGACCGTGGCAGTAGGAATAATCCTGCGTTCGTGCACGAAAGTGTCAGATTTGGCGGTGGAGGAGTGTTGGTGTATGGTGGCATCTCCATTTACGGGCGCACTGACCTCTACATCATTCGAGATGGAGCTCTGACTGGTCGCCGATATAGGGATGAGATCCTCAGACCTATTGTAGTCCCTTACGCTGCAGCAATCGGAGATAACTTCATTTTAATGGACGATAACTGCAGGCCACATCGTGCAAACCTGGTGGAGGATTTCCTTTTCGAGGAAGGAATCGTTCGAATGGAATGGCCAGCGTATTCTCCAGACATGAATCCAATCAAGCACGTTTGGGACGCTCTAGGAAGACGAGTTTCTGGCCGCCAACAACCCCCACAATCTCTCCAAGAACTGGAAAGATCTCTTCTGGAAGAGTGGGGCAGAATACCCCAACTCGTCATTAATAGCCTCATTGAGTCTATGCCTCAAAGGTGTTCAACGTTGCTGGCCGCCCGTGGAAACCATACCCCCTACTGAAAATGATTTTCTTTGAAGAAAACAACTTTTCTTATTCTTTTTTTCTCATATGCACAAATTGTGTTTTTTTCCTTTAGTACACAAATGCGCAATAAAATGCATTTTTTTCTGCCAAACATGTGTAATTTATTCTCATATAACCTACTACGTCTGTCGACCATGTATCAATCAGCTAAACAATTTACCAGATACAAAATCCACCTAAAACTGCAATGTCCTTTAATTGTTTTGAGCAGTGTATTAAAACATATTTCAGAAAACAAAATCCATAACAAAATCTTTATAAATAAAAAAATAGAATTCTGATCACCGGATATTCTTAACGAGCTATAGAAACAACTCAAAACCGTTCCGTAAGTCAGAGACAGCAAAATACACTTTGTTCTTATAAATTCCGATTTATGGGTAACTAGGGGAAATTATTATATATATTCTCCCGTGGTTATATTATATTTTTATAGAATAAAAATCACTTGTCCTTTTTAAACAATGTATAGGCAATAATGTCTTATAACATGTTTTATGCAATGGATCTTTTAGGGTTCCGTACTTAAAAAGTGAAAACTTAACCATTATAATATCACTCTTGTGTCTGTCTGTCTGTCACAGCCATTTTACTCGTAAACTGTGCAACATGGAAAGTTCAAATTGGGGGAAGTAATAAAGACTATTAACCCACATATTTACAGATTAATAAATATTCATAAATATATTTAGGAAAAATGTAGAGGGGCTAATTAAGTTACTTGAAAAAAAAAATCTTTTCTTTGTATATCGTGTGAGGTGTCGTATGAAAGCTTTTGTAACGCTGAAATCAAAAATATATTTTATTTAATTTTAGGTATTATATTTTCAAAGTTATGGTGGAAAATGTAGTACAAAAATATTCCCCCCCCCCCCCCCATCTAATTCCGTACCTATTGAAACTAAAATTATGAAAAAATTAGAGGTAGTAGACATTAATTTAAACCTTGCAGGAAAGTTATAGCGATTACCCTAGGTCACATAGTTTTTGAGGAAATTGCATTTTTCCGTTACACTCAAATTTCGATTTACGGGCGTCAGCAAATATGTTGAGCAGAGCTGGAGGTACCTATCGTAGCAGAAGTATAAAAGCATTGTTGATCATGAATTTCGAAAAAAATCGTCGGTATATAGCCCAGATATTAACCCTTAAAGACACGGACGGTTTTGACATACATAATTACAGGGACGGTGTACTCTATGCTCCATCGGCTTTTAAAGCCTAGAAAACAAATTTTAAGGATATATTTTTGTAATGCAATACCCAGTAGCAGTATAAAAGAAATAAACGTCAAATTGTTAAAAACAGACTTGTAAAAAAAAAGGGACTTTCCTTTGCACCCTTTATACTATACAGCTATAGCACAAACCTACGTTGTATAGTTTTTACAAAGTCTTATTATTTTTTTACCAACGGTATGTTTTTATTAATACACTTACTAATTCATATATTATTGTACGGAACTGTCTGTGCGCGAGTAATACTCGCACTTGACCGTTTATTTTTAAATATAAATAATAATAGTGAAACTATTTATAAGAATATATGAGTTCCAAATTAAAATACAATTTTCCTTTTTTTTCTATATTTTATGTTAATGAACAGTTTCCGTATTTTTCAATAACAGTATTTCCATGTAGAAAAAATCGCTTTATTTAATGGGGGATTTCTAGGATTAAAATAATTATAAATGTTTAAAAAAAACATGTTTTTATTAAAATTCACAAAAATGTAGAAATATGGATCAACTGATTTAAATATGAATTTCCCCAAATACGCCAGCTATCGCCAAGTTAGTTTCATGAATGACAACTTACATTTGTAGACAAATTTGGCGATATTTTGCCAAGCTGTCCAAAATTTGGCGCTGTTGTGGTAACCCTCCTGTTAGAACTTTTCAACAAATACTCATTGTTAAAGCTGATGTTGATTTATCCATAGAAAATCAAACTATAATTGAGCAGCTATTAAATGAAGAGCTAAGTGGAAGAACATGTTAAGTGACAAAAATTACATTACGAAATTTGAGTTGAAAGTTTTTGCGGTAAATTGTAATGATTTATTTTCCGTTTGATACCATATGTTTAAAATATTAACGTGTATGGTACTAAACTCTTTCATAAAAACTTATTAATCTTAAATTTTCAAATATAATAAATTATTAATATTATTGACATTATTATATATTAAAATATTAAATATTAATGAATAACCTCTTAAATCTTCAAGACTAAATAGAATCTTAGTACTTTAGCTTCACTATGTGATAGTATACCTCATAACACTTTCATTCAAAAGATAATATATATATATATATATATATATAGAAAATGTACCATAACATGTTCATCCACTCAGCTCTCCAAATGACTGTAGATTTAGGTCCAAGATTGAGAAAAAATGATTTTTTCGAAATCTTTTGTCTTTATTCTATTTTATTGTGTATTTTTTTATTTGGATTTTTTTAAATAAATCTTAATCTATTTCTACATTTTTGCTGTACATAAGTCGATTTATTTTAACGATTGAAATCTTGTTTGAATTATTTAAAGAAAAAAATACGTAATTAGTTTAACTATATTGGAGATTCACAAACATCATATGCATTTTTTACCCCTTATTGTTAGTAACCCGGACATATGCTATATAGCACTCCAGGGCCCAGCGTGAAGAAAATAGAGTTGAGCACTGTAGGCCCATATTCTTCCTGGGTCGTAACGCCACATGTTTATTTTTATACTAAACAGGGCATTGGACAATTAAGTGGGTTAGACTGATAAAAAGTGATTGTATTGAAGACCACACAAAATACCCTTTCCCTAATATTTATTACCTTTAATAATAATACTATGAACTGCTAATGCATTTTATTTCTTATTCGTTGCAGAAAAGTGCGATGTTTTTATAAGAAGCGTAGATTTCATGAACGTTTTCAACGCAAAAATAATTCTGTTTACTTTCCAAGAATGTTGGCAGCGATAAACATGAAATAAAATTACATTTCTATTTCTCATTTATTTTGTTATTTATTTTATTGATTTCATTACTGATTAAAATTTAAAGAAGCAGCTACTGTTCAGAAATTTATTGTTAATTTCTTATTTAGTATAAATTAAATTTTATTTATAATGAAAATAATTATTTTATCATTCATGTTGTTAGATATTTTAAAGTTTTTAATATTTATATGAACTAAATTCAAAGAAGCAGCCTATATACAGAAACAAAACTCTAAATTATTATTTGTAACAAAGTTGTTATTTCCCATTATTTAAAATATAAAATAAATCCAAATAATCTGTAGAACAATTTCATAGAAATTATAATGAAAATAAAAGTTTCGTTTCACGTTTTCCGTAAATGTTCTGCCATTATCTTAAATGATTATAGCTTTATATCCAAAATCGAGGCAAAATGATTTTTTCGAAATCCTTTGTATATATTTTTTACATTTTAGTGTTTATTTATTTATTTATTTATTTTTGGAATTTTTTTATAAATGAATCTTAATTTATTTCTATATTTTTGTTTTAAATAAACCAAGTGTTTTTTAAAGATTGAAATCTTATTTGAATTATTTAAAAAAGAGTGTAATTTGTTTAACTATACTTTAGATTCACCATTATCCTATGCATTTTATAATTATTTCATCAAATGAAAAATATTTGTAACTATACACTGTTAGTGATGGCCAGCGTTTCATATTAAAGTTGTAAACATCCAAAAATATATTATTTCATTATGATCTGACAGTGCACTAAATCAAATTTTAAGTTAAAAAAAAAAAAAAAAAAAAAAAAAAAAAAAAAAAAAAAAAAAGATTTGTTTAGTATTTTAAGATTCGGAAAAAAAAAAAAAAATTGAACGAATCAGCGCTAATAAGATTGCGTTTATTTTTCAAAAAAATCTATAATGTAATTTAACGTTTAATTATGTAATTTAAGGATTTAAAGAAAATTATAATAAATGATTTTAAAATATCGTTTTCGCCATTTTATCTAATATAGTATAAGAGATAATGATCCCTATTTTTAAATTTTTTAAAATTTTACTTTACATGGTGTAATAAACACGTAATGTGTCAATGCACAAGCATGTGACGTATAAATATTGAGAATATTACTGTTTAATAAGTTATATAAAAGTCACTGATTACTAAAATATGCCTAATGTTTCGAAACTTTACATAGATACAATAAAATGGGACCTAGAAGTTTAACAATAGATGCAAGAATTCGTAGGATAGGAGAGTTATAGAGTGCAAATACATTTTAAAGCGAAATTATTATCACCTTTTTTTAGCTCCCGGTATGCTATTTCTTTCTCCCAGTTATTAAAGAGTCGTCTCTAAAAAATAACGTTCCGTTGTATACGCCAGCCGTGAAACGAAACAGATGTATCATTGTACGATTAAATACTCTACTGCATCGCATATATTCAATTTTTATACCGTCGTACTGTGGGAGAAAAGTACTTTTAAATGCAATTTGTTTGAAAACTGCATCTCAAATTATTTTTGAAATATTAGTTTTTTTTTGTAGTTTTTAGCGCCATTTGTTTAATTTTGGAAACTCAAGTACTCCATTTCTGTAGAATGTAAAGGAAAAATAGTTGGAAAATAGCAATAATATCATTTTGTTGACTTTTTCCCGTAACTACTTTTTAAAAAATGTAATTAAAATACGTGCTATTTTGAAAAATATAAATGAATGCTTTCTGATAACACTATTATAAACCACATTTAATTTTAAGTAACTATATTAATATTACAAGGAAATAAAGGCATATGAATCATTACATAGCCGATTTTTTGTTAAGTTTCTTGAATGACAAAATCTTTTTTGATTTGTGCGTTATTCAGTGATAGTGTATTCCTATGCGTACTTTAGATGCTGTTTAAGACTGGATGTAACTGGCGAATTCTTCAGCGGATGCGGATGACGTCATTTTATATAAAATAAAAGCTTGTCTTTTAAGTTTTAAAACTGAAATACGTTTTGTTATATCTACTATATTTATATGCATATACCTTTTATTTCATCGGGGAAGACACTAAATTCTGAAAAATTCGAATTCCTATTTTCTAGCCATTATAACTATATTTACACAATACTGTTTTATTTAAATAGAACTAAATATTTTGCATGACTTTTGAGTAAAGTAACTGTGGCTGCGAATTGAAATGAAGCATATTTACATTGAAAATTTAGTACAATAACACCTATGAAAGCAGAACCTGTCTTAAACGGCATAAATTTAATGAATCGGCGAAACGGCTGGCGAGAACCTGTTAAGACGGAAATATGTCTAAAAAGAAATTCGATATCAGTGCCTAGATATTCCGTGTTCGTAGGTTTTACTATATACCTGATTATTTCCAAGTATTTATTAGAAATCCTGTTTCAATTAAGGTCATTATGCCTAATTGCGACGACCCCTAAACGCGAGAATGTTCTTTTACGTAAAAACTTAACGCAAGAATCGTATGAAAATGCTACATAATCAGACATCCGAACTTCAGAAACAAAACGCGAAATACTCCTCTGCATTTTAAACCTTTTCTTTGTCATTGCAATGCACATCGTTCATTATACAGTGACCTAATATGCCTTAAATGCGATGAAAATGTCTTAACTAACGGGTACTTAAATATGTGTTTCAAATAATCAAAATAGAAAAATACATTTCTTTAAAATTGTAATACAAAAACTTGCTTTTTCCAATGCAATTGGTGTGCAGTTCCAGAATTATCTTTCGATCCCAATGCAATTCAGCGTTTTGACAATTTACAAAATCAGAAATATGAATTAAATGAACTAAATACTAATCATATACACCAATGTCTTGGATGATAAGAATTTGCAATGATGATAAGCAATGATTTGTGCTCTGACCTCTATTCTGCCAATAAATCAATTCTCAATTATGATTTTCATGTTAATGAATCAATAATTAACGATGATCTTTCTGCTAAAGATGACAAAATATTTTCCGATTTTGAAATTAGAGATAATTTAATAAGTATTATTAATGAGGAAATAAAAACTAATTCTGAATGTTCTGCTAACTCAGTTTTTCAAATAGAGAACCGTGAATGTAATAATACAACTTATCCAATACTGTTTCATGTGTGTTTAGAAATAAATTTAACATTTAATAGGAATATAAGTGATGGAGATTTCCAATTTTTCCAAACAGTGAATTCATATAAAATAAACTAAAGTGAAAAACCGGATCACATTCTATTAAAAAACAGTTTGGAGTGCAAGAAGGATAACATTCATAAACTTTTTTTCCTGAAGTTAATCCGACACATGCTTTTGAAAACTGTTTGTTAAAAACAGTTTCATCAACAAATCAAAATCCAGTGAAAAATGCTAAAAGGTGTAGGGTTAAACTTTGCTGAGTTTTAACACCTAAACAAGCATACAAAAATAAAATAAGAAAGGAAAATGAAGCGAAAAAAATTATGACAAAAATTGGAATAGATTCAACAATGAAAGCTTAAAAAAGCAAAAATAGCATTTCAAGAACAAAATTCGACAAAAAAACTCAATGTCAGTTGATAAAACAGTCTAGAAATAGAGATGCAGCAGAAACAGAAGCTACGAGGGAGCTTAAACCTAGAACTTATCTATATTTTTACCATTGATAAAACAAAAAGAAAAATTTGAGGCCTACACGGAAGATTAAAAGCAAAAATGATTTAAAATCAAGCAGAAAATCTAGAGATTTGGTAAATTTGTAATATCAGCACTCATTATTTTGTTACTGTTCTTTCCATGATCAGAGTGAAAAAAGTGTAAAGTATGAATGTTTAAGTATGCATTATTGAATTATACTATGTTCAAGATTATGTATTTCAAAGTTATTATTTATCATTTAAGTTATTATTAAACGAAGTTATTAGTATATTAAGTAGTTCAATATTCAGCTACTGAACTTTAAATTTTTCTTATTCCAAACTCTTTATGAAGTATTTACAAAATAAAGGAATTAAACGAATATTTTAAAATTAACTGACGCATTGTCATATTTACTGTCTTTTGAACTATCGCAAATGCAACAAAAATGGCCTAACTGAAACAATCGTATATTGTTGGCTTATGTTACACATAATCATTCAATTTCTGCGAAACAAATTTTGAACGAAAGGCACAATATTGAATAATTTTCTGCTTAACAAAAGATATATTTATTTAATAAAATTGTAAAAATATTCCAAATAATTCAAAATTATAAGAAAACGCGTCGCAGTTAAGCGCAGTGACCTTACAATTTATCATGTTTCCTTTTTCCGAATTAATAAATTAACTTTTTTGATAAAAAAAATATAAATAATATTTTTTAGGTGTTTTGCTTTAATTTACTTAGAAACACCGTATTGAAGCATAAAAACCGATTTATGAAACCTTTTTTAAGGTACTGTTTTCTTCTTTACATCCTGACATGTGAAATACGTTTCCTTCATTTGACAGAAACAGCCACTATCTTTTATAAGAAGTAAAATTCTTTCCGTGTAGGTTATTCAGAACAAAGATATAGGCTGCGATAAAGTTCAAAAAAGTTTCGTTGACGGAAAGTAACACAGCTGAAGGTCGTATTCAATGCATTTTTGGTGTTCAAACATTTTGCTTTTTTTAGAAGATGTATATCTGAGTGAAGCAACTATAATAAATTTCTGTGAAGCTTAAAAAGTGAAAAAGATACCGCGAAAGAAGAAAAAGTCCTGAAAAAAGAATAAATTTTAAAAATAGGAAAAATTGGGAATAATGAATGTTAGCTTTTTTTCATTTTGAATCATTTAATAAAAATACATTTGCAACTGCTACTCATTAAACACTCTTCTAAATTTTACTAGAATATTATTTTTCGCAATATTAACTAGCATTTCCCAACATCTCTGAATATCACATTTTGATATTAAGTGATATATTTTTTTTGCAATTTGTTAATATCATCATTTGATATTGAGCGATATTTTTAACATTATTTAATGACAGCCTTTTAGATATTAAATTACTTATTTTTTCATTATATTTTTTCATTTCATTTATTCTTCATGATTCATCCCGCTTTAGGCTTTTGGGGCTGGGTTCTGAACGTGTGGCAACTTCAAATATGCTCAAAGATTTTTTCAGTATAACTTCGATTCACGATGTGGTCGGAAATTGTCTCACAGTCTGTGCATTTAGCTATTTTGAGATGCTGGAATGCTCAAGGTCTCACCTAATTCCTGCAAAAACAGTCGACGATTATCTATTTTATGGCTAAACAAATAATTATTGGCATTACGTATAATGTGAGCAGGAACTGCTGCTGTATTCACAATATTTAATGTAATTCAAGTGACCATGTGCTTGTGCGCTTATATGTTGTATATCGCCCGAATAATTTAACTATTATATACACCACATTCCGTTCCATTTCAAAATTGAATCATTTCGGGTTTATCTTTCGGTTCCGAGACGGTTTTATCATGTTACATAGTGAAAATTATAATGACAACTTTGTTCTTTTTGGAACATACGAACAAATACTTACGTCATTATGAAATCCAAATTATTTGGGTAAAACTTGCACGATTTACATAGACACATTTCATAGGGAAATATAAACTTTGCTTCTTTTCCTTTGTGTGCTTCCACTATAATATTGGCCAAAGAAATAGAAAAAAAAAGTTATCCATGGTGATGTCTCGTACAGAATCCTTGAATGGGGTGACCAAATCTTTCACCTTGGTTTATGTCGCGGTCTGTACCTTTTTTTTTCTGTGCATAGGATCTGCTGAGAGGATATTAATTTTCTGCTTCACATATCCACCATATGTTGATACCATATTTAGCTGGTGTAGACATAAAATATTGTGTGAATCTTGTTCTTTAAGTAACTGCTCGTCAACCGTGGAATTTTCCGTCGGTTTGTATTTTTTTCAATAGGTTATGATTTAGCACAGTCCATAAATCAAGAATTACTGCAGCTTTATCATTTTTAAGACGTTCCGCCAGTGTGTTCTGGTTGCCAAACCGAATAAATCTAAGAATATCACAGAATCGGCTTACATTCATGCTTGCTTGATATAACGGATATGAGTTTGTTTTCCACATTTCTAATGTGTGTGCTTTATTTCAATTGTTGATACTTGAAGTAATTAATATTCCTAACAATTGTTTTTCACCAAAGGTGGGGCAGTTACATTCTCTAATGTAGAGGTAATTTGTGGTTCACGTATGTTAAAATCGCAGCAGGTACCCGGGTACCCCGAATATTGGAGACAAGGGTAAAGTTTTGTCAATGACATAAGGGTTAAAATTTAGTGTTGCCAATACAATGTAAAATGCAATCATGTACAAATAGTGTGGGCGGCTATTAACCGACACTCAGCCGCAAAGTGTTAAATCCTAAATGTCATCTTTTGAAGTTAAAGAAGAATAGTTTCTGGTGACTAGTAATAGGATAAAACTAATGAACATCACATTTATAAAAAAAAATGTTAAACTAAACAAGTTGGAAATTGCTCGTCAAACGTGGCAAATGAGGTGCGTTCGTACTATAACTAGCTTTATAAATATTTTTTTCGCCGCATATTGTATTGAATGTATATTTCAGTGCACTTCATAAGTGCCTATCCATTTCATTCTGTTCGAAAGGCTATAACATCATTAATTTTCACTTGAAATAATTTTTTCCCATTGGCCGTAATGTAACGGAAAAAATTTGACTGTCCCTGTAATTAAACTATAGATCCGATTTTCATAAAATATGAAATGACTCGACAAAATCTTGCAAAAATTATGTATTTATAATTTCAGACCATTCGGAAGGCTGTAACATCATTAAAATGCACTTGCAATAATTTCTTCCCATTGGCCGTAGTGTAACGGAAAACTTTTGACTGTCCCTGTAATTAAACTATACATCCGATTTTCATGAAAATTGAAATGACTCGACAAAATTATGCAACAATTATATAGTTTAAATTTTAAACGATTCGGTTGGGTAGTTTTTGCTCTGTTATATGCGGACAGACGGACGGAGACGGACGGACAGACAGACGGACTGAACGACAATTATAGGTGCTACGTATTTATATAATTACGAACGCACCTAAAAAGACAATAGAATATATTATAGACAAATCCATGCGCGGGAAACCGGTTGTAACTTCGGTTAACACTGGTCTACGAAGCGAAAATGTTAAACGCATAATTTATTTAGAATTCCTAACTGTTTTCTCACTGAGTATTGCACTAAGTACCCCATCCATGCCTTTAAAAGCTAAACAGAGAAGTGTGTTTTATATTACTGTTTACTACTTCTTCATTTTGTATGCAGTTCGAATATGCGTTCTTATTATAAAGTATAACAGTTATATAATAGATTGGTTTTCGTCTATTAAATATTGGACTGTGAAATATGCAAAAAATAAAAAGCTTTCTATTATTTTATATTGAAATGTTATAGTATATAGATTTTTGAGCGGGATATGTTTTTAAAAAAGAAAAAAATATTTTTAAGGTTCTTGATATATATATATATATATATATATAAAATGTGAATTCTCCATCGGATCGAACGCCTAGATTTCATCAGAACCCAACCCGACATTTTTGAGTTATTCTTTTTGTTGCAGGTGCGATTCGGATAAAGCAAAGAGTCGAAAAAGTCCGATTTTAATATAGACGTACTAGGCCAGGTTCGAGTTAAAGATGACTGCCCTATGCTACGCCTACATCTACTAAAAATTCTAACTACGGTAAAAAAAAAAATACAGTAACCAGCCGACACAATAAGGACATATAGGGATTTGCTAACTTTGCTTCCCTGACATGATGCAAGATACTAATCCGTATACCACTTACAAATAAAAAACAGTCAAATCAAGAAGGTTGAACAAGATTAGGGGGTAATCGCGTCACCCGACCCGATGCATAATCATCACAATTTTAACAGTTTTCTCAATTTGGTCATACTGTGACTTTACGACTTGGTCATAGTCCGACGTCATAGAATGGTTTAAAAATAGTCATAAGAATTTCACATCCATATTAATGCGACTTGAGATCGACGATCACAAATTCACAGTACGATGTCACTGTGGCTTTGCCGCAATGCATCATCTTATTCAAGTTCTTTGACTACTGTAGTTTTTTCATTAAACGAAAATTTTGTTTGGATGCAAATAATAAAACATGTAAATGTTTTGTATGCACTTGTGAGCCTAACTTCACGCATCGCACATGTCGCGCTTTGTTTCAAACTGCGCATGTTCTCATCATCCGAACCAATACTAATCATTTAAAAGTTTAAAAAAGATAGATCTTCACCAATGCGTTCTCATCATTATCACACCGATGACGTAGCAAATGAAGGAAGAACACGGATTCCTCACTTAAAAAAACCTTTGGAAACTGAAGTAATTTTATTAATTCTTGTGGTTTCTAACAAAATCATAATTTTTATTAATTTCAGCGTTAATTTTATTTAAGAGGATAACAGTAAAAATTTAGGAGTTTTGATATTGTTTTTAGGTGCGTTCGTAATTATATAAATACGTAGCACCTATAGTCGTCGTTCAGTCCGTCTGTCCGTCCGTCCGCATATAACAGAGCAAAAAATACCCAACCGAATGGTCTGAAATTTTAAATATATGATTGTTGCAAAATTTTGTCGAGCCATTTTAAATTTTATGAAAATCGGATGTATAATTTAATTACAGGGACATTCAAAATTTTTTTTTTACATTACGGCCAAGGGAAAAAAATATTGCAAGTGCATTTTAATGATGTTACAGTCTTCCGAATGGTCTGAAATTTTAAATATATATTTGTTGCAAAATTTTGTCGAGCCATTTCAGATTTTATGAAAATTGGATGTATAGTTTAATTACAGGGATAGTCAAAATTTTTCCGTTGCATTACGGGCAATGGGAAAAAAAATTATTGCAAGTGCATTTTAATGATGTTACAGACTATGCACTTATGAAGTGCAAAAAAAATATACATTCAGTACAATATCGGGTGGAAAAAATATTTATAAAACTAGTTATAGTACGAACGCACCTCATTTGCCACGTTTGACGAGCAATTTCCTACTTGTTATATTTATCATAGATGTTGTTTTATGCATTTTTGGGACTGGAATCTAAAGAAGGAAATTAAGTACAGAAAACAACTGAAAGAACGTTTCACTATTTAGGAAACTAAATACAGACGAAAATTGTACATAAATGAACAAGAAAAACACTTACTGTTCATTATATGGAATATAAATATTTAGCCTGCTTAACGCTACTTTTGTTTAAGTTTAAAAGCTGAAGCACAATTTTACAATTAGATAGATTCCTGATGGTGTACACAGCTTAGACTTAAATAGGTAATAATTTTCATTATTCAAAATACAAGATGTCCGTAAAAGAACGTCCCAGTTTCAATGGCATATTATAAAAGTTTATTGTAGACTATTTACAACAAATCATACATCAAATTGAGTGTAAACTAACGTAATTTTTCTTATAAACATTTAATAAGTGCACATTTAACAATCAACCTAAAGTCCAATTCTTCCCACACTTTGGTTAATAAGCCAAGAGTAATAGAAGCAATATCCTCTTCAATTCCGTATCTCATTTCTGGAAAATCATTACGTATCAGTGAAACGTAGAAACGATCTTTCATAAAGCCATAAAGGAAAAACTCCAGTGTTGAATTCAGACACATTTCTTTGGAAGGGACTCCCTGTGGCTCCCGGGTGACATTATAGTGTTCCGGGGAAGGGGGCTGGTGGATTACACTTTTGACCATTTTGACCGTCGGAAAAAACACAAAATCTCAAATCTTCCGGGGGTACATATCACATTGCTCCGGGGGGGGGGGAATATCCCTTCCCCCCCCCTCCTGTATTCAACATTGACAAAAGCGCATGACTCTAACGGTTTTTAAATCTTCAGACCAGCAATAACACTTTACACTCAGAAGTCCCCATTTTGCGTATATGACACTGCAAGCGAGTAAATAACAAAGCGGAACTCGCGCATGCGCTTATCTAAAACAATTTGAGTTACTCTTTATTTGTGATCTTGAACGGACACTCTACAATGCTTACAGTTAATTTTAACTTGTAAATTCTTTCATGGACCCTGAAATATTTTTTAGTTTCAAAATTACTCACTAAATGGCAACATCTCAAATGCCATTTAAGTGAACAATTTTTATTATGTAAATAGAACAGTATCTAGAATGTGTTGAATGTGCATGTAACTGGTGCTTGTTTATAAATGTATAATTAAATGTTAATCTCATCATTGATTATGTGATTATTTATTAATTGATTAATTTAAAATACTGCAGACTCACTGTACGTTTAAAGCATAAATATCATTATTGTAAATGTATTACACGCTATATTTCTATTGATTTCGCATACGGAGAAAACTATGGCTTCTTGTGTAAATACACTCTCAAACAATACCAGAAAAGCCATTATTTATTTTTTTAATAATGTAAATATTTATAGACATTACTGAGTCATTTATTAAAAAATACTACACTGCTCAAAACAATTAAAGGATATTTGAAGTTTTATATAAAATAAAGATATAAACGAATTTTTTTTTGCAGAAAACAGAAGAAGAGAATCACAAATGCAAATTTTTCTGTTTTTCAAACTGTGGCGTATGCAAATTTTGAGTTCGACGTCAAAAGCGTCTCTTCAGCGGCAGCGAATGAAATTTGACTTTCAACTGGATAAAAGAGAATGAAGACAAGGATGATCGGCATTCAGTGATTGCTTTGTTTCGATGAGTACGATGTCTCAGCGAAGTCATTTGACAGATTCAGAAGTTTTGAGAATTGTTGGTAGGTTAGAAGGGGGCCAAACTCAAGCCGAAGTAGCGCAAGCCATTGGGGTGCCACAAAGTGTCATTTCCAGGATCTGGAACCGTTTTTTGGAGAGTGGACGTGCAGGTCGTAGACGGGCAACAACGCCCAATGAAGATCGGTATTTAGCGTTAACAGCTCGGAGACACCGAACCATGAACGCTACGCTTCTCCAACAACACCTTCGCTCGGCTACAGGCACCACGATTTCAACTCAGACTGTCCGAAACCGGCTCCATGCTGTAGGTCTGTATGCTCGCTGACCGATGGTATGTGTTAGATTAACATCAAGGCATCGTCGCGACCGCAGGGAGTGGGCAACCGAGCATGTCAACTGGAGGAGAAATGAATGGAGCAATATTCTGTTTTCTGACGAGTCCCGTTTTTCTGTGCATCCGGATAATAGGCGTATTTTCATCTGGAGGGACCGTGGCAGTAGGAATAATCCTGCGTTCGTGCACGAAAGTGTCAGATTTGGCGGTGGAGGAGTGTTGGTGTATGGTGGCATCTCCATTTACGGGCGCACTGACCTCTACATCATTCGAGATGGAGCTCTGACTGGTCGCCGATATAGGGATGAGATCCTCAGACCTATTGTAGTCCCTTACGCTGCAGCAATCGGAGATAACTTCATTTTAATGGACGATAACTGCAGGCCACATCGTGCAAACCTGGTGGAGGATTTCCTTTTCGAGGAAGGAATCGTTCGAATGGAATGGCCAGCGTGTTCTCCAGACATGAATCCAATCGAACACGTTTGGTACGCTCTAGGAAGACGAGTTTCTGGCCGCCAACAACCCCCACAAACTCTCCAAGAACTGGAAAGCGCTCTTCTGGAAGAGTGGGGCAGAATACCACAACTCGTCATTAATAGACTCATTGAGTCCATGCCTCAAAGGTGTTCAACGTTGCTGGCCGCCCGTGGAAACCATACCCCCTACTGAAAATGATTTTCTTTGAAGAAAACACCTTTTCTTATTCTTTTTTTCTCATATGCACAAATTGTGTTTTTTTCCTTTAGTACACAAATGCGCAATAAAATGCATTTTTTTCTGCCAAACATGTGTAATTTATTCTCATGTAACCTACTATGTCTGTCGACCATGTATCAATCAGCTAAACAGTTTACCAGATACAAAATCCACCTAAAACTGCAATATCCTTTAATTGTTTTGAGCAGTGTATTTGGAGAAGGATGTTAATGCAAAGTACCAGTATTATTATTGAGTGTTTCAGCATCATAATTCATGATTTCCGCTTACATCTTCTTTTAAAATGTTAAATTATGTTGTCTTTTTACTCACTTACATTTTATTAGATCAGTAACAGAATAAAAAAGAAAATTGTTTATAAAAAAGTACATCCCTACTTATTAGTTCTTTTGATAATACACATGATAATAATTAAAGATTTTTTTTTTATTACATTCACATAATTTCGACGAACTTAGATTTTAATTTTAAAAAAAGTACTTACTACATTTTGAATTTAAAATATCATGGCGATAAATTACATATGCAAATAGGGGAGAGTAGCCTAATTTGGACCGCCGCTTTAATTGGACCGTTGCCATTCTGCCGTTAATTACAGGAAGAGACGCCATCTACCGCTGAAATCCTACTCATCAGAATGACGTCACTCATGGTTAGAAGAAGCAACCGCCTACCACGTGTTGTTTTCAGACAATTTAAAAAAACCTAAAGTTAGCTGTTTTGATCTACTTTTTTCCTACTAAACGTAAGTGAATACTTTAAAACTAAGGTAAGTTGTTATGTTTTCATATACATATATAAATTCATCTGTTTATTGTGCCATACCTGCCAACCTTTACGCTTTTTCGCTACCACTAAATTTTAACAGAGATTTTCGCCTTGCTGAATCGCGAAATTTCGATGATTAAATAAAACAATATTTACTATAAAATTTTCGTGGTAGGAAAAATGCGTAAAAGTTGGCAGCTATGTTTTACATATTTTTCACGCGGATTTGTTTGATTTCGTTTTTGTTCTTAGTCTTGCGATTATCTGTTTTAAAAAAGGGTGCAGTTGCCTTAATTGGACCAAATTAAGTTGCTTAAATTGGACCAGATATGTGATCATAAATTTTGAAAAGTAAGTAAGAATTTCGAGGACGGTACGCTTTGTACACTATTTTTTTATTTTTTTTTTTTATAATGGATTACTATGTCCATGCACATTTTCCGCCTGGAGGATATTTGCGATTCCTTGAGGAAGGGTAGACTTTTTACAGTTCTGGAGGGTGGAATTACATTTTTTTGCCATTAAAACGCATAAAACCTCAAACCTTCCGGGGGGAGGGGGCTGAATTCAACACTGTTTGAATATATAATGTTTGCGTATAATTAATCGTAGAGCATATTTTTTTAACACTTTTATAATATAATGTTGAAAAAGACACAGACAAACTGTCAGGAATAAAAAAACAAATAGGTGACAGTAAAAGCTGTTAAAGATATAAGAAACAAAAAGGAGAGAGTAAGTTGTGAAGAAATTGACCTGCAATAAGGCTGCAGCTACAAATCCTCCCCAAAAGCCAAAAATCATTAGAAATGTTATATCCTTTGCTAAATTTAGTTAAATAAAAGTACAGAGGGAGTCAAAAAACAGTTGTGTTAACATCTTCGCCATATAAAGTAAACCTTGAAACAAACAAACAAAAAACACAAAAAATCGACTAAAAAGAAGCTATCACAGCATAAAAGCAATTGGAACATCAAGTTTTAAAAAATATTCGTACTGCAATTAGCAAGGAAATGATGGAAGGGAAGAAATACAATCATAATGTAAAGAAAACTTTTGTTGCAAAAAAAGTCTAATAATTCAGAATCTAAAAAGGAAAATCAAGATAGTGATGATTGGTTTTGCCTAATTTGTAAGAAAATAAAGCAGCAGAAATGTTTCAGTACTCAGATTGCCAAATACGGTTCCATGTTATGTGCACTGGAAAAAAATCAATAAACGAAATTCATGTGTAATCTTTGCATCACTCCTTACATGATATTCAAGTAACTGGCAATTAGTTTTATAATTTCTATTCTTAATTACTGATAACTTTGATTTATATTTTGAATACATTTTGAATTAAAACAATTACTCTTATTTTCAGATATCTGATTTCGTTATATTTCATTGCTGTTATTTTGTTTGATTGTTCCAGTAACCGCAAACTTTGCTTTTAATAAAAATAGTTATATTCCCTCGTCATTAAAACAACCTGATTTTATTGGTCAAATTTAGGAGACTGGTGGTCCAACTCAGGCGACTAGTTGCCGAATTTGGACCACTTTTGACAAATTTTTCAAATTAAAATAAAATTTACGATTTTCAAAAAGAAAATGATCTAAGGTTTTATTTAGTTAGTAGATGAATTGATTGACCCCGTGTAGTGATATTTTGCAGATATTCCAAGAATTAAGTGAATTACAACTGAAAATAAGTGAAGTGGTCCAAATTAGGCTACTCTCCCCTATATGACACAAATATATGAAAATACAATTTACTATGCATTTATATGATAGTAAAATATTGTAGTCAAAGTATGAAATTAAACAAAGAAAATGCTTATAACACATTGAATATTTCTACAGTCGCAGAAAAAACTTCACAACCGCTTGCTATTTTGAGCACTTCATATGTAAAAGGAAAAACAAAGATTTAATCCGACAAGGAATATGTTTACTTTTAAATGATATACGTGGATTAAACTTTGCACATATTGCACTCAGAACCGGGTGATCCAGAAGTTCCGGGAGTTTTGAAATGTTAATAATTAATAAACTGTACAGAATAGAAAGATGCGGTTTTGACAGAAATGCTTAGAAACGTGTGGTATTTGGTTTTTTAATGAGAAAAAAAACATGTTATATTAGTTACACCTTTTTGCCAAAAGGTGGCGCTGAAATTGATAATATAGTTTTTCTATGGTATATACAGCTGGCTAAAAAGAAATAATCAGTGTCCAATGATTACAACTTTTCAGTATGACGTTCGTCACTTGTAAGTACTGCCGTGATGTGATGTAAAATAACCTACGCAGCGTTGTAGAGCATTTCATGGAGTATCTCTGAAACTTGATGGTGTATCGCGACTTTCAACTGAGTCATTGGCATAGGCCGATCTCTGTACACATGTGACTTCAAGTAGCTCCATAACCAAAAGTCACAAAGGGTGAGATCTAGAGACCATGTAGGCCATTCGTGCTGAAAAGTGTGACTCAGGACACGGGCATCTCCAAATGTAGACCTTGGGATTGTCGTAACAGGAAAAGCGATGTGGGGAGGCGCTTCGAAACTGTTTGCAATCTACCACCGAAAATTTCCTCGAAGAAAAAAGACAAATGATGAAAGAAGCTGTAAAGCCGCACCATATTGTCACTTTTAGGTCATGAAGAGGTTTTTTTTTACCAACGCATGTTGTTTTTCTTTTGACCATATGCGACATTTTTGCGTGTTAATGCTTCCATGTAGTGAAAAGTGTACCTCGTGAGTACGCAAAACCTTTGACAGTTCGTCTGCCACATTCTCCATTTTCACGAAAACCCAATTAGCAAATTTCTGACGTATTACAAAATCAGTCAACTTTGGGTTGTGAACATGCTGAATTTTATACGGATATCTCTTGAGAATAATGCTAAGGTGCTATCAGATACACCAACTTTTCGAACAACCATCTTTTCAGACGATTTAAACACCAACTTTTTCCCGTTCAAAGGAAGAAAAAGGTTACAATTGTCGTTACTAAAGTTGGAGGAAAACCAATACTACTAGTACCAGCCGTTAATATTTATCGCCTATTCGTATCAATCGCTTATCTCTGATTGACTGAAATGTTGAAAGTTGGGGGAAAAGTCGCGGCTAGCGCAGACTGTTTTAGAGCTGTGCATAAAAATTTGGGGATATTGCTGTTTGCTATCGCATGGTGTGTTGAGAAATTATTTCGCAAAATGTTGGAGGAAATCAAGATTTGGCTCAAAAATTACTCGAAAAGTTGGTGAATCTCATAGCAGCTTTAGAGGTAAAAATACACTTTCATGAGAAATCCAATTCGTCGTGAAATTGGACGTGCGCTGCATTCGCCATGTGCTGCTGATGTCGATTGAGTGTCCATATCGTGTTCTATCTCGTTTACAACTGCAACAGAAATTTGGGGACTCTCGTTTCTTTGACGGTCTTCCAGTAAGCCTGTTTCCTCGAAATTTTTATCATAGCCTTCAGATTTTTAACAATCATCGGTCCTATTTCAGTTTTAACTCCACTAATTATACGAGAAGAAAGCATAGCTAAATTTCGCGATTCGTTCTTTTTGTAAAGATAATAAAACTTTGTCACGCAACGAAAGCATATGTCTAAACATTGCAGTTACACATCAAGTTTTGTATCAAAAATCATTTTAAACGCACCTTTTTTTAACCTTTGAAAAAGCGTTTGAACATACACGACCCTTGAAGCGAAATCTAAGCAATATCTTATGAAAGATGTTGCTCAATCAACTCATCATTTTATATAACGCATAGTATACATTCTTTCAATGTTGTACAGCAGTGCCACTTATTGCTAAAAATTCTAACTATTTATTTAAAAGAAAATTCTTTATAAACAAAAATCCCACACGTTTCTGAGCATATATGTGAAAACCGCACCTTTCTATTGCACATAGTTTTAATAATTATTGACATTTCAAAACTCCCGGAACTTCTGGATGACCCGGTATATATTGCATATTTCTCATATTGCAATTTGAATTAATTTTTGAAATTTCAGTAGCAACACCAAGTATTTATAGAATATTTTTATTCCGTCTGGAACTAATGAGTTAGTTCCAGATATGAAGAAATTTGGATGGAAGTTTTGAAATTACAATTAATCAAACATTTTGATGTTCAAGTATTAAATTACTTTTATCTATTTTCTTTAATATTTCTTGAAATTATATACTTATCACGATGCTTGTTCGCATACGGATACTTCTTATGAACAAAAATAAGGACTATCAATATTTCGTAATTTCCATGATTTTGTGATACGAAATCTGAATAATTAAATTGATGTTCGAAAGAATTATGGAATATAGACTATATTATTATGGTGTAATCCATTAATAAAATTTTTTGATACACGTATACAAAAGTTTTGCTTTTATAAAACTGCTTATTACATAGTTATACATAAAAAAAATCATACTACACATTTTAAAAAGGATGTTTGATGTATACTGAATGCTCCTATGCACAATATAGATATTAAGGGAGCCTTTAGGAGCTACAATTAAGGGAAAACGCCTGAAGTTAGTTCTTCATAAAAAAGGGAATAATTTTGGATCTTTTCGTAGAGGTTTTTTTTAAACTGTGTAGTACAGCAAATTGAAGGGTATGATTTTTTTTTATTGCATCAACTACTATTGAAAAAATGGTTTTTTTTTAATTGTTAATATACAGATATGATCTAAGTATAATTTAAAATATCATATAAAAAAGAACATTAATTCCAACTAATTGACTCCATTTAGTTTTGTTCTACATCGAGTGGTGTTTAAAATAGGATGAAGTGGTGCGATTCTTGTATTTATTTCACTGCGATTTTCAATATGCTAACACAATTTAAGTTTCATTTCTTAATTTTACTTCAAATTTTTATATTTGTATGGTTTTCTTCACAATTTGTATCATTTTATTCACTTGCTAATGTCTTGGAAGAAAAATAATGCTATCTAACGAACACACACACACAAAAAAAAAAAAAAAAAAAACGCCGCAGTCTTTTAAACAAATACAAATGGGCTGAACGCAAATAATCCCTTACAAATGGGATAATGTTCATTCTCAAAAATGGCCCTTTTAAAACTAAGATTTCTGCATAATATTTATATTGAGATATGAAACATTTTGTTTATAATGAAATTTAGTGTATTAAATATGAGAGTAATTTAACTTATCAGTTATGACAGACTTGATAAAAAAAGTACAATTTCACAATTAGTTGAGTACTTAACATTCTATCAGTTTGAGAATTAAACACTGCATTAAGGAAGTGATTAATTGAAATGTTTTTGGCAAAATAAGATTTAATCACATTCTCCTTAGTTATATCTTCACAGGAATAAATATGTCTTTTATTTAAATTGCTGGAATGATACTCTGGTCTGTTAGGTTATCCATAGTATGCACAGCAAAATTAAAGTTTATTTTTATATTTAAACTAGGCAAATATCTCAGTAAAAACTAATAATAATACTTTTCTGTACAAGGCCATACACATAACTTGATAAAAGTAAAAGATTTTACTGAGCACGATGCTCAATGTTTCAAACTTGGTAAATTTTTAAGATTACACTTAGGAAATATAATATCACCTTCAAAATTAACATGTTTTTCAAGTTCAGTTGAGCGCTAAAAGCCTACTATACTCCTTTAAATTCTCATTTATTTATTTTTTATTCTTGTCCCCGCACGCAGTAACATATTTACATATTTCAACTTCTTCATATATACGTTTTCTTCCATGAGATCATTCGACATGAGAAAGTTGGCCGTCGGTAGCTCAAGCATTCATTCTCAAAAATACAATTGTTTTTACGAAATGTTTTTGCAATTTATAATAATGTCCCTAGAATATAGACACTTATCCTTTTAGTGTACCAGAATTATTCTGAATAGCAACAGTTTTAATGGACAGAATTTATAATTTTCCACGTCACTGTACTTACGAACCGTTTAGAAAAATCAGTTTTAAACTTTACGGCTTAATATAAATTTACATTTTAGAAATAACGATATAAAAAATAAAACGAACAAGTTCTAATAAAATGCATGAAACCAAATACCAATATTTCTACTTACACCGTGGAAAAGAGTAAAATCATCCTTAAAGGAATTTTATCTCTTCTCTCCATGTTTCCCCAAAACGAGCCACAAGGGGACTTTCACTTTCTTCATGTTGCATATTTATCTCCAAATCACGACTTAGTGCAAATACTGCAATTCTGAAAATGGCAGAGTTATCTAGAAAACGATCATAAAGTTAAGTTTCTGTTTACGTGACCACTAAAATGAAGAATATTAAATGCGGAAGGATTGTATTTCAAACTATTGAAGGTGGAACTTTCTAAAAATCTTTTAGAAGATTCGTATTGCTAATATTTTTCTTACTAAGCGGAGTTTGAATATTTCATTTTCACATCAAATATATTTAAAATTATTTACGAAACCTTAGTGTATCTTTCGTGATTCATCTTTATTTCTTTTTCAATTATTATAAAGCAATGCAGACGTTTCAAATTTCTTAATACCATTTGAATAATTTTGTTTTGAGTTTTCATTTTTGTCTTCAGGATTTCTATACTTTCCTATAAGTTTGCTTGTACGTGGAATTTTGAATCACATAGTATATATAATTATATATTCAATTAAAAATTTATTTTATTGAAGAAATTCTAAATATATTATCTATTATGGTACATTTTGCGTTTTGAAACTTTGAAATGACCTACTTGCTTCAGTTAATTAAAGCTTATTTTTCGCATTCATGTTATGTAAAAAAATAGTTTGAGTTATATGAATTTATAAAAGATGTTCAATACATTTACTCGATTTAAATATTTATTTTTTTTCTATTTAAAGGTGCAAAAGTTCTTTGAGTTATATAAATTTATAAACATTTTCAATACATCTACTCGATTTATATATTTAGTTTTTTTTTCCCATTTAAAGATAGCTTTCTCTAAAAATTTAAATTTATAAACATTTAAACATAAAATGTTTTAATCAATTTGGAATATATTATTGGACCATGAAAAATTTTATACTTTTTACGAGCTTTTCACATAAGTAATTACTCCTTTCCCACAAACTTAAAAGTCACTAATAATATTATTTAAATAATAATTTTACGCAATCAGCTTTGCAAAAAGTAATAAAAATGAGCAAAAAATTCAATATAATACGAAAATTAGTTAGATATTCCATAGTATGTTTAATGGAAATTTTTATCAAGTTTAAACTAAAGCGGTGATAAAACCTATTATCATAAAGTTAATATAAAATTGTAACAATTTTTATTAATTATAAAAATAAAATGGGGTTGTATGCCAAATTACCAAAGCAAAATTTTATTATGAATGAAATGTCCAATAAAAGAATGCAAAACATGTATCTTCAAGGTTTAAAATATGTAACATCTATTCACAATAATTGGCAGTTTTCATTGAAATGACGTTTAGATAAATCTATAAATCAAATTTGAATAAATATATACCTCCAACATTGTTTTATCTGAAAAATAATCTTAGTCAGACAGATATCCTGAACTACATTTAATTCCAGATTTACTGAGATAAGTTCTGTTGATATGTTCAACGCGTCAACGATAATAAAGTTAAATACTTTTTATTATATAATCATTGTAGTTTAAACAAATACAACATATATTTCATTAATGATTCCATAAACTAATTCAGAGTTTAGACAAAATAATTTTAAAATCGAATTTTTCTTGATTTAAGAGATGCTTTTAAAACAGATTAAATGATATTTTAGAAACTTAATTGTGTTTCGCACATTTGAATAATTATGAATTCTAAACTTTACTCTTATTGACTAATTTTATGTTAATGAAGAAATAATTAGTACAAGCAAAGAAGTCATATATAATTTTTTTAACAACATTATTTTTGTGCATTTAAAATACTATTGTCATTCATTTTGTTATTCTAAATTCATTTAGAAACCTATAATTGTTCCTATTAGAATTGTTTTTTTCTTTTTAATTTAAATTTTTATTTAGTGTAAAAAATTAAAGGTACTACTTGAAAGAAGGTAGAAATACTAAAATATGTTAAATTACATTATACAACTATTAGCATTTTCAACTATAAACATAATCATCCTCAGGGGCAAAATAAAAAAAACTGATGTTACGAACATTTCAACTTTCCCTCTGCTGATGTGGAAAGCAGGGGGATGTCTCTTTTTTCATCCTGGATCATTGGGCGATCGCTCTTACTGTTGTCTTATGGGTGAAAGGGCAGAGGAGAAAAGAATGAATGGATAAGACGTTCGTAACATCAGTTTTTGTATTATGTCTTTGAGGATGACTATGTTTATAGATGAAAGTGCTAAGAATTGTATAACGTAATTTAACAAATGTTAATATTTTTATCATATTTGATGCAGTAATCTTAATTTTTAAAGTTAAGAGATGAGTTTTAGCATTCTATTTATTTATTTAATGTGTAATAAGTTAAGGGCATTTTCCTTCAAATGTATTGGATTTTCAAGAACGTACAATTTTAGTAATATAATATGATTATAAATATTAAATAAATCTAACTCATAAATAGTTCACTTAGGAGAGCAGAACTATGCAAATATATCTTTCTTTAACTTTTTCTGTGGATGCATAAGAATAATTTGAAAAGTCGAATTTTAAATGAGAAAATGAAATAAATATAACAAACTAGATTAATGTATGAACCTTCGAGTAGCAGTTTTCTCAGACGAGTGAAAATGTGTCCCGCTACGGTCTCGAATCCAGAAACTTTGGCTTTATTTGCCAATGCTCTTGAGCTCAGCTACTTGGACGACATCCCAGTCAAAACCATACTTACTCAGGACAATCATTTGGTAATGACATCAGGCCTATTGTTTGAAACAGCTGGTCAGAATGAACCATAGGTAAAGAAAGTCCAATAAAGTATGGATGTGTGATTATACTTTATTAATTTAACACAATCAAGTGATTGGTACATATAAAATAAGTCATAATTTTTTCAACTGAGAGAAAATGTGTCCCAACAGGGACTCGAACATAGGTAGCCAATGGTTCTGGGTTTGTGTCCCGGCCTGGCCATATTTTTACTCAGTTTGAAAAGTTACTACTCGAATCATTTATTTATCAATCCGTGGATTGTGTTAAAATAATTAAAAATAATTACTTATCCGTAGTTCATTGTAGTTCCTTTACGTGAGGTTTATTTTCACGAGCTGTTTCAAATAGCAAAGCAAATTTCATTAACATTTTTTTTTTTCTGAATTAATATTGTGATGGATGGGATGTCTTCCAGATAGCTCAATTTGAAGACCATTTGCAAATTGGTAATTAAAGAAAAAGGTTCTTGATTAGAATCTCGGTCTGGACATATTTTCACTCACAAGGAAGCTCTCCATACTGGGCATACTCAGAATATTTAAAAAAAAATAAAAGTCTGTAAAAAATAAAATACTTTCGAGTATTTGACGCGAAAAGACGAAGGCGTCACTCGATTTGGCGAGCAGTACTTTTCCTCGCCAAAAGCAAAGGATTTCAATGTATCTAAAAATTGTTTGTTAATTGATTTTTAGAATGCGTTTAACAAGTATTTAATGAATTTAAACATAAAAAGTGAGAGAATTTAATAAATATATTTTTCGTATTATATTTATGTTGCTTCTTATTTAACTTTATTACTACTTAAAAAACAACAATTTCATATATAAAAAATACTTTTATATATTCAAGCGTATTCCACAATAAAGTCAAGGTTGATTTACCAGTTATTCATTTCAATATCAAAGAATTCGTCGTTTCCATAGCAACAAAATTGAATCGACAGTGCTCAATTCGACTTCATTTTGAGATATTGAAACAATTTTAATTTATTTTAATTTTGTTTTAACTCATAAAATTTTATATTTAATATTCATTATATATATATATATATATATATGCCAACACTATAGTTAAATCAAACTAAAACTTACAAAACTAAAAAACTAAAGTTATTTACATTAAATTTATTTAAATAAGTTCAATATGAAAAATTTTTATATTAAAGAGTATTCGACATAAAAAAGTATTTTTCGAAATTTCATTTCATCGCCAACCGATCATAAATCACCAAATAAACGAAATGTTCATTATTTTTTTACGAATGTCCTATCGAAGTTCAGCCAAAAATTGTTTTATAAACATATATATCCACATGAGAAGAACACTCTGTATTTTTTCAGATTTTTCTGAATGTGCCCGTATGGAGACCTTCCTTGTCAGTTGTAAAACTTAATACTCGAATGATTTATTTACCATTCAATTCATTAAGTTAAGACTAGTGCATGAACCTTTAGGCTAATGTCAGACGGACGTCTTATTACACGCTTTTTTCCTTACGTATTATCCCTACACAATGCCGCTAGTATTGTGTAAGGATGATACGTAAGGAAAAAAGCGTGCAAAAAGACGTTCGTCTGACATTAGCCTAGATATTTCTCTGTATGATAATAAAGATTCTGAATTCGTGACATATATAAACACAAACTGCATAACGACAAACAGCAAAAAGAAAATAAATTCAATGTCCGCTTTAAATGTCCTTTTTAAAAATAATTCTACAGTTAAATTATTCCCTTTTTTATATTTTAATTTAATTTATTTTTCCATTAATATTTAAATTTTGGACATTTTATAAGCACAATAAAAATTTAGTTTAGCATAATTTTAAAATGTAGCTATCAAATAATAATAGATAACACACTTTTGCATTTTAGAATAATAAATATTGCGTATTTATTACTTTGTGTATAATTTATAAATTTCTCAACATATCCGGAGAAATTTTCAATAAATTATTTATTTAAACTTTCTATAATAGTGCAATTTCATTTAAATTTTAATTAAAAGTGGCGTTTGCTAAAACAAGAAACCGTTACGATAATTTCAAAGTATGTAACAAAAAAAAACAAGCAGATATAATATATATTTTCGGTACATTCTTTACATAATAAATATTTTTTAAATGGTTAATTTTTATTATTTCATTTGATTACTTAACTCATTGAAAAATGCTGAGTATATTCTCGACATAAAAGAACTTATAAAAACTGATAAATTTAATATTTTATTTAACAATTTTACTCATTAGAAAATGCTTATTATATTATCTACATTAAATAATTGGAAACATTTAAAATTTTCAGTACATCATTTAATTGTTTAACTCATTGGAAAATGATGAGTATATAATTGAAATATATAAGAGTAATAGGTTTTTAAATAGGTAACAATAAATAACTTCGTAAAACAACTCGATTAAAGATTATCAAATCTAACAACATCTTTATTGTTCTGTGATGTCTAAATGAGTGTGAAATATTGCTATTCCTATTACATAAAGCAATTTTCCTGATTACTAGTAAATTTTAGCTTTCCAATAATGATTAACGAAATTATTCTTTTTTAAAATATCACACTAAAAGTCTTCGAAACAGCGTGTTTTACGACCCAGGGCATTTAGATATGATGGCCTTAAATTTCTATTACTGAAATTTAAATACTATTTTTATTCATCTTTTGTATTTTCCTTGTGTTTATGTACCTCCTAGTAATTTTATTTAAATTCATTCTTGCATGCATTTTTTATCGTATTAAACATTTTATGGAAAAATGTTAAGTACGTATTATTAATGAAAGAACTATAAAATTATCCGTAAACAAATCGAATTACATATAAAAAAATTGGGAAAAACTGAAACGTTAGACGAATTAATTTTTCAGAGTATACTGTAAAAAAAAATCACTGTATCTTTACAGCAAAAAATGTTGGCAATATGGGTGCCAGCAAATTTTGCTGTCAATTTACAGCAGTTTTGTTTTTTATGGGTACACAGCAAACTTGTAAATTTACAGCACTTTTACAATTAATTTTACAGTAATTTTGTTTTTTAGATTTTACAAAAAAATGTATTTTTTCAGCATATTTTGCTGTTAATTTTAATTTTAACAAGATAACAGTAATTTTTTAACCTTTATTATTATTTATTTTATATCGAAATAAAATTAAAACATGCTAAAAAGGGGATTTAATATCACAAATATAAAAAGATGTTAATAAGATGTTGTTACATAATAAAATACTTTTTAAAAACTTGAACACCTCCAAGCTTTCATGCCGAGCGCATTCGATCACTATCGCTATTTGATCATTAGGTGGATCGAATGCGCTCGGCTTGAAATCTTGGAAGTTTTAAAAAATTATTTTATTATGTAACAACATCTTATTAACACCTTTTTAGGAAGTTTTAATTTTATTTCGATATACACTGGCTTCGAAAAATTAAGGAAAAATCACAAAAAGAGCGATGACTCGTTCAAAAAATAACCTATCCATATGAAATTTGGATATGTTGTTAACTAAAAGATGCTGATTAAAATTACAAACGGTAAATTAGTGGCGCTGCAATCGGATTGCGTCATCTGCGCGAAGCATAAACATGCATGCTAGAGAGTACGGCTGCTGGTGTCGCTGTGATTATGAAATAAGAAAACTGAGATTGCCAATTCATTAGTACACTGTAAAAAAAAATCTGTAGTTCTACAGATATAAAATTACATGCTTACTAAACTTTCATCTGTAACTGTACAAAAAAAGCTGCAAATCTACAAGACTAGTTTTTGTAAATCTACAGAAATCTGTAACTTTACAAATCAATCTGCTATAATTTCAGTAATCTTGCTAAAATTTTATCTGTAACCCTGGCTGCAGTTACAGCAAAAGTGTGTCTGTTACGTGAATTTTTGTTGTTGCCGTTACAGGAAAAGTTCTAGGAATCCCAGTTTCCTAGAAAAAATTTAGTCACTTTACAGATTTTTTTTTTTTTTTTTTTTTTTTTTTTTACAGTGTATGACCTTAAGGTATCATTTGTCCTCATAACGGCAATATAGAGCTATTGAAAGTTTCGATATAGGCCAAAGTCAAACAGATGTGGTCAGATTGCTAAATATGAGTCCTCCTGTTGCTCATAGGCTTTGGCAAAAATTTCAAATCACTGGTTCGGCCTCCAGAAGGTCCAGCGAAGGACGAGCAAGAGCTACGACAAGCACTGATGACCGATATTTGCGGTTATGTGTACAAAGGATTAGAACAGCAACCACCTCTCATCTTAAATCCGTCCTTGCTGCAGCCGGTGGAAGGTTGGTATTAACGTCTACTGTGCGTAGAAAGCTTCATGAAGATGGTCTTTACGCGATGCTACCAGATATTTGTGTACCGCTCACCTCATGTCTCCGGAGGGCCGTTTAAGGTGGGCACGTTAACATGTCCACCAGACGGCTGATCAATGGAGGCGTGTTCTCGTCACAAATGAGTTCCAGTTTAGCCTCCAAAGCAATAGTAGGAATTGTTTGATTTGGAGAGAACAGGGAACACGCTATCTACCATCAAACATTCGTAAAAGAGATTGGTATGGAGGTGGCAGTGTCTGTGTTTGGGATGGTATCTTTTTGTGCGGGCGTACAGACCTTCATGTCTATCCAAGTGGAACTGTGAATATTCACGTTTATAGAGATGACATTCTTGATGATTATGAACACCCTTATGCCGGTGCAATAGGTAATGATTTCCTGTAACAGAACGATAACGCTAGACCGCACATGGTTCACATAGTAGCAGATTATCTTCAGCGCCAAACAATGCAGCTCATGGAATGGCCAGCGCGATCATTGGACTTGAATCTCATCGAGCATCATTGGGATACTTTAGAAAGATGTGTCTCTGCTCTCAATCCCCATCCTCAGACCCTTGCCACGCTTACAACTTCTTTAAAAGAGCAATGGCTCGCACTTCCCAGCGAACTTATCGATCGCATAATTGGCAGTGTCACACTTCGCTGTATGTGCTGTATTGCTTCGAGGGGTCATCATACTCCATATTAAAGGTACTTTTCCTATAACAAACTGAGACATTTATTTTGTTTATTTTATAATTGTATTGATTTCTGAAATACCACAATCGCCTGGTAATTTCTTTTAATGTTATTTTATACCTTACTATGTGTTGTAAATTGTGTCTCAGTTTTATTAAAATCTACTTGTAACATTTTGAGTAATCGCAACTGTTGTTGTTTTTCCTTAATTTTTGGAAACCAGTGTAGTTTTCAAGGTGAATGTGACATTCCAACGGTATATGTTTTTGTTTTCATATATACATTTTGTATTTATTTTATTTATTTCATTTATTATTATTATTATTTATAGGTATGCATTTGCATTCCCCCTCCCCCTCCCCCTCGCACCCGCCCTGTAATGTTTATTTACTGTGAATTTTTCTTTTTTGTATACTATGAGGCATCTTTTAAAAAATAAGAGCACTATAAGTGTTATCTTTATGTCTACTTATACCATTGTTTTAATAACATTATTATATAATTATTCTGTTATACATGTGTAAGATACAAATTTAGCATCATAAAGCAAAATATTAAATAAAATAAGAAAATACACCGAAAAAAGCAATAAATCGGAAATTTTATACTATTGTAACTCATTGTAAAGAATTTTCCTTATGTGAATTTGCCTGAATATTTCCTGTTAATTGAATATACTGCGTAAAACATATATTAAGAACATTAAAAATATCTAATTTCAGTATCTAGTGCTAATTACTTTTTATTGTTCGAAAATTATCAAAAGCAAAACGCGATCTGCTGCTTTTGAATGTTGCAACAATAGTAAGCAAACTCTTAGAATATTTTATGGATTAATAAAGAAGTGTATCCAGCTTACACATAATAAATGATTTCAAAGTTAGATAAAAAATGAAAAGAAATCCACGTAAAAAACTAGCATCTATAAAATCTGAATAACTCCGACGGAAAAACAGACCATAGGTCGTAAGATTGTTTTTGAAATTTTAATAAACTACAATAATACATTAAATAAATAAAGATGTTTAAATGAGTACAAAAAGCGAACTTAAAGCTTTCGGACAATAAAAAAATATTGTATAATTTAGATTAGTAAGGTACATTAAAATACAAACGAAAAAAATGCAGTTGCGAAAAATATATAATAGCAAAGCAAAACATATCTAAAGAGTAAGGATTTTTTTTTTTTATTTATTTTTTTTTTTACCTGGTACTTTGACACATAAGTAAATAATAAATAAGTCTTATGGTGAAAAAAAAAGAAAAATAATAGTTTTTTTCAAATTTAAATCGGAAATATTCTCTTTTGTTATACTTTAAGACAAAATATTTAATCTTTTATACAAATTATTCAAAAGCTACTGTTTGTCAACGTTTATATATATATATATATATATATATATATATATATATATATATATATATATATGCTCAAATACAAAATTTGCATCTTACATTATATAAGAGAACTGCCCTATTTAATACAGTTATTAAATCAATGATACGAATAAACATAAAAATAAAACTTATCCTGAATTTTTAAAATATAATCCACAATTGTATTTAAGTATCCAAAATCGCCATTTTCAATTCAATAATAAGCAGATATTCAGACCGACGCTAACACTCGTACGACACTACTAAAGCTAATAATAACCTGCTTTGGCTTGACGCTTGACACTGTGTCTGTGGATATCTCAACTGGAATGTTGTCCGGGCGGTTTTGATCGTGTTGAAATAACATCAGTTTACTGTAAATCAATAGTGAAGTAAAAAAAAAAAAAAAAAAAAAAAAAAAAAAAAACGCTGTATTTCAGCGATTCACAGTCAAATCAGCAGTAATTTTTCCCGTTTTTTTTTTACTGTGTACTCCTGAATAAACGCATATTTAGAAGACTTATATGTTTCGAAACGACCCAATTTATTAGAATATATCTTTCTGGATATACATTGTAATAAATTTAATGTGTTAGCTATGCAGGATATAAAAATATTTCAGATAAAAAATTTTAAAAATTTCTTAAGCGAGGATTTGTAAAACAAAATACTTCCAGATTGATTAATTTCAGTTTGTTATTTACTTTAAAATTTTCATCTAAATGAAGGCTTTTAAAAAAGTTTCTTTAAGAAATCAATGTAAATTTCGCAACCTGCTTGTGAAAAAATTCAATTTGACTAAAAGCACGTTTTCCTTAAGGTACTTTACAATGTGCTCTCATGTAAAGTCTCAAGACATTCGATTCTTTCTTTTTACGAAGCATTCCATCAAAGTGTTTACATTATCTGTATTTAGAAGTAGTGGAAGGTTTCGTAAAAAATAAACATTTTATCTAATGATGTCACAGTAAATGTTTTTAGTTCGTTTAAAGGCAAAATTATTGCTGAATATATATATATATTTTAATTCAAACTGTCTACCACAATTTTCAATTAAAACTTCATGCTTCATTTATCACGTAATCGCTTAAAATAGATACACTTATTTTTTAATATATATTCAGTTTAATATTAGCGAAATTAATAGTCTGTACACATGTTGACATATTGATGCGGTCGTTTACATGCTAATGCAAGTTCCGTTTTAAACAGTGTTGCTACAGTTAACAGGATACACAGTTATACTAGTGATAGCTTTTTTTCATTTATTTCGAATTAAGAACGCAACTAAATTTCCGTTGATTTTTGTTGAAAATAATCACAGCATTACATTAAATTCTTATTAATTTCTTTTTGTACAACTATGTTTCTTGTGATTGGTTGTTTAATGTAGCTTTCTTTCACGGCCGCCAATTCTCTGCCATGGGCCTTGCAAAATCTATAAATACCTGTAAATTTTCTGTTTTCTTTAAGTATGTTTGTGTAATTGTTCTTGTTAATATCAAATGTACTCACTTCGATCCACGTCTTTATGTCTGCCTTTTTATTTATTTTAACAGCAGAGCGTTGGTTCTAACAAGTGTTGAAATGAGCTGCGAGACATACTGACGCCGTTATCTTTCTGTTTTTCATTTCTGCTGGGATTTTGAGTGAAAAAGATTTTATTTTACTTTTTATATATTTTATCGAGCAGAATGGATTCTTCAAAAGATGTTTACGGTGTCCCTCTTTTTGAAGGTGATGGAAAAGTTTTTTCGGTATGGAAACGAAGAGTAATGGCAATTTTTGCTGCTAAAGAATTGGAAAAATTCCTGGAAAATGAAGCAGCTCTAGACAATGCCGCCGATGTCGTGAAAGCAAAAAAGGCTTACGCTTTATTATTATCATTATTAAGTGATAATGTTCTTGCATCACTTCAAGATGAAAATACAGCTCATAAAATATGGAATAAATTAGAACGCACTTATGATACAAAGCGTGCAGTGAATCAAATTTTAATTCGGAAGAGATTGGCAACGATTAAGAAAGATCGTACAGTTTCTATGAGAAATCACATTGATGAAATAAATAAATTAATTTCGGATCTTAAGCTGTCTGGGGCAGAAGTTAATGAAACGGATACTATTGTTTATATTTTGATGTCATTGCCTCAGGAATTTGAAAATGTTAAGATTGCTTTAGAAAACCAACCGAATTCTGTTTTGACATTAGATTTCGTGACACAAAGATTATTAGATGCTGAAGCACTTCTTTTGGATTCAAAGAAAGAGAAAGTATATACTAAGGCTGCTCATGATAATACTGCATTTGTGTCGACTCGCAAAGAATTCTTTTGCAAAATTTGCAACGCTAAAGGGCATACAGCGAAATATTGTAGAAAGAAAATTACTTGCCATTCTTGTGGAAAATTCGGACACATAAAACGTAACTGTAAAGCTGTTAAAAATTCAAATGAAGAAAAATTTGCCTCTTCAGCTGTTTCTTTCGTTGCTGGAAATGCTTCCAGGAAAAGGAATGAATTTATAGTAGATTCCGGAGCAACTTCCCATATGTGTTCTAATGAGAATTATTTCGCATCCTTAGTACCTTCTTCAGGAACTATTAAATGCGCATCAAAAACAACGAATCTAGAAATCAAAGGTATTGGAAATATTAATGGAAAACTGTCAAATGGGATGGAAATTACTTTAAAGGATGTCCTTTATGTTCCAGACTTAAACGGGCAACTCATTTCCGTTAGGAAAATTGAAAGTGCAAATTATACAGTTATTTTCAAGAACCAAAAAGTATTTATCGAAAAAGGGAGAAACCGTTTTTACTTCGGTGAACGGGATTTGAATGGACAATACGTAAGTGACTTTGTCCCTGTTTACGAAACCGTTCTTACTTCAAAGAAAAATCATTGTGATATCTGGCATCGCAGACTTGGTCATCCGAGTGAGAAAGTATTGAAAGATATGAAGCTTCCGGTACCTGACTCTTTTTGTGATATTTGTGCTCGGGCAAAACAGAGTGCAACACCAATGGGAAGAGGACCAAGAAAAAGAGAAACCAAGCCAATGACTTTGATTCATAGTGACATTTGTGGACCTATTTTTCCGACAACCTTTTCTGGCGAGTGCTATTTTATGACTCTTGTCGATGATTTTTCTCGTTTTACTGAAGTACGTTTACTGAAACATAAAAGTGAAGTCTCAGAAGAATTAAAAATGTTCTTAAAATCCAACCCTACAGTGAAGAAAATTAGATGTGATAACGGGAAGGAATATTTTTCTAATGATTTAGTGAATTTTACTAGAGATCTTGGTATAGTGATCGATCCTGCTCCTCCATACACGCAATCTTTGAATGGAGTAGCTGAACGCTGCAATAGGTCGCTTCTGAATATAGGACGTGCTTTGATTGCTGAATCAAATTTACCAAAGACTTTTTGGGGTCAAGCTATCCTTTCAGCAGCTTACTTGAAAAACCGAATGCCAAGCAGCACTATTGAGAACAAAACTCCGTACTTCCTGAAATATGGAGAAGAAGCCGATTTCAAGCACATACGTGTTTTTGGATGCAGTGCTTACATGTTAATTCCTTCCGTTCATCGAAAGAAGCTTGACGATAGGTCTAAACAAATGATCTTCATTGGTTATTCTTCAATGGGATATAGATTACTAGATCCTGAAACGAAACGCATAACTGTATCAAGAAATGTGAAATTCGACGAAGAGAAAAAGGAAAATGTTCAGTCGAAACAATACATTCTAGAAAATTCAGAACCAGTCGATAATGAAATTGATCCAGATGTTCTAGAAAATACGAGTGATGAATTAGATGATCCTGAAGAGAAAGAAGACAAAACAAGAAAATCTGAAAGATTTAAAAAGCAACCTGTACGGTATCCAGATCCTGAAGTTTACGAAGCATTACTTTGCCAACAAGAAACATTAACGTTTGATGATATCAAATCCCTCCCTAGTGATGAACAACGCTTGTGGAAAGAAGCTATGGACGCGGAGATTGAAAGTATGAAAATCAACGATGTCTGGGATCTTGAAAAATTACCACCTGACAAACGACCTATTTCCTGCAAATGGGTATTTACCATCAAAAGAGATGGTCGACATAAGGCGAGAGTCGTAGCTCGTGGATTTATGCAAAAAGAAGGGCTAGACTATAGTGAAACCTTTTCCCCTGTAATAAGTATGCCAGCTTTACGTTTGGTTCTTATTTTGATTTTAAATGAAGACTTGTATGCATCTGTGTTAGATGTTAAAACAGCGTTCCTGAATGGTAAGTTAAATGAACTTGTTTTTATGGATCAGCCGCAAGGCTATGATGATAAAAGTGGGCGAAAATGTAAACTTAAAAGAAGTTTATATGGTCTAAAACAAGCCCCACGACAATGGTTTGAAAGGTTTCATGAATTTATTTCAAAGTTAAATTTTAAATCTTGTGATAATGAACCTTGTATTTTTATTCGGTATAATAATGATCATAAAATAATTATTGCTTTGTATGTAGATGATATGTTAATTGCAGGTTCAGATGTAAATGAAACTAATGTAGTTATTTCCCTATTACATAACGAGTTTCACATGTCAAAATCGGAAAGTGTTTCAGAATTTCTAGGTATTCAAATGAAATTCAATTCTGATAGTTTAATAATGGATCAAGAGTCTTACATAATTAAATTGTTAAGTAAGTTTAATATGCTAGATTGTAAACCCAGTGACATTCCTATTTCTCCTAAGTCCACCCCATCTGATTTCAAAAATGGTAAACCTTTTAATGGCCCATATCGTGAACTTGTAGGTTGTTTATTATATTTAGCTTATATTTCTCGACCTGATATTTTGTATGCTATTAACTGTTTAAGTCAATTGCAAGAAAATCCTACTGAAATTGCATGGAAAGCACTTAAGAAAATCTTAAGATATTTAAAAGAAACATTGTCTTTAAAACTTGTGTATAAAAAGCAAAATTCTGATCCTAAATTATCCATGTATGTTGATGCTGATTGGGGGGCTAACACAAATGACCGCAAATCAGTAACAGGTTATATTTTAATGTTTTGTAACATGCCTGTTCTGTGGTGTTGTAATAAACAAAAATCAGTTGCCTTATCGTCAACTGAAGCTGAAGTCATTGCTTTAACTAAAAGTTTGCAAGACTTGTTATGGTTTAAAAATATTGCTAATGAAATTGTAAATATTAAGGATTTAGTAATTTTTGAGGAAAATCAATCATGTATAAAATGTATCAGTAATGAGAGTAATTATGGTAGAATGAAACACATTGATATTAAATTGAAATTTGTTCGCAATATTATAGAAGAAAATAACATCAAAATTGAATATGTTCCTACGAATATGCAAATTGCTGATTTATTTACAAAGGCATTACCTAAAGTTAAATTTTATGAACTATTATTTCTTTGTTGTTTGTACAAGTAATGTTTAAATTGTGTCATATTATTATTAATGATTGATTTCAAGAAATTTCTTTGTTTTCTGATGTAATGCTAGATTATGGGCGGGTGTTGAAAATAATCACAGCATTACATTAAATTCTTATTAATTTCTTTTTGTACAACTATGTTTCTTGTGATTGGTTGTTTAATGTAGCTTTCTTTCACGGCCGCCAATTCTCTGCCATGGGCCTTGCAAAATCTATAAATACCTGTAAATTTTCTGTTTTCTTTAAGTATGTTTGTGTAATTGTTCTTGTTAATATCAAATGTACTCACTTCGATCCACGTCTTTATGTCTGCCTTTTTATTTATTTTAACAATTTTCAAGACAAAAGAAAAAATTTTTTTTTTCTAATAACTGTAAAAGTTTTCATTTATTTGCAACTCTAAAGAAAATATATATTCACCTTTTAGTTTGCTAAGCATATATATGTACTCAATAAAAATTTAACATGTTTTAAGTACATGGCAAATAAGAAACTGATATATTTTACATAATTTTATATAAAAAAAAAATACTGACAGATTTCCCGAGCAATATAGTGTGAATAAAATTCATAATATTTATTATTTTCACTTTTTTTCTTTTTAAGTAAAACATCTGTTGTACTTTGCTTAGAGGTTGCTTAGAGCACCATTCTCAAAGTTACTCGCTTGCTTTTATTAAATTCTTCAAGTTTTTTTCTTTTATAAAACTCGGTTTCTTTTTAAGATAAATTAGCAGCACCTTTAAAAAAAAATATTCTTAAAAAGAAAACTGTCAAGGAATTTTTATTATTTTGGTAATTTAGTAAAGATATTTTTTACGTAAATTAGGATAAAGTATACCTTTTGCATAGACCAAAACTCTCTCTATAACTTACCTAGTTCCATCTGTATCTACTTTAAGACATAATTGATGAATAAACATACAATGTGTCACTTTTAAATAATAGTACACTATCTTATTCTTCTTCATGTCTTTCAGAAATGTTCTAGAATTTCTGTTACTGTCAAAGATTTATAAATTTTATATATGAATATATGTTTTTTATTATTAAAAAAATCAATGTAAAAGCTTATAGATGCAATAACCAAATAAAAATTTTATTCTAGTAAATCTGAAATATTCTCCAATGCATCAATGAATTATGCACGAGAACTATTATAAATACTCCCAAGTGTGATTATAAAGTTTTGACATTTTTATGCCATATAAATTAGATCCACATGCAACATTCAACACGTAAATAACAAGTTTATATTTGTGAAATATGTCAAATATGTTAAATTCGCAGAGAGTTTTAAAAATATGAAAACTGAACACACTTTTTAATTATGGAAGATATGATATGAAATACATCATAAACAGAAAAAAAGGGTACAGGAATGACAAATTCAGTTTTCTTCCCGTTAAGTCATATGAGCTTGCACCTGGCACAGGGGCATCAGAAATGCTCTCTAAAGTTTAGTGAGTTCACTATCAACAATTTGCCTCCGAACAACCTGAGAGTAGTTGTGAACCGAAGTTCGATTTCCAAGTTTGTTTTTGTACATTTCGCTAATAACAGAGCAAGGAATTACTCTCGACAGTAAACTTATTTCTATACCTCACTGAAATATTCTCAAAGTACAAATCATAATATAAGAATGCATATAAAATGTGGGTTGTTAGCAATGAACGATATGCTAATAAACCTAGACTAAGCCAACATGTCAATGGTGGTCCAGGATAACGAAGATGAGAATGACATGTGTGATTGCGATAGTAATGATTATCTGTCAGGAAATGGGCAAGAACAAACTCTGGTTACAACGTATCATTAGTAAATATTATTATCATGCTGATTGTTTTAGCTGCGATGTAGATCATGCCACTTTGGCAATATCATATTTGATTTTTAATATTCAATAAGCAACCTATTTATATTTAATTATAAATATGCTGAATAAAGTTTTATAGGTATTGTTCTTGAAAAAATTGATCACTTCTAGTAACCCTACTAAAAATAGTAAAAAATTCTATATGTGCTGGAAATAATGTCTTATGATTAATGTTACGCATATATTGTGCTTTGTGTTTTATACATATTAAAAGTGTATAAAAATTAAAAATTACATAAAAAGTGTACTAACTTTAAATTTTAAAAATATTGCAAACATTTTTGACATAATATTCATTTTCTTGGATCGAAAGAACTCGTAAAAGTCATAGTATTTATAATTTATCTTAAATCTTCATAGAGTTAAAAGAGTTGAAATTTGAGGATGCTAAAATTAAATCTCAGTGAGAAATATTAATTTATATCTTTCCGAAAAATCATACGATTGAATTATTATTTTTTATGAAAAACAAAGCTATTTGAGATTTTTTTTTTCAATTCAAAAACAGTTTTGTACTTTGGATATTTATTAGAAAATTAATTTTGAAAAAATATGAATTATGACTTATATTAACTTTTACTTAAAACGAGCTACAATTTCTTTAAAGTTCTACATTTACAACTTTTTGCTTTCTACTATAGGGAAACTTCTTGTTTACTGTCTGGGGCAAAAAAGGGAATATTTTAGCATACGCTTACCGAAAAGATGGATACAATGGCTTTCAAACATGCTAATCTATTACGTGAGAAAACATTACAACATATGGTGCATATATGAAACACATGCTAGTAGAATCAGCCACTTATATGTATTAAAAATCTAAGGACAGTAATAAAAATGTTATTTTTTTTTACATTGAAATGGATCATTCCTTTAATGAAATTTTCATATGTATGTAAGATTGATTTTAGTGCCGCATACTGGGAAAATGGAAATCAATACGAATTTATAACTTCGTTTATGCAAATATATTGTTCATGTAAAATATGCATGCAAAATGCACTGAAGAATTTTCATAGCTAAAAGTACTTATCCTTTAACTGCAGCTTTTTTGGCTTACGAACTTTCCATGGAGAATGCTTTACATCTGACTTATTTTTCTTTATTTTTTGCAATATAAAGAATAAAGTCTTATTACACTTTTTATTTTATGTCAGTGATTGGATTGACTTACGAAAAAGAAATAATCCCTTTTTTTTATTCATGTAGAAATATAGAGTAGGTACTCGCCGAAAACGTTGCATAACATCACAGAATAATATATATATATATATATATATATATATGTAACTGTCAGTGGAATTCAGTGGAATTAGCGACAAATTTCACCAAAATATTTGACTTCCGGTTACCAGTATGAGATTTCGCCGAGCTCTTATATATATATATATATATATATATATACTAAGAAACAAAAAATCACCGGAAGGCAATCGATCAGATGTGAAGACCCACATTCTTAGGGGGGGGGGAGGAGGGTTACTGTGGTTGAATGTTGTGTGAAAGATATTGAGCACATTTTATTCTTATAAATACTTATTTTTGTACTAAAGCTTTAAAAAGTTTGTATTTTATATAAAATATGTATCCAATGACCGTGTAAGATTTTATTGCAGAAATATTAATATATAAGGTATAAACGGCCTAATTTAAAAAAAAAATCTCAAAACTTTTACTGGATTTTTTAAAAATCTTTCTTTTTCAATAACGTCAGAGTTGGATTGAAGCTTTGAAATTTTAATATTTTACGTAAATAATTCTTATGTTCGCAGTGTTAAATGTTGGTGTATTTACAAAACTGTTTAGGGTATAAAGGGATCAGTTGAATATTTTCGCTTCTGACAGATTTACTCTTGCTTACAAATTATGTAATACTCAGAGGGCCTCTGTTCCCTACGAGCTATGCTTGATAAGCCCCGTCTAGACCACGCAGGCACTAAACAGACTAATTTGCACAGATTTAAAAAAGATAATCCGATTACGGAAGTGTTGCAAACTCTGACTTTTTACTCCTTGGTTTAACAGTGACCGTAACTGTCTGAACCAAAAAGAATCATTATCGAGAACTCGTCATGGGTTGTCCGATATGCAATAAATATTGTGTGTGCTATTGTTCGCAATGTTAATCCCAACCAAACCCTTGTCATCACGGTTGACCATCTTGCGTACGCCTTGCTGAAATCTCTTCAGTAGGCTGTGAAGAGATGTGAAGTGAGAATATGAAGAGATTCAGTAGGCCGTATAAATATGGGGAATAAAAATTCATCGTCATGTTATCTGGTCTGCATATAGAAATGGCCGTTGCATCTGCGACAGGTATATGGCTTGAAGAAAGTGGATGGACTGATAACCTTGTAGAAGCTAACGTAACAACATGAGTAAGAGCGGATGGAATATTGAAAGTGTCGCACTTGAACAGAGGTCGATACGCTCACGAAGTTTCGATTATGACTCTACAAGTCCTGTTGGAGATAGCCGCCAAAATAGAATAGAAGAAGAAGTAGATGAAACATTTAAAGATTGAATTCATTGATGATCAGGAAAGTCGGCTCAGTTTAAGTATTGGCATATCACCGAAGCGTTAGAATCTTTGGTTTTAGATCTTATGCGGAGTATCCGTCAGGGCAATTTGAGGGAATTACTTTCCACTTTGGAGGAAATTTGTCCACTGATATTTGCTGTCGATCAAACCAACTATGCCCGATGGCTCCCAGTATTTTTATACAACTTGAAACAACTACCAGCAACTACCGCTGTTTTCTACGAGTTTAAAAGGGGAAATGTATCTGGAACCAAAACTAACAGGAAATTCTCCAGGATGGTACACATGACCAGTTGAATGAACAAAACAACAAATTATTGAAAAACACTTCATGTCTCGTCTAAGAGAAGAGAAGAAACTGATACAGTGGATGGATGTGAGGCCCGAGGTTGCACGAATGATTGAAGTGTTCGAAGAAAGCGATAACCTGAAGTTAGATATCACTTCTGAAGAACATCATATGATGATACTGCAAGTTTTTGCAATAGATTTCAGGCCCATGTTTTTGCTCTTGTTGAAGTATTTCAAGAACACGGTAATTCTACCAAAGACCGAGAGTTGACTACGGTCAACAGTAGTACAATTTTTCTCCCGGAAGAATGTGTGAGGTCTGGCATGTTATCGAATGTAATAGGGAAAAAACATTTTGAAGAATTTGTCGAAGATAGCTTGTTTCTAAGAAAGGCATCAATCCATAACGTCATAAAAAATGACTCACCCCTGATAAGTGGAAATAAAGTTTCTATTATCCAAAGACAAGCAAAAGATTCTTGACATCAGAAAATACAGTACGCTTTTGCCAAACTATACGTTGCAGGGCAAACAAGACAAATGGATGTCAAAAACTTTTTCGCACATGAAAACAGCTCTTGTCTACCTTGCATATCTGACCACGGCAGACTTCGAAAACCCAGCAAAAAATCCGATGTAGTATGCTGTATCTTAAAATCAAGTGTTGTTTCTGAGACGACTGTCATTGAACATATTTTTTCTTGCGACATTATGGACGGAGTTGCTTTAGTCCATCCCTCAATCCAGTCAGACCTTTCAGCAGTCGGACAGTTGACCATATGCTTGTTGTTGGACCATATGCTTTGATGAGGCTAAAAACTGCAGATAGAATCGATTTGGTTTTCAACCGCTATCTAGTTGGAAACCTTTAAAATGGTGCAAGAAACATGAGAGGATCTGGTGCAAGAGTATATGTGAAATCCAATGTAGTCATACCTAAATCCTTCAGTAAGTTTCTTGCTTCCAGCAAATATAAAGATCTCTTCGGATATTTAGAAAAAAACCTCTCCAAGATGAATCTTTCTCTTGTGAAACAAGTCATTTGCACCTACAGTGACATGATAATTGGTTCGCATAAGGGCACAATTATAGCCGTTTCTACCGTCTCCCATAAAGTCTCCCTGAAAGAAGCGGATGCCCGTCTTTTACTTCATATTCGGCATGCTTTTGAATACTCGGGTCATTCAAAGATCACTGCAAAAACTGTTGACAGTGATGTTGTAATGATTGCCATATATGCTTTCTCTAGATTACAAAACATAGAATTGTTGCTGGTTAAAATGTGGTTGTAGTATGGAAGTGGGAAGCATCTCCAATATCTTCCCATCCACGAGTTGCACAAGAATTTCTCGGTCTTTTACCTTTATTCAATACCTTTTCATGAGCTTACACGGTATCTAGTTTTGCAGGTACCGGTAAATCTACTTTCTGGAAAATATGGATAAGATTTCGGGACGTGGACAAGGCTTTTTTGGCCTATTTCAAAGTTTCTGACAACACCACAGAAGATGAAAAGTATTTCTTATTTATTTCGCGGTTCGTCGTCATTTGATACCTTGCATCAAGTACAGTGCATACCGTAAATTAGTCCAGGCGAATTCCATTTACACAGCAGAACAGACCCATTGAAAATATTCCACCAACTGGCAACTTTTCTCCTACATCACCTGAAAACGGCTATCCTGCAGTTTTCTTTGTGAACAAACCGACTTCAACGCAGTTTTCCACGTTTGAATAAGTGTCAATAGGGATGGGAAAATGTGGACGTTGGTTAAGTGTCCCTATGGTCTTCAAACCCAGAAATCACCATGGAGAAGTTGCAATAACTTATTTCCATGCAAGTGCAAAGAGATGTGCAAATGTTGTCGATGTGTAAAATCAGATATAAGTTGCACTTTCCTTTCTAGCTGTGAGGGAAAATGCAGTGAATAAAATGGTTTTAGCTTGCAAATTTGTAAAGTTTTTACATTATAACAATGTATTTGTTGTAAATATGTGGCTTGTTTAAGCTCA